>BSBK01003514.1:0-1200000 GCA_027943335.1 Chamaecyparis obtusa | reverse complement strand
CTTAGACAATAAATTTGGATTTTTTAGCTGCATGGGAGGGTTTGTTGCCTTTCCTCTTTCTGGCAATTGAAGGGATGATATCCTTTCTTTTTAAAACATAGGTATTTAGCAACTATGGTAGTTGTGGTGGTTTCTAGAGTATTAGGCCTTGAGGTGATTTTTGTAGCTTGTGGGTGACAAATACCCTTCTTTTTAGAAGGGCCGAATGTATCAACAATTATAGCCTATGACAGTGAGCTTGAGTTGGGGGCTTGTTGAACATAAATAGATTTCAGAGGGCATAAAGAAAGATGGAAGTTATAAATCCTATATATTAGGCCCTAATGCAGGGGAATGGTTTTTTTCGCCTGGCTTCTTTTCATTTTGATAACCTCCCTAATCGATCTTTCTAAGGAATTCAACAGGAAGAAGAGGGATCAAATAAAATAATGGTTGTGGAAATGGCTTAGCAATGGCATGTGGTATAAATAATAAACTTTGAACCTTCCTTTGATGATATAATACTTCATGAGCATTAAACACATCTAACTCCATGGTGGCGACAATTGTTCTCTTTCAAACCCCCCATGCAATTTGATTAGAGTTTCACTCCCTTTGAAAATCTATTAAGGCTTTCATTATCTGCAATGTGGCTAGTCTTTTCCCACTTCCTTCCTAGATTGGGTAGCTTGATAGCCTGATCAATGACCTCCTCACTACAAACAAAATCCCACCCACAAGGACTCTCTTGTTCTCCTATGAGGTTGTAAATTGCAGAGATAAAGCTTCATCATAGTCATTGATATTTTCAATAAACTGATAGACCCCCCTCATAAAAAACATGCCACATAGTGTCATCATTTTTAAACTCGTCATGTTTGCTTGGTTCAATTTCAAAATGGTCCCCACCCATCTTGCATATACCCATAATCACAGAGAAGCCCACCCAAAATTTAGACTTGCTAACTTTAGCCTCGTTTAAGAAAACAACTTTTGAAAACCATAGTAAAAGGTAGAAGTATGAGTTGTTTATGTGAGCTTTTGGGTAATAAAATCTTTGCCATTTCCTAATCCTCTACTTGTGTAGATAGTACATCACATTACACAAATTAAATTTAATCCTAATTCACATGGCATGCAAAATCATTTCCCAATGAGACATTAAAAATATCCCTAAAAAAGTCTACTCCAGGTTAATTTGAAATGATGTCATCACAATGAAACCATCCATATTGTACATGTGGCTCCTAAAGTCCATTCCCAACAACATCAGATTTTTATTTGTCCATTTTGTTAGTGCCCACCCATAGTTTACTTTTCAGTTTTATATTGTCAAGCTCTTTTAGGCCACTTTTATGTTTGCGTTGATTATTTCAGTTTCATCATGTGGTTTTAGATGTATAACATTACATGGTGATTTGATGATTGGATAATTATGGATATTATATATTTGTAGTTAGATGATGTTAGTTAATTTTATGATGATTATTTATATGTTTAAAATGATGTTTATGGTTATGATGTTACTTACCCTATACTAGCATGTTATCATGAATGCTTTTACTTCTTATTTGACGTGTTTGATATGGTTGAGGGACGAAGTCATAGTTACCTGATTGTGGGATCTACACGATGTCCTGAACCCTGCCATTGCTTGTTTTATACACACACACACACACATATATGCTTATCTTTTATGTAGGTTTGCAGGTACCGGGCATCGACTTCCTTGAATTGTCAAGATGAGCATGCCCTATCACAAGTCCCAATGGTAATACAGGGGAGATAATGTTCAAATCCATATCCCAACCTAAGCCATTTGATTGTCTTGAAATAGTGGACAAGCTTATGTTATTTAACCCTTCTCGTATTCGTCCAGGTGATGTGAGTTCATAGCCTTTCCTTTGAGCATGATTATGGTTTTATTGGTTTCAATTGATATCTGGTTGGTTGATATATTGTTATGATTAAATAATTTTTTTAGATTAATTATGTGGTTTAAATAAATTAGATTTTACTAAATATAGTTATTTAAATGTGAAAGTATTTAATTAATAGAAATTAATTAAGTACATTTATTAAATTTAAAGATTTAATCAAAAGCCTACTTGTGTAAATAAAAGTATTTAATTAATGGAGATTAATTAAATAGACTCCTTTAAAGATTTAATTAATTATCAAATTTAAATCTTCAATTAAAAGATAATTTATTAATTGAAATAAATTATCACGTGAATATTAGACTAAATAATATTAATTAAATTAAATTAAAATGCAATTTAGTTGCACAAATCAATTAGAATAATTAAATAAAAGAATAAATTAATTGAGAGTTAAGTGAATTGACAAAAACAAGGAATGCAAAATGCTTGAGTTAAAAATTAGAATTGAGGGAATAATGGAATTGATAAAAACAAGGTTGTGGAGGTGAGTTGAGTTCCAAAAACTCCATGATTGAGTTTGAATTCTTACATTGGAAAGACTTGGCCATTATTCTCAACACACAAGTTTGCAAATTTGGGGAAAATAATTGAATTGAGGATTTTTTCTATGAAAGCTTGGATTTTCTACTTTTTTGGTCTTCATCATATTTTTTTGATTGGTGGTTTGAGGTAGGATTTATAAACCCTTGTAGTGTAATTCTGGTAATCCAGAAAGATTTTTTTCTTCGTGCCTATTAGATCTGGGTGTTATGGCTATTTTGTGATTTTCCTTTCATGTTGAAATTTCTGGAATTAGTTTTAGGAAATTTGGCACTTGAATGAATTCTATAATTAAATTTTGTTTTTAAATTTAGTTAGAGTTTGAAAGATTCATGGTAGAAAAACCTTAGGGTTTGATGGATATAATTATTGGAATATTATACAGAATATTGTTCATATGTGAATTCCTCTTTGTCAAAATTTGTGAGAAAAAAAGAGAAATTGTATTTCTGGTAAATCCTAGGTTGAAAACATACATGATATTGTTTTAGGAAATTTAGATCTGATAAGGGTTTGATGAAATTATTAAACAGAACACTAGAAATCAAAATCACCATTTGATTGTGAAAACCTAAATTAAACTAAATAGCAGAATCAGATTCTCAATTTGTTTGTGTTAAAAAAAATGTATATATGTCCTAGCTTGTTGTTGATCAAAAGAAAATATAGCCTTTGTTATTCTTAAATTATTCAATAAAAATAAAAATAAATAAATATATATTTATGTGTTTCAAATTAAAAAAATACCGACTTGCTAGAAGCCGAGTATAGACAAAAAAAAGAAAAAAGAAAAAAATAATTAAAAAATATTATAATGGAGGGGGGGCATGGTTCTTCCCCCCCAACCCCCGCGACAGCCTTAAGGGCTGCCACAACAGCTAGAGCTGGCTACGTTAGCCTTAGCTACCGTACAATAACTGGCTGCTATGTGGCAGCTGGGGCTAGTCCCCTTTTACTTTTTTTGTTTTTGATTAATGTTTTATTTTTAAAATATAAAATATGTTTATTATATATATATATATATATATATATATATATATATATATATATATATATATATATATATATATATATATATATATATAGTTTGGTATATTTATTAAATTAAATTATGTCAACATTTAATATTGTTAAAATGGTAATAATTTATCAGTGGTATTATTATAATATTATAAATGAATATTTCTGATTTAATTTAATAGAATTGGGTGATTAAGTGACTTTTTTAAAATAGATTTATAATGAAATTATATTGTCTTTAGTAATTTTAAATATGGAATCAATTTATTTTAATAATGTTATAAATTGATTTATTGGGTTTTAGAATTTAATTTGATAATTGTAATTATAGTATGTTAGTGATTATTTAATATATTAATTTTTGTAATGGACTTTCACAAATTAGTTTATTATTTAAATTCTTTTGCATGTTTTATTTTTTTCTTCTACGTTTGGGTTAGGAGGGAACCTCTTTATTCATCCAATTAAGATTGTTACTAGAGGTGAGGTTAGGGTTAATGTGTTTTATTTTATCCGCCTTGCATACTTTTGTGGTAGTTGATCTTGTTGTGATGCAACCTAATGAAAACTGATTTTTATGATGAAAGTTGTTTATTGTGTGTTCCTGTTATACTTTGGAACCTGATTTTGATGCTACGATTCATGATGACCTTTGAGTTATGGTTTTGAGATTTTAAACCTAGGGCAGGTTATCTAGGTGTTAAAGGGGAAGTGGATTTCTTTGGAGGCACCGAAGCCCGGAAGTGGCTACTTGGGTATCCTTAGTAGGTTACTTAAAAAAGTGATAATATAAATTAAATGGGGTTTTAAAATGAATTAATAAAATAATGGTTTTCTCACCCATACCTTGAGTGCTAGTATAGGCTAAGGATGGGAGTGGAAGAATATGCTTGCCCATCTAGTAGTGACAGTGAGTTCTGGCATGATCGATTATCCTTGTCTACATGAGAGGATTTCAGGTTCCGCATATAATCACATTTGGGAGTCGGAGTCCAATGAGATCATTCCAAGGGGTTGACATATGTGATGACACTTCCCTGATTTCATCTTAGGTTTCCTACACGTGTTGCTTGCCTTTGGATTAGTATGTGTACCTTTGATTTTGAGATGTATCCTTGAGATAGGAGCTTATATGACCCTTTCTTAGTTTCACTTGATTGTTTGATTTTGGTATTATTATCCGAGTGGGGTCTAATGTTATCTCCTCAACATGTTGGAAGTGGAACCACAAGTTTCCATGGGGTCAGGAGGTAGTGATTCTTTTACCATTTGAGACTCCGACGTTCCAGTGCTAAGTGTTGGATGATCCTTGTTGCATTTTCTTCTTATCCTATCTTCTTGGAGACTTATTCTTATTCTTTCTTTATTTGTACTTTGTATTCAATTGTAATTACATACCCTGTGACTTGTGTAGTGGATGTGGGAGATTATGTATACATCATTATTCAGATGTATTTATGATGTATTATGTAGAAGATTTAGATGATTATTGTAATTAATAGATCAAATTGTATTTGCATAGTTTCTATGTCAAGGAACCCTTGAGATTTGTAATCTGAAATTAAGATTATGTTTATGTGTACTTATGAAATTTATGTGTTACTTCCATTTTGTCATTCATTATTGTTTGTAAACTCTTAAGAAAAAAATATTTTGTAAACTTAGTAACATGTTTTAGGTTAATATCTCTTGGGTTCCCTGGCAAGGCATTACACATTTTTTAATATGAACTCGTCAATCCCTCCAAGGTGTCCACATCACTCTATCTTTTTGCCATTCGTTCTTCTTGACACACCAACCCTTCTTAAATTCTAAAATGTATCACCTCATACTTTTATACTCTTTACTATTACGTCCCCCCTTCCACAATAGGGTAATGAACAAAAAGCTATATAGCTGCCAATGGTAAGCCTTAACCATCATTATGAATATTGACTATTGTACTTTCTCCTCACATGAGAATTTGAACTTGGGGCGGGAGAAGATATTTATTACTCCAACATCTTAATCCTTTAATATCAAGCTCTAAAGCTACCATAGCATCAACTACCATATTACCCTCTTTATAAATGTGATTGATATCAAAAAGCTCTAACCCTAACAGTAGTTTATGTATATCTCCAATAATCCCCCTAATAGACCAATTGGCCTTGGCCAAGCCTTTGACAACATCAATTATTAACTTAGAGTTGCCTTTAATTGACAACACTCTGATCCCTATGGAAAGGGCTATCTTCAACCCTCATAGGAATTCCATCCCTTCAACTTGATTACTAGTATTTCTATCCATATTTCTAGTAAAAGAAACAATCATATCCCCTGAGCTTGACCTTATGACTTCTCCCACCACTGCTTTTCCATATATTCTCCTAGTAGCACAAATTCAGCTTGTACCATCCTAGTTTTGGTGATTTCCATTTAGCATTCCTTCTCCTTAATCTTTTTGAATTATCAAATTTAGCATGAGTTAGGTAGCCCCCAATTTATTTTAATTTTATTATCAAAAGAAGTAGGATAAAAAATGAACAATGTCAGGTTGCAATAGAAAGATTCTCCATCAACAATCTATAGAAAGTCCTGTAAACTTCTTCCATCGAAGTCTCAATCCCACGTAAGACTAGATGTACATCAAGCATCAAGTCTAAAGACATTTGATGCTAGAAATAATTTTGATGCTACTGGGAAGTTAAATGAGCTTTGACTAACACCTTCCCTGACCATTAGTATGCCCTAGAGGACTTTTGGGCTAATTCGCAAGATGATTTTGAGGCAAGACAAAGAAGATACTACATATTAAGTGTAATTACCCACAAAGGAACCCTCAAGGATATGAGAAAAATATACATAATAATACATGGAATAAATTAACTAAAATATTTACATTAAATGTGTGGATCATACAGAGTTCTTGAGCTCAAACCTTAAGATTGCATCAACTGTTTGCTACATGAAACTGTACAACTCGAAGTCTAAAGGCCATGAGACTCGAAAAAGAAAAGTGAAAGGTCTTCTAACATTGTAGAGAAGATACATAGGATACTTAGACTCACCCAAGAGCCTCCCTAAAGTTTTGGAACTTATCTCAGAAAACATGACCTTTGCCTAGGTCCTAGGCATCATACTACATATTAACTGTAATCCCCCCCAAATAAACCCTCAAGGATATGAGAAAAAATACATAATAATACATGGGATGAATTTACTAAAATATTTGCATTAAACGTGTGCATCATATAGAGTTCTTGAGCTCAAATGTTAAGATTATGTCAAATGGTCGCTACATGTAACTCTACAAATCAAAGTCTAAAGGCCATGAAACTAAAATAAGAAAAGGGAAATGTCTTCTAACACTGTAGACAAGATACACATGATACTTAGACTCACCCAAGATCCTCATTGAATTTTTGGAACTTATCTTAAAAAACATGACATTTTCCTAGGTCCCTGACATCATGGATGAGTTATGTCAAGAACTGACTTTCTTTCTAATGCCACAAAAACTATCCAAGACAACTCTAGAAACCTTCCCAAAGCTCCTAAAAGTTTTTTTTTTTAACTCTTCTATCTTTTCAAAATAGCTTGAACATGGTCAAATAGATGCTCTCAGCTCCTAAAAACTTTGTTAGATTGAACTACTGGACTAAGGTGCCCATAGAGGACACTAGTTTTCAAAAGGTTCACTAGTGCAAATTTGGGACACTAGTGTTCTGTTCATTAATCCTATTTGCATGCACATGCCTAATCTTTGTTCAAGTATCTAATTTTCATGCTTTCATCCTCTAGAGTGACACACTTATGTTGTTGTCCCATTCTCGCCCATATGCCCTAGCTAGTGAGCTTCTCCACTTCACTATAGGACTTTTGGGACCCCTAAACACATAGGAAAAGTCAAAATAAAAATCTGATCCTCAAATTGAGAGAAATAATTGAAATTGTTTAGGGACAGAGTGTGCAAAGTGTCCTCGGGGTCACTAGGTGATTCCTACAAACATGAGAAAGTTTTGGTGGACCCCAAATGTGTCCAATTCACCCTAAAATTCCCTAATTCAATCCTAGCACACTCAAATTTATCTGAATTGTAAGAAAACCACATTGGGACACTTTACAAGGTATGCTAGTGTGTTCAAAATAGACTTGGAATGACTATAACACTCACAAATCCTACATGGATTCACTTGAACATTAATTGAAATCACATGATAATAATGAGAGGGGAATAAGTCACCCTCAAAACACTCTATGATTTTAAATGACAACATTTATGTTCATTTTATGTACCAAACAAAGTGTTACTATGATAACCTTCAAGTTACAACATGGGCTCATAATGAAAGATCGCATAACAATCATGCCCAATACCAATAACAACGCACCTAAAATTCTTCTAATCCATTTCACGATTATATAGTTTTCACTAATCTTCAAATGGATTGTTCATTCTACATATATACAAATAAGTTTACATAGAATCAAATGACATTACTTATAGCTTTGCAAGAATAAAGGAAATGAAATACAAAAGTGAAGAAGATAAGGGATGGACTCTCTCCATGCTGATCATGTACCATGCCCACCAGTCCCCATCAATGGTTTGCATCACCACCAGACCATGTAGAACCCATAGGTCCACACTGGCCAATGTGCTCGTGATGATAGTCACACAATCCATACAATCACACAAAATACACAAGGATTGATGGCTTACACTCATGAAAGACACAAAGTATACACATCAAGCATGATCAACATAAAAAACAAGAAGAGAAATTACAATCCATATCTCATATTGGGTCTCTACTCAAATATAAACAAAACATTAGATGCTAGTGTGCCAAATCAAGAGGGTGCCATCATGTGTGCTTGTGAAGACACACCACATGGAACTGAGCATTCTCTTATACAAACAAGAATCACGATCATGCAAGTCCCAACACTTCATGTGTGAACATTCCTTCCCAAGTCACACATAGCCTCATACTAGTGCTCATGGCATGCTTGGGGAACCAATTATCTTATTAACATTTACCCTATTTTTTTATGATGTTATCACTTGTTTAAAATACTTCCCACATTGTGATCAAGCCTACAAGTCACTTACAAATCATGGACATATTGGGAGCCACTCCCTAGATTCACTCTAGCACCTAATCCTAGGCTCATCTAATTCTCATTAATGAGGAATGCAAATCAAATCAAAGAAAGATCTCAAAATGATTCATATTGCCTTATGCCAAAATGTTGTTATTTGCATGTTATAATTTTCTGAATTGGCTTAAACACCATGAGGATGGATCCAATTTGATCCCAAATAAAAAATGAAATACATAATTCAATCATTCCACATTAGATTATCATTTCAAAATCATCAAAATTTGTTTTCATTTTAATTAACAAATTTGAACTAAAATCAGTCTCATAACCATCCACTATTAGAGGACCTCTCAAAATGTCAAAACATTAGAAGGATGTATCCAAGTATGATAATGAAATCAAATTTCTCAAGGAAATAGAAGAATTAGATCCAAACGAGGTAGAGGAAGAAGATATCCTAGGAGAGGAAACTTTTGAGTTTTTAGAAAAAGAGTGAAGAAATTCTATACTTCAAAAGTGATATCAAAGAACTATATAGGATTGCAATTTCAAAAGAACATTATCCCCTGTATGAGAGATACACATATTTTGTGGATTTACTTTATGTGGAAAAAAAACATAGGTTGAATACTCGAGATGTAGCATTAGTGGGACAAAAAGGCGAGGAAAAATTTCAATTCTTCTAAGGAAGCTAATTAACAAATGCTAAATGAATATATGAAATTGGGCATTGCCAAGGAATAGATTGAAGAGATAATAAAAGAGCTAAAAGAAGCAGTTGATAACCTTAATAATATTATGAAAATAACTAAGTAAAATGTAGAATGGGTAGATGGCCTGATGTAGGATCATCCAGGGTTTAAGAGAAATATTGCATCACTTGAAAAGAAATATTTGTTTTGTAGTTTTTTGGGAGCCCACTATGACAACTGCATTAAATAAGATGTATAGAAGCTAAAAGTAGTGAAAACCAGTCATGCACTATTTTGGGACTTTGTCTCGTTTGGGGTTGTGTTTTTAGGACTTTTTCCATTTTGGTCATGTGGACATGAAAATTGGTCCCAAGGAGCATAATTTAGAAATGAGAAGATTGGCGAAAGAATCACCTCTATATCCTGAGCAGATTGAAATATATTAATGTTTTTGTCTTGAAAAATTTCTCCAATGAAGCTTTAAACTCATATTTTAAGACCTTAGGAACCTTAGAAAGGTTTGAAAACCTAACACATAAATTTTTAGATGTATGTGCCATTGTAGATCTCTTCACAAGCTTTCCAATGATATATTATACAAACAAATCAATTGCCTGACTCAAAAGTTATGGCTTCTAGTAGTTGTGCCATCAAGACTCAAGTTTCGATACAAAAAGAACTAATGAACCGTTGGACGCCAAAAGAGGAAAGTTTCACTTTCTAGAATATTCTAAGGCAGTTATTGGTGCTACATATACAAGGATGAAGGAGAGTTTCAAGACTCAGTTCTAGTAGTGTAGATTGTGTCTCTATCTTGCATATTAGTGTAATAAGAGGGTCCATGTGGATGTAGAAAGTTATTTTCTGGAATGTTGTAATGTCATTTCATTTAATTGAAAATAATAAAAAGAAAATGTTTCTATTCTTGCAATTTTATATTTATTTCTCTATTGTGTTGTGTGTGTTTGGTTGAATAAGGGGAGCACCCTTCATCATGGCCTAGATGAACAAGCCCTTAGTACAAGGAGTATAATAAGCATAAGCAAAAATAATGATGAATAATTGAATTAACACTCTTTAATTCCCCTTGAAAGGATATTCTTTACTCTTTAAAGATTCTTTGGATAGGTGAGTATGTAAATGGTTTGGCATGATTTGAGTCTTCTTCAAGCAAATAGGTACTTCTGGCATAAACCTCCTCTACCACAAGGGTCCTCTCATTCACACTGAAACAAAATCACTTCATTTTCTTCATGATTTTCTATCTTCAATGCATGGGTTATCCTAAGCATTCAACACACAAGATACACATTTTCATGGTGAGTTGAAGTTTCCTTTCTAGTGGCATGATGTTTAATTGAAGTTTATTAAGGTGCACATCTCAAGTTCAATTTTTGATGTCGAGAAAAAAACAAGATTAGGCGTGACAACTTGCACACTAACCAAAACCATTGGTTGGCATGTTTTACGTGGGATTCCTTTATTTCCTCTTCGATGAGGCTATAAAAGGAGTTTATAGATCTTTTCCAAAGGTCAAAAAGTTGAAGTTTTTCTCTAAGTCTTAGAATAACTTTATTTTCAAATCATTTTCTTCTATTTCCTAGATAGATAGATATAATATGGAAGTTGTAAATTCTGCATATGAGTGAATTTATGATGGCATTCATCATATTAGAGAGATTAATGAAGAAAACAATGGTGAGAGTTTGCAATTTGGAGGATTTGTTTGTTGAATGATTGGTATTATTTTTTATCTAATTTTCCTTTTTGAATCTTGTTAAACTACTTGTTTTTATTTAGTTACTTTTTCTTGGAATTCAACCTATACAAGTATATGGTGGTTAATTTTTAATAAATATACTTGAGATCTAGAAATTTCCCACAAAAGCCTATATTGTTAGTATTTTGATAGGATATCGATTCAAATATTAATGCTTAATGGTTTTAATTGATCTTTGGATTTAGTAAATTTAATAAATGGAAGTTTGATATTAATTATTTTATTTATTGCATCCATGTTTTGTATTTTACTATTTATTTAAAACTCTAGTTAAAATAGGAGTAAGTTAACGCATGTTCCTAGTTTGTTGATCATAGAAGTAGTAGGCCCCTTGAACAAATAGACCTTATTGACCACTTAGCTACATAGTATTGTCATGATTCAATTCTCGAGGCCTTGGAAAGTGATAGATTTAACAATCTATTGCTTATTTCAAGAGAGGTAGGTTAGAAATACTTAGCCTATGTTGCACTGCATCATTTAGACCATCAACAATGCCTTACTATATATGGGCCTCAAAGTGGAAGTGATTTCAAATTTGAAAAATGAGCATTCCTCATAATTGAGATGTGTGGACCCCTACTAAATATGGCTATACTTGTTTACCTGGAGTCTAAGTTGAGATATCACCCACCCACTATTTGATTAGTTGAAGCCCAGATGACCAAGATCGAATGTATGCTAGAAAAATGATAATGTTTAGAAATGCACTTAATTTTTTTAAAGATCAATATAACATATATGTGATGTTGATTACTAAATTTTTAAAAATGTGTACTTTTAAAATCAATGATAATAAAGTTAATGACTAGAGATTATGTCATATACATTCTAAGATAAAGAGTTGTGCAAGTTATATGAAGGAGATTAGGAGATGGATATGCACTTGAAAATATAATGTAAAATGATAAAGATGTGGATATAGATTTAAAGCTAAAATATATAAGAGATGGGGAAAGGATTTTTGAGATAGGGAAGTTGAGACATCAAGGGAAGATAAATATAGGTGGAGAATACAATGATTTAAATGAAGAGGGATTTAAACACGATAGTGGTGGAATGGAGAAAAATATTAGTAATGGAGAGGAGGGATGTGACAAGGAGAAACTTTGGAACCCAATCTTCAATTATAAAGCTAAAAAATATACAAATATAGAGTGAATCTAAAGCTAACTTGCAAGAATGTTTAGTACAAATACATGCGAGATAAGATAAGATAAATTTATCAATGTCCAACGGAAGACCAACGAGGGTCTATGGGACAGGAATCATACAACCAAAATAGAAAGAAACAAGTGGACCACCAAACAGTGGTCGGGGGAACAAGCTAAAAGAACAAGGAACCAAACAAGAAGAAGCAGAAAGCAAAGAACCAAGAACCACCAGGGCAAGGACTAGGGGTCCTTCTCGAGCGAAAAGAAATCCAACACAGAAGGATAGTGACCCGAAAGAATATGGGTGTGGACCCGTTGTCGTGATCTACTGGTGGTCTGCCGCTGATGGGTAGAAGCACTGTGAGGTCTCACAGATCTGGAGTGATCAATGAAGGAGGCATATGAGGGCCACTTCACACCCTGAGCCGGGGGCAAGAACACAATTTATAAAATATAATTAAATCTAAGTTTATAGAGAGATCGAAAATAAATAAATTATAAAATATAGTATTAATTAGGGTTCTAGTAGTTGTGAAGACCTAGTTAAAAAAATAAACTTGGACATGAGTGCTTGGGGTGATAGTGTGTCAACACAAATGTTAGTGGCGATTTCATTTTTATAGAAATAAATCTCTAATTTTCAAGAGTAGGCATAAGACAATATTACAATTTTTTCATCTTTATATTATGATTAGGCATTTCGACTAGGAAATGAGAAAAATGATGCCTAAACACCACTATAGGAATGGAAAACAAAATGAGTGTCAAATATAAGATGAAGATTGTGAAATACATAATTTTAGATGTTATAGATAAAAATAAGGCCCCTATTTAAGATTACACATTTATCTTTTGAATGAGCATTCAAATAACTTAAAACCTATTTGTAATTTGCTGTAAGGGATTTTGAGTCCCTAGTTAAAACCCATTTTTACCTTAATCCAAAAAACTTAAAACCTATTTGTATTGGTATGTGTCCCTTTTTTTAAAATGATAAATCTATCTTCTAATATTAATTTATTAGAGGTTCAAGCGGTTAATTTTTTTAATGTGCACTTGTGAACAACTTTAGATGTACCACATTTTAGTAATTGATATATAGGTTTATTATCTATCTTTGGAAAATTTGAGCTTTTAGACTAATTTTAAAGGTGTATCATCTTAAAATGGAAGCACTTTCATCTTGATAGGTTTAGCACCCTCTTTTATTACATTTATCATGATAGACATGCATTTAGGATGCATTTTGCTCTCATCTTCTTCATTCTAGGTGAAATTAGGGTTAGGATCCCAAGGATTCTCCTCAATTTCCCTCTTCCATGGCTCTATTCTCTAGGTAGGATTTAGAAATAGGTCCTCCTGGCCTTCATCATGATAATCATAGGATTTTATGTCTATCACTGACATTTTGTTCTATTCTAGCATCAGTTCTGGGTTTCTAGGCATCCCCAGGACCTCTTGACTTGGTTCTGAGTCAACCTGAGACTAGGGTCAGGGTTGATGTTGACCCTGACTAGGTCAGGGTCGAGGTCAACCATGACTAGGTCAAGTCCAACCTTAACTTTGACCCCTTTCTCCAAATTCTCAAGATCCTTAATTTTCGGGCATCGGGTTTTCGAGATATTTATTTTCCCGCCTCCGAGTTCGCCATTTCGGGTTTCAAGATGGTAAATCCTTTAATTTCATTTAATCTAGGTATATTTTCTAAAGGTTAGGACCTAATTGGGATTTAATTCTCCAAGGTGGCCCCTCTAGAGGAGTGTTCCCTAGTTCACTATAAAAGGAGGCCTTCCTCTCTCATTTTCACATCAAGTTTTCATATCTCATCTCAAGTAATTGCAAGCTCTCAAGTGCAAGAAAGAATTCAAGCAAGGGAGGAATAGTGAAGGTGCAAGTTAGCAAGAGGAAGACATAGAAGATCAAGCCATTGTTGACATCAAGCATCTTTGTGAACTCATATTTGGAGTAAGAGAGATCCTTTCTTCCTTGATCCACCATTATCAACTTTCAAGCATTCAAGGATTCAATCATGAACTAGCAATTACAAATTGTTAGTTTGGTAGAAGTACTTTAGCCTTGGGGGCTTGGTATGCTTTTCTATCTCATTCAAATCTATGCATTGTTATTTCATACATGTTCATGCTAAGGTTTTGATCTAGAGGATTAGATCTTGGCATTACACTTTCAATACATACACACACACATTCTATTTCAATCGGCTATTTGTGGAGGTGGAGACCACCAAAATGAGGGTTTGACTAAGGCAAAACCCTATATAGCCACCCCAAAACTCCCCTTTTCAGATATCTACAGTTGATGTTTTAAGGATCAGAGGATAGATCTGAGTACCCTTTTCGCTGAACTTTCAGGATCTGTGAACATAATTCAAATAAGACTTCAAATAAAGAATGTGGTATTTGACCTTTTATGAGGGTCAAACCTAAGCTGAGCTATTTTGGAGAGATTTTTGAGTTTTCTTCATCTCAGCATTTCCAGTCCAAAGATAGGTTTTGGAATTTTCTGAAAGTGTGCACAGACTTCAGAAAATAAGTATTTATGAATCAATTTCATGATGAGGTATGTATCTTGACCTAATTGATTTTCAAGTATTTCCAGATTTACTTATGCTATTCTAATTCCAATTTCCAATTTCAAATGAATATGTATTGAATGTTAGGTATATTACTATATTTCCATTTTAACCATATTCATTTTGGTGAACCCGTTTACGACAACTCTTTCTTTTATGGTGTTAGATTTAAATCTTGTATGCTTATAAGATTAGATTTCTTTCTTGCATTAATATTTCAAAAATACAAAAAAAAAAATACAAATTGCAAAATTTCTTTAAAAATACAAAAATATTTTGATTTTCATGCTTTTAGTACTTTCTTTGTATTCAACATGTATGATTCTTGTTTTGAGTACTTTGATGAGTCTTTTATTGTACAAGAAGATAGATTCCCTAATGAGGTACATGGTAGTGAGACTGAAAATGGTTCGAATATGGTCTCCATGGATCCTATTCCTATTTCACTCTCCTCCACAACCTCTCCAATTGATCTTTACCATAGGGTGTGTGCATGGTTACCTTCATGTCCCACTATTTGTAACATTGATAAACCTAAATTGATATATCCTACACCTTTGATGACGGTAAAAGGATGTCCTCGTATAACAGTTAAGGGTAAACCTAGAGATCCTTTGGATTTATTTGATAACATTGATTCCGTTTCGCATGCTTATCATACACATAATAATCCTCAGCCTACTGTTCTAGTTTCTTTACCTCCTTCTCAACCTATGCTTCCTCAAGCACCTAGGTATCCATCTACCTTTAAGGAGTATAACTTAGTTGACCAATTACGTGCTACTCCTACTAAGATATCTTTATGGGAATTACTTCAAACCTCTCCGACATATCATGAGGCATTGCAAAAAGCTCTATCTACTCTTCTTGCTTCGCCTCCTAATCAAGAAAACATTCATTCTATTTTGGATTGTATGCATACTATGCCTTCTGTACCTCCTATTGTGTTTTATGATAATGATTTACCTTCCTTAGAGGTGCAGAATCAATATGATGCTCTTATGGTGGCTGTCTCTATTAATCAAAGTATCATTCACAGAACCTTAATTGACAATGGATCTGGACTTAATGTTTGTAGCATGGATATGCTCAAGGCGATTAAGGCTGATTTATCTACTATTCAACCTGATAATGTTCCTATACGTGGATTTGATAATATTGTGAAAAGAACTTTGGGTATTATTACCTTACCTGTTAAAGTAGGTCCAGTTATTCTAAATACTCCTATTCATGTTATGCCTGGACCTCTCAACTATAACCTTCTTTTAGGAAGACCATGGTTACATACTATGCATGCAGTTCCTTCTACTCTTCATTGCAAGGTGAGGTTCATCTATAATAACCTAATGTATACATTACATGCGGATGATGCCCCGAACCCTTGCTTAAATGCAAAATATGCTAAGAACTCTAAACCTATTCAACCTAATAAAGAGATTGAAAAACAATCAGAGATACAACAATTTGAGATAAAACAATCTGAGATTCAACAACAAGAAGTTCCATCTTCTTTTTCGTCCTTGACTGAGGATGATTGGGGGACATTGGATTTTAATCCTATGTTTATTGGAGAATATAAGGTCTCTGATTTAGAATTCATGACACAACAAAATGACTTTGAGAAAAAAGTTTTTATTTCTTCTCCATTGTCTGAGGAATTAAAAAGTAATTTTGTTGCTGCTTTGATTAATGAAACGCTTGACACTATAAAGCCTGATTGTTATGACATTGTGACATATGCCGCTCCTTGGACTCCTTCTGACATGACTAATAGATATGGCCCTGGTTATCATTTGCTTAAGAAATCAGGATTTAATGGGAAAGGATGTGGTAAGTATGAACAAGGTATACAAGTACCTTTGGATAATGACGTCTATGATCATACGTATGGATTAGGATTTAATCCTTATCGACAACCATCAGCTTTTCCTCTTAACATTAATCATATTTGCAGTGGATAGTTGAAATTGGTTAACCCATTGCTTATTGACCTTAATCAACCCTCTTCTTTGGATATTTTTCCTAAAGATTAAGCCTTAATGGAATTTTTAGGGGTTTATGAGGATCTACCTAAGTTTCATCACAAACGAGGAAAGCCTTTTTGTTTAAAAATAGATGCTTATTTTGGAGAACATGAAGAACATGATATTCTCCCTTTACCAATGGATTCTCCAGTAAGAAGTGATTTGTTAATTACTAAAACTATTAATATTCAAATGGATGAAACTGATCCTGAAAGGATGATAAAAATTGGGAAATGTTTGAATCAGGATGAACGTGATCACTTGGTTTCCCTTTTGCTTGAATTTAAGGATATATTTGCTTGGACATATTCTGATATGCCAGGTATAGATTCTAAGATTGTTACTCATAACATTGTTTTAAAGCCAAATATGAAGCTGGTGAAACAAAAAATTCGAAAGATGAATCCACAAATTGCTTTATTAGTCAAAGGAGAAATTGAAAAATTATTGGATTATGGATTTATCCATTCTATATATTATTCAGATTGGATTTCAAACATTGTGCCTATATCAAAAGGAGAAAATAAGATAAGGATGTGCACTGATTTTAGAGATTTAAATAAGGCATCCTTGAAAGATGATTTCCCGCTACCTAATATTGATATGATTGTGGATTCAACAGCGGGTCATGCTTTGTTATCTTTTATGGATGGTTTTTCAGGATATAATCAAATCTTTATCCCCCTTGAAGATCAATTTAAGACTACATTTATAACACCTTGGGGAACCTTTTGTTGGGTCATGATGCCTTTTGGATTAAAAAATGTGGGAGGAACTTACCAATGGGCTATGACTCTGATTTTTCATGATTACATTCATAAGATTCTTGAAGATTACGTGGATGACATCTTGGCAAAATTTATACAAAGAGAAGATCATGTTACTATTTTACGACAGATATTTGAAAGAATTAGAAGTTATAATATGAGATTGAATCCTAAGAAGTGTGTTTTTGGAGTTAATTTTGGTAAATTATTAGGATTTATAATCTCTAAGCGAGGCATCGAAGTAGATACTGAAAAGATTGAAGCTATTGTTAATATGCCTCCTCCTAAGAATATTTCTCAATTACGAAGTTTACAAGGAAAAATACAAGCTATTCGTCGCTTTATTTCTAATTTAGTAGACCGAACTATTCCTTTTACTTCCTTGCTTAGAAAGGATACCACTTTCTCTTGGAATGAGGAGTGTAAACAAACTTTTGAGCAATTTAAGCAGTATCTTGCGAATCCTCCTATTTTGCAACCTGCAAATTTTGATAAACCATTTCAATTATACACTTTAGCGACTCCATGGGCTATGAGTGCGTTGTTAGCTCAAATTGATGATAATGGTAAAGAAAAACCCATGTATTACATTAGTTGGACTTTAATTGATTATGAAACATGATATACAGATTTAGAAAGACAATGTCTAGCTATAGTTTATGCATGTCAGAAACTCAGGCATTATCTTATAAATGCTGAAGTTAATGTGATTGTCAAGTTCGATCCTTTGAAACATCTTTTCTCACAAACTAATCTTTCTAGTTGATTAGCAAAATGGGTTATGTTGCTCACCAAATTTGATCTTAATTTTATTTCTTAGAAATCTATTAAGGGACAAGCATTGACAAATTATCTAGTCGAGGCTCCTAGTCCATGTCTAGATGAAAATGCTACTTCTATATAATTTCCTGATGATAATACTCTAACTATTCAATACGATGATATTTGGGAATTATATTTTGATGGGTCTAAGTGTAAAACAGGTTCTGGTGTGGGTATCATCTTGAATCCCCCTACAAAAAAACCCATCCCTTTATCATATAAATTAACCTTTCCTTGTACTAATAACATTGCGGAGTACGAAGCCCTTATAGCTAGACTACTGTATGCACCCTAAAATAGTCATCTAGACTTTGGGCCCCCATTCAACAATTTATCAAATTCCTGAATCAATATTTTCAAAAATCAACATTTTTCAATTATATCAATTTCCTTGATCAAATCCTATTTTTATCATTTTTGATTATTTGCCTTGGGCTAACCATTTTATCCTAAGTCTTTATTTATTTAAAAGGAATATTTCCTCCCTTTTTATTAAATAAAAAGCCCCCACTTTTTCTCTTATCCTAAGTTGCACAAATAAAACATTATTCCTATTTTATAAAAAGAAGAAAAACACTTTTTGTCTTATATGGACACAAAAGTCAACTCTTATTTTCTCATTGGAGGATATTTGTGCACATGGATTGCTCCTCTTTCAAGCTCCACCCTTGATTAAATCTTTTGCCTCTTAATCTCCATAGTCCATTCCTTCTCATTTCCTATAAAAGAAGAGCTCTCTTCTCATTTGCATATCCGTCTTTTGAATACTAATGTTATGCTACAGGTTTTCTAGGTGATTTTGGAGCTTTGGAGCTTTGGAGCATTCTTGGCTTTCATATTTACATGCTATTATAGTTTCATTTCTTGCATCTTAGTTTCATTATTATGGCATTCATATCTTAGTTTCTTTTATGCTTTAGATTACTTCATCTAGTTTAATTAAGAAGGCTTGCTAATACTTGCATCTTTCCTTTTCATAGCATAGCTTGTACTTTCATTTCCATAGCTTAGCTTGCATCTCTCATTTCTAGCTTGCATATTCATCTTAATCTAGTTGCATTTGCATTTCATAGTGATTCTTGGGGATATTGACATTCTTGCCCTTGTCTTCATTTGAATCTCTCATTACGTGGTTGACTAGCAAGGTCATTAGCTTAATAGCTCTAGTTGAGAGAAAACTTAAAATAATCTTGCAACTTAATGCATAGAGAGCTCTAGGTCACTTTCTAAGGTTTCCTCTTCATGAATTTCCTTGGCTGTAATGACTTAGAGAAGTCCACTACTTTTGTGTGTACATTTTTGGCACCCACCATGGGGCAACCCACTTTTACATGCTGGTTTTGGTTATTTTTGGAGTTAACCCACTTGTGCAGATTTGCTTGTTGACTAAAACCTTAAATTTTTAAATATTTGATCATATCTCCCAAACAGCTTGGTGTTTTGGTTTGAAATTTTTTTTGCAGGTTGGCGACATATCAGAGAAGCTTCAACAAAAAATTCAAATTTTTTTGAGGTAGTTTCAATTTTTTATAATTTTTTCTTGATTTTTCATAAAAAAATAATTTTCAGCGCAAATTAGCATATTTCTTTGAAATTTTTATAGTTTCAAAAATCTCTTCTAATTTCACAGGGGATCCATTCTTTGTAATTTGAATTTGGATGCAATATTATAGCTCAAATAATTGATTTACAAAAAGTGGTCTATTTTCATAAAATGGGTCTCTAAGGCACAAATAAAAAGATTTTTTTGAAATTTTTATATTTTTGGAAAACTCTCTATTTTTTGATAGAGGTCTCTTTTTTTTATTTTAGGTTTAGGGTCTGAATTCATGTGGTATAAGTCTAATCTTGTTGACAAGGTCAAAAAATCAAAATTAAAAAAAGGGGGTATTTGATGATTAGCATGCACTTATTTTTCACATGGTTCAATGCATGATGTGAGTTATCATTTGGATTATTTTCTAGTTATTATTTCTCCTAACAATTGATTTTTAGATCTAACCACCTTAGGGTTTGCATAAGTTGAGTATACATTGCATATCTTGTTTGCTTGTTTGCTTGTCTTGTTCATTGGAAGGTTCGTAGCTTGCTTTCATGGAGATGCTTAACAAAAAAATAAAAATGAGGTAAAATCTACTAAGCACGTTGCTTTGGACTTGAGGTATTTTGTTACATCTCTACAACATTTAGATTTTGGGAATAAGAATGAACCTCTCATGTTTGGCTTGAGTGTTTACATGCTTTCATAGAACACATTTCAATTGATGCTCTTAATGGAAAATGAATGAACATAGATTTGCTTTCATATAAGTTTGTGTAAGTGAATGCTTGTGTTTACAACTTAAATAATTCTTGGTTCCAATATCAAAAATCTCATTGAGTAATTTAGGGCATGGATTCATTCCTTGTTTACATGAAGAGTTAAATGCACCACTTTGTGGACTCACTTCATGTTTACTTGGAAAGTTAAATATTCTATGGTTCAAACCCTTTTGCGCTTGTGAGTAGTATTGATAAGCAATCTTAGAGAAATTTTGATTGATCTTGTTAGCTAAATTAGGTTGTTGGACTTGCTTTTTTTAATCACCCATCATTCAGCCCTTTGGATGCAATCCTAGCACCATATTCAGGGGATGGGTCTACCTAAAAAAGCGTTAAGTGCTCCACAAAGTTTTTCCCATTTTGTACTTTCTTGATCTCATTAGTGTTCTAAGGTGTGGACTCACTTTGAGTTTGTGTGAGGAGTTAAATGCACCACTTTGTGGACTCACCTCACGTTCACTTGAAGAGTTAAATGTACCACCTTTAGTGCTTTCAAATACTTTTGATAGAGAATTGCTTACTTTTTATTTTTAGAAGGCTTGCTTGGACACATCACCTTAAGGGATGACCTTAACTCCTGTATTCCGACGGAGTATAAATAGCAGGTGGTGAATCGAAAGACACCTCTCTTGGGAATGAGTTAGATATCACTCTTGGCTAAGCCTCAAAGAACTTTATACCTTTGAGAAGTGAAAGAGATTTGGGTTACCGTCTCCCCCCGGCTATGTGATTTCAAATTTTTCTCATCTACGGATTTGGGCCTCACATACCTTGCGTATATCAAGGACTCCCTTTAAAAGAGCTATGTATAGCCTTATAGACAGCTTGCTAGGATGTTGTTGTGTTTTAAGTGCCTGCTAAAACATTCTCAAGAACATACACAAGTAGTTCTTAAGGAGTAGAAATACTAAGTCACTATTCTTGTTCATGTGCAAGGTTGCTTTTCCCCTTGCTCATTGTTTGAAGACAATTGCTTGCTTGAACTCTTTGATTGCTATCTTATGTGCTTGATCAATCTGTTGATATACTTACTTGATTTTTTAAAACAAAGAAAAACTGAGTTCCTGAGTCGCAAAACCAACTTTCATAGCTTGCTTGATTGGACATCTTGCCATTTCCAGTCTTCCTTGGTCGGTCTGGCTCAGATCTTAAGTGTTATGACATGTTGCTCAACATCCAATTGAACTTAAATGGTATCAAGTTGCACAAAATGACTCTTGTTCTTCTTTCTTCCATGTCTTCCTAGTCTCCCATTTTCATCATTTCTCTTCTTCCTAACCTCTTCACGTCCTCTTGATTATTTTCCTCTTATTTTCTAGTTACCTTCTTCTATTCATCAATTCTTTCACTTCCATGCTTGATTCCTCCTCTTCTAGAATCATGAGTTTCAACTATCTTGCTATAGAACCTCTCTTGAAAATGGATGATCTTGATCTCCTTGCTCAATTTGAAAAATATCATTCTTCCAACACTCTCATTGATGATAAATTTATGACAAAAATACAAAAGAAAGCAAGTGAATCACCTGCCTTTGGTAGAATCATGCTCATGATCCTCTCACGATCTCCTTCTTCTAAACATTCTTCATCATCTAGTCTTCTCATTCTTCTTCACCTTCCAAGTCTTATTATGACTCTTCTAGATATTATTCGCATTCTTCATTATCCAAATCTTCTTCTTTCGCTAGGTCTTCACTTTCCTCTTCTTCACAATCTCGTTCCTCTTCCACTTCTCCCAAGAGTCTTACTCCTCACTATGAGCAATATGGTAGTCCTTGTGATACCTCTTCTACAAAGAGTGACATGCCCATTTTTGATGAAACCTCTATTCTTAAGAGTCCTCCTCATCGTGTGCTTGTGCTTGCTAAAGGGTCATCCTATTGGGTAGATCGTGATGGTGATCCGTATGATTTTGATTTTGAAAAAGACTTTGATGAGTTTAGTGAACAATACCTTGATTATGATCCATCTACTACTACTGAGGACTATAAAATGCACCGTGCTGATTGGAAACGTAAATATTAAAAGAATCCTTCCTCTAAGAAATCTCATGCTAAAGATAAAAATGAAACTCCCAAGCAAGATTATGTTAATGATGAACCTTTGTCTCATGATAGTTCCCTTCCATCCTCTACTTCATCCAATGCCCATACATCTCCTAAAGCTTCTGAATCTTTCACAAATCTTTCATCCAACAAAAGTCCTAATGCCTTTCATGTGATTCCCTATAGTTATCCTCAAGGGCTACCTCTTAAAGAAACTCAAGCTAACCTTCACTTGGTTGCAAATACTTTCAATAATGCTAAACCTAAAGAGCCTAAGTCTTTATGCACTATAATTCCTACTTCAGCTAGTCCTTCACCATCTTTTTCAAAGTTTTTCATACAATTCCAACATGCTTCCTTGTCCTTAGAAGTGGCTCCATGTCAAGAGGACTCTAAAAATGATAAAGAAAAGAATATAAAGAAAGATCAAGATCAAGAACCCTCCATGTCATCCAATCATTTTCATGATGTCTCTCATCCATTTCATAGTTCTTTTGATCCTCTACGCCCTTCCTCATTCATTCCACTATATCTTAAGTCTTTTCCTAAGCAAGATCAAACTACTACTCACATCATTGAGCTTATTGATAAATAAAATAACCTTACTACACTTGCGCTTTCCAAAGATGATACTTCCATTAAGGTTATTAAAAATGGTGTTATTACTTCCAATGTTAAGCCTATTGAAAATCAAGAGAAAAATGATACGCTTATGCTATCCAAAACTCCTTGTCAAGATCAAAGTCTTCCATCTTCTTGTTCTACCATTCCATGTTCGCTTCCGCTTTCTACTCTTCCTGAGTCTTTGCAAGCTTTGAACAATCCTATCAAAGAAGTTTCTCCTATTCAAGATGTTCATGATCCTATTGCAAATCCTAATGCTCACTCTAAAGATGTTGATGTCTTTGGTTTTCATATAGATGTTGATGAACTTATTGATTATCCTTTTGCATCTTCCACTTCTATCCTTGGACCTCCTCCACCAATACTGAGGGCTTCACGTCTTCCTTCCATCTTGGGCCCTTATGTACCCTCACTTTCCCCTCCTAACTCTCCTAATTCATCATCTATCTTGGGTCCTTACATCCCTCCATCTCCTATCTTTCCTCAAGATCAACATAGATGCATGCCCTTGAATCCTTTTCATCCACCCACCCATCTAAACCAGTCATATCCTCCTTCTTCTTCCACAAGTCTTAAGTCTTTTGGAAGTAACTTGAATGTTCAATACAAGAAAAAAAAGCAATACAAGAATCCATAAAAAAAAGAAGATCACCATGTCTCCTCTAATCGACATGGATACATAAATTCAAAGGAGATATCTAAGAAAAAAACTACAAGACAAGTATGGGTTCCAAAATCCATCATTGAAGATATTCTCTCTAAATCATAAAAAAAAAATGAAAAGCCTAAGGCTATATGGATTCCAAAGTCTCTCTTGAAAGAGTCTAATGTTGAGAAAAATGTGAAGTTGACATTCAAGCTTCCAAAGGCTTCCACTTCATCTTCTTCCAAAAATATTCTTCCATTTCATGCACCTAAACCACAACCTCTGCTATCCATTCACCATATTCCTTCACGTGTTCCTTCATTCACATTTCCTCTATCCTCTCGTCACACTTCAAGGTGTGTGTTGATGTTGATCTTGCCTTCCTTTCCATCTACCCTTTCACAATCCTTCCATTCATTATCCTTCTACCTTCTGTCATCTTTCCTCATTTGCCTATTCCTCCTATCTTCCAACCTCACTCACTTTACATAAAACCTTATCCTCCATTTTTCTCTTCCATCTTCCTTTCCCTATCAGTATCTTTAAGAATATCATTTTGAATCTTTGGCATATCATGGTTTATCCTTTCAAGGAGCATTATTTAAAAAGCTTGCCTTCTTCCAAAAAAAAATTCAAAAAATAGAAAAAATTTAAAAAGAACAAAGAAAAAATGAAAAAAAATTTATTAAAAATGTGCCATGGTGAAAACTTGGAAACAGGCACCTTGATAGCAAAAGTAAAGAGAAATAAATTCATCTTATGGTGAAAATCACTTCCTTGTGGCGCCTTGGATAAGTACCATGATGAAAACTTGACAATCAGACATCATGCGTAATTCTTCTACATATTTCATCCATTTCGTCATCTCTTTGATCTTGACAATGTTGACCTATACATGAATATTTGGCTATCTTGTGAGCTATCTTACGATGATCTTGCTTTCATTCTTTTCATGTTTAGCCTTCATATTTATTTTCCTCCATTCAGTCTAGCCTTTCGCTATCCTTTTCCCTTTTGGTCTTGATCTAATAAAAAAGAGTAAAACATGATGCTATGAAGCCTCTTGACATGTCTACTCCTTTGGACTTCATCCTTTCCTTATTTGGCATTATGCTTTTGTGACTTATCATATGCTGACCTTTCATTGCTTGTCCAAATGTGCTTTACATGATAATTTTTCTCTAGCTTGGGTACTCTTGAGGAGTTTTCCCTTGAGGATTTATTCCATCTGTTTGCCTTCATTCTTCTTTCCTCCATCTCATTCACCAGCTTGCCATCCCTCCTGTCCCTCACCTTGCTAGACATTGGGACTACACGATGTGATCTTGCTTAAGGAGTTTGATGCCCATTCTGTCTGGGGGCATCCTTTGTACATATTTTATTGATCCTGAAAAAACTCTAAAAAAATTCATATATGATGCTAAAAAAATCTAAAAAGCATATAATGTCCTAAAAAAATGATCATCTTAGTGAAAATTTAGTAATAGATGCTTTGATGTATCTCCAAAAAAATATATATATTGCAAAAAAAATACCAAAAAATCAAAAAAATTCAAAATCCCAAAAAATAGTCACACCACCCCAATTGTGTTTTTCAACACTACCCTAGTGTCGAGTGTTTCTCAACACTTATCAGATATCCTACCCTACAGTCTAGAATGATGCAATATTTCTCACTAGCAGATGTGATACTCAAAGATTGACTCTATGACCAACACACACGCACTTAAACAATCAACTCAATTAAGATATGTTGACTTTATTTTTCTTTGTGTGCTATCTATGAGGATTTCTTTGACGAGTGGTCTCTCCTTGAGAAGTTTTCAATGATGCATAGCTAGAAGACTGAGGGTATGAGAACATGTTTTATTTCTTTATCTGCTTGTGGGTATATTTCATTGATCCTAATTGTCATTAGCATTTATGCTTGTTCCACTTGACAATAGGATCTACAAAGTATTATCCTTGACTATTTGAGCAAGTGCATACTTATAGTCATCTTGACTTTCCTTGTGTTTCGATGTGAGTATAATCTTGCCATATCAAATTTAGGTAATTTCACTGCACTAGTCATCTTGACCTACATGTCTTTGGTGCCTAGGTGGGATTTTCATTTTCTATCTGATATAGATCATATTCATATTCACATAGTCATACTAGTGTGTATTGTATGATCTTATGATGCTACCAATAAAGCTCAATGATGATTATTAGATGTCTATTGGCGTTGTGACCTTGCAAGTCAACCACTTTTTCATAGTAGCTTGCATTTTTAGGTTCATGTTAGTTAGTTTTGCATCTTGCATATGGAAAGAGCTCTCTTTCATCTTTCATGGACTAGTTGGTCAACTGCACTCACCTTTCACTTTTTCTCGACCATGTCTCTCACTTCTTGTCTTTCATATTACATCCTTTTCTCCCCTTTTATAACATTTTGACTTTTTAACTTATTTTCAAAACACCTTAGAATTGCATGAAAATTGTACCCTTAGCTAATTTTGACGTCTTGGATCCATTTTTGGCTTCGAAATTGAAATCTAAGTTAATCTTGATAGTCAAAATTACATTTCACAATTTCACCCTTTTTTGCACAGTTGGCTGACCTTTTGAGGCCTGATCCTTCGATCTTCGCTGGGGCATCTTCATTTCTTCAGCCCCATCTCTTTTGACCTCCTAGTCTTTCATTCATTTTCATTCACCTCTTTGAGGTTTGACTTCATCTTTATCCTATATCTTTCTCAGTGAAACCTAGTCAAACTAGGGCATATCTTCATTGCTTGATGGTTATCCTGTTATCCTTTATCTTCGATTATGATTTCATTATGATTTGATCATCTTTTATCAATCTGCTGTTCTCCTCTACCTAATTTCAATTTTGATTCTGAGGGGGTAGTACCTATTGGATTTAATCCTTGATTTTTTTGATTCAGCTATCTTTTTATGAGCTTTCACTTAGCTTGAGATTTTTATCTCTTATTTTGGATGTGATCCCAAAATGAACTCATGTCCAGAATCTTTTGTTTATTTTTGTCTGGGCGTGTTCCCAAAATGAACACAAGTCTGAGTTGTTTTGTGATCTCAAAATGAACTCACATTTCAATTCTTCTTTGACTGCATGTGTTCCCGAAATGATCACACATTAGTCAAAGAGGGACAAATGTATGTACCCTAAAATGGTCATCTAGACTTTGGGCCCCCATTCAACAATTTATCAAATCCCTGAATCAATATTTTCAAAAATTAGCATTTTTCAATTATATCAATTTCTTTGATCAAATCTTATTTTTATCATTTTTGATTATTTGCCTTGGGCTAACCATTTTATCCTAAGTCTTTATTTATTTAAAAGGAATATTTCCTCCCTTTTTATTAAATAAAAAGCCCCCACTTTTTCTCTTATCCTAAGTTGCACAAATAAAACATTATTCCTATTTTATAAAAAGAAGAAAAACACTTTTTATCTTATATGGACACAAAAGTCAACTCTTATTTTCTCATTGGAGGATATTTGTGCACATGGATTGCTCCTCTTTCAAGCTCCACCCTTGATTAAATCTTTTGCCTCTTAATCTCCATAGTCCATTCTTTCTCATTTCCTATAAAAGAAGAGCTCTCTTCTCATTTGCATATCCATCTTTTGAATACTAATGTTATGCTGCAGGTTTTCTAGGTGATTTTGGAGCTTTGGAGCTTTGGAGCATTCTTGGCTTTCATATTTACATGCTATTATAGTTTCATTTCTTGCATCTTAGTTTCATTATCATGGATTTTATAGCTTAGTTTCCTTTATGCTTTAGATTACTTCATCTAGTTTAAATTGGAAGGCTTGGTAATACTTGCATCTTTCCTTTTCATAGCATAGCTTGTACTTTCATTTCCATAGCTTAGCTTGCATCTCTCATTTCTAGCTTGCATATTCATCTTAATCTAGTTGCATTTTCATTTCATAGTGATTCTTGAGGATATTGACATTCTTTCCCTTATCTTTATTTGAATCTCTCATTGTGTGGTTGACTAGCAAGGTCATTAGCTTAATAGCTCTAGCTGAGAGAAAATTTAAAATAATCTTACAACTCCATGCATAGAGAGCTCTAGGTCACTTTTTAAAATTTCCTCTTCATGGATTTCTTTGGTTGTAATGACTTAGAGAAGTGCACTACTTTTGTGTGTACAACTACAAGCAGCTTCATCCCTCAATATCCAACATTTACAAATATATGGTGATTCGCAACTGATAGTTGAACAGATTAAAGGAGGATATCAAACTAAAAATGCTAAAATGACACAATATAAAGATTTAGCTCTTGACGTGCTTTCACAATTCCCCTCTTATACAATTCAGACTTTACCTAGGAAGGATAATCGACATGCAGATGCTATGGCTAGTGCAGCTTCCTTGGTTTGTCTCGAGAATAATGCGGAAAATTTTCAATTTACTATACAAACTCTTAAATGCCCTGCAATTTCTAATAAGATCACTTTTGACTATTTCAATTTGCATTTGGATGAATGATATTCACATTTTTTTCATTTTTTGAAAGATGGTACTTTTCTTGAATCAACAACACGGAACATGCATAATCATATTAGGAAACTTGTAGCGCGGTACATCATTTTAGGAGATACGCTTTACAAAAGCTCTTATGAATAATTGTTATTAAGATGTCTCAATAGAACTGAAATTCCTGTAGTTTTAGTAGAGGCTTATTCTAGTTCTTGCAGGGGACATTTTGGTTAATAAATTGCTTCGAATGGGATATTATTGGCAAACAATGGAACAAGATTCTTTCATATTTGTTAAGAAATGTCCTCAATGTCAACAACATAGTAATTTGATTCATGCTCCTGCTCGTGAGCTTCGTAATCAAGTTTCTCCATGGCCTTTCAGTATTTGGGGTTTTGACCTTATAGGAAAAATCTCACCGAATTCTTCTCAAGGACATGCTTAGATTCTCACGGCTACAGATTACTTCATGAAGTGGGTTGAAGCTGTCCCTCTTCATTCAACAACAATGGATGTTATTTGTGATTTCGTCATTAATAATATCATAACAAGATTTGGTATTCCTTTGATGATAATTTCAGATAATGGAACATCTTTTAAAAATAAGGAAGTTGCAAAATTTTTGGAGAAATATAGGATTCGACATAGATTTTCAACTCCTTACTATCCTCAATCTAATGGACAAGTTGAAGCATCAAATAAAATTATTGAACAAATCTTGAGAAAAATAGTTAATAAGCATGCCAAAGATTGGCATACTCAATTGACTTATGCTTTATGGGCTTATAGGACTAGTGTTCGTACTGCCATGGGTACTTCTCCTTATAATCTTGTCTATGGTACTGATGCTATTATGCCTTTGGAACTAGAAATACCTTCTTTTCATATTTCATTTCATGGGATAATTGATAAAGATACTTTTTGTGAACAACGCTTACAAGAATTAGAAATGTTAGATGAACAATGAATACATCCATTAGAACATATAAAAGCTTATCATAAATCTCTTTAGAAACAATACAATCATAAGGCAATTGAATGAACATTCACGGTTGGTGATTTAGTTCTTTATGAGAATCAACGGAATGTGAATGCTTAACTCGGTGAAAAAGGAAAATTTAGCCCTAATTGGCTTGGACCTTTTGTTGTTATTGAAAACTTTGGTTTAGGTGCTTACAAACTTGCTGATATGGATGGTGTTTCTTTTAAGGAACCCATTAATATTATGCATCTTAAACATTATTACCCTTAATCTCATTTGTTCCATGTGCATTTATGTATTCCTTATAAAGATTTCTTTTATAAGTTATGTAGTTTTAGTAAAAATTACATATTGAATATGTTTATGCACTTTCTTTCTATTAAGTTTTATATTGATGAAAGCATAGTAGTCAAACATAGAACTAATCAGTAGAGAAATTTTTTCATTCATCACAAATTTAGTTTTTTTTAAAGTTTTGATACATATGAGGCCAATGGCCCTATCTATCACTACATCTATCACTATGACACTCTACTGGCCGGTGACTCCCAGATCTCTCTACCCTGTGGTAAGAAGATGAAGATTTGTGTGTCTGTGTATGGATCCTAGATATGATCATACCCTGTACACACTCACAAAGACTCTGTATCTCTACCATCATCTTCTCCTCTCTTTCTCTGCACATCTTCAGCTCTCGTTGGATACATACAAAGATGTCGGCATGTCTGTTAGGATCCCTATGACCAATGGAAGACTCTCGCTCGTCGCCTAGTAGTCAGTAGGATATAACGTTATCCTTGAGAACCTCAGATACAAAGCTCCTCCACTCTGCTACACTAGCTGTAGACAGACAAACTTCTATCAGTCTAGTATCCTATCTATGTCAAATCAAATCATATATTCAAACAATTGTTCAATCAAATTTATACCTGGGTCTCCCTCCCGAACATCACTAAAGTGCCTGGATGGTGGGGGCATGGAGTGACTACTCTCTCCACACTCGCTATGTCTAGGCCTCGATGGTGGTGTCCTTGTATGGGGCTATGGGGGCCATTGTGATCTCAATGGCGATGCACGTGTAATAAGTATATCTATACCAGTATCACTAGCTGGGGGCATATCCTCTACTCTCTCCTCTACTCTCTCCTCCTCCATGGGATCTCCCTCAGAGATGTGCTCCTTCTCATCCCTGATATCCTCATCCTCCTCGGTGGCTCCACTATCCTAGTGTGTCCCTTCTATAAAGCCTAGATCACCTATGGGATAATCCTCGGTAAAGATAGGACAGGTCCCCTCCAAACTCTAGTACCTGATGTAATCTTGGCTCACACCTACATAGGTTACATCTGATGGTACCTCTCTATCCTCTGTCTTCTCTATATTGCTATCCTCAATGTCTGCCATCGATGGTCAGCATATGGTGCTAGGTCTCTGATAGTATCTCATCAGATGTACATAGCGAGGTACTAACTTAGGGACTCCCTGTAAGAGGATGAAATGCCTCTTCACCCGATCATATTAGTAGGGCATCACTATATGACTTTGATGACCCTCTAGTAGATTTTTCTGCTGTGAATGTCTCATCTAGAATCATGTATCAGGCCACTCTGTCATTTGGCAGTAGGGTCTCCATATCACATCGGTGCTGGCAATGCGGTCTAGATGTACTCTCCAATAGAGCATATCCCCAAACTACCAAACATCCCTCAAAGGATATACAAAGGCTCTCACTATCCTCATATCTACCATCATTGACACTCCTTGTGGATGTGTACATGTGAAATGCTCAAAGATCCATATCTGCAGAACTGTGCATGTCGATAGACTCTCTCGTTGATACCTCACTAACTGACTCAGCTCATGGTATAGCTGAGCTAACATGTTGTAACCCCATGAGAACATGGTCTTCTCTCTCTCCATCTTCTGTATGAGATGTTTCAGAGGTGAACAAAATATGGTACCCTTTGAGTTGGGTAACACAACCAAGGCTACTATACACAACATCACCTTCTTTATTAAAGGTGTAGGGCCTGATAGTATGATAGATAGTGGGATTTGATCTGATCAGCTCCGCATCAGTGGGTGTACACCTATATAGTACTCTGAGTCTACATGGATCTCCTCACAACCATGCTATGCTCTAGGCTTGAGAGTCTCCCCTCAGACTGGAAGCCGCATAATCTTGTACACATCCTCTAAAGTCACTGTGATCTCCCCACATGGAATATGGAAGGAGCAGGTATCCTCATCCCATCTCTCTATCAGAGTCGACAACATGGCTCGGTGTAGTCTAATTTGTGGAAGGACTGATACCTAGTACAGTCCTACATCCCTCAGTAACTACATCCCCTCATCATCTAGCTCGGACAGTCTCTCCTTGACATTCACTAGCAAATCCCCCAAAGGATGTTCTCGAAAGTAGACTAGGTCTTGTAAGCACAAACAAACATCATATCAGTAATCTACATTATCAAATCTACAAATATAACTGAACTAGGTCAAGGTCGACCTTAGTTAGGTCAAGGTTGACCTTACTGGGTCAATGTCAACTTTACTCGGTCAGGGTCAACCTTTTTTGGGTCAAGGTCGACCTCATCTCAAAACATGACAAAAACCCCTAGGCAATGTCAACTTTTATGGGTCAAAGTTGACCTAGGTGGGTCAATGTTGACCTAAATGGGTCAAGGTTGACCTAAAGGGGGCAAAATTGACCTGACCTCTCAAAAATAGGAATTTGAAAAACATAAAGGTGGATAAAGGCACAACTCACCTCGGGTAGTGGCCGTCTGGTAGCTAAGCTATGTCTTAGAGACTCCAAGCGTGTTGCTCGTAGCTCCTCTCTTCTCGGCATCCTACTTTCTCATTTTGAATCTAGAAATGGTAAGATTGAGTAAGTTTTTCTTTTTATCCCTTTTTTAAAATTAGGGTTTTCTCAAAATTTCTTCCTTATGCATTTAGATAGACATCCACTTTTTTTTATCATAACTTGAGTTCGGTAACTCCATTTTCAGTGCTCTCAGTGGCATTGGAATAGTGATTTAGATACCTAACTCATTGAACTAGTTTAGGAAGGTTAGGAATCCTTCTAATTGGTTTAGGAAAGGACTTCTCAATACTCTGCATATCCCGTATATAGAGTTTTTCTTATCACCCTGTTTCACCCTTCCAAAGTAGAAAGCCAAAATAGGGGGGGCATAAGGGGCTCTATACACTTCTCAAATTATCATATAGTAAGCTTTAGGTGATTTATAGATTTTCATTAACCTTGTGTGTTGCAGGTTCTAATAGTTTTCTGTAGGATCTTTACATCAAGGACTTGGCTATATCCTTTTTATTTACTATGATGTTTTCTTACTTTAGCTTGCATATTCACGTAGTGTCATAACTAAGCTAAAGTGGGGGCTAAATGTATCATCTTAAAATGGAAGCACTTCCATCTTGATAGGTTTAGCACCCTCTTTTATTACATTTATCATGATAGACATGCATTTATGATGCATTTTGCTCTCATCTTCTTCATTCTAGGTGAAATTAGGGTTAGGATCCCAAGGATTCTCCTCAATTTCCCTCTTCCCTGGCTCTATTCTCTAGGTAGGATTTATAAATAGGTCCTCTTGGCCTTCATCATGATAATCATAGGATTTTATGTCTATCACTGACATTTTGTTCTATTCTGGCATCAGTTCTGGGTTTCTGGGCATCCCCGGGACCTCTTGACTTGGTTCTGAGTCAACCTAGGACCAAGGTCAGGGTTGAACTTGAACCTGACTAGGTCAGGGTCGAGGTCGACCCTGACTAGGTCAGGTCCAACCTTGACTTTGACCCCTTTCTCCAAATTCTCAAGATCCTTAATTTCTGGGCATTGGGTTTTCAGGATATTTATTTTCCCGCCTCCGAGTTTTCTATTTCAGGTTTTGGGATGGTAAATCCTTTAATTGCATTTAATCTAGGTATATTTTCTAAAGGTTAGGACCTAATTGGGATTTAATTCTCCAAGGTGGCCCCTCTAGAGGAGTGTGCCCTAGTTCACTATAAAAGGAGGCCTTCCTCTCTCATTTTCACATCAAGTTTTCATATCTCATCTCAAGCAATTGCAAGCTCTCAAGTGCAAGAAAGAATTCAAGAAAGGGAGGAATAGTGAAGGTGAAAGTTAGCAAGAGGAAGACATAGAAGATCAAGCCATTGTTGACATCAGGAATCTTTGTGAACTCATATTTGGAGTAAGAGAGATCCTTTCTTCCTTGATCCACCATTATCAACTTTCAAGCATTCAAGGATTCAATCATGGAGTAGCAATTATGGATTGTGAGTTTGGTAGAAGTAATTTAGCCTTGGGGGCTTGGTATGCTTTTCTATCTCATTCAAATCTATGCATTGTTATTTCATACATATTCATGCTAGGGTTTTGATCTAGAGGATTAGATCTTGGCATTACACTTTCAATACATACACACACACATTCTATTTCAATCGGCTATTCGTGGAGGTGGAGACCACCAAAATGGGGGTTTGACTAAGGCAAAACCCTATATAGCCACCCCAAAACTCCCCTTTTTAGATATCTACAATTGTTGTTTTAAGGATCAGAGGATAGATCTGAGTACCCTTTTCGCTGAACTTCCAGGATCTACGAACAGAATTCGAATCGGTCTTCAAATAAAGAATGTGGTATTTGACCTTTTATGAGGGTCAAACCCGAGTTGAGCTATTTTGGAGAAAGATTTCTGGGTTTTCTTCGTCTCAGCATTTCCAGTCCAAGATAGGTTTTGAAATTTTTTGAAAGTGTGCATAGACTTAAGAAAATAGCTATTTATGAATCAATTTCATGATGAGGTATGTATCTTGACCTAATTGATTTTCAAGTATTTCCAGATTTACTTATGCTATTCTAATTCCAAATTCCAATTTCAAATGAATATGTATTGAATGTTAGGTATATTATTATATTTCCATTTTAACCATATTCAGAAGGTGACTAAATTCTCTAAAGATGTTTGGCCCCTTTTTAGTAAATGTTATCTCCTTTGTGAAAAGGGTAAATTAATAAATGGCTTGATGTGAGGAAGAATGAGCAATAGATGAGGAATCCATCACCTCATTTTAGAGAGAAAATCTCTAAAAATATTTTAGATTAATATGTTACCTTTTGGAGGCATAACTTTGATAACATACCTTGAAATGATTATCACAATGGTTAGATTATATTTATTTATTTATTACATGATAAAAACATGTCAATTCTTCAAGCATAGATTTATCCACATTAGCCCCCAAAATCCACTCTAAAGGGTTTTATTTTTTATGAAATATAAAATTAAAAATTATAGATTTAAAATTCATAAAAAATATCACAATAATCCCTAACTTTTTATGAGAATGCTTATTACACATTTTTTCAATAATATATATGATTTTGTTTTTAGATTATTTATTCTTTCTAAGAATATAAATTAAGTATAACTTAAAATCTAAAATTAAAATGTTACTTTTATATCTTGTATAAATGATTATTTTTAATTTAACAGAATTAATATAAAAGAGTTAAACATAATTTTCAAAGGTTACATAATTGTGGTGTAACATGTTAACATTTTAAAATTTAAAATGCTCTTTGTGTGAGTTTCTCCCGCCTGTCTAATGACTCTTTCCGGTTTTGGGATTGTCATTCGTGGTGGGCCGCTACAAGTCGAGTGTGTTGTAATGCATGTGGCATCATTCTTGGATGTTATTTCCATTGCTAGGTCTCTCACATTTGTGTCAACATGCAATGAAGCTCTTGTAGGTTTTCCACAGGGTGGTTCTCCTTCCCTAGGCATTTCGGGGGTTCCTACTCCCTGTGGTGAGCCCTCTGTGCTGGCTATTGTCTCTGGGTTGGGAAATTTTTCTACTTCTTCTTTACTTCGTGGGCTGAAAATGGATACAGTGACTAGTAGCATCGTTCCTTGCACTAGAGGTGGAGGAGTCTTTGCCTTTGGTGATTTTAAGGATGGGGTTTTGCCTCCAAAATTTATTGCTAGTGGTGGATGAAGTTATTCTTGTACTGCCAAATCTTCTACCATAATTCCTTAAAATGGGAAAGATTGACCTATCACCTATGTCTAGGCCTCCCCTGTGGTGGTGTGTGGCCCGAACATGTCATAGATAATGTATATTTCTACGAATGCTGGGGGTTGGTATGTACATTTGTGGGTCTTTGACCTTCTCTTCCAGATTTGCATTGTTGGGTAACTAACTCTTGACAATGCTTTTTCTTTGGGAACATTGAGCTTTTCCTTTGTGCAAGAGGATTCTTTATTGCTTCATTTTATTCTTCTAAAGATCATGAATTGGTGTTGAGAAAGTCATGGGTTTGGAGGAATCATTCTCTTTCTACCAAACCCTAGACACCAACCTTCAACCCACCAACCTTCAACCCTCTTACTGAACCACTCAACATGCACTCAACGTGAGTTCATTTTTCTAATCATTTGCTCCATTTTTTGGAGATGTCTTGCTTTGAAGCCATTGGAAACTCCATTAGCCAGTTCTTGAAGGTGGATGAAGCTATGACTACAATGGGACACTCTACTTTCACTCGCATTTTACTTGAAATGGATATCTCTACACCACTTCTAGGGGATGTGGTGCTCATGGTTGGGGAAAGGTGTTGAAATCAAGCATTGGATTATGAGGGCCTTCCATTTAGGTGCTAGTGATGCTTCTCTATTGGGCATATGACCACTGACTATTTGATTTTATGTCATAAAGGTGTTGCAATTTGGTGGAAGGATGAAAATGAGGCTCATTTTAGTGTTTGAACTTATGATTATTTCTCAGATTCTACTTCTGATGGATCCTCATAGGCTAATGATGAAGATGAAGTTCCTTCTACAAAATCCAAAATTGCTTCTACTAAAGATTTGGGTCAAGTTTCTACTATTGATCTAGGTCATGATCCTGCAATAAACTTGGGTGATGCTCCTACTACTATTGGTGTGACCCCCTCTGGCCTTGTAGACCATTTATCACCTACCACTTATACTTCTTCTCAACTACATGATTATGCTACTAATGTACTACCTTCTCAAAACTCTAGTTGTGCTGATAGCTTTCCTAACAAAAAATATTTCATTGGAGACCTTAAGGATAACATCGCCTGGACTATGGTTCGACGACATATGAGGAATTATTCCTCAAAATCATGTTAGTCTCCACTTGTGGTGTGATTTTTGCCTTCCCACCCTTGGGGAAGGCTTCTAATCTTGGTGCTAGGTATTCTATTCAGTTTGTCTTTGACAACATCTAATTCTATTATTTAGCAGTTGTTGGCTTATTTTATTTCTAGCACCCCTTTCTCTGTACTATGGTTTTGATGCAGGAGCATCCTTGGGTCATTGGAAATCTTGCATCACCTAGAAAGATTTCCTTTTAGTTTGTTTGTTGTTCAGTTTTAGTTGGATAATTTTCTATGTTTTAGGTAGCGATCATTCAAGTTGGCTCATTATCTTATGCGATCATTATGTTGTGATCTAGGAATCATGGAGATCCTATGTCTAGCTTCAGAGCTCGATCTGATGTTTCCAAATGAAGTTATCTTATGATAGGTCTGGTCCTATATTCCTTTCTTGTTCTAACGGCCAAGTTGGCAAGATTCAGTTTGTGATGGAGATTCACTTAATGCGAAGCTTCATGGTGCATTATTCTATGTTCTTATACATGTGGCCCACCTCCTTGTGTGTTAGTATGTCATGATCTATCTATTTGGGGGTGTTCTTATGGATTTAGGTCCTGACCTATATGTTGTAATATGTGTATACACTTAAAAATGACTTCATTAATTAATTAAATATTTATTATTTAATTGATATTGACTTGATAAATTAATTAAATACTTATTATTTAATTAATATTCATTTCCTCTATTTATTAAATAATTATTCAATTTATTTAGTAAATTCACTATAGTTTATTCCTCTATCCTAAGTCCTCAAATTAGTCTTATTAAAGTGATTTAATTAAATACACACTCACTAAATATGATTAAGTCTCCTAGTCCACCTCACCTACCTAGTCACCTGACACATCACTTTGGCTAAAATAAATAATAATTATTAATTATTTATTAATAATTATCCTCACCCACACATGTCCTATTCTTAAGGGCTATGTGGCCTCATAAGACTTGGTCTCATGACCACATGTCCTCTCTTAAACCAAGTCAAGAAACAATCCCTATTCCTAAGGGGCTTCTCAAGCCACCTCTAAGGGTCAAAAGTGACTCATAGGACACTTGTACCAAGAGTCCTCATGAGGAAAAAGTCCTTCCCTCTTCCTCTCTTTGGTCTTTGTGAGACACTTAACATGTGTCTTTCCCTTTTACCTTCTTCTCTTCCATGTTAATGTGAGAGGAACATCATCCCTATTCTTCCCCTCACATTCCAACTATATCCCCCTTTCTCTCAACTCCTTCAACCAAGTCAATCCTAGCCCTAGGATCTTCCACCTTTCATTCTCCACCATAGGATTGTGCCACTTAGGCTTGGATCCTCCAAAACTCTATAAAAGGAGCCTCATTTCCCCTTTGTGAGCTAATAGTGAATAAGCATTCAATAATTCAAGCAATCAAGCATTTCAAGAGCATTCAAGCATAATCAAGCCATTTTCATATCACTTGCATCTCATTCACCATATTTGCATAATTAAGCTTTAGTTTTGCATATAATTCACTCAATCTCCACACTTTGGTGTCATCTTGGGCAAGTAGCTTCAAATTGGAAATCTGAGAGCTCAACATATCCAAGAAATCAAAACTAGGAGGACAATGGAGACAAGCTACATGGTAGGTGAAGGTAAAACCTTGTTTTAGCTTCATTTTTAGTGTATTCTTCATTGTTGTTTGCTAATTAGTTTGATTTATTAATCTTAGAATAGTTAATTTATCATTTAGAGTAGTTAGACATCTAATTTGCATATATTTTTGGTGCCCATCGTGGGGCCTACCCACATTTTTAACATTTTGGTTTTTAATTTTCTGTGTGCAGGTTTTGCTACAGGTCTTTTCTGTGCATTCATACCTGACTATTGCGCATATATCCTATTCTGCTACGCATATGTTAGTCTTGCACATTTATATCATCGCACTGCACATATATCCCATTTTGCTACGCATCCATTTGTTTTGCACATTCATATAATCGTATGACGCAAATATCCATTTATGCTGCGCATACAGTTTTAAATACCCATAGTCATCACTTTCCTTTCTGTCTTTTCAAATTTTGTAAAGTCCTGCACATTCATCTAACTATTCAGTGCTTTCATTTCATTCTGCTACGCATTCATAAATTCTGCGCATCTATGCCATCTCACTGCGCATCCATCGCTTCCTACTGCGCATACATCATTTCGATGCATCTTTTCTAAATTCCTGCGCATTTGTTCTCTGTTTCCTGTGCATTTGTTATTTGCAGTAGTTTATTTCATTTTTATAGTCATTTTGGTTTTAGCTAACCTTTTTAACAAGTTTCTGTTCGTTCTAGTAGTTTCTAGGCTATTTTGTAGGATGATATTTTGAAGACCCCATTGCTAAAATTTCTAACAGTTTGTTTGCAGATTTCTAAGGGGTTTGCAAAATAAACCATAATTTTGTTTGGGCTTTAAAATATGACATGTTTTTGAATTTCATGTGTCTTCTTTAGCATAGCCAAGTGTCTATTGTGTTTTTCTTTATAGCTATTTGTAATCTCAAAATTATAACAACGTATCCTCTCCCCTCGCCATTCGTGGATCTTGGGTGTAAGAGAAATTGTTATAATTTTTAGAGGTCGGCCTTTGGTGGGAAAAGAGGTACTCACCCCAAGGAATGACCCAACCGGTAACAAGCTAAAGCCAAGCCCTTCCAAACAGGTATATAAAAAATGCTAGTGTGATTAGTCTCACATTAGACAGGTGTGAATTCATTGTGGCAACCAAAATCTCCTCTAGTACTCCAGTGGTGCATTAAAGTCCTACATTGTAGAGGTGAAAGCCTTGCTTTGAAAGGATTGGGAGAGCCCCCTTAATTGGGAAAATGACTTGATCACAACCACGTGAACGGATGTCCTTACTAAAATATTTTGTATAGTGGCCAAAATCCTTCTATTTGCTAGCTCAAGGGGTCACCCAAGCCCGTGAAGACACCCCACATTACTCACAGTTCATAGAAGAGATAGCAATTTTTTAGGAAGTAATGACCCATTAAATCTAGAACTTGATGTGCCTGAGAAGTGAGTGCACTGTAAGGAGGAGCCCGTGCCTCCAAGTTCCTAGGCTGTTCACTATGGATTTGCATGGCTGGATTTTATTATCCTAGTGGGGATTCAGTAGATACTGTCTTGGCTAACCTTAGGATTGTAAGCGTGTTTGTGCATTCACACTAGAACAATTAGATTAAATTCATTTATGTCTTGTCTGTGTGTGTTTATGAATTTTACTTTGCAAAAAAAAAAACCATCAAGAAATAAAAAATTTCAAAATCTTCAAGCTGAAATCAATAAAAAATGAGAAACTGCGCATTTATCCATTTCTATTGTGCATTTGTACCATTCTGCTACGCATAGGTTAAATTGTCCTGCGCATCTGTTACTGCTATCATGCATCGGTCTATAACTTTTACGCATTTGTTTCATCCCGCTACACATTTATTCAACTCTCTTGCGCATTTGTTGCTGCACATTTACAACATAGAGCATTCCCACAGACCTTGGAAATTTAAAAATTAGTTTTTCAGATACCCATTTTGGTCCTCAGTAAGATTCTAGAAAAACATTCGATTTACCTCTGATCTTTAGTTTGACCATTTTGATCACTTTTCATCATCCTTCCTTCATCAAAAAGTCATCAAATCATTTTCTTCCAATCTTTAAAATTCCCAATTTAGTGTTGAAACATCACCTTATCTATCAGATTTTGATCTTTGTGAGTTTATCCTATTAGGATCTATCATCCTCAATCAAACTTACTTAGGTTACTATCTCTTAATTTTTCTTTGTCATATCATAGTGAGATCCATACCTCCTATTGACTTAGATTTTATCAAGTTGTCTCACCAATTTTCAACACTTTTCAATCTCTTTTTCACATCTTTTCTATCAAATACTTTCCATATCTTTTCATCAAAAATCTTTCATCCCACAATCAACTTTCACATTTTTATGGTTCAAACTTGATCTCAAAAACTCTAACAAACCATTGATCTAGAATCCCTGGGCAAGATGGATGGAAACAAAGACAATAAGGAAAATCCTTGGTCTGGAATTCCTAAGAAAACTTCACTTTTTACATTAGATGAGGAACCCACAGATCAAGAACTTAGGGATGCTACACAAGATCCTAGATTTTATAATGTCATGGAAAGACTCCTAGACATGGATAGAGAGATGTATTTCCTCATGCTTGCTCAACAAGGAGCCAAAATACCAACTGATTTTGATGTTTCCCATCTTAGAGAACCACCCAACACAAACAATCAAGAAATCCCTAATAGTTCTCAAGATACTCATGGAGCAAAGGAAACCAATCAACAATCCAATGCTTCTCAAAACAATCAACAAAACAATGCTTCCCAAAACAATCAGCAATCCAATGCTTCTTAAAATACTCAACAACATAATGTTTCCCAAAACACTCAAGGAAACACATTATCTTTGGATCCCGTTGTACAACAAATCCAGGTGCTTCAACAACAAATCCATGACATCCAAACTGGATCATCAACTAAGAAGTATTTCTTGGATGATATATGTCCTTATCCTTTTGATAAGAATTTAGCAATGATTCCATTCCCTCCTCATTTTGAGGTACCAAAATTTGACAAATACAAAGGGAATTCGGATCCAAAAGACCACATTCGTGAGTTTTGTGCTACTTGTATTGAAGTTGCTCACAATGACACTTATCTTATGCGACTATTTCCATGAATTTTAGGAGGACAAGCCATGGAATGGTTCTCCAAACTACCCCTAGGGATGCAATCTTTCAATGAGCTTATTGACAAGTTTGTGACTCATTACTCATACAATATCAAACATGAAGTCACTATAATTGATCTTTGCAATGCACATCAAAAGAATGGAGAACCCTTACTTTTTTGCAAAGATGGTGTCAATTGTTTGCCAAGTATCCACGAATGATTCCTAAACAAGAAAAGATGGATATCTTTATGCATAACCTTACACCAAAAATGAGCTATAGGTTACAATTGCAATGTCCTCCAAATTTTAATAAGATCATAGAAAATGGTATCAAGATTGAAGAAGCCATGGTCCGAAAAGGTGAGATCAAACTTTATTCCAATGACAATGTTGGATCCTCAAATTCATATCCCAACAACAACAACAACAACAACAACAACAAAAACAACAACAACAATGACAAATCTAAATTTTGGAATAAAAACAAAAACATTGTCAATGATGGGATTGTCGATAATCACAATGTTAAACCAACACAACCCCTTTTAAATCTCACAAGCAAGGCCAATGTTACTCAAGCTACTTACAACAATCAATCTGCGAATCAGAACAACAACAATTCATCTAAACCAAGATTGCCTTTTATGTCACCTTGAAGAATTTTTACTCCTTTGGGGGAATCTCTTGAATCTGCATTGAGGAAGTTGATCACAAAAAAACTTATTACACTTCCTGAAACTAGAAATTTTGAACCTAGAGTGAAACCTTCTTGGTGGAATGAGAATGATTATTATGAATTTCATAGAGGAAAAGGGCATAAAACCAATGATTGCCAAAGGCTTAAAAATGTAATTCAAGACTTAATTGAAAGTGGTGAAATTAGTGTTAATGGACATACCTTGAATGAATCACATATGACTTTTAAGGATCCACTTCCTGAACATGAGAAAGGAAGTTCTTCCCATGAAAAAGGTGATAACCAAGCCAAATATAATGCTGCATCCTATAAATATGTTGGCAATATCTTTGAATGTCATCCTTCTAAGTACTATGCCAATGTGATTACCATAAAGGAAAAATCTGAGAGTCAACCAGTCCATGTTACTACTCGTGCTCAATCCAAGGTTACTCTCCAAGGAGTCCTGTCTAAACCAAGTGCCTCTCAAAACAAGTCTGTTTATATCCCAAAGTCTATACCTAATGTTTCCAACTAGTACAATCTTTTGGAACAACTCAAGAAAATGCCAGCCCAAATATCCATCTTGGAGATTTTACGTCTGTCCCCATCTCATAAAGATATCCTTGAGAAAGCTCTCTTAGAAACCTAGGTCCCCACAAATCTAGATCATGATCAATTTCAAGCTATGGTGGGACATTTAACAACCCCACATTATCTATCCTTCACTGAAAATGATGATTTAGCTATTACCCAACCTCATAATGCTCCGCTACATATCGAAATCCTTGTACAAAGTCACAAAATCAAGAGAGTACTAATAGATGGAGGAGCTGGCTTGAATATATGCACTTTGAAATTAGTCCTTGCATTGAGATTTTATGAAAATATTGTAGATCCAAAGAAGAAAATCACAATCAAAGCTAATGATGAAGAAGAGAGGTCATCAAAGGGATCTGTTGTTCTTCTTATCAGAGTAGGTCCTGTAGTCAAAGATGTACCTTGCCAAGTTCTTGACATGGATCTTGCTTATAACATTCTCTTGGGAAGACCATGGATTCATTCCATGCAAGTTGTGCCATCAACTTATCATCAATGTTTGAAATTCCCTCACAATGGTCAAGAGATCACTATCAAAGGAGATCCTAATCATTTCCAGTATTGTAGCACTGTAAAGATGTTTGATTCTTTGGTACCTTATAATTGTACTAGATCTTCTGCAACTACACCCATTGATCCTAGTAATATAGCATCAACTTATAAATCTAATGGGATCAAGATGACATAAAAGAATGAAGTATGGGAGAGTACACTTTAGGTCAAGCTCTTTGCATCACATAGTTACCTTTATCTCCTAGATCATATGGTAGATCTTTGATCACTAAACAACAGTCAGAACCCCCTTCCACACTTGTTATTGACACATTTATAAGTGGGGGCACTATATCAAAAGAAGCAACTGAGCGTAATGCTAATTATTTGCTTAAGTCACAAAAGAATGAAGAGGATATCAAACATGAATATATATCACCTGATGTATATGGTAAAGGGTACACTTTTCTACAAAAGATGGGCTACCAAGGTGTTGGATCTATAGGGCTACAAAGAGAGGGTGTTATAAAGCCAATTTTGCAAAATCCAAATTATCAAAGAGATACCACAGGATTAGGATACAATGGAGAAAGACCAAAAGAAACAAAAGGAAAAGAAAAGATCACACCTTTTCATGAGACATCTAAAGCTCCTACCTTACATTTCCAAAAATATGGTATGTATGTAGATCCAGAGAAACAAAGGATAGCATAGGAAATCATTGATAGACTTGGGGATAATGATGATTCTGACTCTAATGATTATGAATGGGATTCATTATTTGATTGTACTGAAGAAATAGGAGTTGATGTTGTCCATCACTATAGTAACAATTACCATGAGGGAGAGAGTTCAAGGAGTGACTCACTAGGGTTAGTCCCACGTGATACTACTCTCATCGATTATGAGGGAAGTGAGCATTATCTTGCGATAGATGAATCAGATGAGAGTATGGAAATAGACCTCGCTGATACCATCATAAACCTTGACAACTTCTCCATCAATACTATCTCTGCCTTTGAAACTGACCCAAATGATCCAATGCCCCTTGTACACACTGAACTTATCGATTGGGATTCTCCCGATCATTCAAAACTTGGTGTCTTCCATAATGATGATGCAATTATTGACTATCTCAGAATCAAGGATCATTTACTACTAGGGGATCATAAGTTAGGATTTCTGATAGAATTCAATAAAATGGCTTACTTTGGAGAGAGTTCCAATACTTTCATTCATAAAAATATAAAAATAATCAATAGATCTAATGGTGAAAACCACTCAGTGGCAGTATTAGATCCAAAAATAGTAAAAAGAAAAGATGCATCTGATGGTGAAAACCTCTTTGAGGTGCCTGATGATGGAAGGATTGACACTCTTCCTAATTATCTGTATCAAGAGAAATCTACCATCCTTATAGAACCAATAGTACCTCTTAACATTGGAATAGAGGAGTCTCCTCGCATTCTCAAAGTAGCAGCATCCTTGATAGAATCAGAGAAAGAAGCTTTTGCTAATTTTTTCAAAGAGAGAAAAATCAAATTTTCTTGGTCCTATGCTGATATGCCTGGGCTGGACCCTAATCTCAATATGCATCATTTATCTATTGCACCAGGTGTTAAACCAGTTAAATAGAAGCTCCGCAAGATACACCCACACATTGCACTAATGGTTAAAGCAAAATTGAAGAAGCTCTTAGATGTTGGATTCATTCATGCTATTGTTTATGCTGAATGGATTTCAAATATTGTCATAGTTTCAAAACCAGACAAGTCTATCCGAATCTATATAGACTTTCGAGATCTCAATAAAGCTTGTCCTAAAGATAATTTCCCATTGCCCAATATTGATATTATAGTTGATTTGATGGCTGGACATGAGATGTTATCTTTGATGGATGGATTTTTTGGATATAACCAGATCAAGATTATGCCAGAAGACCAGGAAAAGAATGCTTTACTTGTCCTTGGGGTACATATTGTTGGAATGTGATGCCTTTTGGGCTTAAAAATGCTATTGCCACTTATCAGAGAGCCATGACCACAATCTTTCATGATATGATGCATACCATTATGGAAGATTATGTTGTTGACATTTTAGGAAAATCCAAAAATAGAGAAGGTCATTTGAGAGTGTTGGATAGAATATTCACCCAGATGGAAAAGTATTAGATTAGACTCAATCCAAAGAAATGTACATTTGGGGTCACATCAGGTAAAGTGTTAGGGTACATTGTCTCAGCCAAAGGAATCAAGGTTGATCCAGAAAAGGTTAAAGCAATTATCAAGATGGCTTTGCCCACTAACATCAGTTAGTTACAATCTTTGTAGGGATGTCTCTAATCCATTCAAAGATTTGTTTCTCAACTAGCAGATCGAAGTCATCCCTTTCAAAATTTGTTGCATAAAAACATCTTATTCCAATGGGATGAAAAGTGTGAGGAAGCCTTTAATAAAATCAAGCAATATTTGGTGAATCCTCCAACTCTGATGTCACCAATTTTAGGCAAGCCACTCTTGCTCTACATTTCAGCAATGGCAATCTCACTAGGTGCTCTTCTGGCCCAACAAGACCATGAAGGAAAATAAAAAGCTATCTACTATATCAGTCACACCCTAGTGGGATATGAGCTCAACTATTCTCCAATAGAAAGAGCATGTTTGGCCATTGTCTTTTCTTCACAGAAGTGGCAACATTACATGTTATCACATTCAATCAAGCTCATTGAAAAAATTGATCCTTTAAAGTATCTATTGAGCAAGACAGCCTTAACAGGTAGATTGGCTAAGTGGGTCATGTTGCTTAGTGAATTTGACATTGAGTATGTGGATAGGATGGCTATCAAAGGCCAAGTGATAGTAGATCAAATAGTTGAGGCCCCATTAACAGATGACCAACCTATACACATAGAGTTTCCTGATACACACATCTTGGCCTTATCTACAGAAACATGGAAATTATACTTTGATGGATCATGTACTCAACAAGGTTTAGGAGCTGGTATTATCTTTGTCACGCTGCAAGGATACACAATTCCAAAGTCTTATAAGCTACTCTTTCCTTGCACAAATAATGTGGCTAAATATGAAGCTTTGATGATTGGGCTAAAGATGGCTCTACAGTGGAAAATCGCTGAACTGAATGTCTACGGAGATTCTCAGTTGATTATAAACCAAGTTAATGATGATTATCAGACTAAAGATGATAAGTTATTACCATATAGATGTAGGGTTGATGACTTCAAACAATTCTTAATCATCACTTTTGAGCAGATTTCACAGCATGATAATAAGGCTGCTGATGCAATGGCTATGATTGCTTCTCTATTTGATGTAGAGGATACCAAAGTCCGTTTTGAGTTCTTAGTGGAATCCCTAACTTTTCCTACATATGATGATCCTGATACAAGTATTATATGTCATCTTATTGGACACGACTCCCTAATTTGTGTAAAAATCTATTCTTATCTAAAAAATGACATCCTACCCCCTGACCTATCCCACGTGATACTACTCTTGTCGATTGTGAGGGAAGTGAGCATTATCTTGCGATAGATGAATCAAATGAGAGTATGAAAATAGACCTCATTGATACCAACATAAACCTTGAAAACTTCTCCATCAATACCATCTCTACCTTTGAAACTGACCCAAATGATCCAATGCCCCTTGTACATCCCAAACTTATCGATTGCGATTCTCTTGATCATCCAGAACTTGATGTCTTCCATAATGATGATGCAATTATTGACTATCTCAGAATCATGGATCATTTACCACCAAGAGATCATAAGTCAGGACTTCTAATCGAACTCAATGATATGGCTTACTTTGGAGAGACTGCCAATCCTTTCAGTCATAAAAATATAAAAATAATCAACAGATCTAATGGTGAAAACCACTCAGTAGTAGTATTAGATCCAAAAATAGTAAAAAGAAAAGACACATCTGATGGTGAAAACCTCTTTGAGGTGCCTAACGATGGAATGATTAACACTCTTCCCAATTATCTATATCGAGAGAAATCTGCCATCCTTATAGAACCAACAATACCTCTTAACATTGGAACAGAGGAGTCTCCACACATTCTCAAAGTAGTAGCATCCTTGACAGAATCAGAGAAAGAAGCTTTTGCTAAGTTTTTCAAAGAGAGACAAATCAACTTTTCTTGGTCCTATGCTGATATGCCTGGGGTGGACCCTAATCTCATTATTCATCATTTATCTATTGCACCAGGTGTTAAACTAGTTAAGCAGAATCTCTGCAAGATGCACTCGCACATTGTACTAATGGTTAAAGAAGAATTGAAGAAGCTCTTAGATGTTGGATTCATTCGTGCTATTGATTATGCTGAATGGATTTCAAATATTGTCCCAGTTTCAAAACCAGACAAGTCTATCCGAATCTGTATAGACTTTCGAGATCTCAATAAAGCTTGTCCTAAAGATGATTTCCCATTGCCCAATATTGATATTATAGTTGATTTGATGGCTGGACATGATATGTTATCTTTGATGGATGGATTTTATGGATATAACCAGATCAAGATTGTGCTAGAAGACTAGGAAAAGACTGCTTTTACTTGTCCTTGGGGTACATATTGTTGGAATGTGATGCCTTTTGGGCTTAAGAATGTTGGTGCCACTTATCAGAGAGCTATGACCAAAATCTTTCATGATATGATGCATACCATTATGGAAGATTATGTTGATGACATTTTAGCAAAATCCAAAAATAGAGAAGGTCATTTGAGAGTGTTGGATAGAATATTCACACGGATGGAAAAGTATTAGATTAGACTCAATCCAAAGAAATGTGCATTTGGGGTCACATCAGGTAAACTATTAGGGTACATTGTCTCAGCCAAAGGAATCGAGGTTGATCTAGAAAAGGTTAAAGCAATTATGGAGATGGCTTCCCCCACTAACATCAATCAGTTATGATCTTTGTAGGGACATCTCCAATCCATCCGAAGATTTGTTTCTCAACTAGCAGATCGAAGTCATCCCTTTCAACATTTGTTGCATAAAAACATCTTATTCCAATGGGATGACAAGTGTGAGGAAGCCTTTAATAAAATTAAGCAATATCTGGTGAATCCTCCAACTCTGATGTCACTAATTCCAGGCAATCCACTCTTGCTCTACATTTCACCTACGACAGTCTCACTAGCTACTCTTCTGGCCCAACAAGACCATGAAGGAAAAGAAAAAGATATCTACTATATCAGTCACACCCTAGTGGGATATGAGCTCAACTATTCTCCAATAGAAAAAGTATGTCTAGCTATTGTCTTTACTTCACAGAAGTGGTGACATTACATGTTATCACATTCAATCAAGCTCATTGCAAAAACTGATCCTTTAAAGTATCTATTAAGAAAGACAGCCCTAATAGGAAGATTGGATAAGTGGGTCATGCTACTTAGTGAATTTGACATTGAGTATGTGGATAGGAAGGATATCAAAGGCCAAGTGATAGCAGATCAACTAGCTGAGGCCCCATTAACAGATGACCAACCTATACACACAGAGTTTCCTGATACACACATCTTGGCCTTATCTACACAAACATGGAAACTATACTTTGATGGGTCATGTACTCAACAAGGTTCAGGAGCTAGTATTCTCTTTGTCACGCCGCAAGGATACACAATTCCAAAGTCTTATAAGATGCTCTTTCCTTGCACAAATAATGTGGCTAAATATGAAGCTTTGATGATTGGGCTAAAGATGGCTCTACAGTTGAAAATCACTGAACTGAATGTCTATGGAGATTCTCAGTTGATTATAAACCAAGTTAATGATGATTATCAGACTAAAGATGATAATTTATTACAATATAAATGTAGGGTTGATGACTTCAAACAATATTTCTCAATCATCACTTTTGAGCAAATTTCATGGCATGATAACAAGGCTATCGATGCAATGGCTACGATTGCTTCTCTATTTGATGTAGAGGATTCCAAAGCCCATTTTGAGTTCTTGGTGGAATCCCTGACTTGTCCTACATATGATGATCTTGATACAAGTATTATATGTCATCTTATTGGACACGACTCCCCAATTTATAGAAAAATCTATTCTTATCTGAAAAATGACATCCTACCCCCTGACCTATCCTAGAATAAAAAATGAACTTTTCTTTGCCAAGCCTCTTGATGTGTCCTAATATCCGACACCCTCTATCAGCAAGGTCTTGATGGTACTCTCCTGTGATGTCTCATTCATGATGAAGCTCAAATTGCCTTGCGAGATGTACATGAAGGTATTTGTGGGACACATTCGAGTGGTCCCTCCTTGGCTAAGAAACTCATGTGTATGGGTTATTATTGGCCTACCATCGAAACAAATTCCTTTCATTTTTCTAGAGTGTGCAAGAAATTTCAGATACATGGAAATCTTATTCATGCACCAACACAAGAGCTACATCCTTTTACGACTACCTTCCATTTAGTCGGTGGGGACTTGACCTTGTGGGCACAATCAACCCTCCATCATCCAATGGCCACAAATGGATTATCACTACAACATAGTATTTTACTAAATGGATTGAGGCTGTTCCATTGATAACCGCCACAGGCAAACAAATATCCATGTTTATCCTAAACTATATCATTTGCCGATATGGTATACCTATGTATCTCATTACTGATAATGGGAAATAGTTCCAAAATCAGGACATGGATGAACTGTGTGCAAAATTCCACATCACCCATAACTATTCCTCCATATACTATCCCCAAGGTAATGGCCAAGCTGAGGCATCTAACAAAACAATTGTCAAAATCCTACAAAAGACTATCAATGACGCTGGCCGTGACTAGCATATCCAATTGAATCCATCCTTATGGGCTTAGCACACTTCCATCCATACTCCCACTGGAGCTACCCCATATTCCCTTGTTTATGGTTCTAAAGTTGTCCCACCCCTCGAGGTTGAGTTGCCTTCTCTTCGTGTCACTCTAAAAGATTTAATTCTAGATGAAGAGTATAGAGTTACATGGCTGACTGAACTAGAATTGCTAGATGAACACCGTTAGAGAGCTTATGATCATTTGAAAGTCTATTAGCAATGGATGTCTCATCAATATAATAGCAAAGTGAAACTTAGAGACTTTCAGGTGGGTGATCTAGTCCTTCGAGAGAATCCCAAGAATCAACAAGATCATGAGAAGGGAAAGTTTGAACCAAATTGGTTAGGTCCTTTTGTAATTACAACAGTCTATGGTTCTGGGGGTTATCAGTTGTCTACACCTAAAGGAGATCCTTTGGATGAGCCTCTTAACAGCATACACCTCAAGAAGTTCTATCCTTGAAATCCCAATGCAAGGGGTCTGTATATATTATGTATAAAAAAAAGTACAAAAAAATTAAAAAATCAAAAGAAAATTGCAATAAAAGCATGTGGTGAAAACCTGGCAACATGCACCATGTGTATCAAGTTAGCTCCTCTATCTATTAGGATTATTCTAGTGTGTCCATCCATTACATATATCCATAATAAAATGGCTTGTCAGTCATCATTTCTGCCATGCATATATCATAATAAAATGGCCAATTCATAAGATCATTCACTGTATATATCCATAATAAAATCCCATCATAGCTTGATCTTTTGTCTTGGTCTTCATCCTAGTCTTGTTGTGTCCTTCATCCATAATAAGTCAGTCCATCACCTAGCTAGGGGCATGTCCTCGACCTAGTTTGGGAAGTGGATCTATTGTAGTCATGACTCTTAGAGGATAGAATGGAGTATTTTTACCAAGACAAGTTGACACAATCAAACATTCTTACACATTGATATCCTCATGATGAATCGTAATCTATGATCTATCCTTCGAAACATAACCACTTATCTATACATCTTGATTGTACATCATCCATCGACCTGATCAATATATCTTACTCTATCTTTTGGAAAAAGAAATATATATTCATGGCAGACATGTTACATTGGTTTTTTTGTAGATTATGCATTCATATCTGGATTTCATTGTTATCATGTTTCCTATGCTATTTCGGATATCTTTGACATGAGTTTGAAACTCCCATATGTCATTGATTAGAATAGCCGGGATGGGGCATGATATTTTTCTTTGATTGCTGTTTGTGGGATATTTTCTGATGAAATCAAAGGAACAAGTAATTGGGGTGTCTGTGTGTAAGTGACTTCATCAGTTTAATAGTCTTGACAACATACACATAATGTTGTTCTACAAATGCTATTAATGGTGATACGCCACACATACCTCGACTCAAAATATTTGTTCCCCGATGGAGGGGGAAATATTCCTTGTCTATTATGCAAATGAAACTCAGGTCATCTTGGTTCAATTATACCTAGATGCTTGTCAATTTTTCTATATTAAAATCTATGCAATAAGTGCTCAGGTCATCCTGGTTTAATTATACCATGATGTTTGCATTTCCTTGCAACATAACAAGCTCAATGATGAAACACAAATTCCAGTTATTATGAAGTTCTAAGATGTTACATGAAGTTGTGGAGATACTCATTTCATATTTCATTTTTCATTACACTTAGCCGACTCATATTGTATATCAAATGCTCCTTTTATAGGGATTTGTAGGTTATCTTGCTTATTAAGTCATCTATTCTCCTGGTTCATTCTTCTGGTGTTGGATACATTGTTATTTCAGTTGAGGACATTTGGACAACAAAAACATTAAGTTTTCATCTTGCATCTTATGACACTTAATCATTTTGTGTAATTCATTTAGGACATGTATTATCATCATTAGGTGTGTTCATTTGTACATTACACATAAATATTAATATGCATGTTTTGATCTTTTATAGTGATGTTTCATTATAGCTATCATTTTATCCCATTTTCTTTAAATCATGTTGTAGTTTGTTATATTTAATCTTATTAGGTATATTTTCATTCATTACATAAAACATCATTTGCATTACATCATTCATTTATTATCCATTCAAAATATTCTCTCCTGTTCATTTCTTATCCATCCTGCATTTCTTATTGTACATATCATCATTTACATCATTGAATTAATATCTAAATAACATTGCATACATAATCATTTAAGACATGCATTTATCATCATACGTTAGATCAATAACCATTATGCATCAAATAGAAAATAAACCATTTGCATTCTAGAATGAAACTTCTATGCATATCAAAGTAAATAATCACATCCTGCATAAGTTAGTACGCACACGTATATATAATCATCAAAGAAAATCATGATAGAACTACACATCATATAGAGAGAATCAATGTCCAAATGTCCAATGATATATCATAAATAACAATGTGTCCAATGTAATGTCCATCAAGTCAATAAAAAACTAAAACATAATGTTATAGTGATACAAAGAATGTGTATACAATGATGTCCTCTATCTATGATCCACTACCTCTAGACTCAGTCTGTCACTATCTACGAGATGCAATAAGACCACCTGAACCTGAGGCTCCTACCGGATCTCTTGAACCTATGGTTCTCTAGGAGGGTGTGATGATACACCTCCACTACTACCTGGTACCTGCCTCTCATAAATAGTTGTACTAACTGCAAAAGAGCTCTCTCTGAAGCTCCCAATCCACTGATCACTGGGAACAACCTATTTGTATGCATCCTGCCAATAGGAAATCTCCTTCCTGGCTCGTACCATAGCATGTAGACTATCTTCGTGGGGACCCAAGTCCTCTATCCTTTGAAGCTCATCTAATAAAGCCTCAGACTCCCCTAGTCTCTCTATGGTAATGTCTTGCTCATGCCTGATCAAGGTGTTCTCCCTCTCTAAGATCTCTACCTGTCTCTCCAGTCCAAGGACATGGTCTGCTTGCACCTGTGTCATTGCTAATCTGACTAGCAATGAATCAATGTCTAGCTCCTCCTCATCTGGAGCGTCCCACTATAGGTAGGGATCCTGTCCACCTATATCCATCCCAGCCTGATCATCTTGTGCATCCACATCCAGCATCTGTACATCTTGTCCTACCATATCAAGCATATGCTCATCCTGTATATTGTCATGTACATGTCTGCCCTATACCACTCTCTCCTAGCCTAGTATGACATCAGCCTCATCCTGTCCCGGTGCCTATCTTGCTGGATCTTGTTGTAGAAGGATAGCTACTGGTATTTACCCTGTCGCACCTGCTAAAACCTATAATGGGGCACCTGCAACACCATGTGTTGGTCCCTGTCCCTATACCTATCTAGCTGGAGGTGGCATCAGTCCCTATCATGGTACACCTCTACCTCTCATGTGAGGCCCAACTCTCTCTCCTCTCCATCTATCTCCACCATCTCTCCCATCTCTGCCATCTCCGCCATCACCTCTGCCTCCTCTCCCTCGACCTCTCTTGTCCTGACCTTGGCATCTACCATGACATCTCTCTTTTAGATCTCTCTCTGGTGGCCTCTCCACTAGATCAGTCAACCTCAAGAATGGATGCTCCCTCAGATGTCTCTCATAATCTGCTTTCATCCTTGGGTCTACGACCCCCTATCTCATGGACCATGCCTAAAATGACATGTCAAGGAACTCCTATCATGAAATCTCAAAGGAAACCATCGGTCCCCAATTGTGCCACTCCTGATGTGTGCGGGAAAACTCTATCACCCCCTGTGGTAGACCCTGCATCCTGCTGAACTGTCGTAACACCCAACTAACTAACTGTCTCTCAATGATATAGGGTGTTCTCCCTATCAACCATCTAGACTCAAAGAAGAAGCCATGCTATTGCTCATCCTCCCATGGCTTGGAATCTAGGTAGGGTCTTGAGATCACTGAGTCTATAGTATCAAATGTATAATGCCAAAATTCTAAATGACCCAGCTTATGCTGAGACAAGACAGATGCATTTAGATGAATATAAGGCTTTCCAACGCCCCAAAACCTTATAGCTATTGGACATGTAACTGTAATGTGCTCCCATGCCCAAACATGGAGCAATGTAACACCAGCTGATAAAGAAGCACTCATGTGGTATACCACCTGTTGCAGATCGTGGTATAGATGAGCCAATAGACATACTCCCTAAACAAATCAGGTCCCATCATCCATCATTTGCTATAATGTGCAGCTCCAACCAACTACAAAATTGTGTGACTGACGATCACGGCATACGAATCCCCCAATCGCTCTTGCTAACACCACTGGCAGAGGCTCATAGAAATCAACTAGGTCCTCCCAACTAATCTCTACCTTATCAATCTCATCATCTTTGAAGATGGCCCTACACTCCACTAACCCACTATGCTGATCATAATGTACCAGCTCACCTGTGATAGAAAGTCGGAGGATGTGATAAACATCCTCAAGTGTCACTGTCATCTCTCCTATTTGGAGATGAAAGGTACTCATCTCCAAGTGCCACCTCTCTGCTAATGCTGTCATCATGCTCAAGTTCACCTGAATCTTAGGTGTATAGATCACATGGTACAATCCGGTCACACCAATCAATAACCTGTCAGTCTCTGACAATGCTAGCCTAAGGTTCTATGTAATGGGATATCTCTCCTGTGACATTAGAACATCGGTAATATCCTCCTATCCAAGTCAACACAATCAAATTATTAGATTTTGATCAACTGATTTATCTATCTATTTATCCTATCATATCAATTACAAACATGTTTATCACATGTTTAAATAGATGATTCTATCAATTATCTAACATCAAGAATGGTTAACTAGAGACCATGCTACGACGTTGCCAATCTTGACCAAATTGATCAAAATTAACCACTGACAAATCAAATCAGATTATCGACATCAAGTTTGACCTAATTGACTGACTAATTTGACTAAATTCTATCATCCAAAACAAATGTGTAGCATAGAAAAATGCATGCATAGAATCCCCTAGCGTTTGCACAGTTTTATTCAACATTTGCGCATCATTCCTCGACAAATGCGCTGAAACTACATATGCGCACTTTTATTTCATATTTACGCAGTCTAATTTTCATTTCTATACAAATGTGCAAATCTACAATACATATGCACAGAATCACTAGTTTTCTATGCAAACATGGCGTATTGCTGCGCATTCATGCGCCACAATTGCACATATGTTTTTCGACCTAGAAATAATTTTTTTTTTTTCCTAAATTTTCCTATGGTTTGATCTATCCTAAACATGCTACATATCAAATTATAACATGCTAAAAATGACAAATTGACAAAGAGGATCGAGTCATCTACCGACTCTCCCGAATGGGGCGGTCTTTGGAATCATCTGACTCTCTCGAAGTGATGATCTGATAGCAAGAATGGCATTCTAGTGGCTCTGCTCTTCTCTCTCTCAAGCTCTAATCTCCAAATGACACGTGTGCACAATGAGCCTATTATGGACCCCTTTGCACTATTTATAGCCTGTGGACTTGATGTGCTTGGTGTATGGACCCTACCTCCCGTTATTCTTTTGTTTCACCCCATTTTTTTTCACTTCCTCAATTTTTTTTCAAGAGATTGATTACAAACATACAAAATAAATAAATAAATAAATGATAAAAAAATAATAATCATAAATCAATCTCTTGAGGGGGCATATATAGGTCACTTTTGTCTAGGACATTGTCTGGGGTAGGGGCAAAATGCTTGAATTTTTCTTTGAAACAATGCAACATGCACATTATTTCAAAGAGGGGCAAAATGTATACACTTAAAAATGACTTCATTAATTAATTAAATATTTATTATTTAATTAATATTGACTTGATGAATTAATTAAATATTTACTATTTAATTAATATTCATTTCTTCTATTTATTAAATAGATTATTCAATTTATTTAGTAAATTCACTATAGTTTATTCCTCTATCCTAAGTCCTCAAATTAGTCTTATTAAAGTGATTTAATTAAATACACACTCACTAAATATGACTAAGTCCCCTAGTCCACCTCACCTACCTAGTCACCTGACATATCACTTTGGCTAAAATAAATAATTATTTATTAATAATTATCCTCACCCACACATGTCCTATTCTTAAGGGCTACGTGGCCTCATAAGACTTGGTCTCATGACCACGTGTCCTCTCTTAAACCAAGTCAAGAGACAATCCCTATTCCTAAGGGGCTTCTCAAGCCACCTCTAAGGGTCAAACGTGACTCATAGGACACTTGTACCAAGAGTCCTCATGAGGAAAAAGTCCTTTCACTCTTCCTCTCTTTGGTCTTTGTGAGACACTTGACATGTGTCTTTCCCTTCCACCTTCTTATCTTCCATGTCAATGTGAGAGGAACACCATCCCTATTCTTCCTCTCACATTCCAACTATATCCCTCTTTCTCTCAACTCCTTCAACCAAGTCAATCCTAGCCCTAGGATTCTCCACCTTTCATTCTCCACCGTAGGATTGTGCCACTTAGGCTTGGATCCTCCAAAACTCTATAAAAGGAGCCTCATTTTTCCTTTGTGAGCTAATAGTGAATAAGCATTCAAGCATTCAAGTAATCAAGCATAATCAAGCCATTTTCTTATCACTTGTATCTCATTCACCATATTTGCATAATTAAGCTTTAGTTTTGCATATATTTCACTCAATCTCCACACTTTGGTGTCATCTTGGGCAAGGAGCTTCAAATTGGAAATATGAGAGCTCAAGACATCCAAGAAATCAAAGATAGGAGGACAATAGAGATAAGATACATGGTAGGTGAAGGTAAAACCTTGTTTTAGCTTCATTTTTAGTGTATTCTTTATTGTTGTTTGCTAATTAGTTTGATTTATTAATCTTAGAATAGTTAATTTATCATTTAGAGTAGTTAGACATCTAATTTGCATACAATATGTTTCCTTTATCTTGGATATTGTTGATTGGATAGGCCAACTTGTGGTTGGTGATCTTGTATATAAGCAGGGTAGTAGTTCTTGTTTAAGGGGGCAGCAGATTTGCAATGAGGATAGACAAAATATCTGATGGTGAGTATTGGGAATAAAGATTTTGTCCTTAGTAATGAAGCATGTTTATTGAAAATCTATAATCTGCATTTGTAGGCCAACTTGATGATATTTAAAGAGCATTGTTCCTTATTTGTTGGCGTTGATTATTGCTTTGTTTTGTCATTTTCATTGTGTAATCTCTAGTTGTAAGGTTAGACATCTCCATTGGGGATTTTTCCTTCCTTGACTATGTCAAGTGGTATAAGAGAACAATTGTGATTCTTGTGGTTGTAGATCCACATTCTTGAGCTTGCAAAGTTGTAGATTTTTTATTTTTGGGGTGGAAGAACCAAGGATCTAACCTGTATCAACAAGTGGCTTGCATGAAGTGGTTAGGAATAGGATTTGTTGTTAATTGGGAATGATACAAGGATTTTTAGCAATTGGATTGATCAATTCAAATCCCAGAAGTTGTGAACCTTGAAGACCCTAGTTGTGGGGGTGGAAGAAGATAGATCTGACCTACAATTGCAAAGGGTTGCACAAAGGGAGTGACAAGAAGAGTTGGAGGATCAGTTGAGAGGCAAGTTGATGATTATCTATACAGATAGATTGTTTGAGGCAGATTGTGGGTGTTGGTAGATTTCTTGATTATGCTAGGACAATCAACACTGGTGATTAGATTGCCAAATCTAAGGAATTCAAGAAAATGATTCCTTAAGTTTGCAAGAATGCCACCTAGAAGAATGAATCCTAGAAAGCTAAAGAAAATGATGGAGGAATTCAGGAATGAGATGAGGACTAAGATTCGAAATGCTTTGACTGGGGTCAGAAGGAACCTTGAAACTAAAGATGAATATGAAGAAGCTATTGAAGATCTTGAGACAACTGAATTTGAGATCCCTATAGATGAAGAAAGATTACTGAGGGCTATGGTACAAATGGGTAAGAGTCATAGACTTGATGTTTCTAATTTCTTTGGTTCATTACATATTGAGGATTTGATATATTGGATCAATGAACTCGAGGACTACTTTGAGCTTGAAGATGCTAAGGATCCAATGAGGGTTAGGTTAGCACAAACTAAGTTGAAGGGTCATGCTACCTTATGGTGGAAAGAGTTGCAGGAAGATAGGGAAGATAATGGTGAACCTAAAATCACTAGGTAGCAAGTTATGGTTTCTAGACTTAAGGCCAAGTTCATACCAAAGGAATATGAATTGGAATTATTTAAGAAACTGCAAAAATTTGAAGCAAAAGGATATGACTATTAAGGAGTACATCGAGGAGTTCTACAAGATGAAAATTAGATCTGGACACCGAGAGTCATCTAAAGAGAAGGTGGCTAGATATATCAATGGTCTGAGGCTTAATATTCAGGATGAGTTGAGTATGTTGAGGATTAGTACAATTGAAGATGCTTATTGATATGCCCTGAAGGCAAAAGACAAGTTGAAGAGAAGATAAGGAAACCCTAAGGGAAGGGACAAATCAGTTGGTGATAAGAGAAAAAGTACAAACCTGTGTCACACTATTATAAAGGAAAAGGTCAACAACACACAAACTATTCAACTTTAATGACATAAATGTGGCATTTGTGTTTAGAATTTAAAGATGATGTAAAATGATGAAATGTGTAAGATTGGATAAAGTTTATGCCTATAATTTTTTTTTAAATATTTGAACCAGGATTGACACAGTTTTTAAAATTTTGAATTTCATTTTTCAGTTGCTGAAAAATGCTGAAAATCTGGGGTCTAGTTCCCACCAAACAAGTATATACAAATAATCTTTTTTTCCTCAGGTTTCAAAATATGTTAGATGACATGTATAGCTAGAGCAAAAAAGAAGAAATATTGGTTTTCAATGTATATTTTCTCTAATATAACTACTCAAAGTTGAACTTATCTGAAATCGATATTTTTTATCTCCCGTCAAATTTCCCCTATCAAATCTTTACCATTCAGAAAAAAATTACATATTCTTGAAGAGGACTCTCTCCTCTAGTGTTAAATATAAATTTTAGTTTTTTTGATATGATTTACTATTTTTTTCTTTATTTGAAGCAACATCTTCTTGAATGTTAAAATACCTACTTGAAGTATTTTGAAATTATAATATATTAGATCTAATCAAAATACTATAAAACTTATATGACAATAATCTTGACTCTGAGCTCTACAAAAGTGTATTTTTATATATTTTTTAAAATATCATTAAAACAAGTAGGAGTTATTGAAACACCACTTTTATGAAATAATTTTATTTCTTTGGTAATTGGACCCAAATTGGTATAAAAGATGCATTTAATAGATATTTCCAATTGGAAAAGTTGAAGCACTTATGTGATGAATCTAGCTAAACCATATGTTTGAAAAAAATAATTTAGTTATAAATACTCAGATTTAGTTGTGCTGATAAGTTAGCCTCAAACATGACACAACTTTGTGATTTTATCCATAAGGATAAATAAAATCCTGTTGTTTAAGGGGAACTTGATCAGAAGAATCTTGGAAGAAGTAATAGCAATAGTGGTTTCAAAGGTACTTGTTTCAAGTGTGGGAATGTTGGTCATAGGGCTTTCCAATGTTCTAAAAATTATAGCAAAGGTAAGGGAAAAAAAACTTGGTGGCACATGAGGAGGAAGTTGAGGATGAACCCATTGAAAGAGAGACTACACATGAGATGGGAGAAACTATGATGTTGCAAAGTGCTATGCTGAGTATGAAGGAGTCTGAGCTTGTTCGGAGAAGGTGGTTGTTTTGAACAATCTGTAAATCAAAAAAAATATTGCAAAGTGATAATGGGCAGGGGTAGTACTGAAAACCTTGTATTAGAGGAGATGGTATAAAATCTTGGGTTAAGGAGACTTAAACACCCTTGTCCATATGGGATAAGTTAGTTTTAGGATGACCATATGATGGAGGTTAAAGAGTAATTTTGGGTTAAGTTCAACATTGGACTATATCAGGATGAGGTATTATGTGATGTGGTTAACATGAGTGCTTGTCAAATTTTTCTTGGAAGACTTTGGCATTTTGATGTTGGAGCTATTCATGATTTTTGAAGGAATGTTCTGTCTATAATGAAGGATGACAATAAGTTCACTTTAATTCCTTTGATGGAGGGAAGGAAGGCTATGACTCTGAGTGTAACGAGTGTATGCACCCAAAAATGGTCGCTTAGACTTTGGGCCCCATTTATTCGATTTATCAATCCTGAATCATTTTGATCAATAATCAATATTTTCAACATTATCAATCTCTTGATCAAATCCTAATTTCGATCATATATTGGATTTTTATCCTATGGGCTAACCATTTATCCTAAGTCTTTATTTATTTAAAAGGAATATTTCCTCCCCTTTTGATTAAATAAAAAGCTCCACTTTCCTCTTATCCTAAGTTGCACAAATAAAGCATTATTCCTATTTTATAAAAAGGGAAAAAGCACTTTTTGTCTCACATGAGGCTCAAAAGTCAACACTTCACTCTCATTGGAGGATACTTGTGCACATAGATTGCTCCTCTTTCAAGCTCCACCGCTGATTAAGACTTTTTGCCTCTTAATCTCCATGGTCCATTTCACCTCATTTCTTATAAAAGGAGAGCTCTCTCCTCCATTTGCATATCCATGTTTTATGCTAATGTTATGCTGCAGGTTTTAGGTGCATTTGAAGTTTGAAGACATTGAAGACTTGTTGCTTTCATCATCTAATTTATATTTGTTTTCTTAGTTGCATGATCATGGCATCATAGATTAGATTTCCTTTTATGCAATAGAATAGATCTCACATAGCTTAATTAGAGGCTTGAAATCTATTGTACTTCTTTTCATAGTTTAGTTTGCACTTCATTTGATAGATTAGTCTTGCACATTCATACTAGTTGCATTTGCATTGCATTTTTCATTTAGATTCTTGGGGACATTGGCACTCTTGCCCTTGTCTTCACTTGAATCTCTCATTGCATGGTTGACTAGCAAGGTCACATTCTTGTAGCTCTAGCTGAGAGCAAAAATCATAAGTTCTTTGCAACTCCATGCATAGAGAGCTATGAGCCGCTTTGTGAGGCCTCATTGTTGAGCAACCTTGCAAGTAATGGTTCATAGAAGTGTGGTCATTTTTACACTACACATTTCTGGTGCCCACCGTGGGGTAGAGTAGATAGCTTTGTCCTTTCATTTGATGCATTTTTCATCATTTTTAAATTAATTTTTGAAAAAATCTGCGTTTTCTAGTTTTCTATCTCAGATTATCGCGCGAAACTTCTTAGAAGTATCGCGCGATATACTTTCTATCTTGGCGTGATAGTTTGCACGGAAAAAGTATCGCACACCTATATTGAAGTCTATCGCCTGGAATCAGGCGAAGTATCGCCTGGCATTGTGTGAAGTATCGCGCGACTGAGAAGTATCGCTCGACTATAGGAAACTGTATCGCGCGATACTGTTGAAGTCTGAGAAATATCACCTGGTCTGGCAGAGACTTGCGTTTTCAATTTTCTTGTTTGAATTTGATTATTTTAGCTTGCTATTTTGTTTTGCTGTGTTTAAATAGGTCTAACCTGCATTTTTTAGCTTAAATCTAGCAATTTGTTGCATGTTTACATTTGGATTTTGATTTTGCTAACTTTGTGGGTCTAACAAGTTGTGTTTGTAGGTGCTCTCATTTGCTTGAAAATTGCTAAAAATGCATGTCAAAGAGGGCTACTAACAGTTTTTGTAGGGCTGCCCAAGCATAAAAACAAAATTTTTTTTTTGCTTGTTTGTTTGCTTTCCTTTCAAGTGTGGCATTCACTAATTGTATTAGGAATCTTAATACCTTGTGAAGGGGATCTTGAGGTGGTAGGAGAAGTATGCTCTTCACCTTTAGGTGAATCAGAAAATCTTGACCCATCTTAAGGTTTTGGAAGCAAGGGAGTAATTGAATCTCTTTGCTTGGTGTGTTTGGGAGAGATTTTTGAGATAGGGGAGTATGCTCTTCACCCTTGTGGTGAATCAAAAACCTTGAACCTCAAAATTTGATCCATTTTATTTAGTTTAGGAATCCTTTAGCAGGCCTGCTCTTGAGCAATCAAGAGGAATGACTCAAGTGGGGACAACCTTGTCATCATTTTCCTTGGTGGCAAGTGATTCCAACTCACTATAATCTCAAGGCTATCAAGGACACCAAAAACCTTGATAGACATAACACTTGTCTTTGTTTGATGTGAGTAGCTCATGGGATTGCGACCATGGGGAAAACATTGAACAAGAATGCTTAAGGTACTCTTGAGGCCGCGAGGTCCTAGTCCTTTATGAGGAGCAAGAGGGGTGTTGTGAACGGAAATCCTTATTAAGAACCATTAGATAGAAGCCACCTTCTTTTAGCCACTTATCTTCTTAGTGCAAGGATTGATCCAAGTGGTTTACCCAAATCACCTTAAGATACTCACCATATGTGTCCCTTTGGTTGTGTCATTTGACATTTCCATGACAAAGCCAACATCTCTTGTGGGTAACCACTTGGTGTGAGGTGAGGGGGCATCAAGTTGTGGGCTAAGTTGGTAAGTATTGAGCCTTGACTTTCTAGGATAGATTTGCTTGAAGTGTCTTCGATTGTGTGATACCAGTGCAAACGTTCTTACATACAAAAAATTCCTAGCATTCATAGGGTGTTGTTTTAATTCTGATATCACAAGTGTTTGTCTTGGCAAGGTTGCTTTTGCCCTTGTTTCAAGTGTTTGAGACCATGTTTTGATCCCTTGCTATTTGCAAACCTACCGAAATTTTGCTGATACTGTGACTGAAATTGAAAACATCAACCCTCAGATTGGAAATTTTGACCAAACAGACCCAAAAATGCAAATTTCACACAATTCTGGTCAAGAGTTAAATAATTCTACAACAGTATCGCGCCCTGTGAAGTGAAGTATCGCGTGATACTTCACGCTTGCTAGAAATATCGCCCGCTTTGAAGAGAAATATCACGCGATAGTTCACCCCTGACGGACTATCGCCCGACCTGCCTGGAGTATATCGCCTGCCAGTATTAAGAAGTATCGCCTGGCTTCAGGCGAAGTATCACGCGGGTATAGGTTTATTGCCCCAGTAGCCTGGAGTATATCACCTGGTTTATTTTTGCCGTGCTTAAATTTTCGTCAGTTTCAGTTGCTGTCAATCAGGCTAGGTCTTGGAGCAGGCTTCTCACCTTGACGTCTGAGATTTGTCTTGACTCCAAATTTCTGGTTTTTAGTCCTCCGGGATAGCATCATTTGATTTACAAAGTCACTTTAGAATAATTTTCAAGTTAGAAAGCCATTCTTGGTGCCAAGGTTCATCTTTAAAATTGTTAGCTACATTCTTGGAAAATTTTAATACTCTTATTGTCCAAATCACTTTCATTTTCATCTCAATTTCAATTATCTTTTGGCCTAGCCCAACCTCCTGATTCAATAGTGCAAGGGTAGTCACCCTTTGATTTGAAGCACCTCTTTGACAGTGTTGGTAAAGCCCTTTTTTTTCTTTTCATTTCTCTTTGGACAATAGAGGACTTTGATTATCCTAGTTTGGTGTTGACACTTTGAAAGGTCACCTGATCATTGAGAGTATCTCTCTTTCATGTCAGTTACAACAAGGTACCAAGTTAATCAAGGGAAGCGACCCCCTGTTGCCTTTAGCCAGTTACCACCCGTCAAGACTCGTCAACAACCTAAGGGAAAATGACCCCTTTTTGACCAATCTCCTAAGAGTGAATCTGAGGTTTGTTTTAATCCGGGAGCTAATCCTAGTGAAGTGAGCACCTCTTTTGTACCACTTTCATCAAGTATGGACATGAGTTACACTTTCACCCGACAACAAAGAGAAGCCATGAATCAAACTCTTGAGGATATCTTCCAATGACACAGGAGAGAGTATGGTGGTTCTTCTCATGCTAGTCCACCCGGGTCACCTCCCAACAACGTGAGGTATTTTGATGCTCATCAACGAGCCGAAAGACATCATAAGCAAGCTCACTCAGATTTAGGGTCACAACACGAAGACCAGAACAATGAATCTAGTGATCACCATATCAACGCAGCTAATGCAATGAGGCATTCGAGACAAATCTCCCCACTTAAAGACACCTCTTGATATGCAAATACATGATTGAGAAGCATTGAGAGAGAGAAGCAAGCCTACTTAGATGAACAGGCTACTAAAAAGGAAAAATTCTGACAACTAGAGGAAGAGGAACGTGCATTGTTGGATATACAGAAAAGAGCCACCCAAGAAGAAGAAGATAGACTCTATGCACAACAACTCCAAAGCTGATTTAACGGGAGGGGAGCCAATAGTGGGACCAACTCGCCCCCATCTACCCCTTCCTCTAGCCCTCAAAGAAGATCAAAGACACCCTCACGATCCCCAAGTCCTAGAGGAAGAAGGACTTCAAGATATGACCATCATAGGAGACAGTCATCTCATAGACATTCAAGGCAACCCTCCCAACGAGCACATCATGGCTCACAACATGGAGGAAGTTATGCTAAAATTGATCATATGGACTTCATGACTATGCAACAAGAACCATCCTTTCAAGCATATGTGGAGCAATATGTGGAACAAAACAAAGACCAATTCTTGGAAAGTCTTATCAACAAAGGCGTTAAAGTTCCATATAATTTTGATGTTCACCAAAAAATCAAGAAACAGAATCCTTCAACTGATGAGGTGATCTTACAAATGCAAAAGGATATAGACAGGATGAAGGCTCCAAAGAGCACATTTCATTTGGACTCCATATGTCCTAACCCCATTGACAAAAGTGTGGTGATGGTAGAATTCCCTAAGAAAGTTGAATTCCCAACATACGACAAATATGATGGCACTGGTGACCCTCATGACCATGTTCAATAGTTCTACATAATGAGCTTTTCCTTTCACCATGAAGACTCCTACTTGCTGAGATTATTCCCAAGGAGTTTAAAAGGACAGGCCATGGAGTGGTTCACCAACCTTTCCCCTCCAGTAAAGACATTTAAAGAACTTGTCCAAAGATTTGTTCAACATTTTGCTTACAACTTATCGAGGTCAGTCACAATGCTTGATTTGTGTAAACTTAAACAAAATCAAGGGGAATCTTTTGTCACATTTTTACAACGATGGAGGCGATTGTGTTCGAAATACCCAAGGACAATCCTGGAAGAGGAGAGAATTGATATCATTGTGAACAATCTAATACCAGAACTAAGATATGAAGTCAAGAAAATCCTATTTAATTCCTTTGATACTATGGTAGAGGTGGCATGTCGCATTGAGGATGTCCTAAAAGAACAAAGAATTTTGGCTAAACCAACAAATAACAACAATAGCCAAAATAACAATACTAATGGTAACAAGGACAAAAAGAACTCCTATTGGAACAAAAACAAGCAAGTGGTCAACGACGGAGTTGTTGACTCATCCCAAGTAAAAAATGAAGGAGTTCTTAACCTCTCTCATGCAGTTCAAGCTATGAAGCTGCAAACATCTTCAACAAAACAAGACAAACCTAAGTATCAAAGGAGATCTAAAATGGAGAAAAGATAATTTACTAAATTGGGAGAATCTTATGCAGATGTTTTCAAGACACTAGTTGCTCATAATTTGGCGCACCCACAGGATCCTACCAAACATCGAATACCGGATCCTTTACCTCATTGGTGGGATGCTAAGGCTTTTTGCATTTTCCATAATGGGATTGGACATGACATAGAAAATTATTTTAAACTCAAGCATGTTGTCCAAGACCTTATTGAAAAAGGACAATTACAAGTGGATGGGTTAACCACTAATGCAGACCATAAAGCCTTTAAAGAGCCCTTGCCTAAATATGAAAAAGGAGAGAATTCTAGCAATACGAATGGCAAGGTGGCTATTAACTATACGTACACACATGATGACAATGTGATTAACATGCTTGAAGTGGCTGACGATAACATCAACATGGTGAGAAAGAAAGATCCTTATGGACATAATGTGGACTCAACTCCTATGACTAATGAAAGACCCACTGTGGTGATAAGAGGTCCTCACTCACAAAGAATGCCCCAGTCCCTCAATGCTGTCACTAGGGGTCAAGTCCAAGCGTCCATTATCATTAAAGGTCCTAGCACTAGCAAGTCCAAGCAGCCCATGTCCAAAGGTGCTCTTCCCAAGCCTACCGTTGGTCCTGATTCCAATTATAATCTTATTGACCAGCTACAACGTACACCCACACAGATATCCATCTTTGAGCTTTTAGAATTATCTCCTAAGCACAAGTGCATCCTTGAGGATGCTTTGCGAGCAGCCAATGTCCCTAACAACTTAGATATTGACCAATTCCAAAACATGGTCAACCATTTGGCTATCCCTCATTACCTCACCTTCTCCGAAGAAGATGACAAATCCATCAGTCACCCACATAACTTGGCCTTACACATCGAAGTCATGATTCATAAAACCCGTGTTAGGTGTGTACTGATAGATGGGGGTGCGGGGCTCAATATTTGTACCCTGAGTTTGTTGCTAGCTCTAGGATATTCTGAGAACGTCATTGACACAAAGAAAAGGATCACAATCAAAGCATATGAAAAAGCAGAAAGAAGTTCCAAGGGATTGGCTATTTTGCCTATTCGCATTGGTCCCGTAGAAAAAGATATATTATTCCAAATTGTTGATGTTGGACCTCTAGCCTACAACATTTTGTTAGGTAGGCCATGGATTCACGAAATGCAAGCAGTCCCATCAACATATCACCAGTGTGTAAAGTTTCCCCATAACGGTGTAGAAATTTGCATCCCTTGAGATAGTGCTCTATCAGTTAATAACATTTCTACGGGATCACATGTACCTTTGAATAGGGAAGCTGACAGTCCTAGTAGTTCACTTGAACAATGCAAGCAGAAGTTCAAGACCATGGATCTTGGGATGGGAGATTATAAGATTGATTCTTTTACAAAAATGCCAATCTCTCCTAGGTCTTATGGGAGACCATCACCAAGTACAAAACCTTCATCATCGGCAATGACATTATTTGGGAAATTTTTTGAGTCTTCGGTCCCCATTCAAGAAGAGAAAGAGGAAGTTGCTGTAAGGGACTGGATATATCACGAAGAGAAATACAAACATAACGAAAATTTTGCTCCTTCACCTAAAACTTATGGGAAAGGGTATACACTGGTTAAAAATATGGGATATCCAGGATATGATCCCCTTAGTCATAGGCTGGATGCTAAAGCCGAGCCTCTTGATCACGCTCTTTTTGGACAAAAGAATAAGTCCACGGTTGGCTTAGGTTTTGAGAATAAGAAGAAGAAAGGTGTCCTTGTCCCAGCTGCGACAGACAGTGACAGTGATGCAGATTATACGCCTGATCTTTCCAATCAACAAGATGTGTCTGATGATTGGGTACCCTCAATGAATCTCCTTTGGGGAGATTCCACAGATTTGATGCTCGATAGTCCTACTATCCCAGCTGTGACGGATAGTGACTGTGTGACTGCTAGATCGACAAAGAAAAGTGTTACTGTCCTAGCTACGACAGATAGTACCAATACTAGCACTAGAGAGGGGGAAACCCTAACCTTGAGGCTTCTACATCACGAGGCCTAAATGATGACTCAGAGATAGACTCCCATGAATATGAATGGGATTCACTTTCAGATGCAACAATTGATCTGGACGTGGATATTATCCATGCCTATAGTACCCAACCTGATGCGACTAACGATCCTAGTGTCGGACTAGAGGATTGCCCTCCTCAAATCGCCTTAGTGGACGACACTTCGATTGATAGGATGAGCCCTAATTCGGGTATCTTAGGAGAAGACTTGATGAACTCTGATTATATGGTCACCAAAGATGACACCTTTCGCATAAACAACATCGAACCTGCCATTGACTTACCACTTGTTCACTTTGACCTAATTGACTGGTCTCTGCGCCATCAAGAGCCCACATTCCTCACCTTCCACAATGATTACAAAATTGCTTGCTATCTGAATGCTCTTGAACCCGTGGCTTCTTCCACCAGTGAACCAACAACCAGCATGACAGAGCCTGATATTAAGTACCTCAGTCTCAAAATAAAAAAGAAAAAGAAAAATAGGTCTGATGGAGAAAACCCCTTTGTAGCGGTGTCAGAACCAAAAATAGTAAAAATAAATGACGCATCCAAAGGTGAAAACCTCTTTGAGGCACCTAAGGATGGGGTACTTAATAACTTGCCGAGTTATTTCCAAGATAGATCATCAATATTGATTGAACCAACAAAGCCGGTCAATTTAAACACAGAAGAAAATCCTCAAATAGTCCATCTTGCTCAGTCTTTATCAGAGGAAGAGACCAAGGCATATGTACAGTTTTTACAGAAAAAGAAAATTAATTTTTCATGGACCTACTCAGACATGCCAGGGCTTGACACGAATCTCATAATGCATCACTTATCCATAGCTCCAGGAGTCAAGCCAGTAAAACAGAGATTAAGAAAAATGCATCCACATGTAGCTCTACTTGTCAAAGGAGAATTAGAAAAACTTTTGAGAGCTGGATTTATTAGAGCCATCGATTATGCAGAATGGATCTCAAACATAGTACCTGTCTCCAAACATGATGGGTCCATTCGTGTCTCCACAGATTTTAGAGATTTAAACAAAGCATGCCCAAAGGATGATTTTCCACTTCCAAACATTGACATGATAGTGGACATGACGGCGGGCTATGACATATATTCTCTAATGGATGGTTTCTCAGGGTATAATCAAATCAAAATAGCTCCTGAAGACCAAGAGAAAATAGCATTCACATGTGCATGGGGAACCTATTGCTGGAACGTCATGCCATTCGGGTTAAAGAATGCAGGAGCAACCTACCAAAGAGCTATGACGACTATCTTTCATGATATGATGCACAAAAATATGGAAGATTATGTGGATGATACCCTGGCAAAATCAAGAAAAAGGGACACACACCTCAATGATCTGGAGGTAATCCTAGACCGTATGGAACAATTTCAACTCAGATTGAATCCAAAGAAGTGCTCATTTGGCATCACCTCAGGCAAACTTTTAGGATTCATTATATCAGCAAAAGGTATCGAGGTTGACCTCAAAAAGGTCCAAGCAATCCTAGATATGCCACCTCCTCAGAATATCAGCCAAATGAGAAGTCTTCAGGGATGTCTTCAATCAATTAGAAGGTTTATTTCTCAGCTTGCAGATAGAGCGCAACCCTTCAACAAGACATTGCATAAGGGTGCTTCTTGTGTTTGGAACGAGGATTGTCAAAAGAGCCTAGATCAGATCAAACAATACTTGGCCAATCCTCTGATCCTAATGCCTCCTATTCCAGGGAAACCATTGATCCTATATATTTCAGCTAAAGACACCTCCCTGGGGGCATTATTGGCTCAATCAGATGATACTAGGAAGGAACGGGCTATCTAATATATTAGTCGTACTCTAGTCTCCTATGAGATCAATTACAATAATATTGAGAAGTCTTGTCTCGCGGTGGTGTTTGCCTCTCAAAAGTTGCGCCACTACATGCTTGCTCATACCATACATTTGGTTGCCAAAATTGACCCCCTTAAATACTTGCTTAGTAAAGCTGCCCTGACGGGTAGACTTGCTAAATGGATGATGGTCCTCACTGAATTCGACATAGAGTACGTTGAAAGGAAGGCAATAAAAAGACAAGCTATTGCTGACCAATTAGCTGATTTTCCAATCCAGGATAGTATGCCAGTCCAAGTGGAATTCCCAGATGAACACATCTTGTATACAACTACTCGCACTTGGACAATGTTCTTTGATGGTTCCCGCATGCAAAATGGATCAGGTGCTGGAGTGTTATTTGTTTCTCCACATGGGTACAACATTCCGAAGTCTTACAAACTATTATTCCCATGTACCAATAATATTGCAGAATATGAAGCTTTAACTAATGGCTTGAGAATGGCTATAGAATGGAACATCACAGAATTACATGTCTTTGGGGATTCCCAGTTAATCATCAACCAAGTCAATGAAGAGTATCAAACCAAGGATGAAAAATTGATACCCTATAAAAAGATGGTTGATTCTTTGAGACGCTATTTCACCTTTGTGACGTTTCAACAAATCCCTAGGGCAGAGAACAAAGCTGCAGATGCCATGGCCACATTAGCCTCACTTCTTCAGTTGGAGATGCATGAATCCAGATTTGAATTCCTGGTGGAAGAGCTACACCATCCCATCTTTGACTCGTCTGAAAGTCATGTCATTTGTGCCATTATCACACACGAGTCTTCCCGATATGGTGCTATCTATTCATATCTTCGTGATGGCATCATCCCTGACACATTCAACCGCTCCGAGCACCGAAACCTCATCCGTAACGCCTCTCGCCACACCCTCATCTCTGGTGATTTATATAGGAGGGGTTTAGATGGGACGCTCCTTAGGTGCTTGGAAAAGGAGGAATCCAACCAAGGGTTAGCTGACATCCACGAGGGCATTTGTGGTGGACATTCTAATGGTCTTGCCATGGCCTGAAGGTTGCTTAGGGTGGGATATTATTGGCCCACAATGCAGATAGATGCAGTCACCTTTGCTAAGTCATGTGAAAAATGTCAGAAACATGGCAACCTGATTCATGCTCTAGGTAGGGAGCTGATTCCTTCTATTTCTCATTGGCCATTTCAGCGCTGGGCCTTTGATCTGGTTGGGCAGATTCATCCCAACTCATTAGGTGGACACAAGTTCATTATTACTGCCACTGACTACTTCAAAAAATGGGTGGAGGCTATACCACTTTCTGTTGCTTCAGGAAGGACCATTTCTTTGTTCATCTTGAATCATATCATTTGCCGATTTGGAGTGCCTTCTGAGATCATTACTGACAATGGAGGACAATTTAAGAATAAGGACCTAAAGCACCTATGCAAAAATTTTAAAATCAAGCAACATTGGTCCTCCATCTATTTTCCACAGGGAAACGGACAGGCAGAAGCTTCTAACAAAACCATTCTTAAGATTCTTCATAGAACAGTGCACAAGAATGGTAGGGATTGGCACTTACAAATCAATCCAGCACTATGGGCATACAGAACAAGCATTCGCACACCTACAGGAGCCACTCCTTTCTCTCTCACCTATGGCACTGAAGCAATATTGCCTTTAGAAGTCGAGATACCATCACTTAGAGTCTCACTCAAAAGTTTGATTACAGATGAGGATTACCGCGCCATGAGGTTACAAGAGTTAGAACTTCTAGATGAGAAGCGTAAGGCTTCCTTTGATCATATGAGAGTGTATCAGAAGTGTATGTCCAAGGCATTCAACAAGAAGGTTCACCCTAGAGAATTCCAAATAGGTGATCTTGTTTTGCGAGAGAACCCTAAGAACCAACAAAACAGAGAGCAAAAGGGCAAGTTTGAACCTAACTGGCTTGGACCATATGTCATCACAGCTGCTTTTGGTACTGGTGCGTATTTACTGTCAGATCCTGATGGAGAACAACTCCCTGATCCCATCAACATTGTGCACCTCAAGAAGTTCTATCCTTGATGCCCGTTCTGTCTGGAGGCATCCTTTGTACATATCTTATTGATCCTGAAAAAATTCCAAAAAAATTGATATATGATGCTGAAAAAATCTTTAAAAGCATAAAAAGTCCTGAAAAAATACAAAAAAATCAAAAAATTCAAAAATACAAAAAAATAGAAAAAGTGCCTTGGTGAAAACCTAGCAATAGGCGCCTTGGTAGCAAAAATACAAAAAAAAGAGAAAAAATGAAAAAAGAATCCAAGTGGTGAAAATCTGGAAACAGGCGCTACTTGAGGCCTTGGCACCCCTATTTGTTAGCATGTGCTCTCGACACTGAGCCTTTCTCCATCATCCCTTGACCTTATTTGACTCGGTCTAGAATTGGTCTTTGTCTTTGTCTAGGGGGCATAACTGTTCGCATAGGTCCTTTTGGTGCGTTTGTCTCTTGGGGGCATTTCACAACAAGTGTTTTTCAACACCACCCCAAACAGTGTTTTTCAACACTACCCTTGCGTCGAGTGTTTCTTAAATAATTATTAGATGTCTTGCCTATAGTCTAAGTATAATGCGATAATTCTCATGTGCAGATGCGATACTCAAAGTCTGACTCTATGACCAACACACACACACTTAAACAATCAACTCGCTTGAGATATGTTGACTTTCTTTTCTTTGTGTGCTGTCTATGAGAATTTCTTTGATGAGTGATCTCTCCCTGAGAAGTTTTTGATGATGCATAGCTAGAAGACTGAGAGAATGAGAACATGTTTTCTTGCTTTATCTGCTTGTGGGTATATTTTGTTGATCCTACCTGTCATGAGCATTTATGCTGGTCTTACTTGACCCTATGGATTGACAAGGTATTATCTTTAACTATTTTGCGAGTGCATGCTTTTAGCTATCCTGACTTTTCATGTGTCTTGATACAAGCATAATCTCACTATAACAAATTTAGGTGATCTCACTGCATTAGTCATCTTGACCTATATGTCTTTGATGCCTAGGTGAGATTCCCACATCTCTATCTGATAAAGATCATATTCATATCCACATAGTTACACTAGTGTGCATTGTATGATCTTACGATGCTACCAATAACGCTCGATGATGATAATTAGATGTCTATAAGCGTTGTGACCTTGCAAGTCAACCACGTTCATAGTAGCTTGCATTTCTAGGTTCATGTTAGTCTAGTGTTGCATCTTGCATATGGAGAGAGCTCTCCTTTTCATCCTACGTGGACCTGTCAGTCGACTGCGCTCACCTTTTCTTCTTCTCGATCATGTCTTTCGCTCCTCATCTTTTTCATTTCGAACCTGTTCTTGTTCATCACAAGGGGTTAATCACATCATCATATCTATATCAAAACTGTCATTTTCAAGAAACATGAGTCTATATCATACACATGAGCATTAAACATACATCTATGAGAGAGAACATACATAAGCACATACATAAGCATTTTGAGCAAAATGACAAGACAATATACATAAACTGATACATCCATCACAAGTGAGACAAATACACATGATACATCGAACATCCAGTAATCTCATAAATCAATATACAATGTCATGATATACAATACAATATGAGATCTCAAAATCTGGATCAAAAGTCTCAAAATATGTCCAAAACATCTAAACCTAAGACTTTCTGCCACCCTCGTGAGGAGCTCGTGGTGGTGGAGGAGGCATAGCCCTCCTATCGAGTACCACGTCTGATACCCCTGCTCGCTAAGAGTATGATGGTGCTCTCTCACCCTCTGGGACGGCCTGCAGATATAACCCATGATAATAGGTAGCTCTCGCTGACTCTCGTCGGAGCTCTAGTGCCTCGGCCTATGCCATCACCTCACGGCGTGCTATCTCTGCCCTAAGATTAGATATTTGCTGATCTCGCTCTGCCCTCAGATCCAGAAGCTGCTGATCTCTCACAGCTATACTAGTCCGCAGCTACTGTATCTCTGCCTCCTGAGCCTGTATCTGGGCTCTCAGATCCTCTCCCCCCGTAGGCTGCTCCTGCTGTACCTCCACCTGCCGGCGAGCTGGTCTCACCTCCTCCTCAGGTGTCGCTGACCGCTGTCCCCGTGACTATTTTCGGCCACCTGATCTCGACCCCTCTCCCCTCTCCATCCTCCTCCCTCTCCCCCTCTGCCATCTCCTCCATCCCCTCCCTCCCCTCCTCCCTCTCCTCCATCCCCTCCATCTCCTCCCTCTCCCCCATCATCCCCTCCGTCTCCTCCCTGCACTGGTGCCTGTGCATCTGGTACTGTAAACTGAGGGAATGGCACCCTCCGCCGCTCTGCTCTGTAGGCTCCATCAGCCCCTGCATCTACCATATCTGGGAAATACTCCTAGGGCTCACTCCTGATACCTGCTGATAATCTAACATGGGTAACCACCCATGTCCCTCCTCATCTCTGGCTCTGGCATAAGTGGTAGTCTCTGTCGAGACTCGCTGCTGCCTCCCAAACTGTCACCACACTCGAGTGATGTAGAATCTCTCTACAATCTCTGCATATCGACCTACCAGTGGCCGACTGCACAGCATGTAGCTCAACTCATCCACTGCATCCCCCCAAACCTCAACCTCCCTGTAGGGCCTCCATGTAAATGAGGCTATCTCATCCAAAATCTGTCGATAGTACGTCACATCTCCAAAATGGGCATGTGATATAAACCCGAGGTACCTATAGATGTAGGGGTACCTCCTCTCCCTTAGTTGAACCCTGGGGCACACCACAACGATGTGCTCCCACGCCCATACCTGTGCCAGGATGGCACCGTATGCCCATGTCTGACCGTCTCTGTAGACGATCTCATGTAGCTCGTGGTACATTTCTGCCAATATGGCAGGACCCCATGCCATCTACCGCGGCCTGCCGATCAGGTCCACCAAAAGCTGAGCCCATCTGAGCGGGAAACCCTTCTGACTGCGGTCAGTCATTAGGATCTGTGAAATGATGGAAGCCACTATACATGGCACTGGGTAGTCTCTGCCAAAATCATCTATCAGCCTCGCCCAACTGATATGTCTATCCAGAATCGTGACATCTTGGAACATCTCCTGAACCAGGCGGCGCCCCTCAGTGGCATCCTGATCATAGTATACCTGTGACAACACATAAATCATGTTAGTTTTCATCTTTTGGAAATATTACATTTTACATGACTATCTCAAAAACATGATTATACTTACAAGCTCTCCGTGGCATGGAACTCAGAGGATCCTATAGACATCCTCCAGTGTGATGGATGCCTCGCCTGTAGGAAGGTGGAAGGTGTTGTGCTCGCTGTGCCATCTCTCAGCCAGAGCAGTCAACAACCCATGATCCGCTCGGATATAGGGGTACCTCAGCAGATACCAGAATCCCATCGCTTTGAGGTCGGCATTGCCCGGATCGTCTAGATCCCGGACACACCGTAATCCTGTCACCTTCGGCGCTCTGATGATGAGCGTTGGAAAAACCTCCTGCAAGCCAAAACCAAGCCCGTTGTTAGCACATATCATGATGGATGTCCAAAAACTCAGTATAAAACCTCCTAAAAATGTAACATTGTCTAGATCCATGTCATTTTTGCTCAAAAATGCATTAAAAATCAAAATTTTATGCTGGGCGATATTTTTTTTCTGGAGAAGTATCACGCGATACTTCTCCCTATAGTGGGGCGATAAACCTTATATCGCGCGATACTTCACCCAGTATCGTGTGATCTTTCGCCCAGTATCGTGCGATACTGGTGCCTAAGGTCACGCGATACTTTGGGGACACGCGAAGTATCGCGCGATACTTCTCCCCAAAGCGCGCGATACTTCTAAAGTATCGCGTGATATTTTGCCCAAGAAAAAATTTTGAAATTTAAAATTTGAAAAAACGTGCTAAAATAAGCTATTAAATGCTAAAAATGACCAACAAGCTCGAGTTTTTTGAAAACTTACTGGGGTAGGATAGTGTGGTGGCCGGTTGTGCAACCGGGCGCGCTTGAATCGATGCCTGTGGATGGGAACTCCTGCTTGCTGGGCCATTTTCTCTCTCTAAAGCTCTGAAATTCTCAAATCGCTAAAAGACAAATAATTTTTGAAAATGACATTTTGACCCCTTTTATAGTCTTTTGACTTTTTGACCTCATTTTTCAAAACACCTTAGAATTGCGCAAAAATTGCACCCCTAGCTAATTTCGATGTCCTGGATCTATTTTCGGACTCGAAATCAAAATCTGAGGTCATCTTGATAGTCAAAATCACGTTTCAAAATCTCCTCCCCTTTTGCGCAGTTGGCTGATCTTTTGAGGCCTAATCTTTTGATCTTTGTTGGGACATCATCATTTCTTCATTTCCATGTCTTCCAAACTTCTAATCTTTCATTCATATTCATTCCATTCCCTCATTTCTCATGTTTGACTGCATCTTTTTAGTCAGGCTGGGGCATGTTTTCATTGTCTAATGGTTAACCTATTTGACCCTTACCTTCGATTGTAATTTTATTATGATTTGATCAGCCTTATCGATTTTCTGTCTCTCCTCTACTTGATTTCGATTTCGATTCTGAGGGGGCAGTATCTATGGGATTCTCATCCCTGATTTCCTTGATTTTTCTGATTCAGACATCTTTTGTGAGCTTTTGCTCAAATTTGAGATTCTTATCTCTTACTTTGAATGTGATCCCGAATCGACCTCATGTTCAAAGGCCTTTATTTATGCTTTGTCCGGATATGATCCTGAATCGACCTCATATCTGAGTTGTTTTGTGATCCCAAATCGATCTCACATTACAACTTCATTCTTTGACTACATGTGTTCCCAAATCGATCACACATTAGTCAAAGAGGGGCAAATGTATGCACCCAAAAATGGTCACCTAGACTTTGGGCCCCATTTATTCAATTTATCAATTCTGAATCATTTTGATCAATAATCAATATTTTCAACATTATCAATCTCTTGATCAAATCCTAATTTCGATCATATATTGGATTTTTATCCTATGGGCTAACCGTTTATCCTAAGTCTTTATTTATTTAAAAGGAATATTTCCTCCCCTTTTGATTAAATAAAAAGCCCCACTTTCCTCTTATCCTAAGTTGCACAAATAAAGCATTATTCTTATTTTATAAAAAGGGAAAAAGCACTTTTTGTCTCACATGAGGCTCAAAAGTCAACACTTCACTCTCATTAGAGGATACTTGTGCACATGGATTGCTCCTCTTTCAAGCTCCACCGCTGATTAAGACTTTTTGCCTCTTAATCTCCATGGTCCATTTCACTTCATTTCTTATAAAAGGAGAGCTCTCTCCTCCATTTGCATATCCATGTTTTATGCTAATGTTATGCTGCAGGTTTTAGGTGCATTTGAAGTTTGAAGACATTGAAGACTTGTTGCTTTCATCATCTAGTTTATATTTGTTTTCTTAGTTGCATGATCATGGCATCATAGATTAAATTTCCTTTTATGCAATAGAATAGATCTCACATAGCTTAATTAGGGGCTTGAAATCTATTGTACTTCTTTTCATAGTTTAGTTTGCACTTCATTTGATAGATTAGTCTTGCACATTCATACTAGTTGCATTTGCATTGCATTTTTCATTTAGATTCTTGGGGACATTGGCACTCTTGCCCTTGTCTTCACTTGAATCTCTCATTGCATGGTTGACTAGCAAGGTCACATTCTTGTAGCTCTAGCTGAGAGCAAAACTCATAAGTTCTTTGCAACTCCATGCATAGAGAGCTATGAGCCGCTTTGTGAGGCCTCATTGTTGAGCAACCTTGCAAGTAATGGTTCATAGAAGTGTGGTCATTTTTACACTACACAACGAGGACTTACACCTTAGGAGATCAGATTGCTTTAGATCAGAAGGTGATGGATTTGCAACATGTGGATGAGAGGATTTTGTGCAGTTGCTGAAGGATTTGATGAATGAACCTAAACCAATGGAGTTGAAGGCTAATGAAGAAAAGATAATGTTACAACAATAGGTTCCTGAAGTGGTATCAGATGAGCATCAGGATCTTGTGAATGGATCAAAAAGAAGTTAGTTATTAAATGATATAAGAGGTGGAGTCAAGCAACAAAGGAGGGAGCAAACATTAATTTATGAATTTTGGAGAAAAAACCATAGAAGCAATTGGTGTGAGTTAGATAATTAGAGAAATGGTTGTGGAAGTAGTAGAAGAGTAGTACTTGATGATGGATGATATACTACTAGGTTCAATAATTTGGATAGTAGGCATAGCCATTTGTAGAATATGATGGTTACAAACAAAGAGGATATGTGGGTCAAGAATGAGCATGAGATTTATGTCTTGAATAATGTTATATGTTCATAAGTTCATCTTATGGAACATCTTCTATTCACTTGGGGTGTATGATGCAGGAGTATCCTTGGGTCATTGGAAATCTTGCATCACTCAAAAAGATTTCCTTTCAGTTTGTTTGTTGTTCAATTCCAACTGGGTAGTTTTATGTGTTTTAGGTAGTGATCATTCCAATTGGCTCGTTATCTTATGCGATCCTTATGTTGTGATATAGGCATCATGGAGATCCTATGCCTAACTTCCTAGCTCAATTCAATATTTCTAGATGAAGTTATCTTATGATAGGTCCAGTCCTATATTGCTTTCTCTTTCTAATAGTTAGGTTGGCAAGATTCGGCTTGTGATGGAGATTTATGTTATGTGAAGCTTCATGGTGCATCATTCTATATTCTTATACACGTGGTCGACCTCCTTGTGTGTTCACACATCATGATCTATCTATTTGGGGGTGTTCTTATGGATTTAGGTCCTGACCTATATGTTGTAATACGTTTCCTTTATCTTGGAGATTGTTGATCAGATAGGCCGACTTGTGGCTGGCGATCTTGTATATAAGTAGGATAGTAGTTCTTGTTTAAGAGGGTAATGAATTGGTAATGAGGATAGCCAAAATATTTGATAGTGAAGATCAAGAATAAGACTTATGTCCTTAGTAATGAGGCATGTCTATTGAAAATCTGTAATCTCTATTTTCAGGCCAGCTTCATGATAATTGAAAAACATTGTTCCTTATTTGTCAATGTTAATTATTGCTTTGTTTTGTCATTTTTGCAGTGTAATCTCTAGCTGCAAGGTTGGATATCTCCATTGGGAATTTCTCCTTCCTTCACTGTGTCAGGTTTTGTAAGGGTTGACCCCCTTGTTTGGTTGCTCTAATTATCAAAAACACGATTGTGGTGTATCAATTCAAATAAATTATAAGTTGCACAACAATTACTCTAATTTTACTATACAAGCTCTTTAACAATAAGAATACTAATTCTAGAAAAATATATTAGGATGAAATTTATTTTAGTTGTGTATTGTGATATTAGTATTTGAGAGATTGTTTATGCTAAACATGATTATTTCTTTTTTGACAACCAATCTTAGGCTTTTTCTTATTATTTTAGTTAGTCATGAATACTAGAAAGATGCTCGGTAAGATTTATGTGTCGTATATCTTGTAACAAGTGAAACAATATACACAATGTAACTAGGAATAAAGTAGAGTTAAAAATAAATTATTAACATATCAAACATTCTTATAGCAATGACAATGACGATGAGATTCACAACATTTATTCAATTTATGTCATAGTATATAAAATTCATTTATTTATAAAATATTGATTGATATGGAGTTGGTAGATTTCCAATTTGATTTGCTCTAGCAATAGATGATCACTTTCTTTGTTTTTAGGATGACTTATAATAAAAAAGATAATGATTCAATTTAAAAAAGTACATTAAAATTATAATTTTTAAATAAATATGAATACAATTTCTTAAATATAAAATAATTTTTTTTATATATCTAATCAAATCTAACCAATATTATTTTAAAAATCTTTCTAAATAATACTTTTATCTTCAAATAATAACCAAATAAATTAAAGAAACTCTCTTAAAAACAATTATTACCAACCCCATATATACATACAAATTAAAAACAATCATATAACCAAATTTATAATGTCCATTGACACATTATTAAATCCAAAATCACATGTAGATGTGTGATTATTATTATAAATAATTAAATATACTCTCTATCACGCATTTCTACATTATTAACAAAAGCACTTTCTCTTGTGCATTCCTAATTATTAACAAAAGCACTTTATATCATACAATTTTGCATTTTTTTCAATATTTTAATTATTTGTTATCCTTTTTAACTTTTGCCATGTTCTTCCCAATCAATTGAAAGTTGGTTATGAAGCACTTATTACCTATGAATCATTATGATACAACCCCTTTAAAACATTGTTCAAAGAATATTATTCTCACCAACTATGATGTTACCATATATCTATTTTTTCTTATAGAATCATTTAAAAAAGGCTAAGATATGTATACCACTAGGGACATAAGTTACATTCATGTCCATTCCTAATAATTATTTCATGGTGGGATCCACCTACTCCAACTAAAAGTCTTGGACATGGAAAAAGAAAAGCAATTTTTTATAGATGTGATGTGAAGAATTTTTGTTTTTAGGAGGAAAGACAATGCTTTTATTTCTATCTCAATCCTATGAGTTAGGACATACACACTTTATATGTGGTTAATATATACACACTTTATAATAGATGGACTTAGAATGACTGCCTTTTTGTTTCCTCCTCATTTACGCGTTTCCTTCACTTTAAAGTCACCTTATCATAATATTTTAGTTAAGTTTCCTTCATATTGAAGTTACCTTATTTGGTTCCACCAAGATTGCAATATTTCAAGCTAGTCATCTCTAACTAAATTTTAAAGGAGGTTTAACTTTTTATTTATTTTAGATTTTATTTTGTTTAAGGTATTTTTATGCAGTGATAATGGTTTATGCAATGTGATTTTTTTAGAATTGATATATACTTTGATTTATATTTATTTTTATGAATTGATTTCATTTATTTATTTTTGGTCAAATTTATAATTTGTGGATGTGAGATTATTTATGTACATTTAAAAATAATATTATTTTTTTCAAAATTTTAAATTTAGCTTTGGGTGTGGTTACCTTTCTTCTATTTATTTATAAGTTACAAGTGTAAAATATTTTACTTGGTCCCTTGACAAAGTATTTAAGCACTAACTTCAATTCATTGAAAATAATTATCTTGCGACACTCACATTACAATAATGGAGAAACTATTGCTATCATGTGTAAGCTCTTAACCTTACAACCAAGTTTTTATACAATTCCAAACATAGATAACAATTTTAAAGATTAAGGATTACCACATGATTTCGCAGGGGGATAGATCTACAATTGCAATAGAACATTTATAAAAAAGACCCCAAATAGAAGAAAGAATATTATTGTTTTCTATAAATGTGACTAATACACACTAATTTCGTATGATAAAACAAACTAATTTAATAAATCTACTAGAGTATAATTCTACATTGAACTAAAAGATAAGTACATTATCTTTTATATTAAAAGCAACGAGAAACCAAGGTGATGTCCCTTAATACAACACCCAGAGGGCGAGAGTAAGCAAAATCACCATTGTCAGCACTTAAACAACACCAAGAAAAAACTAGATAAACATCAACTTCCAAATATCAAAAACATATAAGACTTGCTAGTTACATACACACACTCCATAACTAACACCACCCAACTATTTAAGCACACCATAGCTCAATTAAACTTACTATCAGCACACACCATAGTAACTATAATCATAAAGAAATAAAAAATTATCTTGCTTAAAGGCCTCATAGAGCCATACCAACAAATTGTTTGAAAAATCATTAATCTATCAGTAGTAGAGAGAAGGACTAAACCAAGACTTCCAAAACTATTAACAATAGAAACACCAAAAATGAACAGGAGCCAAAGAGCTAAGCCTTCTTTGACGCACATGTCTTCGACAACATCATCCGAGCACAATCCTCCATAGGGAACTTGAATAACTCCTTGAAATCACTATACTCGGTGTCATTTTCTTCAATCCTATCCTTCTGCAACAAACACAAGGTAGTAGCTAAAGAATGCATCACCTTGAGGGAAAACTTTGACACCTCGAGGAGCCTATCTTCCAAACTTTGGAGGTCTTTATTGATTTTATCAACCCCCCCTGCAAAACCCCACATTCGCTACAATCCTCGTCCACAATGGTTCTTCCTTTTTCTATGGCTTTGTCATTCTCTTTAATAAGGGAGGTGGTCCTAATTGGAGAATTAACCTTATTACCAACCTCAACCTTTTGCATGAGATCAATAGACGCTGTCTTTAAGCTTTCTGAAACATGGGAGGAGATTCTTGCAGTTGAACTTGCTTCCTTTCTTGGGATTTTCTCATCATGGATTTTGTTGTCGCTAGCTTTAACCTCCTCCAAATTAGAATCCTCTTTCAAATTATTTCCCTTCCCCCAGGGTTTCACTGCAAGCCTAGTGGAATGACAGGGGGTACTGGTTTCTTCAGTGATTTCAACATTAGAGTAAATGTGTTGAATGTTGAATTTATCTTTTTGGTGGACTTGGTCTTCAAATACATAGGAGGGTCATTTCTCTTCTTTTCATGGGGCTTCTTAAGGGACATAGTTATGGGGAACTTATTCAGGGAAACCTGTAGGGTTTTGGGTTTCTTAAATTACTTATTTTTGCTAGGGCCCAAGGAATCCATTAGGTTGGTCGAGGGTGGATCAGGGAAGTGGGGACCTCATAAACAATGATGGATCATGGTGGACACAAGGAAAGATGAAAATTTTACAACCTAAACATAAGCCCTTAGTGTAAAATCTTATCTTTTTACCCCTGTTCTTAGAATCAATGACATCCATAATAGTGAATTCCAGTGAATGCAATGGGAAGAAAGGAATAGAAACCAAATTATGGTTTTGAAAATGATTGAGGAAGGGCATGTAGTAGTAATAGTAAACCAAAAACCTTCCCTCCAAATTAAAATAATTCATAATAGTAATACACACTTGGTCCCATGGTTCAAGTAATTTCTCCCTGTCAACACCACCACATAGCTTCACCAATTGGTCCTTGCCACAAAAAAATTGATTAAGACTGGCCACATCTGCAACATGACTCATTTTATTCCTTCAGTGGGAAGGCACGTGGCTTGAGAGATGACATCTTCATTGACCTCAAAATAAATGCCACCTATGGTGACCCTCCTTTCATCCCATGAGAAAACAATTGGATGAGAGAGACTTTCATCATAACCAGTCATGTATTCAATGAATAGAGTAATTCCCCCTTCCTTACATATGTGCTAGACAGTTCCATTGTTCTTAAATTATTCATACTTGTCAGGATCCACTCAAATATGGTCCCCCCATACTGATATTTTCCAGAGCCGAAGAACCTCTAGTAATAGAGCCACCAAAAGAAGGTTTGAAGAGAAATATTGTAGAACTAGGAGTGCTTCAAATTTAGCTCTTCAAAAAAGATGGGCACCATAAACTTGATTAAGAGGTAATAAAAGATGTAATAATTATATTTATTGCCTCTGTCCAAGGCTAGCTCAAGGAGGCCAAAACTTCCATGCAAAAGGTATTTTCTCCACTGAAGGACATGACCAAAAATAAAGAAAGGTTGGGGATGCAATCTAAAAAAATCTAAAAGGTCATCTTTTAAAATAATATTAGGATCCCCAAAAAGATTTCCTTTCCAAATACTCATGCTTAAGGATCACCACCGCAACCCCTTATAATTAGGCATGATGTGATGTGTACCCTTCAAGTATAGATTACATGGTGCACAATAGGATTTTGGTTGTAGGGTAACAACAAATAGGAATTTGAATTTGAATTTCTATCCATCCTATAGTAAAAAACTCAAAGACCAAAAACAAGGGTCTAACATAAAATTTTAGCAAATTCCATTATAAATTTTTTAATTTTAATCCTTCCCTAAATGGGATTTTAAACTAATACATTTGGGGTCATTCTTCGGTGAACATTTTTGACAAGCTATGAGATTTCTTTTGCTTTGTCAGATTATAGAAGGAAATTTTATTTTATTTTTAACCTATGCCTGTGTCTGTCAAAATTTTGACGTTCGTCAAAATTCTGACAAGCACGAGCATAACTTTAAAAAAATGTGAACTTTTTATTCACTATTACACACTAGAAAACAAAGAGGGTATAAGAGAGAATAGTTTTACACATAGAAATATCTATTTTCTTTTAGCAGAGAACCAAGAACAAAGAAAGCAAAGGTTGCATGTGCACAACATGTGAAAAATATACAATCATAACTACATACATATCAATAATCGTTTTATTCTATTTCTAGAAATGATATATTATGTGATGTTTTAAAAGAGCTTTTAGCAATAAACCTAGCTAGATCCTATTAAACATATCGTTAGTTCTGCACATAAATAACATATCACCTAGTACATATTGTTTACAATCCTTTGGAACTTTCTCAATGATTAAAAGGGATCATATTTGAGGGCACACATTTTTCATTGAGTTCATCATACGCACAATGAAGCTATCTATGCTTTAGCACCTACTGAATGATAATAGTTTTTAAGACGGTGAGCTACTTGAGAATCTACCACTTTTTGATTGGTCAATTATCTTAACAACTTAATAGCCATTATACCCTCAAATTTTGAATTCAAAATCTAATGGTCATTTGGCATCAATAATGAAGGGTATGTGCTCATATTTATAGCTTGAATAGTACCATTTTATGCTTGATCTTAGTTCACTTGCACTCATTCATGTTTGTAAGCCAACTTTCTATGATTAGAAATTAGTTTTTGTTGTCTTTGAGCTTAGATTTTTCATAATTAGGGTTTTCAATTGATGCTATATTCAAATCCATTTGAAATTTTGTAGAGTGCAATTAGGTTTGAATTTTGAAAACCCTAGTTGTTGTCAAACCCTTCTACAAAATTTAAACATGGTAAAGGAATAAACTTTTGAAGATAAAAGTAATTATGTAAATGAGATTATAAAACAACTTTCATGGTCTTTAGAAACACTAAAGAGAGCTCAAATTGGCATTATACCTAATGATTTCTTGCTTGAATTCAATTCTAGTTGCAAGAACCTGATCATTGGTGTCACTAGTATTCAAACTTGGAGAAGGGATTATAATAAGAAAAATAAAAATGTCCCTATAAGGAATATTTGAGATTCTAACCTTGTTAGAATCACGGTTCCAAATATTTTTGTTAATGTTGATTTGATGAGGGCATTGGCTAATAGATATAACCCCAAGACTAGATAATTTTTTTCTTTTCAAGGAAAGGAGTTGGCTATTCTTACTAGGGAGAGCATTGAAGAAACATGTTAGAAAAGAACAAAGAATGGTGGCAATTGGATGAATCAAATTTGGTTCAATATTTTTCAAAACATCATTCCATAAACAGATGCAAGATTCCCCTTTACAAGCCCAAGCATCTTTCAAAGGTAAAGAAGGCTCTAGGTCCTAAGGATAGACCATGTTACCATATTGATTTGTTTTCCCAATGCTTGAAGGACATATTTTTCTATGAGCTAATTATGTGGTGAAGATGCTTAGACTTGTTGGAGCTAAAACTGATAAAATACTTTGATAACAAATGGGAGAATGTGATGATGATCACCGAGCTACTAAAAGTATATGTGAGATAGTAGATCAGTTGTTATATTGTCATTGATGTCAACTAGCTTTGACTTTACTTATCATGATAGTTGCAAACATCTGAAGAAGGTAATGTTCGTAAAGGAAAGAGATATTAGCATGAAGATGAGATGTATGAGTAAGTTATGCATAAGGTATTCATTGGGCAACCTATAGATGAGTCGATGACTTTATGATAGCGATTTGATTGGCTTACATGATTCTATTAAGTGTTGAAGATCAAGAATGTACAAGTTACTTTGGTCGGTATGAAGAACTTAGTGTACACTAAGAAGATGTAGTGTATACAAAGTGTGGTATTGACCGAGCAGGAAGAAACTGACATATCATGGTCTTGACTGAGTAGGAGAAATAAGGAGGAACATGTGATTTTCGACATGAGATGATGAGATGGAAGAATCTAGAAGATTCCAAGGATAAAGATAAAGTTTTTTATGAAGATCTATGGCTGGAAAAATTCAAGGATGATTAGATGATGAAGATTGAAAATGTTTTAAGGCACAAGTTCTGAAGAAAGTTGAAGAGGCAAAACCAATGATGGAGATTAAGAGGCAAAATCTATGGCTGAAATAAAAATGGTTTATCATGTCTATATAAGGAGACAAGAAACTCAAAGATATGAGAGGAGAGAGAAGACCACATCTATATGGAAAATGCTAGTGTATACATGCGAAGATGGTCAAACAATTTGAAGTAAGAACCAAGTGATTTTGCAGACTTGACTGAGTAACATAAGGAGATAACCGAGACGAACAAAGTCAGAGGAAGAATGAGATTGAAGATATTATGATGACCGGTGTAATATTGAGCTTAGTATTGATTTGAATATGAGAAAAGGAAGTTACATTTGAATCAGGTCATATACTGTTTCTTTCTAGCCATTTCTACAGACAAAATATCTTAACCGAGTGAGACTTAACCGTCTTTTTATTTTCTATGACATTCTATGAATGTTACTTGTTTTCTTGTTGAGCCAAGTGAATGTGTAGTCATAGAGAACTGTTAGTGATAAATCCTCTAACAAGGTCACACCTTATAGTTTGTTTTGGAACCTTTAATAGGGTTGGATCTTAACTGGGCTCACTTTAGAAGACTGAAAATATTTCGGGTACTGGTCCTAGGTGGTTTTTCCCTTGACATGGTTTCCACATTAAAAATCAAGTGTTAAATGTGTATGCATGTGATGTTTTGATATTTTACTTTACACATTATAGTAATTGGTTAAAACAATATATGTTAACTACTAGTTAGTTTACATTATCTGACAGTCGGTTAATTAATCAGAAAGTCACAGTCAAGTTGTTACTGAGTTATTTAGTTTATTTGTTGAAGTTGGTATTATACATCAGAGAGGAATTTGGGACTATAGGATAAATGAACACAATTGATTCACCCCCTTCTTAGTTTTCTAACAATTAGTATCAGAGCACAAGTGTTTAAAGGAAAAAGTTTGAAGGACTTAAGTTAAAGATCTAAAGATGTATAAGAGAGAGGTACCAAATTGGAACAAAGATAATTTCTCAACATGGAAAAGTAGGATGAAGCCATATCTATCAGACATTGGGGATTCTGCACTATACTATTTGGAAAATCAATTCATAACTCCTACTGGTCCGTTGACTATCAACCAGATGAAAGAAAGACAAGAGCATAATGCAATGATGATTGAGATTGCTTCTTCCATATCAAATGCCAAATTTGAAGACATTAAGAATTGTACAACTACAAAATAAATGTGGGAAAAATTGACACTAGTTCATGATGGAGATCAAAATGTTCTCAAGGAAAAGGCAGAAAGCTTAAGAGGAAAATTTGATGATATGAAGATGAAAGAAGGTGAAAACATTAATCATTACAACAACCAAGTCAAGGAAGTGTTGAATGCTATCCGAGGAGAAGGTAGAATTATTGAAGAAGAAACTGTGGTAAGCAAAATTATAAGAACACTTTTGTTTGCCTATGCTATTGGAGTCTCTACAATACATGAAATGAGAGTTGTTCTTGGTAATGATGTGTCCCTTGATAGTCTAATCGGTAGATTGACTGCATTTGAGATTAAAAAAATTGATAACAACATTGTACCTAAGGTAGAATCTACATTTGTATCATCTTTAAATACTGGAAGTTCAAACAATAGATATGAAATAAGAAATGAAAGTGATTATGAAGCTGAAGAAGATGAATTTGAAGAAATTGAAGTATTAATGGCTAGAAGGCTACTAAAAGGAAAAGGAAAATACTGAGGTAAACTACCCTTAATATGTTTTAAATGTAAAGAGATTGGTCATATTGTTGTAAGATGTCCTGACAGGAATGATAATGAGAGGACAAGTGAAATATCAAATAAAAGAAAGAATGATAGAAGTAATTACCGAGATCACAAAGGTAACTGACAGCATGGAAACAGAGAAAACCAAGACTATAGAGATAAAGGAAAGAAGGAAAGCTACCTAGTTGATGAAGATGACGATACCGAGTCTGAAACTGATGAAGATGTAGAAGTGGTGTTTGTTGTATTGATGGAAGATTTTGAAGAAGAAGAAAGGTATATAGAAATGGCACTTATTTCTAAAGTAAGCAAAAATGATACTTGGATTATTGATAGTGATTTTACACATCATGTGACTGGTGATGAAGAGAAGTTTGAATATCATGAGAATTATAATGGAGGATTTATAAAAATGGGAAATGATATACCTTGTCAAGTGAAAGGTAAAGGATCAATATTGTTGAATAACAAGATTAGAAGTGAAAATGCTTATTGGGTGAAAGGACTTAACCATAATCTGTTGAGTGTAGCACATTTGAATAATACAGGTCACTGAGTTTCATTTGAGAAAAGAAGAGTAAATATCTATGATGATGTTGGAAGACTGATTGGTACTAGTGAAAAATTAAGAGGTAACCTATTTTACTTGGATAATGTTGAAACTTCATGTTTAATGGCTAAGAATGATGATGTTTGGTTATGGCACAAGAGGTTATATCATGTGAATTTTGACAACATGGTAAAGATTAATAAGAAAAGGAAAGTTAGAGGTTTACCGAGTATATCTAAGCTGGCCATGTAATGTGCAAACAATGTCAAATGGGTAAAATGACAAAGTCTAGTTTCAAGAGAAAAAAATACTCATCTAATGCAATTTTGGATTTACTTCATACTAACTTATGTGGTCCAATGAGAATTCAGAGCTATTATGGAGATAGATATTTTATCTTATTTGTTTATTATTTCTCTAGAATGATGTATGTCATGTTCTTAAAAGAAAAATTAGAAGCTTTTCAAATATTTAAGTGTTACAAAGAAAAAGTAGAGAAAGAATATGGCAATCAACTAAAATGTTGTAGATCTGACCGAGGTGGTGAATTCATTTTTGATGAATTTAATAACTTTTATAATGAGCATGGAATCAAGAGATAGGTATCAACACCGAGGACACCTCAACAAAATGGGATTGCTGAAAGAAGGAACAAATTGATTATTGATTGTGCTAGAACATTTCTAATTGAAAAAGATGTTGCACAAATTTAATGGAGAGAAGCTATCAGTACTTTTGTCTATACACTGAATCGAGTACAACTGAAGAAAGAGTCAAACAAGATACCTTATGAGCTATGGTATAGTTATACACATAATGTGAGCTATTTCAGAATATTTGGAAGTAGATGTTACATTCTAAAAGATGATAAAAATGGAAAATTTGATTCTAAAGATGATGAAGGCATATTTCTAGGATACTCTACTAGAAGTAAGGCATATACATGTTTAAAAAAGACTACTAAAATTTTTATTGAAAGTGAAAATGTGAGAGTTGGTGATCATGCTGAGAAAAATAATGAAGAAAGTAAGAAGAAATCAGAAGATTATGGTAGATTTTTTTACATAGAAGATCCTGACACTTTACCTGAGAAAAAAATTGGTGTCATTGAGCAATAGAATACTGCTACTGAGAAAAAATCATTACAGATCGAGAAACAACAAATATTTACCGAGGAAAATGATGATCATGCATTGAGTGGAGAAAATATTGAAGAACAAAGATCTGATCTTGTACTAGCAAAACATGTGAGAAGACACCATCCACGGGATCAGATAATTGGAGATGAAGGAGCATGATTGATTACAAGAAGTAAGTTGAGGAACAATACATGTTTGGTTTGTTAATTTGAACCTAAAACTGTTAAGAATGCATTGGAAAATGATGTTTGGATTAAAGAAATGAATGAAGAGATTGAGCAAATACAAAAAAAACAAGACATGGACATTAGTACAGAGGCCTAAAGACAAAAATGTGATTGGCACCAAATGGATTTTTAGAAACAAATTGAATGAGAATGGAGATGTTACAAGAAACAAGGCAAGATTAGTTTGCAAAGGTTATGCACAAGAAGAAGGAATTGACTATGGAGAAACTTTTGCACCTATTTCTAGACTAGGAGTGAGAATTCTACTTGCATATGTTGCTTACAAAGGATTCAAGGTTTTTCAGATGGATGTGAAGTCTACATTTATGAATGAAATACTTGAAGCAGAGGTATACATTGAACAACCTAAAGGTTTTGTAGATCCAACTTAGAAGAACATGGTTTGTAATCTACACAAGGTACTTTATGGACTGAAACAAGCACCTAGAGCATGGTATGAAAGATTGCACTCTTATTTGATAAGAATTTGATTTGTTAGAACAAGTAACAATAGTAATCTATATTTGAAAGGTGAATCTGATGATAAGATCCTTATTGCTGAATTTTTTGTTAATGATATCATATTTGGAGGTCATGATACTTTATGTAAATCTTTTATAGATGAAATGAGAAAGGAGTTTGAAATGTCAATGTTTGGAGAGATCAAATTATTTCTTGGTTTACAAATTCAACAAATGAAGGAAGCAATCTACATCACAGAAACAAAATACATTAAAGAAATCTTGAAGACATTTGGTATGGAAGACTCAAAACTAGTCGGTACACCTATGGTAACCAAATGAAATCTAACCAAGAATGGCAAGTCAACATAGGTAAATCAAACCTTATATAGATCTATGATTGGAAAACTGATGTATGTTGTTCATAGTAGACCAGATATTGCACACACTATTGGTATTGTAGATAGATTTTCTGCTAATACTAAATAGACACACATGATTTTTTTGAAAAGAATCTTGAGATATTTGAAGAACAATGAGAACTATGGACCATGGTATAAGAAAGAATGCAATTTTGAACTTAAATTCTATACAGATGCTAATTGGGCAGGAAACATTGATGATAAAAAAAGCACTACTAGAGGAGCTTTCTTTTTAGGAGAAAGACTAGTAACATGGATAAGCAAGAAACAAAGTTGCATTTTTCAATCCACTATTGAAGTTGAATATGTAGTTCCTACTTCTAACTACTCTAATATTGCATGGATAAATAAATTGTTGGAAGGTATGAATGAAGAAGTAATAGATCCAGTGGCAATCTATTGTGATAACACAAGTGCTATAAACATTTCAAAGAATCCAGTGATGCATGCAAATACAAAGAACATATATATCAAATATCATTAATTAAGGGAGCAAGTTCAGGAGAAATGAGTCAAATTGGAATATGTGAAGTCAAAAGAGCAACTTGCTGATATATTCACAAAACTCTTACCGAAGGATACATTTGAGTACTTGAGAAGTATATTAGGGGTCCATCCCCTATCCAACAATCACTAAGGTGATATGGGGCTGCATCAAACTATTCTTTATCAGAAGATCTAATTATGTTGATGCAAGATGTTCACACTTTGGGTTTCCTAAGGTTGTGAAGAAAGATGAAAAGACAAGATAAAACCAAGAATATCCATACATGCAAGGTACAAGAATTTGAACATGAACAACATAGATACTTATTTGGCTATTGAAGAGATTTTTTTGGGCATTGTTGTTAAAGGGAGATAATATGGCATGAAATATTTAGTTATAAAGGAAGTTAACTGAAAGGGAGAATATGTGTAGTGATTAAACATATTAAGCATAAGCTAAAGGAGAGCATAAATACCAGGATGGTATATTTCATATTGTGTTTCCATCAATACCAAAGGAAAAGATTGTTGGAACTACAATTGATGAACTACTTGGAGAAAAAATGGGATAATGTGATGATGATCACCAAGCTACTAAAAGTATATGTGAGATATTAGATTAGTTGTTATATTTTCATTGATGTCAACTAGCTTTGACTTTACTTATGATGATAGTTGCAAACATATGAAGAAGGTAATGTTGGTGAAGGAAATAGATATTAGCATGAAGATGAGATGTATGAGTAATTTATACATAAGGTATTCATTGGGAAACTTATTGATGAGTCTATGGCATTATGATAGTGATTGAAAATCCCTCTAATTTTCCATCATGGGAGAGAAGCTAGATACAATGGAGAATATTTCCTTCAAAGTTGTCTTAGCTTCTTCAAAACTTGATCTTGAATTCTTGGATGAAAAAATATAGGAGAGCACTTGAAATATTGCTCTTGTTTACCAACATGAGGAGAGATGGATTTCTTTTATACCTCTCACATCATTTCAAGAATCAAAATTCAAAGGAGGCTAATAAAAACCTAGAAATCCTACTAAAGCCCCAAGACAAGCCTCTGATTGAAATTTGAGGACAAACATCAAGGAAAAGGATGCCTTGGACATCCTCTTCCACCTAGAAGAGGCCCAAATTTAAATAATAACTTGAGGAGGATAAATTCATGAGGTAGGTTTCTAGATCAAGAATAATAGACATGAAATCCTAAAAAGACTAAAATGGGGCCTAACTGAGAATATAATTATAGGTGCCTACAATTTAAGATGGTCCATTTTCCCCCCACTTTAGGGAGAGTATGGGAGAACCCCATGTTCATGGTAAAGTAGATCAATGCATCAAAAAATGTTTATCAAGGTCAAGAAGACAAGGAGACACCAAGGCCCAAATTGACTTAGGTTCTTATCAAATCTAAAATAAAGATAAAAAAATCATCACTCAAAAAGAGAGAAAGAGAGAGAAAGAAATGACGAACTAGCCTAGTAAGGTTTTGACTTACCATGGGTCGTGTAAAGAAAAAAATGCAAAATATGGAATTGAAGGTCTACCAAGATATGTTATGCCATTAAAACCATCGAAAAAGGATAACCAAGAGAAGCATAATTCCTTTGTAAATCTTCCAAAAGAGTATCACTCCTTAAGGAAAGCATACTCTCCATTAAGGGATCTAGAAAAGAGATCAGTCCCAAGGAAATCATAGTCTCTGAAGGGATCTAGAAAAGGAGCATCGGTCCTTAAGGAAAATATTGTCTCAGAAAGGGATCCATTGAATAATGCATAGGACATGTAATTGTTGGAAACTAATTGAAGCAATTTTTGTATTATCATTGATGTCAAACCTTAACTAGTAAGACTGTTGCTATCTAAGAAAGTACTATATCTATTGGTTGATGAGAAGGATCAGGGAAAGGGTAATAACAATAGAACCTAGAGAAAGGTTGAGTTATTTGATACTTCAATGAGTACTTGATTATGTGGCACTATGATAAGATAATGTATTGTTTATCTAAGTAAGAAGCAAGACTGAACAAGTAGGCTTAACTGAGAAAAAGTGAAGAAATCTAATTTAAGCTGAGTGATGTTAGTGTCGACCGAGAGCCAGTATATGCTGATTAAATTCAGTGTTGACCAAACATCAGTTTATGCTGAGTGACAACATTAGCCAAGGAAGACATTTTGAAGAGATGACCGAGTTACACAGTGATGATCGAGGAGTTGAACACAATAATGACCAAGAGTCAGTAATTTACATTTGAGGTAGAATTCAGATTCCTAGCCGATATAGTTGAATTCTTGGATTATGTAAATCATGTCGACTTTATTAATTAGATGTATGGAACATTTAATGCACAGTAAATCATTTTATTATGATTCCAATAAAGAGATTGAAGATGTTTCTAGAAGGATGGATGATAGACTTAAATGTTGGAAGGATTCGATGAATTTGACCTAAACCTATGATCTACAAAGGAGATTAAGTGGAAAAAGGGATATCTATCTATTGAAGAGATATAAAGAAAAACCTAAGTATGAGGTTGATAATGGATGCTAGAGTTGTTGATGTTATTGACTGATAAGTCTAAGAAGAAAGGTTGAAGGTGAAGGAGTTAATTAGAGTTGTGATTGCTTAAAGGGATTTTTGAGAAGATAAGTGATGGAGATGGAAAAGGTACTCAGTCAGTAAGCCAACATATATGTATAGAATTGGATCTGTTATTTGCAAAGTGAGTTGTATGTTTTTCAGATCAAATACTAGTGCTACTTTCTAACCATTGTATCAATCTAAATCCTTTAATCAAGGTTGAGCTAATAGTCATTGTATAAATCTTTTAATCAAGGTTGCATTATAATTTAATGTACTTAAGTCCTCTAACAAGGCCCACTCCTAACAGGGTGGTTGAAATCCTTTAACAGGGTCACACCTAGGAGTGTGTTTCTAAACCTTTGACAAGGTTGGATTTTCATAGAGCTCACTTCAAAAGAGTCAAAATATTAGTAACATGTTACATAGTGGTTTTTCCCAAATTGGGTTTCCACTATAAATCCTGGTGTCAAACTTATGTGAATGTTTTGGTGTGAACATTTCTGTGTTTTGCAAGTTAAATACTATTGGATAGTGGACTGCACTGTTATATGTTTTTGGTATACATTTATTTAATGACTGAGTAGTGTTGGTTATTAGATTTGAGATTATTGAAGTGTTTGAAAGTATTATTTATACATATAGACCTGAGAACAACTGATTCACCCCTCCCTCTCTATTGTTCTAAATAATATTAACAGTAATGTAATGTAAGGATAAACCTAAGGAAATAATCATTTACTTAGTCATCCGCAAAAGATATTGCATAATCAATGTGTGTAGCATGTGAAACAAGGAGTAGAGTGTATGCCCCTATGTTAAATAGATTGAAAATGCCTTAATGGGAGAAATGACAATAAAAAGAAATGCATGCACCCAAAAGAGATGTTTCCACTATTCGATGCCCCCAAGAGAGGAAAAACCAAGGAAAATGAAACACTTGACAAAAGAGAACAAAAGGCATCTACTAAATCTAGGGTCAATATAATAATATGATAACTCATGTATATCAAAATTATATCAAAATAAATTGACATCATCCCCCAAAGGTAGAAGAATTATGAGCACAATGAAAGAAGATTACATAAGAGATATGAAGAAGAGTATTTTTGGTCTGGCATTATAGAGACCAAAAATAATGGTTGCTACTACTTTGGATCATCCACAATTAGACAACACAAAGACACATTTACAAATAATAATACATGTATGTCACAACATGTATACAATGTATAGAAGAAATAAGATAAAAATAGAGGAATGTCATAAGTCAATTCCTTTATCGCCCTTCACCAATAGAGAAAAAATATTCATTTAAATAAATCTAAAGAAAACATATAACAAGTAGTACATCATTGGGAAGCACAACACAAAAAGAAAATACACAAGAGAATATACCTTACAAGAGGAGTGAGTCAAGAATATTGCCTGGCCCCCATATCAGTCATTATTATTTAAGGAAGGTGGAAAACATGCAATAGGATAAATATTAATAAAGGTAGATGGAGATATCACAAATTCCAAACAAGGACCATGCTCTAATGATAAGTCACTTTGTCACTAGGAGCAAGAGATAATCATTTTTATAATCTAGTAGATAAATCATTATTAACATCAATAAGCTCATACTTGTTATCATAATTATTAGCATGAACATCATTTTCATTAGAGACATTGAAATCATCATCAAGAGTATCTTCTTCATCCAAATTAATCACAATAGAATTTAAGATATGAATAAAATCATCATGTTTGTTTAATTTCATTTTTTTTTGGATTAACTTCCTCCCTTGGGTTATGCATAAGTTGTCCAAAGAGAATCAAGGAATCAAAAGGTGTCTTAGGGGATAAAATGTTTTAGGAAGCAAGCTCACGGGTGCTAGTACAATGTCTACAAAGACTCTCATAGGAACAATGGTTATGTTTCATTTTTTTTTAAATTTGAGGTGGTTCAAGATCAATCAATATCAAGTCCTTTTCTCCCTTTGTAAGAAGAAGGAAAAAAGAACAACACTAGGTTGAGAGATAGATGTTGTAGGGTGTTTGTAATATATAGGAGGTGGAAATGAATCATAAATAGGAGGTATTGAAGGTGTAGGAAGGATTTTGTTCCCAAGGAAAGGAGATGGGACTACCTTAGGATTGATAAGTTCACAAATATTTTTGGCTTTAAATTTTTTATAGAATGGGAATAAATTATTTTTATTAGATTGAAATGGTTGAGGCATGCTAGGCCAAGATAAGACAAGGTCAAAAATTCCACGAATAGTTGAGGGATGATATAAACTATGGTTAATCGTGATGATTTCTTCATCATGGGGAAATTTCAAACACTTATGAATAGGAGAGACTATATCTTTCCTGGAAGTCAACCAAGGAAGGAAAAGTCTAAATTGAAAATAATAAAAAATTGGGATGATAACAAAGTTGACATCTAAGGTTTTCTTACCAATTTATACGGGAAAGGTAATGGAACCATGGGTAGGAAAAGTAAAATCATTGAAAGCTTTAATCATCACATATGATTTATCATAGGAGTATATTGTTATAGTTGTCTTGTGTAAAGATCTTCTTTAGTTATAACATTCACCATGCAAGTAATATATATAAGGAATCCATGAGAGGGAAGGCAATTAATATTTACAACAATATAAAGAGGACTATCAGGTGCCTTAATAGTCTCCTTAGGATCAAATCTAATGCAAATCTCAGTTGTAGATTTGGGTTTGGGTTCAGAATGATGACTAAGGTTGTCAACATTTTTTGTCTTGGTATACTCATCATCATATTTCACAATAGTAGGAGGGTCAATAATATTGGTGGAAGAAGATGGCCAAGAGATAGTAAAATCAATAGTATTTGTAAAATGAGAAGGTAAGGGATTGGTATAGATTTTCAATTTTTGGTTGGGAGAGAAATAGGTTTTTTTCTTGATCGTTAACACCCTCAACAAATTTAGCATTAGAATTGATGAAGGGTACTCCCCTTACTAACCCTAACACACACAACACAACAAGGAAATAAATAGAAAATTGCAAGAACATAAACACTTGATTTCTATAACCTTCAATGTGATGACATTACAATATTTAGAAAAATAACATGATACAACTACATAGGCATTTTCATTACAATAATCTACAAGATATAGGGACAAACTACCCTTCTAGAACTGAGTCTGAAACCCACTTTCATCCCTATATATGTAGCACCAATAATTGCCTTAGAATTGTATATAGGAAAATGGTAAGAAATGCTAAGATGTAGATCACTTACCTATTCTTATCTATATTTGGAATGCAAAACCTTCCCTTAAACAAGTTTGATTAGTGAAACCAAAAGGATGAATCAGTGCTAATACAATATATTTATAAAAGGGGTATTTGAATTCTTTAAGTAGACGATGATATTAAAAATGGATAAGGAAATGATAACCAATATGATCTATGAAAGTAAATGCAAGAAAAAGGAAGAATGTATTCACCTTGAAACAAAATAGGAAGATTTGAATTTTGGATCTAAATTTAATTGTCATCGGAAGTTAGAACTTGTTGTAACTCTAGATCTAGGAACCTAGGACCTTTAATTATCTACTGTGAAAAATTGAGCTGGAAAAAGTGCAGGGACAAGTTGATATTTTAGGGACAATTCGACAAGTTGACTTGTTCCCCACAACTCCAAATCTGATGAAATTTTCTAAGGACCTATGACTATATATTTACCTTCTATATTTATATGTGTAACTCCATAAATGTTCCTATACATAGAAAATAAGGGGAAAAGGTTGTGGAAAGGGTTTTTGCTTGGTCAAACCCCTATATAGGAATCAACCTTTATATTTAATAAAATTTCATAAAGGAAAGTAATATAAAAAAGATAAATGTTAGATTCACCTTGCATGAAAAACCCTCATGAATGGATGTAGTAATTGATAAAATCCATCAAGATGCTTGAAATGTATTCTTGGAATAATATGTAAAAGTCAAGGAGGATCTACACTTGTCAATCCTAGATCTTGAATGAAGCTATGCATGACAACCACATGAGGAAGGAGAGAGAAGGAAGAATGGATGTGTGAATTTTCTTACTTGAACTGAAAATTACTCTACTTGTCCATGCAAGAGAAAATTTCATCAATTGGAGAAGGTTGTATTTTCTTGAATGGATCTTGAAGAAAATGAGACTTGGAGTTCTTAGATTAGGTGTTTGCCTTCAAATTTTGAATTCCAATCCTCAATTTCACAACTTTAATTGCTTGATTTCTTGAAAATGATAGCTTGCATATGATTGATAACACTTTCTTGCATAAGGAACTCATAGGTCCTAGAGCCTCCAATTATGGGTGATAACTTTTTGGGATAATACATTCAACCCTCACTTTAGCAGGAGTATGAGACATTCTCATGCTCACTCTAAAGTAGATTGAATGCACAAGGATGATCACATCAAGGTCAAGGAGGAAAAGAAAAATAAATCCCCCAAGGGACTGAAGCCTTCATCAAATCCAAAACTAAGATAAGAGAGGCGTCATGAGAGAGAGAGAGAGAGAGAGAGAGAGAGAGAGAGAGAGAGAGAGAGAGAGAGAGAGAGAGAGAGAGAGAGAGAGAGAGAGAGAGAGAGAGAGAAAGAGAGAGAGCCCAATAAGAGATTTCCTTACCTTGGACCACACAAAGGAAAGCACCACAAATATAGAATTAAAAGGTCTAGAAATATGTGTTATAATAGTTCATCCATCAAAAAAGATGAGGCCTTAAGGAAATAATTATCTCCATTTAAGGGATCCAAAAATGGCATGATTAGGTCTAAGGAAAGAATTATCTCCTTATGGATCTAAGAGAAAGAGGATCAGGCCTTAAGGAAATATTTTTTCTATTAAGGGATCCAAGGGGAAGCAATCAAGCCAAAGAAAAGATTGTTTCCATAGGGATAAAAGGGAAAAGAGGATTAGGGATTAAGAAATTTTTTTTTTGTTAAGGGATCCAATGAAAAGGGACAAACACAAGGAAATAATTGTTTCCTTGGTTATCTAAAATAGAGTAGCACTTCATGAAATCATTGTGTGTGAGAGAGAAAAATGTGAAACATAGAGCAGAGTGTATGCCCCCATGTTAAGCAATTGAAAATGCTTTAGTGAGAGAAATGGATTTAACGAAACATAAAAGTACCCACAAGAGATGTTTTCATTGTGAGATGCCCCCAAGAAAGCACAAATCAAGGGAAATAAAAACATGAGAAAAGAGAGAACAAAAGGGATCTACTAACTCTAGGATCATATGATCATATGATAATACATGAGATATTACATCAATATAAAATGTCATCATCTCCCAAAGGTAGTAGAACTACAAACATAATGGAAGAATAACATGTAAGAATTATGAAAAAGATTCTTTTTGGGTTAGCATCATAGATACCAAAAAGACTAGGTATAAATTTTTTTACATCATCCCCAATAAGATAATACAAAGGCATATTTACAAACAATGGAACATGCATGATATAAAATATAAAAACATAAAGAATAAATGAGATGCAAATAGAAGAATGCTTACAACATTGTGATTCCTTTATCACCTTGCACCAGCAATGCAAGAAGGGTCATTTAAATAAATCTAAACAAAACATATAACCGGTAGCACATCATAAGGGAAGTACATTATAATGGGAAAACACACAAAATTCACTACACAAGATGAGCTATCCAAGTGTATCACCTACCCCCTCCCCCCCATCTCAATCTATAGTATTTAGGGAAGGTGGATAACTTTCAAGAGGAGAAGCATCAATCATCACAAATGGAAAAATGGCCAATTCCAAACAAGCATCATACAGTAAAGATACGTCACTTTTTCTATCACTAGGAGTGAGAGATAATTACTGTGAAAACATAGCCAAAACATCATGATCAAGATCATAAATCTCACACATCATAATAATAAATATCATGATTATCATTTTTATCATCAAAAGAATCATCATCAAGAGTATCTTCTTCATCTAAATTAATTGCAATAGAATCCAAGATATGAATAGAATTATCATGTTTTCTCAATTTAAGTTTTTTTTCAAAATAAATTCCTCCTTTGGCTCAAGCATGGGTTGGTCAAAGGGAATCAAGGAAGCAATAGGTGTATGAGGTGAAACAATATTTTGGGGAGCATGTTGGCAGGCTCTAGCATGACATTTACAATGATGGTCAAGATCATGATAGTTATGTTTTGTTTTCCTTGAAATTTGGTTTGGATCAGGATCAATCAACATCGGGCCCTTTTATTCTTTAGAATGAAGAACAAAAGGAACCATACTAGGTTGAGAGATAGAATTAGGAGTGTTGGCATTTTTTGGAAACTGCAATTGAACCAATTTTTGTATTGTGATTGATGTCAAACCTTAACTAGTAAGACTGTTTCTATTTAAGAAAGTACTATATCTATTTGATTGTTGAGAAGAATGTGGGAAAGGTTGGTAATCATAGCACCTAAGGAAAGGTTGAGTTATCTTGATACTTAGATGAGTACTTGATTATGTGGCACAATGATAAGATAATGTATTGCTTATCTAAGTAAGAATGAAGACTAAGCAAGTAGGCTTAACTGAGAAAAAGTGAAGAAATCTAGTTTAAGCTAAGTGATGTTAGTGTCGACCGAGACAGTATATGTCGAGTAAATTCAGTGTTGACCAAACATCAGTTAATTGCTGAGGAAGATAGTATTAGCCGAGGAAATAATTTTAGTGGTGACCGAGCTTTATAATGAAGACCAAGGAGTTGAACATTATATTGACTGAGCGTCAGTAATTTACATTTGAGGAAGAATTCAGCTTCCCAGCCGACAGGGTTGAATTCTTGGACTATGTAAATCATGTTGACTTTATTTATTGAGTGTATAAAAGCATTTAATGCACTGTAAAACATTTTATTGTAAATCTATTAAGAGATTTGAGATATTTTTAGAAGGATAGCCGAAGAACATAAAGATGGAAGGATTCAGTGAATCTAACCTAACCCTAAGATCTACGGAGGAGATTAAGTGGAAAAAGATGTATTGACCTAATTGAGGAAGTATTAAGGAAACCTAAACATGAGGTTGAGAAAGAGGATGTTGGAGATGTTGTTGATGTTATTGACTGTATAAGCAGAAAAGGCTGAAGGAGTAGTGTTGTGATTGCTTGAAGGGATTTCAGAGCAGATCAGTGATGGAGATGAAAATGAATCATAGTCAGTAAGCCAGCATATGTGTATGGAATTGGATCTGATATTTGCAAAGTGAGTTGTATATTTTTCAGATCAATACTACTATTACTTTCTAACCATTGTATCAGTCAAAATCCTTTTAACCAAGGTTGACCTAACATTCATTTGTATAAATCCTTTGAACAAGGTTGCATTCTAATGGAATGTATGTAATTCCTATAACAAGGTGCACTTTTAACATAGTGGTTTAAATCCTTTAACCAGGTCACACCTGACAGTGTGTTTGTAACCTTTGATAGGGTTGGCTTTTCACAGAGCTCACTTTAGAAGAGTGAAAATATCAGTAACATGTTACAAAGTGGTTTTTCCCAAATTGGGTTTCCACTATCAATCCTAGTGTTAATACTTGTGTGAATGTTTTGGTTTAAACATTTCTATGTTTTACAAGTTAGATACTATTGGACAGTGGACTACATTATTATATGTTTATGTTATGCAATCAGTAATGACCGAGTAGCTGTTGGTTGTTAGATCTAATTTGTTGAAGAGTTTTAAAGATTGTTTTATACATCTGGACTTGAGAACAACTGATTCACCCCCCCTCTCTGTTGTTCTAAATCATATTAACAATTGGTATTAGAGCTATTGGTGCTTACAAAGAACAATTTTAAAGGTACTTGAAGCAAATGATCAGGATGTATAAGAAGGAGGTACCGAAGCTAAATACGGAGAACTTCCCTGCATGGAAAAGTTTGATGAAGTTGCATTTGGCTAATATTGGTGATTCTGTAAAGTATTATGTTAAGCATGGTTATGTCACACATGTTGCACCTCTGATTACTGAGGAGATGAGAGCTAAATAAGAGCACAATCAAGCAATGTTGGAGATTGCATCTGCCCTAAGCTATCCAAAATTTGAAGACATCAAATACTGCACTAATGCAAAGAAAATGTGGGACAATCTTGCAAACATCTATGGCGGTGACATAAATGTATTGAGAGCAAAAGCTGAGAGCCTAAGAGGTAAATTTGATGAAATGAAAATGCAAGAAGGTGATAATATTGTTCAATATTGTAGTAGAATAAAAGAAGTTGTAAATTCTATTAGAGGAGAAAATGGAACTATAGATGATGAACTGTTATTGGAAAAGTATTGAGAACTATGTGTCCTATTTATGCCATTAAAATTTCAGCAATTCAGGATTCTAGATGTAACCCTGGCAATGCTCTTACTTTGGAAATTTTGGTTGGTAAGCTTACTGCTTTTGAGCTTTCTAACTATGATAAATTCACTGTTGCTAATGCTGAATCTACTTTTAAGTCTCAAATGGTTCTGAGTAAGTGAAAGAAGGAAAAAGAAAGATGCATTAGTGAGAGTGAAAGTCAAAGTGACACATCTGATGAAGAACTTGAGGATCTTGAAGCTCTTATGGCTAGAAGACTGAAAAGGGGAAAAGGAAAGTATAAAGGTAAACTCTCTATAATTATTTGACTCCCTAGTCTGCAGGTCATTTAAATTTGAAATTATGACCGTTAGAGGCAAAAGAAACCCTAGAAACCCTATGTCTGATTCTTTTCCACTGTTACTTTTCCAGCCACTTAAGGTCTTTATTTCCCATGTGCGCTTTTCCACAATTAGTTAGTCACAAGATCTCTAAAGCCTGGTGGAATATTATTTTATATCTCCCACTCCCGCGACTACCTTATATCTCTTAATCTCCTGATCAGATGGAATATATTCCCTTTCTATCTAGCGACTCAGCGATTTCACTTCAGTTGGGCAATCTCTTAATGAAACCCAAGGTCAGCAATTCTTCCAGAGATCTGGTGACTAAGTGATTTTCCTTAATACAGCTATAACTCATGTCATGTCGGGTTAAGGGTATCTCTTTAGTCAGGAGATCTCAAGAGTTAACTATGGTCATCCAAATCTTCACGAGACTTCAAGTTTTCTTCAGTCGGGAGGTCACTAGATTTGATCATGGTCGAGAGGTGGATAGCTGAAGGTATAGACAATGACAAATGATGAAGCACCATGTGTCTCTGGCAGGCCCAGGCTCTATAGGCTTAGTCTCCAAGTCGCGAGAGCCATGGAGAATATTCTTTTCTATCAAGTGACAGTGAGATTTGCCTTAGTCGGGTAATCACTTAACACAAAAGGAATATTCCAAATGATTAGGCAACTTGGAGATCAAAGGCATAGTCACATGATCACTTGATTAAAGGTAGAGGTTAAAGCTAAGTTATAAAGCCCTTAGTCAGGAGGTCTCATGATCAAACTCAGGATTAGCAAAGGTTCACGAGACTTGAAATTTTACATAGTCGCTACATCTCCAGATCTCTCGTGGTTCATAACAGGTTGAGTTTTGTCAGAACAGTTGGCAGTTGTCAGATCTAAGGGGGTAGTCAACAACAAATAAAAGAGTGACACATGGTAGATCTGGGCCCATTTTATTAAAATTATAAGTGTCCTTGATTAACAAGGTTAATCTTTTGATCTGATGGTTGTTGCATGTTCGTAAGACTTAATCTCCCCCCTTGCGATCATGCAATGACTATTGATCTTCATCCCAACGCAGCGCTTTAGTTGTCAGTGGGTACACTGCCACTTAATCCGAGGTGTTTGCTCCTAATTTTTCACAGGATTGTGATGTGGAAACATGTCAGAGCGGGCCCAGTGAATTTTCTTTCCCTAAGATCTAACATATGTCTTATGATCACATGGAATCTTCTAAGCCCATGTGATCATACAACAACCGTTGATCTTACTTTATTGCCAGGTTCCTATCAGTTGGGTCTTCATTGTGACGTGCTTGCATTCCATTGGCTGGCTAGATGGTGACAAGGATTTTTTAGTGGGTCTAAGTATCTTAAGTGAGGTGGAAGTTGATGAAGATTAGATGATTGTCGCTTGATCGCAAGGAATCTTCCGAGCCCTTGTGATCACGCGACCACCATTTGATGAAAATCTTAGTGGGTCATGGGTCTGATGTGCTACGTATTGCTGACGTGTTCATTTTTTATTGGCTTCCAACTGATGATGTGGCCATTGAATTTTCAAGGGGTTTGTGACTATTTCAAAGTTTGTCTGGGCTGTTTGATCTACCAGGAAATGATGACATCGACGACCATGTTTTAAACTTGAATCAGCGGGCCATTGTTTTTCAAATTTAAATATCTTTCACAGGGTTTCTTGCTAGTTTGTTGCTATTGGTTGAATACGAGGTCGTGGGTAGCTTAAAATTTATGTTTTTTGTATAGTTGCAGTTGGGAGGATGATGAAGAAGATCTAGTGGCCATCACTTGTTGATTTCTTAGGGTACCACATCAGTCTTCTTGCACCAAAGAAGCATTAAAGGGTTGGCGCCACCTGTGACCGGTTATGTTTTTAAACTCAAATATCTGTAAGGATTAGATTTAAGCATTCATGATAAACCCAATTCAGCAGAATCAATGTCATAGTTGTGGCGTGAGGTTTTCAACTTATAGAGAGATGAGATGGACTAGCAAGGACTGATATCTGATCAGCCAAGATATCTCTATGATGCATTTATGATCAGATATGACAGAGTTAGGGTTTTATTATTTTATGAAAATCTATGTAACCCTAGTTAGATTTTTGCTCCTGCCTATGTGTAATTAAGGAGATGTATATAATGTTTTTTGGAGCTTTTAGAGCTCAGAGTTTACAATTGTAAAGGAGAGTTTTTTTTTCTTTTTGAGGAGTTATTTGTGGCATTCTTTCTGCCCTCTGGCTTTCTGCAGTTTGTAACCTTTCATTGAGGTTTAGATATTACAAAGGTATTTTGTGACATTCTTTCTATCCCTATGCCTTCTTGTCTGAATTTTCTCTTAATGAATTGAGTATATGTATGTTTTCAGTAATATCTTAGGGTTCCTGATCCCTCTTTCTTTCTACAATTCATGTGTATTCCTATGGATGATTTGATTTGAATGATCTTGTGGGTATACTTCAACCCCCTGACAATCTATCTCATTCCTATACCTATTTGTAGAAGTGAATGTTTGTTTGTAAGTTATAGATTGTGTCTAAATTCTTAGGAATGCTATTGTTTGTGAAATTCTCTCTTTCCCTGAATAGCCTCTTTCTATTGTAGACCCTTCTATGAAATATTGATGCAAACATATTCAATAAGTTGTGATCTCCTAGACCTAAGTTTATGTACTGATTTCATCCTCCATACTGTAATTCATAACATCATTTTGGTGTATCACCTAGTAGGTAGTTTGCTTTGAGTTATTTCCCTTTCATGCATTCCTTCTATCCCTTTTCCCCTCAAGTTTTACTTTCCTGTCAAGAAGAAAATTAAGGTGATTATCCAAGAGGAACCAACCTAGAACCTAGAGGGCTCATCTCAGTTAGCATAGGTCCCACAACTTGGAGATGATTCCCATGTTCTACTAAGTTATCAAGACCAAGAGAGCTTGAAACAAGGGTGCAAACTTAGTGTATAATAGTTACCGAAGGTACAAGGACTACAAAGGAAAAGGTAAGAAATCCTGCTATATTGCCGAAGAAGAGATTGTCACTGGTAGGGATGATTTTCAAGTTGAGGTAGTCTATGTTGCAATGAAAGATGAGTTTGATGAGGATGAGAAAACTGCATTGATTTCCTATGTGAACAAAAATGATAAGTGGATTATTGACAGTGGTTGTTCACACCATATGATTGGTGACAAGAGTAAGTTTGATAGCTTAGATCATAATAAAGGTAGAAGTGTGAAATTTGGTAATGATGCACCATGTCCTGTTAGAGGTAAAGGATTGATTAAGCTGACTGATAAGATCACTTGTGAAAATTCTTATTGGGTTGAGGGTCTTAACTATAATCTGCTGAGTGTTGCACAACTTAATAGCACTAGTTACCAAGTGGAATTTCATCATAGGAAGGCCAAAAATTTGATGCCACTGGTGAAATGATTGGAAGTGGAGAACAGACAAGAGATAATTTGTTCTATCTAGACCTATCTGAAGAGACATGTATGATTTCACAACTTGATGATATTTGGTTATGGAATAAGTGGCTATGTTATGTTAACTTTGATAATTTGGTAGAAATTAGTAAGAAGAAGAAAGTGAGAGGACTGCCTAGATTGAAGAAACTTGAGATTGTAATGTGCAAACAATGTCAGTTAGGTAAGATGACAAAGTCTAGTTTTAAGAGCAAGACTTTTACTTCTGAGAATGCTTTAGACTTGGTTCATACTGACCTTTGTGGACCTATGGGTGTACAAAGCTATTTTCGTGCTAGATATTTTATCTTGTTTGTTGATGATTACACCAGAATGATGACTGTAATGTTCTTAAAAGACAAATCTGATGCTTTTCAATTTTTTAAGTGGTATTTGGCTAAGGTTGAAAAGGAGACAAGTAGGAACCTAAAGTGTCTAAGATCTGACTGAGGTGGAGAATTCATATCCAATGAATTCAATCTATTTTACAACGATAGAGGGATCAAAAGACAAATGTCTGCACCTAGGACACCTCCATAGAATGGTATAGCAGAGAGAAGGAACAAATCTATCATGGATTGTGCAAGGACATTAATGATTGAAAATAATGTTGCACAAAAGTACTAGAGAGAAGCTATAAGTACAACTGTTTATACTCTTAGATGAGTACATATCAAAAAAGGTACAAATCTAATACCTTATGAGTTATGGCATGGGTATGCACCTAATGTAAATTACTTTAGAATTTTTGGAAGAAAATTCTATATACTAAAGGAAAATAGGAATGGAAAATTTGATGCTGAAAGTGATGAGGGTATATTCCTAGGCTATTCCACAAAAAGTAAAGCTTACAAGTGTTTGAACTCTAACACTAACAAAATTGTGGAAAGTGTGAATGTCAAAGTTGATGAGTATGCAAAGAAAAATGAAGCTGAAAGCAAGAGAGAACCAGAAGATTACAGATCTTTTGTATATATAGAGGAAGGAGAGGCAAGTGACAAACTTACACCTGATGTAGAGTCTCGCATAAAAAATGTCAAGTATCAGGAAAAAAATGCCGAGAGACAAGAAGAACATGCCGAGCGACAAGAGAATGCTGTCGAGTATCAGGAAGAGGTTGTTGAGCATTCAGAAGCTAAATCTAACAATCTTGTTGGTGAGCCTGAAGAGAAAGAAGAAAGGAGAGAAGAACCTATTTTGGCACAATATGTAAGGAGACATCACAAGCCTAAATAGATCATTAGAGACAAAGATACTTGAGTTCTAACCAGAAGCAAGACAAGAGATCCTACATATTTACTGTGTGAATTCATGTTAGGATTAAAAGTCCATAATACAACTGAGAGGGGGGGGGGGTGAATCAGCTGTATGATAGAATATTAAACTTTAAGCTTATCAATATTAGATGCAATGAACATAATGAATGCCAGCATAATAACACAATATTTTGGTTATGGGGAAACCCTGTTAAAGGTAAAAACTTTGGTGGGAATTAGCACCCACTAATGATGTACTGAGAGTATAGTAATCCTTGTTAGAAGATATAGCACTGTTAGGATCTTATTGAAACATTATAGTACATAGTCCTTATTAGAGGACAAACCCTATTAGGAGTCAAGAACAAAGAGGGCTCACTACCTAAAGAAGGTTAAGTCCACCTTCTGAACTCACTAGTTTGCAACAAGTGTATATGAAGAAATACACAATCTTTTGAACTATTTTCCAACAACTGTCTTTGCTTGATCAGTTCCAATGAAGTCCACCAATAATCATCTACTCTATGTGTATTAGACACAAGTTTTCAACCTCCTTATATCATACTTATCCCATCCATTTATCTTCCAAAGAAAAGACCTTTTATTTATACCTTATTACATTTTACCAAGAATAGGTCGGCCCATAAGGCTTTCCTAATTACAAACAATTACATAAGCCATTGATAAGATACACATGGTATCAAAAACATGTTTACAATGATTACATTATAACAATTAAGGATCGACATCCTTGAATTGTGCTTTCCAAACAAAACACACTCTCCATTCCTTGAGTCAGCTTCATAATAAGCCATTGCCAGAGCACACGCCACAAATGAGGTCACTAATAATTATGTAGCTTGCGCTGACCAATGAACATCCATTAGTACCTCTTCGATCATCCTTCAAGATAACATACCTTGAATCCAATCCTTTTGAAATCTATACCAGAAACTCAGAGACTAAATCTGTCAATTCTCACTGTCACAGTCCTGTGACCAGTCTTTACCAAAACAATTGTATCTTCCTTAATATGCATTCATTAATGATGCAATCTTAGATATAAGATCACAACATCCATCTAAGCTCTTTTCTAACTTCGTAGCATTTGAAACACTTGTACACCTTCTGTACACTATGATTACCAGCCTGGTTCCTTCATCAAAGCATATGTTGACATTAGTGACAAAACAAAAATGAGAAAAGTGAGTTCCCATTTAGTAACTTAGTGATTAAACATATTAAATGTCTCAATTACCATCCATGCATTAGTAATACCCAACAATCTCCCCCTTTGGCATTGATGTCAACATATGGGGAAATATTATCCCAAAGTTGTATCAACCCAAAAGTCCTTCCACAAATCAATCTCCCCAAATAGTGAGGATTTTCTCATAACAACACTCCCCCTTAGACAACAATGGAAAAGGGTGCCAATTGCCTTCAAAGATAAACTTTCTTCCATGATCACTCCCCCTGAGGAGTAGATCCCTACATTCAATCTAGAAAATGATGAGGCTCTGAGCACTTCTGGACTGATGCATCTCTGCATCATTTAGTTCTGAATAGGAGGGGCTTGAAACCCTAACATACCTTTGAGATATTCAAAGGTATCTTTCGGTAGTGGCTTAGTAAATATGTCTGCAATCTGCTCTTTTGTACTGATATATTCAAGCTTGATTTCTTTTTCTACCACCTTGTCTCTTAAGAAGTGATATTTGATAGAAATGTGTTTAGTTTTAGAGTGCATCACCAAATTCTTTGACATGTTTAATGTGATGGTGTTATCACAATGGAAAACCACAGGCTCATTAAAAGTTATACCAATGTTTGTCAGCATTTGTTCATCCAAACAATTTAAGTGAAATTTATAGTAGTAGTAGCATATTCTGATTCAGTAGTAGGTTGTGCTATACAATCTTATTTCTTACTTAGCCAAGAAACCAAATTTTTCCCAAGGAAAAATGCACCACCACTTGTACTTTTTCTATCATCAATATTTTCTACCAAATTAGAATCAGTATAAGCATGAAGTTCAAATCTATCATTCCTATCATACCATAAACCATAGTCTATGGTTCCTCTAAGATTCCTCAGTATCCTTTTAACTATAGCTAGATGAGTCTCTTTGGGTTCTGCCTGATATCTAGCCACAATTCCAATAGCATTAGCAATATCTGGTCTGGTGTGAGTTAGATATTGTAGCCCTCCAACCATTGATCTATATAAAGTCTAAAAAACATATTTTGATTCATCATCAATTGTTAGCTTGTTTCCAGTCACCATAGGTGTTCCTACTGGTTTACAATCTTCCATACCAAATTTCTTAAGCAATTCTTTGAGATACTTGGTCTGAGAAATGAAAATCTCATTCTGAGTTATTTGTAGTCCAAGAAAGAATTCCATTTCACCTATCATGGACATCTCAAATTCACTTTCCATTTCTTTAGAAAAATTCTTACACAGATCATCATTACCTCCAAAGATAATGTCATCCACAAATACCTCTACTATTAGGATTCCATCTTCAGTAGTTCTTAAGTACAGATTACTGTCCGCATTACCTTTTTTGAATCCAAGTCCAAGTAGATACTTGTCCAACCTTACATACCAATCCCTAGGAGCTTGCTTCAACCCATACAATGCTTTCTTTAACTTGGACACCATGTCTTTGTCTTCGCATAGAGTAAATCCATCTGGTTGTTCTATGTATGCTTCTTCTTTAAGGTCTCCATTTAGAAATGCAGATTTAACATCCATCTGATACACTTTGAAGTTTTTGTGTGTAGCATACGATAGAAATAATCTTACTGTCTCTATTATAGCAATAGGAGCAAATGTTTCTTCAAAGTTATCCCTTCTTGCTGTGAGTATCCCTTACATACTAGTCTTGCTTTATTCCTTACAACTGTTCCTTCTTCATCCATTTTGTTTCTAAAGACCCATTTTGTTCCTATAACATTTTTATTTTTAGGTCTTGGCACCAATTCCCAAGTATTATTTTTCTTTATCTGATCTAATTCTTCTTTCATGGCATTTATCCAAGATTCATCTTTAAAGGCTTCATCTGTAGTCTTTGGCTCAACTTGGGAAATTAAACAAATTTCTTCTCTAACTTTAGATCTAGTTAGCACTCCCTGACTGGTATTGCCAATAATTTGATTTTTAGGATGGTTATTTTTTACATACCTTGGAGTTTTAGGAGTTTTAGTGGTCTTGCTTGTGTCATCAGAAGCCTCTTTTTCACTTCCTCAACAAGTTATTCTTCTTCGGTAGCAACAATGGCTTCTTTTACTTTTGATATCTGATTGTTGTCATACATTCTTTCTTGTATCTAAAATTTCTCATCTATTCTTACATTGTTACTTTCAACCATCTTCCTTAATCTCAGTTTGAAATATTTGTATGCCTTACTTTTAACAGAGTAACCAAGGAAGATACCTTCATCACTTCTAGCATCAAATTTTCCTATCTCATCATCCCTCTTGATATAACATTTGCTACCAAAAATTCTAAAATATTTTACAGTAGGAGTATGATCAAACCATAGTTCATAGGGATTCTTACTTGTACCATCTCTGATTTGAATTCTATTTAATGTGTATACTATTGTTCCAAAAACTTCTCTCCAATGTACATGAGATACATTCCCTTCAATCAACATTGTTCTAGCAGCATCAAGTATAGTTCTATTTCTTCGCTCTGCTATCCTATTCTATTGTGGAGTTCTAGGAGAAGATGTTTTTTCTTTTTATCCCATGCTCTTCACAGTATGAATTGAATAAATCTAATGTAAAATCTCCACCTCTATCTGATCTTAAACACTTTATTTTTAGTCCTGAGTCATTCTCTACCTTTGCTTTAAACAACTTGAATTTGTCAAATGCTTCTAATTTCTCTCTCAAATAAGTCACCCACATCATTCTAGAAAAATCATCAACAAAGAGTATAAAATACCTTTCACCATAGTTTGACTTTGTTCTTGTAGGCCCACATAGATTTTTATGTACTAGATCCAACTTTCCTTTTGATGTAAATGTTTTTCTTTTATGACTACTTTTAGTTTTCTTTCCCATAACACATTCTCTGCATACAGTGTTAGAAGGTTTCACAATATTCGGTAGATCTCTTACTACATTAGCCATACTTTCTTTCACAATGTTATCAAAGTTAACATGACAAAATATTATGTGCCATAACCAACTATCATCTACCTTCACAACAAAACAAGAGGCTCCAAATCTTGAACCAATGGCAATCAGTTTTCCTTCCTTGCTTCTGATAAATAACATACCATCAACAAAAATTATCTGAAAGTTTTTATCCATTAACTGTCCAACACTCAACAAGTTATGTTTCAGTCCTTCAACAAGTAGTACATTGTCTATATTAGTCTTTCCATTCAAAGTGATGGATCCTACTCCTATGATGGATTTTGGGAGATTATCCCCAAATCTTACAACACCTCCATCATAATTTACTAACTTACAAATTTGTTCTTATCACCAGTCATGTGATGAGAACATCCACTGTCAATTATCCATTCAATCTTGTTGTCAACATGAGATACTAAGGCTTTTTCTTCATGAACTGGTCCATCTTTAATAGCAACAAATCCAGTCTCTCCATTGTCTAAATCATCATCATCATCAGAGATTCCTTCACTAGCATAATAACATTCTTTATCTCTTCTAATCTTTACATAATCAGGTTTGTATTTAGGAACTGTTGAAGGACATCTAGATGCAAAATGACCTACCTTATTGCATGAAAAACATTTCAAAGGTAATTTTCCTTCAAATTTTCCCTTACCTCTTTTCTCTCTTCTAGCTATTTTTGCAACAAGTTCTTCCATCTTCTTTTCTTCTTCCATTATCTTCTCCCATTCCTTAGCATATTCACCAAGCTCTTCTCTTAGGTCTTCTATGCTTGTACTCAGAAGTGTAGATACTTTTTTGTGTATAGATGCCCTAAATGAAGATTCAACTTTAGGAGCAGCTTCTCCTAATTTCACAACTTCAAAGGTGGTTAACTTTGCAATCAACATCTCTCTGCTGAAGTCTGGAGTCAGGGGTATGGTTTCTTGATTTGACATTGCCTTGAATTTGTAAGTAGGGGTTAGAGATTTGAGAATCTTTGCAATGACTTCATCTTCATCATAAGTACCTCCACAATTTATGATTCCAACCATAGCTTATGTAACCCTTTGAACATAGGCTCTAATGTTTTCATCTTCAATGATTTACAACTTCTCCATCTTTGTCTTCCAATTCTGCAATTTCTCTTGTTTGGTATATTTGTCTCCTTCATAGAGTGCCTCTAGTCTATTCCAAATATCATGTGCCGAATCCAGATCTTTAATTTTAGTAAACTCACCCTTAGATAGTGCATTGATCAATGCTTCTCTTGTGACCATGTGGCATGAAAATAGTTTCTTTTCATCATCGATGGCTAACTCTATGTCACTCTCAGATTTCAAGGTTTCCTTCTTCTTCACAATCATCTAGTAGTCTATGCCCAAGCATAGAAAATGTGTTCGCATCTTGTTTTTCCTATTGGACTACAACTGATTTGGAATTTGATTGAAGGATCTGTGATTGCAAGATCACTAAGAAGTTTCTGATTAGATATGTATTATGATTAAATCATTATTATGTTGTCATTGATGTCAACTAGTTTGACAACACTTATCTTGTAAGTTACTACACCGAGACATTTGAAGAAAAGTGGAAAAAAGATGAAGAACAGAGAAATCTACATGAGAAAAGATATACATGATAGATGAGGATAAGGAACACATTGAGTAACTTTTTGATGAGTTTATGACTTGATGATATTGACTTCATTATGTTGCATTCATCTATAATGAAGTATAGAGCTGAAAGACACAAAGCAGTGTTGTTAGTAAATGAAGCATTTCTAGTATACACCGACGAAGTGTAGTGTATACTGACCATAGTATTAACCAAGCAGTGTTCATCGATGCATTTCTTTGTTAACCAAGTGGAACAAAATGAATTAAATGTTTAGTTTAGCCGATAAAAATGATGAGCTGGAAAGAGTATAACATCGAGGTAACAGATAATGTTTGTTACACAGATCAACAACTGACAAAATTCAAAGAAGATCTAATGAAGCAGATTGAAACATGTTATTGACAAAAGTACCGAGAAATTTTAAGCGGCAAAATCTATGAATGTGATTAAGCGACAAAATCTGATGGTGGAGAAGAAAATGATTTAATCATCTATATAAGAGAACATAATTTCTTTATGAAAATGCCCGAAGAAGGAGAAGCAGCAAGATTATCGCGTGAATAAGGTTTCATGCATTTTGAACATACTGGTTAGTGAGAACCGAGCTGCAGAGCAATTACTAAGCTACAAAGAGCAGTTACCGATGGACAGTAAGTTGATACAGTATTGAATTTGAAGTGAATTATTGATCAGAAGGATTTGAATGGACTAAATATTGATCTGTAATCTGCAATTGAAGTTGTATTATGGCAGGTCATTTTACTATTACATATTTAACCATTGTATACGGTCTAAATCTCTTAACCGAGTGGACTCTGAAAGTCTTATGATGTATCATTCATAGAATGAACATTGTTATCCTGTCAACCCCATAGTGAATGCTGGTTGGACGATAACTTCTAGTCTAAAATCCTCTAACAAGGTCACACCTGACAGTGTGTTTGTAACCTTTAATAGGGTTGGGTCTTAACCGACCTCACTTCAGAAGAGTGAACAATTTTGGGTTGCTAGTCCCAGGTGGTTTTTCCCTTTTTAGGGTTTCCACGTTAAATCTCTTGTGTTATGTGTTGATTGTGATATTGGTTTGTTATCATACTTTGCATGTTACATATTAGATTTGATCAGTAAATAGTTATAAGTATTAGACTAGTAATTAGTAAATGCACAGACAGTAAGAATTATTATTACTTACCAATGAGCAAAAATAGTAGAAATGGCTTTGGATTATACATCTAGAATTGGGACACTGGATAACTGATTCGCCCCCCTCTCAGTTATTCTAACAATTGGTATCAGAGCTACGTTGCTTGGAACAAAGTTTTAAGGACTTAAGCATAAAGGTCTCAAGATGTATAAGAGGGAAGTACTAAAACTGAATCAAGATAACTTCACAGTATGGAAAAGCAAAATGAATCTGCACATGTCTGGAATTGGGAACTCAACACTAGATTTGATGCAAAATGGCTACATACAACCACCCATTGGTCCCCTAACTGTTGATCAACTGAAGGATAAGAATGAACACAATGTTACTATGATGGAACTTGTTGCTACCTATACTGATGCTGAATTTGAAGATATCAAGACATGCACAACTGCTAAAGGAATGTGGGATAAATTAGCACAAATCTATAGTGGAGATCTAAATGTCAAAAGAGCCTGAGCTGAAAGTCCGAGAGGTAGATTTGATGAAATGAGAATGAAAGAAGGTGAGAACATTGTCCAATATTCAAATAGACTCAAAGAAGTGGTACATGCTATTAGAGCATCTGATGGAGTAATTGATGATGAAATAGTGATAAGCAAGATTCTTAGAACTTTGCTACCAGTTTATGCAATCAGGATTTTTGCGATTCATGAAACAAGAGCTACATCCAACCTCACTCTTGACACTCTAATTGGTAAACTTACAACCTTTGAATTAAACAATTTTGAGAACAGTGTTGTTCCTTCTGTTGAATCCACTTTCATGTCTTCTCTGAAGATTGGAAAGTCTAGCAGGAATAGTAAGAATTGTGATAGTGATGACAATACAAATGATGAACTTGATGAGCTTGAAGCACTTATGGCCAGAAGATTGCCCAAACAAAAAGGAAGGTATAGAGGTAAGCCACCTTTAGCATGCTTCAATTGTAAAGAAGTCGGTCACATCACTGCTAGATGTCCACAAAAGAAAGATGATGATAGATCCAAAGACTGATTTGAAGGAAGCTATAGAAGAAGAGTCAACAGAGGTTATTGACACAATAATAGAGACAACCGAGATGAAAAAGGCAAAAAGGTATGTTAAATAGCCAAAGATATTGAAACTGAATCTGATTCTGATGATGATATAGAAGTTTTATTTGTTGCTAGGAAAGATGACTCAGAAGAGGAAGAGAAACATGAAGAGATAGCACTAATCTCTAAAGTAAGAAGAAATGATACATGGATCATAGACAGTGGATACACACATCATATGACCAGTGATGTAGAGAAGTTTGATCATCTTGTTGAATATAATGGAGGATCTGTGAGAATGGGAAATGATGCACCTTGTATGGTAAGAGGTAAAGGCTCACTGATGATCAATGACAGATTACAATGTGAAAATGCATATTGGGTAGATGGATTGAACTATAATCTGATAAGTGTGGCTCAACTGTACAATTTAGGCCACCGACTGGCTTTTGAGAGCAAAAAGGTGAAGATTTATGATGATGGAGGAAGACTTGTCAGAACTGGTACACAATCCAGAGGTAATCTATTCTATCTTGATATAGATCATTCTTCTTGTTTGTTAATAAAGGATGAAGATGCTTGGTTGTGGCACCGAAGGTTATGCCATGTGAACTTTGACAACATGATCAATAATAGTAGAAAGAAAAGAGTTAGAGGATTGCCTAACTTGACAAAACTTGATCATGCCATGTGCCATGAATGTCAGAATGGTAAGATGACCAAGTCTAGTTTTAAAAGCAAGTACTATTCAACAAAGAAGATACTTGAGTTGGTTCATACCGACCTATGTGGTCCTATGAGAACTCAAAGTTGTTCTGGTGATAGATATTTTATTCTTTTTGTTGATGATTATACTAGACTGATGACTGTTATGTTCTTGAAAGAGAAATCTGAAGCTTTCAAAATGTTTAAGTGGTATAAAGCTAAGGTAAAAAAGGAAACCAGTAAGGAAATAAAGTGCTTAAGATCTGACAGAGGAGGTGAATTTATTTATGATGAATTTACTAAATTTTGCAATGAGCATGGAATCAAGAGGCAGGTATCTGCACCGAGGACACCTCAACAAAATGGCATTCCTGAAAGAAGGAATAGGTCTATAATTGACTGTGCTAGAACTTTGATGATACAGAAGAACGTTGCTCAAACATATTGGAGGGAAGCTATCAGCACAGCTTTATATGTTCTTAACTAAGTACAATTGAAGAAGGACTCCAACCGAACACCTTATGAACTATGGTTTGGACACAAACCTACTATGAGTTATTTCAAAAATTTTGGAAGTAAATGCTTTATCTTGAAAGATGAGAGAAATGGCAAATTTTATTCTAAAGGAGATGAAGGAATATTTCTTGGATATTCTACTACAAGTAAAGCATACAAATGTTTGAATAAGGCTACAAATAAAATTGTTGAAAGTACTAATGTTCGTGTTGATGAGTTTGATGACAAGTACATAGAGGAAAGTAGAAAGGAACCAAAAGACTATGGTAGATTCACTTACATTGAACATCCAGAGTATCTACCGACATCACAAGCTGTAACAACTGGTCAGCAGGGAAACAATGCAGTACAACAGGCACCACAAACTGATGAACATGAAGAAGCTATCAAGCAAGGAAATGACCCTAAGCAAGATGAATAATAAAGAAGAAATCAAGTCTTGGCTAGTTTTGTTAGGAGACATCATCCTGAAACACAAATCATTGGAGACAGACATGCTGGAATGCAAACCAGAAGCAAAACAAGACAAGGTACATGTCTAATTTGTGAATTTGAACCTAAATCTATGAAAATTGAATTAGAGAATGAAGAATGGGTTAATGCAATGAAGGAGGAAATAGAGAAAATAGAAAAGAACAAAACCTGGTCCTTAGTACCCCGACCAAAAGATAAGAATGTTATCGGTACTAAGTGGATATACAGGAATAAATTGAATGAAAATGGTGAAGTCAGAAGAAATAAAGCTAGATTAGTATGCAAGGGATATGCATAGGAAGAAGACATTGACTATGGTGAGACATATGCACTAGTTGCTAGATTAGAGGGAGTTAGAATGCTACTTGCATATGCTACACATAAGAAATTCAAAGTCTATCAAATCGATGTGAAGTCAACATTTTTGAATGGTATACTTGATGAAGAAGTCTACATTGAACAACCTGAAGGATTTGTTGATCCCGACATGGTATGTAGATTACATAAAGCTTTATATGGAATAAAGAAAGCATCAAGAGCATGGTATGAAATACTGCATACTTACTTGTTAAGTATTGGATTTGTTAGAACAAGTGAAAACAACAATCTCTATGTGAAAGGTGATACTGATGATACTATTATCATTGCTAAAATTTTTGTTGATGATATTATCTTTGGTGGCTCAGATCTTGTCTACAAGGAATTTGCTGATGAAATGCAAAAGGAATTTGAGATGTCTATGTTCGGAGAGATTAAGTTCTTTCTTGGACTTCAAGTGATTTAGTAGAGTGATGGCATATTCATCACACAATCTAAATACATAAAGGAAGTACTGAAGACATTTGGCATGGAAGATGCTAAACCTGTGGGAACACCGATGGCTACTGGATGCAAATTGACAAAGGAGGATGAAACTACTGAGGTAAATTAGACACTCTACCGATCTATGATTGGCAAGCTAATGTACGTAGTTCACAGTAGGCCAGATATAGAACATGTTGTGGGAATTGTTGCAAGATTTTCTGCTAACCCTAGAGAATCACACATGATTGCTACAAAAAGGATCTTAAGATACTTGAAGAAAACAAAAAATTATGGATTATGGTATTCTAAGGAAGGGAAGTTTGAACTGAAAGTTTACACCGATGCTGATTGGGCTGGAAATGTGGATGATAGAAAAAATACCACCGGAGGAGCATTTTTCTTTGGTGAAAGACTTGTAACTTGGACAAGTAAAAAGAAGGCTTGTATTTCTCAGTCTATAGCTGAAGCAGAGTATGTTGGTGCTGCTACCAACTGTTCAAACATTGCATATATCAAACAAGTGTTGGAAGGAATGAATGAGGTAATCACTAACCCGGTGATTATATACTGTGACAACACTAGTGCTACTAATATTTCAAAGAATCCTATGATGCACTCTAAGACAAAGCATATATCTATTAAGTATCATTACTTAAGAGAATAAGTGCAAGAGAAGTAAGTAAATTTAGAATTTTTTACATCTAAAGAACAACTTGCATATATTTTTACAAAGCCCCTACCGAAGGACACATTTGAATACTTGAGGACTAGACTTGGGGTTCGTCCCCTGTCTATCAGTCACTAACGTGATCTGGATGTTGCATTAGACAATTTTTATCAGAAGATCATTCATGTTGATGTAGCATAGTTCACACTTTGAATCATGTTCAAGGTTGTGATTAAGTTTGATAACTTGAACTGATGAGAAATCAGTATACAGAGATATAGAGGAAGTACTGAACACCACAGAGAGTTACTTGGCTACTATAGAGTTGATTGTTTATTTGTTTCTTTGGCATTGCTGTCAAAGGGAGAGATAAACATATGAAATGAAAAGGGGAGAGATAAACCAAAATATGAAAAGGAACCAGTACCGACAACAATTATCTAAGGGAGAGACAATCTGAATGAGATAGAGTATTGAAGATTAGTTACAAAGAACAGAAGCAGGAACAGGAGAACTAAAAAGATCACAACTACAGAAAGGTAAAGCTGTATTACTTAATGCTAGTTTAGTAACATAGTGATTAAACATATTAAGTCTATTTGACTTACAAAATTTGTTCACAAATTTGTAGAATGTATGTTTGGTATGTGTATGGTACATTTCATATTACTTGAAGTTTCCATCAATGCCAAAGGGAGAGATTGTTGGACTACAATTGATTTGGAATCTGATTGAAGGATCTGTGATTACAAGATCACTAAGAAGTTGCTGATTAGATATGTAATATGATTAAATCAGTATTATGTTGTCATTGATGTCAACTAGTTTGACAACACTTATCTTGTAAGTTACTACACGAGACATTTGAAGAAAAGTGGAAAAAAGATGAAGAATAGAGAAATCTACATGAGAAAAGATGTACATGACAGATGAGGATAAGGAACACATTGAGTAACTTTTTGATGAGTTTATGACTTGATGATATTGACTTCATTATGTTGCATTCATCTATAATGAAGTATAGAGCTGAAAGACACAAAAGCAGTGTTGTCGGTAAATGAAGCATTTCTAGTATACACCGACGGAGTGTAGTGTATACCAAACATAGTATTAACTGAGCAGTGTTCACCAATGCATTTCTTTGTTAACCGAGTGGAATAGAATGAATTAAATGTTTAGTTTAGCCGATAAAAATGATGAGCTGGCAAGAGTATAACATTGAGGTAACAGATAATGTTTGTTACATAGATCAACGGCTGAAAAAATTCAAAGAAGATCTAACGAAGTAGATTGAAACATGTTATTGACACAAGTACTGAGAAAGTTTAAGTGGAAAAATCTATGAATGTGATTAAGTGGCAAAATTTGATGGTGGAGAAGAAAATGATTTACTTGTCTATATAAGAGAACAAAATTTCTTTATGAAAATGTTGGAAGAAGGAGAAGCTACAGGATTATCACGTGAATAAGGTTTCATGCATTCATATCATACTATTTAGTGAGAACCGAGCTGCAGAGCAATTACTACAGAGAGCAGTTACCGATGGATAGTAAGTTGATATAGTATTGAATCTGAAGTGAATTATTGATCAGAAGGATTTGAATGGACTAAATATTGATCTGTAATCTGTGATTGAAGTTGTATTAATTTAGGTCATTTTACTGTTACATATTTAACCATTGTATACAGTCTAAATCTCTTAATCGAGTGGACTCTGAAAGTCTTATGATGTATCATTCATAGAATGAATATTGTTATCCTATCAACCCCATAGTGAATGTTGGTTGGACGATAAATTCTAGTCTAAAATCCTCTAACAAGGTCACACCTGACAGTGTGTTTGTAACCTTTAACAGGGTTGGGTCTTAACTGACCTCACTTTAGAAGAGTGAACAATTTTGGGTTGCCAGTCCTAGGTGGTTTCTCCCTTTATAGGGTTTCCACGTTAAATCTCTTGTGTTATGTGTTGATTGTGATATTGGTTTGTTATCATACTTTGCATGTTACATATTAGATTTGATCAGTAAATAGTTATAAGTATTAGACTGGTAATCGGTAAATGCACATATAGTAAGAGTTATTATTGCTTATCAATGAGAAGAAATAGTAGAAATGGTTTTGGATTATACATCTAGAATTGGGACACTGGATATCTGATTCACCCCCCTCTCAGTTATTCTAACATTTCCAACTGTCGAAGTTTTCAAGATCAAACTTAGGACTATCCTTCCTATAGTATGCCATTTTACAAGATCACCTCAAGTTGTTAAGCTTTCTCTCTAAGGACCACAAGCTCTGATACCGATTGTTAGGATTAACAGTCCACAATACAACTGAGAGGGGGGGGTGAATCAGTTGTATGATAGAATATTAAACTTTAAAATTTAAGCTTATCAATATCAGATCCAATGAACATAATGAATGCCAACATAATAACACAATATTTTGGTTACGGGGAAACCCTGTTAAAGGTAAAAACCCCGGTGAGAATTAGAACCCACTAATGATGTACTGAGAGTATAGTAATCCCTGTTATAAGATATAGACCTATTAGGAGCTTATTGAAACATTACAGTACATAGTACTTGTTAGAGGACAGACCCTTGTAGGAGTCAAGAACAAAGAGGGATCACTGCCTAAAGAAGGTTAAGTCCACCTTCTGAACTCACTAGTTCACAACAAGTGTATATGAAGAAATACACAATCTTTTGAACTGTTTGCTAGCAACTATCTTTGATTGATCACTTCCAATTAAGTCCACCAATAATGCTCTTCTCTATGTGTAGTAGACACAAGTTCACAACCTCCTTATATCATACTTATCCCATCCATTTATCTTCCAAAGAAAAGACCTTTTATTTATACCTTATTACATTTTACCAAGAATAGGTCAGCCCATAAGGCTTTCCTAATTAAAAAAAATTACATAAGCCCTTGCTAAGATACACACGGTATCAAAAACATGTTTACAATGATTACATTATAACAATTAAGGACTGACATCCTTGAATTTTTCTTTCCAAACAAAACACGCGCTCCATTCCCTGAGTCGGCTTCATAATAAGCCATTGCTAGAGCACACACCACAGATGACCTCACTAATCATTCCATACATTGCATTAACCAATGAACATCCATTAGTACCTCTTCCATCATCCTTCAAGATCGTATACCTTGAATCCAATCCTTTTGAAATCTATACTCGAAACTCAAAGACTAACTCTGTCAATTCTCACTGTCACGGTCCAATGACTAGTCTTTACCAAAATAGTTGTATCTTCCTTAATATGCATTCATTAATGATGCAATCTTAGATATAAGATCAAAACATCCATCTGAGTTCTCGTCTGACTTCACAGCATCTGAAACATCCGTACACTATGATTACCAACCTGGTTCCTTCATAAAAGCATATGTTGACATCAGTGACAAAACATAAATGACAACAGTGAGTGTCCATTCAGTAACATAGTGATTAAACATATTAAATGTCTCAATTACCACCCATGCATTAGCAATATCCAAAAATTTGAGCCTAAGACAACAAGGGAGGCATTAGAAAATGAAAACTGGATACAAGCAATGAATGAGGAGATAGACTAGATAGAGAAGAATGATACCTGGACTCTGGTGCTGAGACCAGAAAATAAAAATGTCATTGGAACAAAGTGGGTGTTCTAAAATAAGATGAATGAGCATGGTCAAATCACAAGGAACAAAGCTAGGCTAGTATGCAAAGGCTACATACAAGAAGAAGGAATAGATTATGGGGATACATTTTCCCCTGTAGCTAGATTGGAAGGAGTAAGAACTTCACTTGCATATGCTACCTAAAAAGATTTTAAGGTATACCAAATGGATATCAAGTCTACATTTTTAAATAATATATTAGAAGAACAAGTGTACATTGAATAGCCAGAAGGATTTGTTGATCCAAAAAAAAGACACATGGTTTGAAAATTGAATAAAGCACTATATGGACTAAAGCAAGCTCCCAGAGCATTGTATGAGAGGCTACACAACTACCTGATACATATTGGATTCTCAAGGAAAAATGACACAAGCAATCTGTATATGAAATATGAAGAAGGTAAAGGAATCTTGTTGGCTAAGATTTTTGTAGATGATATTATATTTGGTGGACAAGATGCCTTGTGTAAGAAATTTTCAAATGAAATGCAAACTTAATTTGAAATGAGTATGTTTGACGAGATCAAATTCTTTGTTGGTTGACAAGTATATTAGATGGAGAAAGGTATTATCATCACCCAGTCTAAATATGTTCATGAGATACTAAAAACCTTTGGTATGGAAGATTCAAGGCCAGTAAGTACTCCCATGGCTACTGGACAAAAGTTGTCTAAGAATGATGATGCTGCTGAGGTAAACCAGACCTTGTATAGATCTATGATTGGAAAACTGTAGTATGCTAGTCACAACCGACCTGATATTGCTCTAGCTATTGGGATTGTGGCAAGATTCTCTGCCAATCCTAAGGAAACTCACATGATGGCTATCAAAAGGATATTGAGATATTTGAAAGGGACTGCTGACTATGGATTGTACTACAAGAAACATGAAATATTAGAATTGAAAGTATATACTGATACTGATTGGGAAAGAAATATGGATGACAGAAAAATTACTAGTGGTGGAGCTTTCTTTCTTGGACATAGATTAGTTTCCTGGACAAGAAAGAAACAAAATGAATTTCCCAATCTATTGTTGAAGCTGAGTATGTGGCTACAGCAGTGAACTGTTCAAACTTGGTATGGATAAAGAAATTGTTGGTAGGCATGAAGGAAGAGATCACTGAACCAATTGTCATCTAATATGAAAACACAAGTGCTATCAACATATCTAAGAACCCAATAATGCACACTAAGACCAAACACATCACCATCAAGTATCATTACTTGAGGGAACTGGTACAAGATAAAGAGGTCCGAATGGAATATGTGAATACAAAGGAAAAACTAGAAGACATATTCACTAAAGCTTTACCTAAAGAAACTCATGAATATCTGAGAGGACAATTAGGGGTTCTTCCCCTAACTGAGGCTACCTATTCAAGCTAGAAGCACTGCATCAAATATGCTGCAAAGAGTATCTAAAAAATTGATGCAGAGAAAGGTCACACTTTAGGAGCATCCTAGAGTTGTGAAAAGTACACTAAAGCTGATAATTAGTCATAAGAAAAGATGACAGAGGGAGAAATACTGTTACTAAATTGAAAAGATGATATCTACATCTGTAGGATGTATGTTTTAGTTGTTGCTTTGGCATTTTTGTCAAAGAGGGATATGAACAAGATGAAAACACATGGTGAGATTTCATGGAAGATCAAGTAAGAGGGAGAGATTCAGTGGATGGTCATATAAGAAAGGCTAATTGATTATGTATCAAAATGAAGCTAAGGATATTATAAAATATTTTTGATGGATAGATAAGTTTTGGATTGGTTGGTAATTCATGTGTTATTCATATGGTGTTTCCATTAATGCCAAAGAGGGAGATTTGTGGAAACTACAATTGAAGCAATTGTTGTATTTTCATTGATGTCAAACCTTAACTAGTAAGACTGTTGCTATTTAAGAAAGTACTATATCTATTTGATTGTTGAGAAGAATGTGGGAAAGGTTGGTAACAATAGCACCTAAGGAAAGGTTGAGTTATCTTGATACTTCAATGAGTACTTGATTATGTGGCACAATGATAAGATAATGTATTGCTTATCTACGTAAGAATGAAGACTAAGCAAGTAGGCTTAACCGAGAAAAAGTGAAGAAATCTAGTTTAAGTTGAGTGATGTTAGTGTCGACTGAGTCAGTATATGCTGAGTAAGTTCAATGTTGACCGAACATCAATTAATTGCCGAGGAAGATAGTATTAGCCGAGGAAATAGTTTTAGTGGTGACCGAGCTTTATAATGAAGACCAAGGAGTTGAACACTATATTGACCGAGAATCAATAATTTGCATTTGAGGAATAATTTAGATTCCCAGCCGACATAGTTGAATTCTTGGACTATGTAAATCATGTTGACTTTATTTATTGATTGTATAAAAGCATTTAATGCACTGTAAAATATTTTATTGTAAATCTATTAAGAGATTTGTGATATTTCTAGAAGGATAGATGAAGACCATAAAGATGGAAGGATTCGATGAATCTGACCTAACCCTAAGATCTATGGAGCAGATTAAGTGGAAAAAGATGTATTGACCTAATTGAGGAAGTATTAAGGAAACCTAAACATGAGGTTGAGAAAGAGGATGCTAGAGATGATGTTGATGTTATTGACTGTATAAGCAAAAAAGGCTGAAGGAGTAGTGTTGTTATTTCTTGTAGGGATTTCTGAGTAGATCAGTGATGGAGATGAAAATGAATCACAATTAGTAAGCCAACATATGTGTATGGAATTGGATCTGATATTTGCAAAGTGAGTTGTATGTTTTTCAGATCAATACTACTATTACTTTCTAACCATTGTATCAATCAAAATCCTTTTAACCAAGGTTGACCTAACAGTCATTTGTATAAATCCTTTGAACAAGGTTGCATTCTAATGGAATGTATGTAAGTCCTATAACAAGGTGCACTTTTAACAGAGTACTTTAAATCCTTTAACCAGGTCACACCTGACAGTGTGTTTGTAACCTTTGACAGGGTTGGCTTTTCACAAAGCTCACTTTAGAAGAGTGAAAATATCAGTAATATGTTACAAAGTGGTTTTTCCCAAATTAGGTTTCCACTATAAATCTTGGTGTTAATACTTGTGTGAATGTTTTGGTTTGAACATTTCTATGTTTTACAAGTTAGATACTATTGGATAGTGGACTGCACTATTATATGTTTATGTTATGCAATCAGTAATGACCGAGTAGCTATAATGACATCAACTCACCCTCAAATTCCCCCTCTAAATATAAAAATAAATACTCCACTAATTTTTTTTCAAAATAATCCGAACAACATGATTGAGGAACTAGGAAAGTTTTGGTAATTTTCCTAAGGGTGGTTGTCTCACAAAGACCTACTCTGGCTAGTAGCCCTACCCCACTAGTTTTTGGAACTTAAATCCTAATTCCTCCAAAGGATCCACCAAACCAATTTGATATTTTGATACCTTTTATTGAATTATATAACCTCCTAGAAAGAATCCTTATGATCTTCAAAGACAAGATCTCAACCAATCAATAGACCAGAGACCTAATAGGGCTAATAGGCCTAGTTTTACAAAGTGACTCCCAAATCCTCTATCTTCTTCTCCAATAAAAAGATGTATACTTTAAGATACATCCAAAACATGTCTAAATTCAAAGGGAGTTCCTCAGGTTTAATGCACAAGTCTCAATATTGAAACATCTCTAAATTTGAATAGGTAGCCACATGAAGATGTCTACCTAGGGCATCAAATTCCCCAATGATCCTTGCACTTCCCAAAACCTACCTTCTAAGGAATTAAAATAAATTGGCCCTACTTGCATTCCATAAAGATACATCAAGTTTTGATGGTGGATATGCAAGTTAGAACCTTTTAGGCATTTGATTCTAGAGGGTTTAACAGAGAAACACAGTCTGGTGAAGAGTAAATTGGAATATCTTTTGATCTCAATGGTTTCAACCCTTCACACCAACACAAAATGAAAAGAAAACATCTTCATAAATTTCTCCAATCACTCAAAGAAGATCAAAACTCATTTGTACATGCCCAGGGACCATAAATTTATAGGAAATCCGATTCAATTATTTGCATAGATCACTTCACTTCCATACAACACTGCCTATAAACCTTTGAAATGGTTGATTACAAGTTTATATACTTCTTCCCAATGGTTCTTAACCAGTTTTTGAAATTTAGAGCCATTGGGGAAGAATGATGTACAAGGGTGTGCTCCAACCTAGGTCAATATCCTATTTAGTAAGGATTGCTATCAATCAAATTGTGAGATACAACTTCTCACATCAAAGATCCATTAAAGGACCCACTTTCTAGGCCATTCCCATGCACTTAGTTCCTCCAACTTGCCAAAACTCTCAGCAAGGCTTCCACACTTGTCTAATCATCTTAGAACATCATAACATAGCCTGTTTTTAGATATGTCCCACTAGATCTCCAAGTCTAGTCAATAGACTTGCTTCCCAACTCCAATCCAAGAGCCATATTCCTTGTAGCCATGTCAACCTGGTTATCTACCCTTAACTCCACACTTTACCAAACAACTAGGAAAAATATTCATAGTTTTAGATAACCTTTTCCTTGCTATAGAACATACCTCAAGCTCAAGGTGGATTCCTTTGGACCAACACTCAGATCCCTTACCCCTGCAGCAACCAATTAGGCCTAATAAGCCCTCAAATACAAAGAAACTCATTAAATTACTTTCTCCCTTGATCCCTAACCATTAAAAAGTCTTATATCATGGTTAAAAAAAACATGTTTTTAAGTTTTTAGGGTATCAATACTTATTTATACTCCTAGGTATCAAACCCTCCCTTCAAGGGTCATTAGGCTAGGGCTTTGTCAAAAAGGCTCTTCCAAACCTCTCTAGATTCCTACAATGGATATAACACCTTCACATGGACCTATCTAGACAAGATCCATCCCAAAACATACCCCTCTTTCAGATAATATCTTCACACTAACACTGGTGTTGTTTAATGCACCCACAATCAACACTTTGCCTCCATCTTATGGTCTCTTCCACAATAACCATGCACATCTTTTCTCTCAAACTTATACAAGGACATAATATACAAGATTATACTACTCCCACAAGACACATTGATTAGAGAAAGTGGGAGAGTATATATATTCATGGAGACTTCAAAACAAATAATGTTGATTGCACACACTTGTCCAGGAATAGTCAAGACTAAATTGGATTCTTTGCCTTTAAAACTCAATAAAATAATAAAATACTTGCATGGAAATGGAAAAAACTCAAAATCAAATCATTTTAATTCATTTTCCATGTGTTAATAAATGAATTTGTCTCTTTTTCAAATTTATTTCTACGCTCTATATCAGTTGGTTACTTAAACTAAGCTAGTCAGTAAATAGAAGCAAAATAGACTAGTCGGTTAAGCTTATACACCGAGCATCAGATAGTTTACCAAGCACCAACAGACACTGACACCAAGTGATAGTAAACATCAAGCACCAGTATACACCAAGTAGTTTATATAGTGTTTACCGATGATCACAAGAAATGGCATAGTAATCAGGAATGACACATTCTTTTATGCAAACAGTTACACCAAATCAGGAAACATATCACCAAGATCGGGGAATATTTTTCTATCAAGATACTCATTGAATGCAATGTATATCTTATGTAATAGTTCGACCTAGGTCATTTTTCTACACTGTAGATCTTAGCATTTTGTCTAAGGTGTGTAACCTAATTTTGTTAAAGCGACATAAAGTAGTATGTTATATAAATGTATGTTTGCATCATTTGTGATGTGAACTGATGTATGAATTAAGGAGCACTTGAAGCGCTTTCCTATCTTCAAGTCTATCAGTTGACAGAGCAGATTAGTATTCAAAAGTTTATCAGATTAAGTAGAATCAAAGCAGGATAACCGAGAAGTTTAGAGCAGAGATTCATCATAGCAAAGGTGATATTTTGTCAGTACTTTATAGATGTGTATCAAACAATCAAGTTGTCATTAGCAGATAATTGCCTATTTCTTTCTAAAAATTGTAATAGAGTTTTTGGCTAAATCTCTTAATAGAGTAGACTTGATAGTCTTATGTAAATTTCTTAACCGAGTGCACACTTCATTAGTGTTGTTAAAATCCTATAACTAGGTAGATCTAGTTGATCTAATATGTTACTGCTAAAAGGGTAAGATCACCAGAAGTGATCAAAGCTTGTAGCCCTAACAGGAAAACCTTTTCTATCTACAGTAGTGAAGAATTTGTGGGTGTCATCCCCACCGTAATTTTTACCTTCTAACAAGGGTTTCTGCATTACCAAAATACTTGTGTTATATGACTGTTATATTTTTTATTTCATGTTATTTACTTTCATAAGTTGAATGGATGAATGATTCATATGTTAGAAGCAAGGTCATCACTGTTTACTATTGTAGATTTGAAAGATTAATGAGTTAAAGTTTTTGTGGGCACTGATTCACCCCTCCCCTCTCAGTGCCCTATCTCTCCTAATTCCAATAATTGGTATCAAAGCTCAGTTCTCTTATTGATAGTTTAACCACTGAAGGGTAAAGATCTAAAGTCATGGAGAGGTATAAGCTAGAAAAGACTATTGAGAATCAGAAGATTTAGATGCAGATGTTTATTGAACAGTACAAGCAAGCCAAGGAAGGACTGAAGAAATTACTGGTTTAAAGGAAGAACCTAGCTATTCTACAAAATGAGATCGGTTATCACGAAGAAGCAATTGATGATATATTTGAACATTTTGGATCTAGTTCTGGAAGTATTTCTGATGGATCTAAAAGCATAATCTCTTATTTGTCTGAAAAGAATCAACATTTAATTGAACAAGTGAAAGCACTGCAAATCAGTCAAGAATCTCAAATGGTGAGAATGGTTGAGATAATGAACAATGCTAGACAAGCCAAGCAAGAAAGGAATCTAGCTATTGATGACCGAAGACAAATGATTGAACAACTGCAAGAAAAAGAAAGTGAAATACAGAGACTCACCGATCACCATTTTCAAGTATCTAATTAGATGATGATTGTGAATCAAGAAGTAAACCGAGTAAATGTAGAATTGTCAAGAAATCTTGAAGAAGTTGTAAGACTCAGAGAGGAGAATGAGAAGCTAAGAAATGAAGTGAAAACTCAATAGCAAGATAATGAAATGAAGAAATTGGATGAGGATAGTTCTAAGAAGATTGATAATTTTTTGTTTAATCAAAGAATATTTGGGAGTAAAGTTGGTCTAGGCTATACCGGTGAAGAAGAATCATCACATCAAGCTAAAAAAGTCAACAACAATCAAATTTAAAGACGTAAAGCATTGACATGTTATTACTATGGCAAACTAGGACATACATCTAATGTGTGTAGAAGCAAAGCACAAGGTAAACCTCCTGTCACTCCTAAGTTCAATGGATACTGTTATTACTGTGGAAAGTTTGGACATCAAGCTTATGAGTGTAGAGCTAAATAGAATGATATTGCTAACAATACTACTATGGAGAAAATATGCTATACTTGTAATAAACATGGACACACTACACGAGAGTGTAAGGCTAAGATGAAACAAGTATGGACTCCTAAGCAGAAAACACAACGTAAGCCATATCAACCGAAGAGACAAGGTAACTCTTATGTTTTGGATTATAACACATGGGCTAACTATGTAGCATGTGGTAGATATGGATACATTACAACAAATTGTAATAGGAAAAGATGGGCTGGACAATCAAGAAGTTGGACAACCACTGGAATGGCATGTATGCATTGTTATAAGGTCGGTCATTTAAGAAAAGACTGCAGAGATCGAGCACCAGAGGAAAATCATGTATTTGAGAGTGGAAACACTATTGCCTATATCATGAAGACAAGGAACACTATGTGGAGAAAGGCATCTAATGAGAATGTTGAATCAAGTAATGCTGTCGGTGAAACCTCGTCCACTGGATAGGGTGACATCGGTTCCTCCACTTAAGGTGATACAAGTATGTATGGAACTGACATTTCAAATGATCACATTTTACATATAGTTCCTTATATATGTTGAGCACATACCAAATCTGCATAAATGAAGATGCACTATGGTTTACATGTTTTGAGCTAACAAAGTTATATAGTGGATAAAATTTAGACTAAGTGTTGGTTACCCGTCGGTAATCACTATTTAAGGTTAACCGAATATCAGTATGAACCGAGCAAGAAAATCTTGTGTTGACTGAGTGGATAAAAGCTTTTAGTTATCACCGAGTTGACAGCTGTTATGAACTAAAGGTAGGTTAAGCATTTAATGCATGAAAGTTTGAGTAGGAATATCAAAAATTCTATAAATACATGAGAAACAGAGTTCATTTTTACATTGCGATCTGAAAGAGCGAAGATTTCATAGAAAAGAGTTCAAGCTAAGGATTTTCAAAAGGATTTAAGCCTACTATAGATCGAACTGACATCACTCTTTGATGATTCTGAGTAAGTACATCTTGCTACCAATCACTTTATTTACCTATTGCTTGCTAAAACCCTAAATTGATTTATGGCATCTACATCATCCACAAGAAAATCACACGGTGTTGAGGAAGAAGTAAATCTGATTGTTAGAGAAAAATTTGATGAACCTAAGTACAAACAACACCCCAAGGTTTCATCACAAATAGGTTCAAATGGTGCTTTTTCAAGCATCCCAGATAGGGTTTTATTAATAGAAGATGTATGATCATTCATACATTGCAAGATTGGAGAAGTAGGAGATTTTGAGACTATTGTGGCATATCAACAATTGTGTGGCACCGATGGAAAACTAAAAATAGGATATGAATAGATTGAGAAATTAGGGTTATTGTGCGCCATACACTTTCCACAACTATTTAAAATGGACTGGATAAGGATTCTAGTAAGTCAGTATCATGATGGGAAATTCTAGTTGGATAAACCAGTAGAGGTCACAAAGAAAATGATCAGTAGGGTTACTGGCTATCCTACAACTGACAAGGTGAAGGCTTTCTGAAGATCTTCCCAACTCGATGTTGAGAAGAAAATTGGAGCTGCATGGGATGGTTGAGAATTGAAGATTTCATCAATTAAAGACCGAGAAGTAAAATTTGTGTCACATGTGATTGGGTACAAAATATTTCAATCGAGCAGACTAAATAGTGTACCCTGCAGCGTAGTAGACATGGCATACAAAATTCTAAATAAAGATCACCAGATTGATCTTGCAGAGATACTGCTGAACCAATTATAGGAAAACATGAAGACTATAAGGGCAAAGAAGTCAAACACATGTAAGTTTGGTTCACTCCTTATTTGTATATTTTTCTATATACAAAAGTATCTCCCTGGCTACAGTAAAGTAAATTGGACAACAGATAAACCAATAACTATACAGATTACCAAGAAGATGAACAAGTTAGGAGATGATCTGAATAAACATTTCAATAAGTACTTTAAAGAATTTCAGACCAAGATGAATCAATGAAGTAGAATTCCATGAGAATTAGTTGAGAAATTTAAGATGGATATATGTTTTCTAGTAGACATAGATCATTCCATGATAAGAGCAATTGAAATTAGAGCCAAATGGCTAGCACCTATGGGCCATGAAATGAACTATGATTTCACATTGAAATCTATTGAAGCACTGCTAGCACTACTGATAGACCCCAAGGCCACTAGGTTTGGAACCTATGAAGAAGCTAAGTCAATAATCTCAATAGGATTGGCCATTAATAAAATGACTAGGAAGGCAAAGAAGATGAAAATTTTTTTAACTGAGAACTTTGAGAAGGATGCAGACTCATCTGCGGAGTCACCGCTTGAACAAGCAACTGAAGGTTAGTTAATGCTAGATGATAAGGTGTATAATAGTGAGGAAACTAAATCTGATGAAGAAAAAGAAGCTACACCAGTTCCTCCTCCTAAAGCTCCAATGAAGAGGTAGTTACTAGTAAAAATAGGTGCAGGGATAAGATCATCAAATATAGCTTCACTACCTGAGAAGAAGGAAGCAGAGAAGGTAATAAATAGAAAAGTAACTACACCAACAAAGACATATGTGAAGAAAGGATCCAAGGTTGAAGCTGAGACACCAAAGAAAATGAGAAGACTAATAAGAGGTAAGGAAGACCTTGAGGATACTAAAAATGATGATGACATCAGTCAATTCAAAGTGGTCAGTAACAAGGTAAGATCAATAGATGAAATCATTGAAGATATAATTGAGAACAGAGACCTTGCTGATTCGGAACTTAGTAGATTTGACAAAATGTCAAATGAGTATCAAACAAAGATTGAGGAGGTAGTCATCCAAATGATGATAAAGTTTAAAAGAGTTCCATTAGAATTTTCACTAACCTTACCAAAGGATTTGGATGACAGAATAAATAAAAAATGGGCTTATGCACTAGAAACCAAGAAGAGAAAGAGAGAAGGATCTCTAGTTCGGGCTGCCCCACATCTAAGCCTAGCAGAACTTGATGAACTCATGGTTAATCATCAAGTAAGATTTTTTGTAAATAATTGAGCCATGATGATACTAGATAAGAATGTAGTGGATGTAGAGGATACTGGTGATGCCCTATGGAGATCAATTTTTAAAGCCAAAGAACAAGCTGAGAAAAATGCATACTTAAATCTATCCAAAAAGAGACAAAATTCCAAAGGAAAAGGTATCTACATTGATGATACTGTAGTAGATAATTTAAAGGACTTTGGTATATCAATTACTGAGGTAATTGATATTACTAAAGAAAAAGAAGACAAATATTTCACAGGATGCACTGGATCCAGTAGAGATCCAAATGAAGAAGAAAACCAATGATGATGTAATCATTGAGGACATCACAAATGGTGATCCTGATGAAAAGGATGATGAGGATGTAAATATTGCACCGGAAAACACTCAAGATGAAGTTCAAGTCATTGAATGTGCATTTACATCATTATCAGGTGAGCTTCCTATACTTGCAGAAGCAATATAGATTCTTTCATAGGAACAACCTGATGGCTCAAACCCCGAGCAACATAAAGATACCATAGGGGAACAAAACACTGAAACACCTATAGAGACACATAAGTCTAAAGGAACAGAGGCAACTACTACAAAGACAAAGGCACAAGATGAGCCTAAGGAAACTAAGGCAACCCCACTTGACACCACATCTGAGGCTACCAATACACAGGTTACCAAGGAATAGAGGAAGGAAGAGATTGTGTGAACTGAGAAGGATACTCCAAAGTCAGAAGATAAAGTTACTATCACCATTATGAAGAAGTCACCCCTTGCACAAAAGAAGAAGAAGAAAAAGAAAGAAAAAGGGTCGGTCACTCTAGATGAAGTTATAATAATACCCAAGTGTGACCCGAGGACCCTTAGCCCCGAGGAATTAAGAAAATATGGGGAACTATGTCAAAGAAAGACAACACAAGAAAAGTTGAAGCAAGAAACCAAATGCAAAGAAATATTAATAGATGTTAGGGATATCTTACAATAGGTAGTACTTGAAGTGAGCATTCATGAAGATACTCCTATTATAGATCAACTTGCTATACTTATCAAGAAGATAAATGCCCCAGACATTGATGCTGACAAATGAATTGAAGAAAGGGCAGAATCCAAGATTCAGGACAAACTGGTAGAAAGAATCAGCCAAGAAGTGGCAATAAACAAGGTCAAATTATCTGAGGTAATCACCGAAATCAAATCTCTAACCTAGTAAATTTGTCAATTCTTACTGAAGCTATGCACTGTGGACACCTTCACTATTGAGATCAGTGAAAAGATCAAAGGTTTGAAAGATGAAATCAAGACTAGTGCAAATGCCGCTACAACTGAGCCACAAGCTTTCTCAAAGAACATTCACCGAGTTTAGGAACTCTGGTGGTTGATAGCAGATCTCAAGAAACAAGAAGATCAGATCACAGATCAAGTCATAGAGTTATAGACAGAACTCCTTCCATACCTGAAGATTTTTGAGAAACACATTGTCAAAGTGGAACAACTTGTTGCAATACCAGAGATTTCGATGTTGGATAAAATCTTTGACATGCATGCACAAGTTGGTCTTGAGCATATTGCTCTCACCAACTTGAAATAGGAATGGGAAAACCTCTTGGAGTCATTTAAGAAAACCCATTAGAACTTTTTTGACAAGATGTGAGTATACAGTTTAATTTTTGTATTTAGCATTACTATCAAAAATGGGGAAATCAATGTATATGTCATTATGCCAAAAATGTACATAGATGTTACGTATACTACATATTATCAGGAGCATGCACCAAGGGGGAGTAAATAGAAATTTTGATAAGTATATATGTATATGGCAGAGATATAAGTTATATATAGAAAATTTTGTCTATATACATTCAAGTTTTGATACTAATTTGTCTCTTTTTCAAATTTATTCCTACGCTCTATAACCCTCCAAGAAACATCAACTCTTTACTAAAAAATGGATTAAACATATGTTATCTCTATTAAGCATTAAAGGTTGTCATTAGTATCAAAGGTTATCTACAATATCAGTCGGTTACTTAAACTAAGCTAGTCGGTAACTAGAAGCAAAACAGACTAGTCAGTTAAGCTTATACACCAAGCATCAAACAGTTTACCAAGCACCAGAAGACACTGACACCGAGTGATAGTAAACACCGAGCACTAGTATACACTGAGCAGTTTATACAGTGTTTATCAATAATTGTAGGAAGCGGCATAGTAATCAGGAATGGAACATTCTTCTATGCAAATGGTTACACCAGATTAGGAAACATATCACCAAGATCGAGGAATATATTTTTGTCAAGATACTCATTGAATGCAATGTATATCTTATGTAATAGTTTGATCTAGGTCATTTTTCTACACCGTAGATCTTAGGGTTTTGTTTAAGGTGTGCAACCTAATTTTGTTAAAGCGACATAAAGCAGTATGCTATATAAATGTATGTTTGCATCATTTGTGATGTGAACTGATGTATGAATTAAGGATCACTTGAAGCACTTGCCTATCTTCAAGTCTATCAGTTGACAAAGCAGATCAGTATTCAGAAGTTTATCAAATTAAGTAGAATCAGAGCAGGCTAACCGAGCAATTTAGAGCAGAGATTCATCATAGAAAAGGTGATATTTTGTCAGTACTTTATAGATGTGTATCAGACAATCAAGTTGTCATTAGCAGATAATTTCCTATTGCTTTCTAACAATTGTAATAGAGTTTTTGGCTAAATCTCTTAATAGAGTAGACTTGATAGTCTTATGTAAATCTCTTAACGGAGTGCACACTTCATTAGTGTTGTTAAAATCCTATAACTAGGTAGATCTAGCTGATCTAATATGCTACTCCTAATAGGGTAAGATCACCAGAAGTGATAAAAAATTATAGCCCTATTAGGAAAACCTTTTCTATCTATAGTAGTGAAGAATTTTTGGGTATCATCCCCATTGTAGTTTTTACCTTCTACCAAGGGTTTCTGTGTTACCAAAATACTTGAGTTATGTGACTATTATATTTTTGATTTCATGTTATTTACTTTCATAAGTTGAATGGATGAATGATACATATGTTAGAAGCAAGGTATTTTGGAAAGTTATCACTGTTTACTATTGTAGATCTGAAAGGTTAATGAGTTAAAGTTTTCGTGGGCACTGATTCACCCCTCCCCTCTCAGTGCCCTATCTCTCCTAATTCCAACAACATAAGATATTTAACCCTCTAAATTATGGTACAACTCCCAAAAATATTTTCAATGAATTTTTATGAAAAGAGTAATGCATTTCTGCAAACATTAAACTTTTGACTAGAAATTTGATAAGGCATAAACATTAACTTTCATCAATATGACATAATTACTGTGAATTGGAAGCAACTAACAGATCTAAAGCTCACAGACTTCAATAAGTAAACATTATACTAATCTAAGGCACAACTTAAACTAGAATTTAAAGAAAGATAAAGACATTCAACCAAGAAATTCTACTCAATGTAGAATATCCCAATAGAGATCCATCTAAAATATAAACCAATAGATCTATATTAATAAGTTTCTTTTCATTCGCTAATTTAGAAAACCTTAATCCAAGTCTTTACAGAAATTGCTAAAAAACTTAAAATGTTCTATTACTAAGTAGAAATAAATCTAACTAACATCCCTTTCAACAGTTTTTTCTTGTCTTTATATAGCCATCAGTTAAAAATTTCAAAAGTAATAAAGTCTATGAAATTCCTAGAGTTTCTTCCCGGAACTACTTTAGATAACCGAAAATATGCTAAAAATGGAAAATACTAGAAACTGAAAACAATGACCCAAAAAGCATGGAAAATAACCACTAATCATGGCTAAGCTGGATGCTTTAGATTCAATTCTGGGATGACCCAAGTGCACGTTCCTACTTCCACTCTTCATGAGCCAATGATGCACTGATAACTATGGCATGATATGGTAGGCTAATGAGAGCAATTCTCTGCCTGAGAACTTTCCTATCTTTTCATATTTGATCCAGCCTTGATCTATGAAACTCAAGGTGATCTACACAGATGACCAACATAGCCTCAGTGTTAGCTATGAAAGTGAGATCTTCTGTTGTGAGCTCTTTTCTATCTCTGATAGCTATTATACCTGCCTCCAACTCCTGAGTTATTTTCTCTGCTTTCTTTATATCTGGAGTTCCCTCATCCATTAGAACAATATTTAGGCACTTAAGATCCTATTGCATGGTATCAATCAAGCCCTTAGGATCATTAAGTAAGTAGGTTGCCCCATCACATCCATCCTTGACGATTGAATTTATCCATTCAATACTCTTCATAGAAACATATAGGACCTCCTCATTCAAAACATGAACCGACTTTTCCATAAGGAATTTAGGCACTCTGTAGTGGTCAATCTCTATCAGCTGACCAGCTATACTAGTCCATTTCTTCTTTTCTTTCCTCCATTCTATCAGTTCAGTCAACAGTTCTGAGATGATTTTTATCATGATTCCATAAGTTTCAATTAACTAAGTGATGTAATCACTTCCCTGTTGAATCATTCCTGCGACCCACTTGTTAAAAACATCTACTACTAGTTTATTTCTTTGAATTTGGTCCAGGGTCTTGCAAAATTCTAGTGAATGAGGGTTGAACATGTGAGGCACCTGGGATAATGGGAATGGGCTAGGCTCTTAGACCGCCTGAATGAATTCCGCCAATCTATGTATGGTAGCCTTTCATTCCTTCTTGTCCCTTTGATCTTTGAAAGTCCTATGCAGTATTTTTGTGTAGAAGACTCCAGGTATTTTGCATCCACTGCCCTAGTTGCCACTCCCAAATCTATCTTCTCCATAGTAAAGTCCTCAACAAAGGCTTAAAAAATATGTTTGTCAAACTTCCATATTTCTCATTCTACTTTCCACCTCCCATTTTTCTCATCTACCTCTATCATTGACTCCATCTTAATTCTTTTGGGCTTCACTATGGCTCCCAAGCACTTACTTACCATGTCCTCTACCGAAAGAGTTATCGATAGGACATTTTGTTTCCTACTGATAGAGCTTCCTAGCCAATTGAGAGTGGGAGATGGAGTTTGCAAGGTGTCACTCACCACGGTTGCTGAGGGTTTTCTAGAATCTGGCTAACTACTCTTTGGAATCAATGTGTCTTCTCCCAGGCTATCTGAACCAGCTTGCTTTGACATATGAGTATCCATGAGATCAAGATCATTGACCTCTTTATCATCAACCAGCTTATCACTCTCCTTACTAACTCTCCCCTTAAGGTCCTTCTTACTAGTGAAGAGCAAGGAGAGGCTTGTTACAAGATCAGCTAAAGATTTCTTCTTATTTCTAGCTTTGGAGGTACCTAGTTTCTTATGCGATGAACTAAGCTCTATGAGGAGGAAAAAAAACCTTCTTCCACATTGGCTGCATGAGATGTCTTGAAAACTATGAATAGAATAGGCTAAGCTTTCCAGTTTATCATAAAATAGTTCACAAAATCCTGGGAGATTCATAATAATGGCAAAATTATGTCACATGAGGTTCAATTAATGATCACCAGGTAACTTGCACCACTTTTAAGAATTGATTACTATACTTTCCAAGGTTGAAGTAACATCAAAATGCCATTTCAATTAATTACAACATCCTCACCACACGCGAAAATCATAATTAATTGCCAACTGTCCTTTATGTCAAATCATAACTTTCCACTTTCACAAATTATGAACTTAGGTTGAACCTTGACCCCTAAACTACAAGAGTTCATAGTTCAAGTTCAACATGAAGATAGAAGGACTACCCTTTGGCACGATTGATAAAATAAAGAAAAACACAAGTGACAAAGAAAGAAAAGATAACATAAAAGGAAGCATTTGCAAAAAGATAACATCCGTTGAACTTTGAATCTTGAATTATGAGAGTTCAAGGTTCACGGTTCATTGGATGAGTGTGCACTGCAAAGACAACATGCCACTAAGCTTGTGAATGAAGAGAGATAATCATACCAAAGGGTGTTATTAAACATTGAACATTGAACTACTAGAGTTCAAGGTTCAAGTTCAACCGACAAGGTGTATATGTAAGGAAATGAAACTTTGAGTGAGACACACCTTTAAAGATTATGGGGTGATTTTGGGAAAATTAGAGCCGAAGAAAATTAAACAAAACCTATTGATAATAATGGCTCCAACTGGGGATGAGACCTCTTGAGGGAAAAGGATGAACCTATAGCTTTGGTTTTGCAGACCAGGAAAAACTTAGAAAAGAAAGGGAAAGACAAAGCAAAAAGGACAAAATAGAAAACAACACAGCAAAAAGATATGTATAGAAAATAGGGCAAACCTTCTCAAAGCTTATACAACTTGAGGTCTTGACCATTAAAGGTCAAGGGTAGAATAGTACCATCCAAATGCTCCAGTTTGAAGGAATTACCTCCCAATATTTGTTGACGATGAACGAGCCCTTCCAAAGTGATTCAAATTTTCCATGGGCACCCTTAGGTTCCCACCTTTTGTCCCATAACAACACTTGATAACCCTCCATAAAATTCCCGGGCCTAGCCTTCTAATCAAAAAATTTCTTGACTTGAGCCTAGTGTGTAGCTATTTGACTTACCATTTCTTCTCTTTCTTCCTATATTTTGTTGAGATACAAAACCCATTTCTCAAGGGTATCTTGGTAAACCTGATCTTCGATTATTTTTTGCAGTTTCACGGTAGCTAGTTCTAGTGGTAGTGAAAGTTGAGCTTCAACACCATAAACCAATTCAAATGGTGACATGCCAATTTCTCTTTTTGGAGAATTTCAATCGGCCTAGAGAGCTTCAAACAATTTCTTATGCCAATCCTTAGCATTGTCACATACTAGCTTCCTCATTATCCTGATCAAGTTCTTATTACTTAATTCTACTTGTCCAATTCCCTATGGATAATAGTTATATGCATGGGATAGGTAGATGTCGTGGTCATAGAAAAATAATTTCAACTCATGAGAAGAGAAATTTGTAGCATTATCTGTAACCAACTTGGTTGGAACACCAAACCTTACCAAGATGTAATTCTTTACAAACTCACACACTACTTCAGATGTGGTCTTCTTAACAAGGATTACCTCTACCCATTTCATGAAATAGTCTATTGCAGTGAGAATGTTGGTGTGTCTAGCACTCAAAGGAGGGTTGATTGGGCTGATGAAGTCTAACCCCCACTGCTCAAAAGGTTCTGCTATGACCACTGGCCGCAATGGGAGAGCTGCCAACTACGATTTTCCACTGAACAATTTACATTTATCACAATTTGCAACCCACTTATAAGCATCACCGAAAATTCCTGGCCAGTAATAATAGTTCCTGAGAATTTTAAAAGTGGTTACTATGGAAGAGAAATGACCACCACATGCCTCACTATGAAATTTCCTAAGTAATCTTTCTTGTTGGTCTTTGTCAACACACCTCATGAAGGCTCCATCCAAACCCTTTTTATATAGTATGTCATCCATAATAACATACTTCATAGACTTTAACCTAAGATTTATTCTTTTGGGTTTAAATGAGGGGGACAATCTCCATAAGTAAGGTAAAATGCTACATCTGAAAACTAGGAATCATGAAGACTGACAAAAAGAAATGAGGGTATACTGCTATCAGGGTCTTGCTCAGACATAAGTTTACATAATCCTTGACCTCAAACCAACTTGGTAGGATAAATTTCTAGGTCAAATTCTTGAATCCTAGAAATCTACGTGGCTCGGTTATTCACCCCTATCTCTTGTTGAGTTAGGATGTCTTTGACAGTAGAGGTAGGAACAAAAACAATTGAGTGAGAATGTAGAATGTAGAACTTGAAAGCCTTCACCGCTTTTACCACCGCATATGCTTGCTTCTCAACCAATGGATAATTTAACTCATGCTTTTTGAGAGGTATGCTCATGAAAGCAATGGGAACCTCTTCATCTTTGTCATTCCTTTCCAACAAAATTCCAGACACTATATGTTCTGAGGCATAATAGTGTATTATGAAGTCTTTCTTGTAATCTAGATTTATTAAAGTGGGAGCATCTGCTATAGATTTATTTATATCATCAAATTCTTTGATAGCTTCTATGCTCCATTTAAATGGGTTCTTCTCACTCTAGAGGCTCACCATATGCTTAGTTGCTTCTACAAAGTCTGGAACAAACCTTCTGAGGAAATTGGTTTTCCCAAAGAAAGACTTAACACCAGTCCTATTCAAAGGTAAACCAAGCTGTTGGATTGCTTTGACTCTTTTTGGATCAATCTTGATCCCTTCTTTTGACATGATGTGGCCCAACAATTTACCTTTCATGACTATGAAGATGAACTTCTTTGGATTTAATGAAATGCCATGTTCCCTGCATCTCTGTAGAATTAATCTTAAATCCCTTAGATGGTTTCTACACCTCTTGGAAAACATAGTCAGATCATCAAGATAAACAACTATAACCTTATTAAGTAGATAACTAAAAGAAGAATTCATTGCACGTTGGAAAGTGGCACCTGCATTAATCAAGCCAAAAGGCATTCTGTTATAAGAATATGTGCCCCATGGGGTAGTAAAAGTTTTTTTATGCTAATCCTGGTCAGTTACCTTGATCTGGTTGTAACCAAAGAAACCATCTAGCATTGACATCATTTTTGAACCTACCACAATCTGCAAAATGTGGTCCATAACAGGGAGTCCATAATTATCCTTTAGGCTACATTGGTTCAAGTTCTTGAAATCTACACAGATTCTTATCTCGCCATTTTTCTTCCTGACAGGAACAATATTCACAATCCAGGTAGAATGATGAATAGGATAAATGATACGAGCATGTAGCATTTTTTCTACCTCTTTCTGAATTGCCTCAAAAACATTTTGGTTATACTTTCTTAGTTTCTGCCTAAAGGGTGAAGTGCTTGGCTTGAGAGGAATCTGGTGCTGGAATTTTCCTCCTTTGCAATTTTTTAAATCATGGTAGGACCAAGCAAAGGTATCCTGATATTCCTTCAAAAAATTGACAAATCTCCACTTCTTATCTGCAGTGCAACATTTGCCCAGGTCTATACACCTAGTTTCTTCTTCCTCCCCTATATTTACCTTCTCATAGTCACCTTGATTTGTGTTTTCCTAAGGTGGTGGAGGAGATTTCAAAGCATCATATTTGTCAAATTGGCTCTCAAGAGAGACAAACCCTTTAGGAATATGATTCCCTTTTAATTGGAAGATCCCTTCATCTATTACACCATCTAGGCAAAACTCATCCCAGGTCGATGAAGATCCTTCAAAGAAGGTGGTACTAAAAACTTCTGCCAACTGCAAGAATTTATCAATTTGTTTCTCATCTTGAAAAACCTGCCAATGCTCAGCATTATCCAAAACTTTTGGTCTATACACCATTTCAATTTTATATGAACTTTGCTTAAAATCTGAATGTGGCAACAATAGGGAGGAAGAAACTTTTCGAGAATTAGCTCTGCTATTCAGTTCTTTGGGAACAACTTCTATGGAGAAAGCTTCAAATTATTCTATCTCATCCCAAACATGATTTCTATAGTGTTTGAGTCTTTCATTTTTTTCTGAATACATTCCTCTTACTTGTCTCACCACAAGTTCAGCATCCCCTCTAGCTCAGAGTACCTTGATACCCATCTTCTTCGCCTCTTCAATACCGAGCAAAAGAGACTCATATTTGGTAGTGTTGTTCATATTATCAAAATCCAGCTTAAAAGCCCATGGGAAAAGGTCTCCTTATGTTGATATCAATACAACCCCTACTCTAGAACCAACAGAAGCACAACTGCCATCAAACTCCAAAGTCCAAAGGCCATCAGACTTATCAGTTGTCACTTCTTCATTCATGTCTAGTGTGGATGAGATCATTTAATTTCCAAACTCAGATTCTTGGTAGAGTATTTGAGACTTGGGATCTTTAGATGGGAATACTATGTATTTTGATTTTCCCTCTGGTTGTAGGACAACCCTTTTATCTCCCACTGGAATAATTGCTTGCAACTAGTCAAGTTTGATCTCTCCTCCAAGATCCCGATAGAAAGTCCTTCTTAGAAGCATACCATAGCTTGTTGGAATATCAGCTACAAGTATAGTTAGTTTAATCTTTTTACTGGGGTATTCTGCAAGGGCTACTTGAGAATCCTTGATTTGTCCAACTAAGAGGACTTGTTTTGAATCTAGGGCGTAGCATTGACCAAAGGTCACAGTGAGGGGAAGATCTAGAGCTTTGGCTACTGAATCAGGCATGATATTATCAAATGCCCTTGAATCTATAATGCAATTGTTCAACTTAAAGCCATGAATAAACAAGGACAAATAAAAAGGCTCTAGTTTTAATCCTATAGGAGGACGCTTTTCTTGTGGAGGATTCTTTTCTTTGGTAGTTTGAGTTTCTACAGTAGCTTTTTTTGAGAACATAGCATTAGTAGTTTTATTTGCAAGAGGTTGACCTAATTTAACATGTTTGACAAGTCTCTCCAACTCTTTTGGGTTCATTCTAAGATATTTAGAAGGGGAAACTTGAATCTTAGAACTTTCACAGAAATCAATGATACCAAAGGAAGTACCAAAAAAAATTTTCTTTAATGATTCATCTTCTTTAGAAAAAGAGCTTTTATAGGTTGATGATTTTTGTGAAAATTCTTTACCTGTGTCCCACCGTTGTGATGTTGATGGTGTGTCATTAGCTTGAGAATTGCGGTAACTTCTGGTTAGCATGGTACATGCAGGGTCCTATAAAGTTTCCAGAATACTTCCTCATTGCTTAGAGTCAGACTCATATTCTATGTAATAATTTTTGGAGCCACCAGGCAACTGAGGACTTGCTACATCATCAGGTGATTCTTCTATCAATTCTTGGTTCACATGCATCTGCATTGATCAGATCATTTTTGGACAAGAGGTACCATCATGATCATCTATAAGGTGGAAGGTACACATATTAGCTCTTCTAGGAGGAGCTTCCAATAAATTCTTATCAAATGAGGGATAATTTTGAGATCTGTGACTAGGTCCATCTTGTTGAGGCATTCCTCTAGGAATATCTTGATACAAAGGAGGAGGATTGGTATTGCTTTTAGGAAGCTACCTTTTGAGGGTAATCACATCATTTACTAATCTTTGCATCATAGGATCAGAAGAAGATGTATTTTTTGCATAGGGTACTTGGTCATCTTTTCTCCACTTCCCTGTGGTGATCAAATCATCCTCTAGCTCAGTAGCTTGGCTTTGAGCAATTGCCAAGTCTACTGGTCTATTCCTTCTAAGATGTAAACCGATGTTTGGGGGCATAGAATTTACAAAGAAATAGTGCTGGTTTTCAGGGGTGGGCCTTTTTGTGACAGGAATCTTATGAATGACTTTGTTATATCGAGCCATATAATCTCTCATGGGCTCATGGATCTCCTTTTTCATCTATGTAAGTTGAGCTAATAGAGAATGCTCATCATCTGCACTTTTGAAATGACCTTCAAATGTAGTTTTCATGGAATTCCAATTGGTTATGGACCCTGTGGGAAGATGCCCAAACCATTCCACTGCTCCTTTTGTGAGGGTTTGAACAAAGAGCCTAACTACTTCATCTTCAGTTTGCACCCCTAGAATGCCAGTGGCTACATTGAAAGAATTTAAATGTTCTTCTACAGCTACTTTTCCATCATTGGAGAACCTTGGAAGAACATCTTTGGCTCCTTTGGGAAGAGCATGGTGAGCGGCTAGAGCTAAAGGGCCTACTGCATTACCCCATGGTTGAGCCATGATAACTATTGGAAAAATAGTTAGGAGAGGAGGGGCGTGAATCCATGATAAAGTTAAGGCTTGCCAATCAAAGGTTTTAGTGGATGAATGAAAAGATTCTTTAGGAGGAGAAGAATGTCTATTGTGAGCCTTTTTCTTAGAGGGGCAAACTCTTGTGGTTTCAAGATTTTTCAATTCTTTGAAAATACTATCAAAAATACCCACCTCTCACTGAGACCCAATGTAAGGTCTGGACTCCAGCTTGACAGTTCTATGGTCTTTGAATTACTCTATCAACTACTGTAACTTCCCGAGCTATGGGGAGACCCCTCAACCATTCATCGATCTCTTCCTCTTCTTCTAACACCAATTGAACTTGCTGATATTGTTCGTTTCTTGTTTTTACTTTCCAAGCTAGATTATTTAGGTCTGCAATAATATCCTCTTGAGTGTCGTGAAAATTCAGACTAGGTTCTAGGACTAGGGGAACTTTGGCTTGACCAGGTATTATATCAACTATTAATACCATGATTACACATTAAACCAAGTAAAGACACTAGTTTACTAGTTTAACTCCCTAGTAGAGTTGCCAAAAACTATTAGTAAATGAATTTCTCTTTTTCAAATTTATTTCTACACTCTTTAACCCTCCAAGAAACATCAACTCTTTACTAAAAAATGAATTAAACATAAGATATTTAACCCTCTGAATTATGGTACAACTCCCAAAAATATTTTCAATGAATTTTTATGAAAAAGAGTAATGTATTTCTGCAAACATTAAACTTTTGACCAAAAAGTTGATAAGGCATAAATAGTAACTTTCATCAATATGACATAATTACTATAAATTGGAAGCAACTAAAAGATCTGAAGCTCACAGACTTCAATAAGTAAACATTATACTAATCTAAGGTGCAACTTAAACTAGAATTCAAAGAAAGATAAAGACATTCAACCAAGAAATTCTGCTCAACATAGAATATCCCAACAGAGATCCACCTAAAATATAAACCAACAGATCTATATTAATAAGTTTATTTTCATTTGCTGTTTCAGAAAACCTTAATCCAAGTCTTTACAGAAATTACTAAAAAAGTAAAACTGTTCTATTACTAAGCAAAAATAAATCTAACTAACATCCCTTTCAACAGTTTTTTCCTGGCTTTATATAGCCATCGGTTACAAATTTTAAAAATAATAAAGTCTATGAAACTCCTAGAGTTTCTGCCCAAAACTGCTTCAAATAACCGAAAATATGCTAAAAATGGAAAATACTAGAAACTGAAAACAATGACCCAAAACGTATGGAAAATAACCACTAATCATTGCTAAGTTGGATGCTTTAGATTCAATTCTTGGATGACCTAGGCACACATGCCTACTTCCACTCTTCATGAGCCAATGATGCACTGATAACTATGGCATGATATGGTAGGCTAATGAGAGCAATTCTCTGCCCGAGAACTCTCCTATCTTTTCATATTTGCTCCAGCCTTGATCTATGAGACTCAAGGTGATCTACACAGATGACCAACATAGCCTCAGTGTTAGCTACGAAAGTGAGATCTTTTGTTGTGAGCTCTTTGCTACCTTTGATAGCTGTTATACCTGCCTCCAACTCCTAAGTTATTTTCTCTGCCTTCTTTATATCCTGAGTTCCCTCATCCATTAGAAAAATATTTAGGCACTTAAGATCCTTTTGCATGGTATCAATCAAGCCCTTAAGATCATTAAGTAATCAGGTCACCCCATCACATCCATCCTTGATGATTGAATTTCTCCATTCAATACTCTTCACAGAAACATACATGACCTCCTCATTTAAGCCATGAACCGGATTTTCCATAAGGAATTTAGGCACTCTGTAGTGGTCAATCTTCGTCAGCTGACTGACTATACCATTTCATTTCTTCTTTTCTTTCCTCCATTCTGTCATTTCAGTCAATAGTTCTGAGATGATTTTTGTCATGATTCCATGAGTTTCAGTTAACTGAGTGATGTAATCACTTCCTTGTTGAATCATTCTTGTGACCCACTTGTTAAAAACATCTACTACTAGTTTATTTCCTTGAATTTGGTCCAGGGTCTTGTAGACTTTTGGTGAATGATGGTCGAACATGTGAGGCACCTGGGCTAATGGGAGTGGGCTAGGCTCTTGGACCACTTGAATGAATTCCACCAATCTCTATATGGTAGCCTTTAATTCCTTCTTGTCCCTTTCATCTGTGAAAGTCTTGTGCAATATTTTTCATGTAGAAGACTCCAGGTGTTTTGCATCTGCTGCCCTGCTTGCCACTCCCAAATCTATCTTCTCAATAGTAAAGTCCTCAAAAGAGGCTTCAAAAACATGTTTGTCAGACTTTGGTATTGCTCATTCTGTTGTCCACCTCCTAGTTTTCTCATTTACCTCTATCATTGACTCCATCTTAATTCTTTTGGGCTTCACTGTGGCTCCCAAGCACTTACTTACCATGTCCTCTACTGGAAGAGTTATCAGTAGGACATTATGTTTCCTACTGATAGAGCTTCCTAGTAAATTGAGAGTGGGAGATGGAGTTTGCAAGGTGGCACTCACCATGGTTGCTGAGGGTTTTCCAAAATCCAATTGACTGCTCTTTGGAGTCAATGTATCTTCTCCCAAGCTATCTAAACCATCTTGCTCTGACATATGAGTATCCATGAGATCAAGATCAATGACCTCTTTATCATCAACTAGCTTATCAGTCTCCTTACCAAATATGTGCCTTAAGGTCCTTCTTACTAGTGAAGAGCAAGGAGAGGCTTGTTTCAGAGGATCAGTTAAAGATTTCTTCCTATTTCTAGCTTTGGAGGTACCTGGTTTCTTATGCGATGAACTAAGCTCTATGAGGAGGAAAAGAAACCTTCTTCTACACTATCTACATGAGATGTCTCAAACACTATGAACAGAATAGGCTAAGCTTTCCAATTTATCATAAAATAGTTCATAAAATCCTAGTAGATTTGGAATAATGGCAAAATTATGTCACATGAGGTTCAATTAATGATCACCGGGTAACTTCCACCACTTTTAAGCATTGATTACTATACTTTCCTAGGTTGAAGTAACATCAAAATGTCATTTCAATTAATTACAACATCCTCACCATGTGCGAAAATCATAATTAATTGCCAGCTGTCCTTTATGTCAAATCACAACTTTTCACTTTTGCAAATTATGAACTTACGTTGAACCTTGATCCTTGAACTACAAGAGTTCATAGTTCAAGTTCAATGCAAAGATAGGACTACCCTTTGGCACGATTGATAAAATAAAGCAAAACACAAGAAACAAAGAAAGAAAAGATAAAATAAAAGGAAGAATGTGGAAAAAGATAATGTCCGTTGAACTTTGAATCTTGAACTACGAGAGTTCAAGGTTCACGATTCATTGGACGAGTGTGTGTTGCAAAGACAACATGCCACTAAGCTTGCAAATGAAGAGAGAAAATCATACCAAATGGTGTTATTGAACATTGAACTATGAGAGTTCAAGGTTCAAGTTCAATCGACAAGGTGTATATGTAAGGAAATGAAACTTTGAGTGAGACACACCTTTAAAGATTATGGGTTGATTTTGGGAAAATTAGAACCTGAGAAAATTTAACAAAATCTATTGATAACACCATGAAAGATCACTTTGTTTCAAATATCCAAAGACACAAGATCAGGGACTGTACCCTATGGCCAGGAATTGACTCAAGAACACATTACATTTTTTCTTCCTCACTCACACACCTCTACACATTTTTGAGGAAAATATTTTTTATTGATTCAAGAACACATTACATTTTTTCTTCCTAACTCACACACCTCTACACACTCTTCACTCACATGGATATTTCATCAAATAGATCCCTCAACCTAACACAACCAATTAACTACCTTTAAAACTCCCTCAAAACTGATTGTGACAGTTAAACCTGACTGTCATATCACTAAACTCACCAAAATGATAATTTACTATTGTCAAGTTGACAAAAAAGTTGTCAACTTGAAAAAATATGTTCAATGCATCCCTTAGGATATTTTAAAAGTTCTATAAACAACTTTACAACCTATTCTAACCCCATATCCCTTAGATGAGCCTTCTAGGCCATATTTTGCATATAATACAACATTACATCTTTTTAGCACTTTTAGTGCATTTTACATCATTTAGTAGATCTAGTGGCCAATTTACATCCATAAGGTGACCTTGTAGCTATTTAACAAATCCATTTACACTTGGATCATCAAGTGACCCCAAGAAGTGCTCTTCTAGCCTCAAGTGCCAAAATAGCTCATATACCCTTGTTCATGATCCTCTTACACAAGATGATCAATCACACTAATAAAACATCATTAAATGACCAATCTTGGTCTTATTACATTGAAAATGACCCTTCATGGTCATGTCTTCAACTCCCTAGGATCCATCAGTGACCCTAGTGCACCTTCATTTCCTTGGTATTCTGCACCATACTCCTCAACTTTAAATATTTTCCAAGTGCTCTTGGAAACCTGCAAACAAAATGTAATACCCCTCTAACCCTAATATAAGTTTTGTGTTTTTGAAAGAATTAAGATCTTTCGATGTTTTCTTACAGCTTAAGTTGTACATGATACTTGTTTGATCTATTCCTATAGTTTGTTTATAATAATTTCATAAGCTAGTACTCAATGATTCTAATATTAGACATACTATCTAAAGGTATCATTTTTGTATGTATTTATCTTCATGTATGTATTGAGTACCTTCAAGACCTTTATGAACATAGTTAGGATGTTATATGATATGTACTTGATAGATATATATATAAGTGGTTATTTATATTTTCTTCTATTAAGGTTACTTTGGATGAATCTTGTATCTCACTTGATGATTTGATTATGTTGATTTATTATTAGTATTGATAAGAGACTAACACAATGCTTGAGATTCTAACCTTCATTATGATGATGCTCCATGATTTGAGTGTATACATATACATGATGTGTTTTCATGATTCGGGATGAAGTCATAGTTACTCACATCGCTGAGGTCCACACAATGTATCGATCTCGGTCATCTGTCTGCAATGTTTTCTTTTATATGTATATCTGTGCATATGTATTTCTTCTTTGTGATGCAGGCTTGCAGGTACCGGGCATCGACTTCACCTAGTTTCACAGGTCTGAGCATGCCCTCAAATCCTTGATGGTTGTTGTTATGGAGATAGTATTAAGGCCCCTACATGAGTCTTCCTTTGTCATTATTCGAATTTGGGAATATTAGGGTTCCTTCTTTGTCAGTCAACCTTTGGGTCAAAAACCCAGATCCAACACACCCGGTTGGGCATGGTTGTAGTTAGTACCTTGTGGCCACATGAATTCATTTGGTTGTATGATTTGTTTACTCATTTTATTTATTTCTCCTTCTTGGTATGATTCTTAGTTAATCTTTCTATGTTGTGTTTCAGGAGTTTGGCTTGACTTTCCTTCTTGACTTTGGTTGACCTTGTTTGATCTTATGATTTTCTTGATATATTTCATAGATGATTTGTATGGCCTCTTTGGATGATTAGATTTATTTTGAGGCATGTGATTTTATTCTACCTCAGTGATTATATCCTATAGTAATTATAAATAGGTAATAATATTGTGATCTATTACTTCATAATCTTATAGATTATAGTGTTTTATTTGGCATGTATCTATATAAATATAAATATAAATATATATATAAATATATATATATATATATATATATATATGGGTGCACACATATATGTATTTATATATATATAATTTATATGTGATTATATGTTAATTATTGTAGATATTGTTGATGGTGTATATTTTGGGATTAATGTAAAGTATAATATTATTAATAATTAAATATTAAATAATGCGAGGTATATTATTCTCAATTGTTAATTATTAATAATGAGGATAGGTTATATATACAGATATTGATGTAATTAATGATGGCATATGCATATATGTTAGGATAATATTACATATGTGTATGAATGAATACAAATAATCTTTTATTGTATATTTGAGTAATATAGTTGTATGATATTAAGTTATTTTATAATACCCTTTAGTTAAGAGTTAGTTGGGAGTTGGTTACTTTTCCTCTCAACCTTTGGAAATCTATTTCTATGCACTACTTTCTCATTTGAAGGGAGGAGATTTTGGGGCTGAAGCATTGAGGAGAGGATGGCCTTACTTTTCATGGAGATTTTGGAGAGAAAACTTGGAGATGTGAGAGAGAGTTTATAAGCATATGTCTTTAAGAATTTTTGGTTATCTTTGCTTTTGGGAGAGAGACATTTTTGTGAGAATTTTAGTAGTTAAGAGAGGGATTCTTTGCTATGGAATTATTTCTTTCTTTCATGGAGATTTCTGAAAGTGGATAGGGTTTGAAGGATGCATCTCAAGTTTAGATTTGTCTTCTCTTTTGTTTCCTTTCTTCTTCGATTCAACCTTCGTAGGACATGAGGTATGGATTGAATATTTTAGTTACTTTATGTCTCTGATAGATTATGGATCTATTTATATATTATCATTATTTATTATATTTTTACTTTTCATTTCTATGGTTATTTTAAAGTTTTGAGTTTTTGTTTGTAAGAATTGGCATGTGTTTTCCTAGGGTTTTTAGCAACCCATTTTTGGAGATCTATTATTATAATAATTTAAATTGCATCTAGAGTTTTACTAAATTAATTTTATGGAAGTAAAATTCATAGATCTCAAATGGGTATCTCTTTTATTTTATTTTTAGGGTCGAATTAATGCCTTATTTTTGACATTTTGCCAGACTATGCCTGTCCATTCTTGATTCTGAATTTTCTATCAAATGTATTCATATGCTGCAGGCTGATATGATCATATAAAAGTCTAAATTTGATATAAGAGATTCTCCTAAGTCTTATATTTCATTTCCAATTGGTTTGGTGAATTTTAATTATGTTTTGTGAAAATTACAACCGTTTTAGTGAAGGCAGGTCTGAACCCTAACCAGAATTTTCTATTTTAAACCAGAAGTAATAACTTTCTTTACCACCATTGGATCTTCCTAAAAATCAAATTGAGAGTCCATAATTATGTTATCTAAATCTCCACCAAAGATATTTCCTTTATTATTTTTTTTGTGGAAGATATGGATGACTGTTCTATGATGACTATTCTTTGCATTTAATCCTTGCTTGAAATAATTCAGTTTAAGAACATCATTAAGTTTTAAGGTTTCGTATGGTTACCAGAGGCTATTAGAATTTGTTTTTGGTTAATTGGATCTATGTATACTCTGAATATATTTATAATATCACTTGGATGTCTTCTTATATGTTTGGAACATTCTGAATGCCATATTGGGTTTAGGGTTGTCAAGTGGACTAGGGACAACATATGTTTTCCTAAACTTAATCAAATGTTGTTATGGAATTGATATGAATTCTTGATGATGAATCTATTATGTTCTTATGATTTTTATATGTATGTTAGGGAACCTAATTACACTAGGTGACTGGCTCATAGTGAGGGGCCGGGGCCCTAAGTGGCTAGTACCAGGATAACCTACTATGAGTTATTTAATCAAGTGATAACCTAAATAAATGAATTGGGAATGGGAGATTATTGGAATGGGAAATTACATACTAATCAAGATTAATTGTGCCTCACCCATGCCTTTAGTGCTAGTAATGACTAAGGATGGGAGTGGGAGAAGGTACTTATGCGTAGGTAGGACTGAATGACCTTGTCTGTATGAGAGGCATTCAGTTCCGCATGTGCCTACTTGGGGGCCGGGGCCAAGAGTGGCTAGTACCAGGACAGCCCAAGGGGTGAGGGCTATGTGATGACACTCACCTATCTTGTAGTTTAGAGTCTCTACCAAATTTGATCATGCCTCTGGTAGTCCTTGTGGTCTTCTTGTCTTTTCTTTTGTGTTGTGACTTTGGGAAAATTTTATCACCACCTTAGGAATTTCCTAGTTGTTACCTCTTGTATGGGCCTTTGGTTCTATCTCCTAGCTCAGGGGAGTGGGCCTATTGGTTCCACATGGTTGGGTGGTTAATATTTGTATCGAGGTATTGATCATGAGTCTTTGGATGATCCTAGCACATATTCCTTTGCAGATCTACAGTTGAAGATTTCTTATTGGATATTTTAATATGTTGAGATGTCCTTATGTATTTGTATTCATGTAATTTTTAATCTCCTAAAAGGATTCTTGTAGTATTGATGTAATCTCAATTCAAAGCAATGCATAAGAGAATGGGTAGTTCTAGGTAAAAAAAAGGGAAAAGAATGTGGAATATTGGACATGTTACTAGCATTAAAGAAAGTGTTTATGTTATTTCTCCTATCCTCTTATGTTGTCCACGTGTAAAGGAAATAATCTTAAATATAGTTATATATAATGATGTATCACAACAATAATGTATTCTCTCTTGATGAAAGAATCCAAGGAAATTATTGAGAAATGATAGATTAGTGATTGAAATTATTAACAATGAATGGTTATGAAACAATGCAATAAAATAGTAATTTGATTTTAATGTTAATACTTGGTTCATGTTAATGAAGTACCTAGGATGATGCCTACCTTAATGAATATTAATCTCTTACCTAAAATTAGAGAAAAGTGATATAAATGATAGTAGATGTAGATGAAATCAATATAAATTTATGGAATGAGTTGATAAAAGGAATAATGATGTTGGATGATTAAATTATGTTTAATAAAAGAAATAAGTTAAGGACATTTAACTTGGTGCATTAAAATCAACGTAGATCTTTTAAGCTCATGATTACATGAATATCTTATGCATGTAAATGGTTTATATGATGTTGCTTCAGTAGCGACGTTAGGGAACCCACGAGGACTTAAGTTGTATAAATCTTACCTTCAAGTAGTAGAAAATTATTTCTTCTTTTAGAAATATGAAGTGTAGTGATGAATGTTATTCTGGTTAAAATATAAAAAAAAAGAAATTTACTACTTGCACTTTATAGAGGTTTTATGTCTTGTCCTCTTGGGTTGCCTAGCGGGGCGTTACATCTGGTATCAGAGCCCTAGGTTTCTACACTAGGAACTCTGGGACTCATAGCTCACCTATGCATAACTTTGAGTATCTTAACTTTGTCTCTTTTTGGATTATGTTGTTATGCTAAAACTTGAATCTTAGGAAACAAAGGCTACATTTCGTGTTCTTATGTTGTATTGTCTTACAAGGGCACACCTATTCCTCTATGATTGAGTTATATTCTAACAATTACTTATATTTTTACATAATGAGATCAATGATGTTTTAAGTGGATGTATCCTATAATATTAATGGAATGGCGAAGAATTCTTGAGACTTGTGTTTGTTTTCTTGAAAGGTACTGGTATCTCTAGAAGGGTCAAAAGTTAAAGGATACTAAATGTTTTGAATCTTAATTATGATAGTAGATAATATTACCCCTTGATCCTACCTATAATATAATGTTGTGCACTCTATCTTGATGCAGGAGCATCCTGGGTGTAAGAGCAATCCTGCATCACCCAAAAATATTTTTGTTTTTGTATTCAATAAGGGCTATTTTGTGCAGAGCTGCTATTTATGGAAAGTTACTATTTTTGGTAATTTTTGTATGTGCTCAGAATGATCTTATTTCTTTCTTGGAGGTTCATTTTGGTCATATAAGTCTGCCAGTAAAGTTTCATTGCCAAATCAAGTGTATATTGGAAGATATTGAAGATTTTCGGTATTGGCAGCAGGGTACAGAAACTTTGAACTCAGTTTTGAAGGCTTTAGAGGCCCCAGATGAGGTCAAAAATTTGGGTGATGGGCGCTTGCGTGGGTCAAGCCTGTAGAGCACTTCGTGGCATTTTTGAAATGGGGTTATAATAGCCGAGCGGGTCAACTGGTGATGACTTATGGTCTTCGGAAGTTGGGCCACCTGAAATGGCGAAAAATAATTTTCTTCAAAATTTTTGTTCAGGTTTCAAAGGTTATCTTGAGCCGACTATGATGTAATAAAATGTAAAATAAAATAATTCTAAGTTGGTCGGCCTTATTGGCTAAAATTTTGGAACCTTCCTAGGCGGTGGAAAATTGCCTATATAAGGAAGGCTGTATTATTGTCTCAGGCAGTTCAGAATAATTCTGGGTAGTAGATCTGGGTATTGATTCGAGGCTTTGTCCTACAGAATATTGTAAGGGAATGCCCATGTGGCTTTGCATATTGTAATTGTGAAATTTTGTAATTCCACATTTGTGGAGATAATAAGAAGCCAATTTTCTATTCTTGCATATTGTTGTTGTTTCTCTACTTCTGTCATGTGTTTGTGGTATTAAGGGGAGCACCCTTCATCATATCTTCTTACAAGTACCTAGTTGAATTTTATCCTACTCAAGGTATCTTAGAAATAGATTTTTTTTGGATCTTTAAAGAATGAAATGATTGTGGTAGTACTTGATAGGACTGATATGACAATAATTAGATTACATGGCTAATAATATGCACCTAGAAAAGAAGTGAAAATAATAATAATAATAAATAAATAAATTAGGAACAAATAATTTACTATCATATGCATTTCTCTCTCTCTTTCTCTCTCCCCTCTTAAGAAATAATTTTTGCATGACTAAAATTGTTTAGACAAGGCAATAATATATTAGGAAAATTTGTAAATACTCAATTAGGAAACCCTTGGGTGAAGGACCTATGTCCCCAAGATTTTATCATAGGCTATAATTCAGATTTTCATTTAAGAAGAGGAATTTTTATCCCTATCTTGGTAAGAAGTTATATCCTTTCTGCATATCTTATTAAATTGCACAAAAAGGATTTAAGATAACATAATTGAGAAATTCTAGGGAAGAGTATGTGCGATGATGGATTATCTGTACTAATGATGGAAGTTGTTTTTATTAAATATATGTCTTGCAAAATGCCTAGTGAATAGTTAGGATCTTAGATGGGTATTTTGGAAACAAATTCATGTTTTGTATACATTGTGATCAACACCATAGTAGTAAGAACTTAACAACATTAAGTGATTGAACAACTATGAATAAGGAGTTTTTGTGCTAAATAAATGTTATAGAAATGTACCTTACTCAATTTCTACTTAGAACTGATGTTATCTCAAAATTTTAAAGTGTATGAGGGTAATGTTTCAAATAGGTAAAGGGTAGAAATTAAAGTTATGTACAGTAGTTAATGTTATTAATTTAGATGTTGTGGTTATGAAGATAGTAGTAGGACTCGTATACTTCTTTCTCTCTTGATGGATCTATGATCGTTATGAAATAAAGAATTTGAAATAACTCTTAAGTAAATGCTATATGGAAATCTCCTGACATGCAAATTAGGGAAAAGTGCATATATAAATAGTAAGATTTAAGAAGGGATCCCATCTTAATGAATAATGGTGCAATAAATTGTAAATTGTTTAGATCTCCTCTAGGGTGTGAATGTGTTTTTGGAAATCAAGCACTACAACTATTATGAAAGATGACTTAGAATATGTATATTGTAAAATTTGTGTGTCCTATGTCATTGGAATTCTATTGTAAAATTTGTGTGTCCTATGTCATTGGAATTCTACTTAAAGCTTTGATGGAAAGGAATATTTCTTGTAAAACTATGTGTTAATGAAAATGGTAAGTTTCAAGTATCTAGATTGTTTTATTTTCATGATTACAAAAGTAAATAAAAATTATTTGATGTATTCCCTTCATGATCATAACAAATATAAATGTTACATACCTCTCTATGTTTGGTATTCATAGCTTGTAAGGAACATGAATTTTGGACTTTATTTGTAATAAGGTCTCACAGGTTGTATTATGTAGGGTTAGATTATGTCTCAAAAGGGAAAATATATCATAAATTCTTTCTTTCTTTTTATACTGGTTACCATAGATAGGAACTTTGATATTGTGAAAGGAAGTGATAATCTCAGTTGGTAAAACATGCAATTTCATAATATATTGATATTAGTGAGTAAACATGAATACCTTAGAGTTTCGACTTGATAACAATAATTTTTATGTAATTTCAAGTATCTTGTTAACAAACTTACTGCATAAAGTGATAGAATCACATAGTTAATTCTTTTTAAAAGTCATTACTAATTGAACTGAGTTAATCTACACTAAAGTTGTAATAAGATAGGATTTACCAAAACTCTTGATAGGAGAAGTATGTGTGCAATCATTAAATGAGGTTCTAGAATAGTAATATTACAATTCTGTTAGCTAATGTGCGATATATAGTTCACCTTCCTGACTTATAGGAGTAAGTCGAATCTTAGTGGGGGAGGATGTAATACCCCTCTAACCCTAATATAAGTTTTGTGTTTTTGAAAGAATTAAGATCTTTCGATGTTTTCTTACAGCTTAAGTTGTACATGATACTTGTTTGATCTATTCCTATATTTTGTTTATAATAATTTCATAAGCTAGTACTCAATGATTCTAATATTAGACATACTATCTAAAGGTATCATTTTTGTATGTATTTATCTCCGTGTATGTATTGAGTACCTTCAAGACCTTTATGAACATAGTTAGGATGTTATATGATATGTACTTGATAGATATATATAAGTGGTTATTTATATTTTCTTCTATTAAGGTTACTTTGGATGAATCTTGTATCTCACTTGATGATTTGATTATGTTGATTTATTATTAGTATTGATAAGAGACTAACACAATGCTTGAGATTCTAACCTTCGTTATGATGATGGTACATGCTTTGAGTGTATATATATACATGATGTGTTTTCATGATTCAGGATGAAGTCGTAGTTACTCACATCACTGAGGTCCGCATGATGTATTGATCTCAATTATCTATCTGCAATGTTTTCTTTTATATGTATATCCGTGCATATGTATTTCTTCTTTGTGATGCAGGCTTGCAAGTACCAGGCATCGACTTCACCTGGCTTCACAGGTCTGAGCATGCCCTCAAATCCTCGATGGTTGTTGTTATGGAGATAGTACTAAGGCCCCTACATGAGTCTTCCTTTGTCATTATTTGAATTTGGGAATATTAGGGTTCCTTCTTTGTCAGTGAACCTTTGGGTCAAAAATCCAGATCCAACACACCTGGTTGGGCATGGTTGTAGTTAGTACCTTGTGGCCACTTGAATTCATTTGGTTGTATGATTTGTTTACTCATTTTATTTATTTCTCCTTCTTGGTATGATTCTTAGTTAATCTTTCTATGTTGTGTTTCAGGAGTTTGGCTTGACTTTCCTTCTTGACTTTGGTTGACCTTGTTTGATCTTATGGTTTTCTCGATATGTTTCATAGATGATTTGTATGGCCTCTTTGGATGATTAGATTTATTTTGAGGCATGTGATTTTATTCTACCTCAGTGATTATATCCTATAGTAATTATAAATAGGTAATAATATTGTGATCTATTACTTCATAATCTTATAGATTATAGTGTTTGGTATTTGGCATATATATATATATATATATATATGGGTGCACACATATATGTATTTATATATATATAATTTATATGTGATTATATGTTAATTATTGTAGATATTGTTGATGGTGTATATTTTGGGATTAATGTAAAGTATAATATTATTAATAATTAAATATTAAATAATGCGAGGTATATTATTCTCAATTGTTAATTATTAATAATGAGGATAGGTTATATATATAGATATTGATGTAATTAATGATGGCATATGCATATATGTTAAGATAATATTACATATGTATATGAATGAATACAAATAATCTTTTATTGTATATTTGAGTAATATAGTTGTATGATATTAAGTTATTTTATAATACCCTTTAGTTAAGAGTTAGTTGGGAGTTGGTTACTTTTCCTCTCAACCTTTGGAAATTTATTTATATGCACTAATTTATCATTTAAAGGGAGGAGATTTTGGGGCTGAAGCATTGAGGAGAGGATGGCCTTACTTTTCATGGAGATTTTGGAGAGAAAACTTGGAGATGTGAGGGAGAGTTTGTAAGCATATGTCTTTAAGAATTTTTGGTTATCTTTGCTTTTGGGAGAGAAACATTTTTGTGAGAATTTCAGTAGTTAAGAGAGGGATTCTTTGCTGTGGAATTATTTCTTTCTTTCATGGAGATTTCTGAAAGTGGATAAGGTTTGAAGATTGCATCTCAAGTTTGGATTTGTCTTCTCTTTTGTTTCCTTCCTTCTTCGATTCAACCTTCGTAGGACATGAGGTATGGATTGAATATTTTAGTTACTTTATGTCTCTGATAGATTATGGATCTATTTATATATTATCATTATTTATTATATCTATACTTTTCATTTCTATGGTTATTTTAAAGTTTTGAGTTTTTGTTTGTAAGAATTGACATGTGTTTTCCTAGGGTTTTTAGCAATCCATTTTTGGAGATCTATTATTATAATAATTTAACTTTCATCTAGGGTTTTACTAAATTGATTTTCTAGGTGTAAAATTCACAGATATCAAATGGTTATCTCTCTATTTTATTTTTAGGGTTGAATTAATGCCTTATTTTTGATATTTTGGCAGACTATGCCTATCCATTCTTGATTCCAAATTTTCAGTCAAATGTATTCGTATGCTACAGGATGATATGATCATATAAAAGTCTAAATTTGATATCAAAGATTCTAATAAGTCTTATATTTCATTTCCAATTGGTTTGGTGAATTTTAATTATGTTTTGTGAAAATTACAACCATTTTAGTGAAGGCAGGTCTGAACCCTAACCAGAATTTTCTATTTTAAACCAGAAGTAATAACTTTCTTTCCCACCATTGGATCTTCCTAAAAATCAAATTGAGAGTCCATAATTATGTTATCTAAATCTCAACTAAAGAGATTGCCTTTATTATTTGTTTTGTGGAAGATATGGATGACTGTTCTATGATGACTATTCTTTGCATTTAATCCTTGCTTGAAATAATTCAGTTTAAGAACATCATTAAGTTTTAAGGTTTCGTATGGTTACCAGAGGCTATTAGAATTTGTTTTTGGTTAATTAGATCTATGTATACTCTGAATATATTTATAATATCACTTTCATGTCTTCTTATATGTTTGGAACATTCTGAATGCCATATTGGGTTTAGGGTTGTCAAGTGGACTAGGGACAACATATGTTTTCCTAAACTTAATCAAATGTTGTTATGGAATTGATATGAATTCTTGATGATGAATCTATTATGTTCTTATGATTTTTATATGTATGTTAGGGAACCTAAGTACACTAGGTGACTGGCTCATAGTGAGGGGCCGGGGCCCTAAGTGGCTAGTACCAGGATAACCTACTATGAGTTATTTAATCAAGTGATAACCTAAATAAATGAATTGGGAATGGGAGATTATTGGAATGGGAAATTACATACTAATCAAGATTAATTGTACCTCACCCATGCCTTTAGTGCTAGTAAAGACTAAGGATGGGAGTGGGAGAAGGTACCTATGCGTAGGTAGGACTGAATGACCTTGTCTGTATGAGAGGCATTCAGTTCCGCATGTGCCTACTTGGGGGCCGGAGCCAAGAGTGGCTAGTACCAGGACAACCCAAGGGGTGAGAGCTATGTGATGACACTCACCTAGCTTGTAGCTTAGAGTCTCTACCAAATTTGATCATGCCTCTGGTAGTCCTTGTGGTCTTCTTGTCTTTTCTTTTGTGTTGTGACTTTGGGGAAATTTTATCACCACCTTAGGAATTTTCTAGTTGTTACCTCTTGTATGGGCCTTTGGTTCTATCTCCTAGCTCAGGGGAGTGGGCCTATTGGTTCCACATGGTTGGGTGGTTAATATTTATATTGAGGTATTGATCATGATTCTTTGGATGATCCTAGCACATATTCCTTTGCAGATCTACAGTTGAAGATTTCTTATTGGATATTTTAATATGTTGAGATGTATTTATGTATTTGTATTCATGTAATTTTTAATCTCCTAAAAGGAGTCTTGTAGTATTGATGTAATCTCAATTCAAAGCAATGCATAAGAGAATGGGTAGTTCTAGGTAAAAGAAAGGGAAAAGAATGTGGAATATTGGACATGTTACTAGCATTAAAGAAAGTGTTTATGTTATTTCTCCTATCCTCTTATGTTGTCCACGTGTAAAGGAAATAATCTTAAATATAGTTATATATAATGATGTATCACAACAATAATGTATTCTCTCTTGATGAAAGAATCCAAGGAAATTATTGAGAAATGATAGATAGTGATTGGAATTATTAACAATGAATGGTTATGAAACAATGCAATAAAATAGTAATTTGATTTTAATGTTAATACTTGGTTCATGTTAATGAAGTACCTAGGATGATGCCTACCTTAATGAATATTAATCTTTTACCTAAAATTAGAGAAAAGTGATATAAATGATAGTAGATGTAGATGAAATCAATATGAATTTATGGAATGAGTTGATAAAAGGAATAATGATGTTGGATGATTAAATTATGTTTAATAAAAGAAATAAGTTAGGGACATTTAACTTGGTGCATTAAAATCAACGTAGATCTTTTAAGCTCATGATTCCATGAATATCTTATGCATGTAAATGGTTTATATGATGTTGCTTCAGTAGCGACGTTAGGGAACCCACGAGGACTTAAGTTGTATAAATCTTACCTTCAAGTAGTAGAAAATTATTTCTTCTTTTAGAAATATGAAGTGTAGTGATGAATGTTATTCCAGTTAAAATATAAAAAAAAAGAAATTTACTACTTGCATTTTATAGAGGTTTTATGTCTTGTCCTCTTGGGTTGCCTGGCGGGGCGTTACACAAAACATGTCAGAAAATAAAATAACTTTATTTTTACTCTTGGTTTGAAAAGATCATCATTGATGATCCATGGCATCATCACTTGATGCTTCTCCATAATATGTTCCTTCAAATTTACTCTAGGTTTTCCTCCCATGGGAAAAATTTAGACCATCAACTGATCACAAATCTACATTCCATCCTTAGTCTCATGCATTGAGACCATTGTTGTTGTCTGCAACACTCCATTATTTTTAGACTTGGTTTATATTCCCATTGAGACCACTGCACCTTGGATCCCATACCTTATCTCTTGGTATTACAGGTCTTCCTCAACATTCATGACTTCCTCTTTAGTCTCATCAATGACTCCATAATCAGGTTCTTCCTCACGTGCTACCAAATCTTGTTGGTCTTCACCATGCCATTCACCTAGGAATACCAACAACTCACTTGCCTTTGTGGCTTCCTCATTATCCATGGTACTTTTTTTTTCTCCATCTTTCATCACCAAAGGACATAGCACTATACCCACTTGAAGTATTCCACCACATTCAAGACCTTAATGACTTGATTCACTTCTATATCCATCAACATCTTCATCTTGTACCTCTGATTCATATTTTAGAACCTCTTTTCCATTAGGTTCATCCTCTTCTTCTTGTTCAAGTATTGATGCAATCCACTCCAACTTTCTCTAATTCTTTTCCAATGCCTCTTTTACCCTTCTTAACATTTCCTCTTCTTGTCTTCTGGCTTCTTCTCTCTTCTTCTTTTCTTCATCTCTTCTTCTCTCATCATCCAAGTACTCTTTGAGAGCATTTTACACCTCTTTCTCTGACCTTGTCAAGTACATCTTCACACAAATCTAGGATTCTTCTAATGTAGGGTCAGCACTTTGGAATACTCTCAGAGGATAATTCAATTGTAAGCATCAACAAAATACTCTAAATCTTCCAAACCCTAGAACTTTCACTCACTCTGATACTAAATGATGCAAAGGGGTGTGATCCAACCTAGCTCATCCTATTCAATAAGGCCTACTTTCAATCAGCATGTGAGATACAACTTCTCACATCAAAGATCCATTCAAGGACCCACTTCCTAGACCATTCCCATGTACCTAGTGCCTCCAACTTGCCAAATCTCATAGCAAGGTTTCCATGCTTGTCCTATCATCTTAGAACATCATAACATATCCTATTGGATATGTCCCACCAGATCTCCAAGCTTGGTTAATAGACTTTCTTCACAACTCCAATCCAAGAGCCCTATTCCTTGTATCTCTGTCAACCCGATTCTCTTCCCTTAAATCCACACTTTCCCAAAAAACTAGAAAAAATATTCACAATTTTAGAAACCTATTTTCCTTTCTAGAGAACATACCTCAAACTCAAGGTGGGTTCCTTTGGACCAACACTCAAATCCCTTACCCCTGCAGCAACCAATTAGGCCTAATAAGCCCCCAAATACAAATCAAATAATAAAATGACTTTCTCCCTTGATCTCAAACCATGAAATAGTCTTATATCATGGTTAGAAACAACATATTTTCAAGTTTTTAGGTTATCAACACTTATCTATTCTCCTTGGTATCAAACCCTCCCTTCTAGGGTCATTAGGCTAGGGCTTTGTCAAAAAGGCTCTTCTAAACCTCTATAGATCTCTCCAATGGATATAACACCTTCACATGGACCTATCTAGACAAGATCCATCCCAAAACATATGCCTCTTTCAAATAATATGTTCACACTAACACTGGTCTTATTCAATGCACCCTCAATCAACACTTTGCCTCCAACTTGTGGTCTCTTCCACAATAACCTTACACATCCCTACACTCAAACCTATACAAGGAAATAATATAAAATATTATACTACTCCAGGGTAATCTTTAAAAAACCTCCCTTCAAAAAAGGTGTAAAAAATTGACAAAATTTGGAAAACTACAGAGAAAAATATTAATTTTATTGGTGAAAAATTTTAGTTTTCAAAGAAAAAATAATAATCTCAATTGGCAAGAATCATTCATGCTCCTTGAAATTATGTGGAAAATCTTAGAGAATCATGTTTTTTTTTCAAAACTACCAAAAATATATATTGGCGAATAAAAAATATATTTACAGTATAACATTAATTTTGTGGGTGAAATATGAGTCAAAAATATCAAAAGACTTAGACAATAATATTATCTTCAAAACATGGGCCTCAGACAATAATAATATCTTCCAAGTGGTTAGGCGTAGCTTCACAAGGTTAGGCCCATAGTTAAAGAGAAAGGTCACTAAGTTATGCACATTGTTAAGCTAGCGGTTGGTGTGACTTCAGGAGTTAAAATCATGGCTAGGATATGGGGTTTTCGAGGTTACGCTCGTAGTCTGCATAACTTCGTAGGAGGGAGGGTATGCCACAAACCAATGAAGATATTACAGTATCCACATGGTTGTACTAAATAAAATAAATCAAATTGAACTATTGAAGTGCGTATGTCAGTATATATTTAATGAGAAGATTGTCATTGAGATATCGCAGAAGTGTTGGATGTGGGATCTGCAATTAGGGACATTAATGAGACTTAATGATTTTAAATTATTCACTGGTAAATAATTCAGCCTAAGATTTTGATTAGACATTAAAAAGGAGAGTTTGTAAGGGATATGACTTGTGATTCATCGACATTCATTACTTTTCTTTTCTTAGGCAAGCCACCTTACGTAAAACATTCATTCAAAATTTATTGCGGTTGCCAAGTTGGTGATTAATTTTTTTATATACTCTCAGTAGTGGAATAGTAGAATAATGAAGTTCTGAACACGGGGAGCTTTCTACATATATAATTTTGGATGACATAATGGGTCTTCCAGTAGCTGAGGGATCATCAAATGAGAACCCAAAACTTGTTATCCAACCAAATTTTGATATCAATGAGGAGATTCAGCAGGATGTCCTCGGTCATCTTATGTTTGCAGCATGGGATCATGCTACCAGTTGCGTCAGATACCAAAGTGACATGTTAGAACTTGAAGTATAACATGACAAGGTGGAGATGCGTGCTATTTTTTATGATCATGGCTTTGACCAGGAGGGGTTCCAAGAGGAGATGATCCAACTATTTGCTGGTCTTCGCATCAACTAACTACCATGGCCCATAATGAAATGAATCAATGATCTTTTTTCTTTCTAGATACTATTACTATTATATTATAACAACTTAGTAAATTACAATTACATTTAGGATATGTAGGACTAGGCTAATCTTTTCCTCTGAAAGGATAATTTTTGTTACTTGTAATTTGTAAATATGAATATACTTTTAGTTTTGGAAATAGTTGGAAGCTTGTCGCTTCCCCTTATGGAGAAACCACAACCATTCAATATAGCATTCTAGTAGAAAAATTTAAATGTATCATTTTAGAAATTAATACATATGAGAAGACCCTTTTTCAAATAGTGTTATATGTGTTATTTTCTTATACTTCAAATATCAATACAGTAACTTTAACATGTTAGTATATGTAACATGTTATATGAATCATGCTTATGATTCAAATTTCAATACATTATATGTGTTATTTTCTTATAGTATGATGTAACATGTTACATGAATCATAATTCATGAACAATAGTTTTGTAAATTGTAATGTTAAATTGTATTTATTAATATGAGTCAAGATTCAAGAAGTACAATATATGAACTTGAAGTATCTATGAGACTATGATTCTATATAAAATTATAAAAACCTATTAACATAATGATAAATCACTTTACTAACTCAATGAGAAGTTTGACGCTAACATTGAGGGTTTCAAAAAAATATGTCTAAGTCCTTAAACTCTCTTATGTTCTATCTGTTATTTCTTCATTACCTTTTGTTCAAATAAGTCCTCCTTTTCTGCACATGTCTTCAGTTGTCATGTGGGGCCATGTATCATTTAATTCTTTACCTAGCGGGCCCATATTTAATATTTCCTAAAGTTCCTAAGTCTTGCAGTTTAATTCATTGCATCGACACCTAGCAGTCAGAGCCTTGGATAAGAATTAAAAGTAGTCAGATCAAGTTAATCCAATGGTTGGCATGTTTTCGCTATCAAGAGGTGCATGCCTTTTATTCATTGTAGCATCATGATTGAATGACACATGTCTTGCATGACATCAGTAATTGGAGGATAAAAAAAGAAGTAAATCACGATTAGATCAAGTTTGATATGATGGTAGGAATAATACCATGATGGAAAGATGTTTGAAGGTTACTCTTTGGGGCATCATGACAATGCAACACGTATCCTGCATGACATCACAACACAATTTTAAACACTAATAAAGTAAGGACAGATCTAGTCGATCTGACATTTGGCATGTTACTGTTATGCGAAGGTGCTTGATGTTTATTGATTGAAAAAATGTGACTGTGAAACATGTCTTTGTTGATGTCATGGTCCCTATGTTGAAGGTAGTTAAAGGATGGTGCAATGAATGTTGATTGTGTGGCGGGCGTAATGCCTTGATGAAGAGTTACAGGGTGGTTAGTGATCATGGCATGATACCCTACCACCATGTGTCTGGTCCAATGAGTCAGGTAAAGAGGTTAAAAAGATATGCTTGGCTATTTCATAACTTCTCAACGGTTAAGTTGTTATGATGGTGATGGGTTCTAAGGTCCTGACTAATGACATGCATAACTTCGGAAGGTTTTGATCCTTTGAAGTTTGAACTACTACAAAGCCCTTGTATTTAGACTTTGACCACTGACAATGTTACAAAGTTACTCCTGGCCATTTTGTAACTTCTCAACAGTTAAGTTGTTATGATGGTGGTGGATTCTAAGGTCCCGACTAATGACGTGCGTAACTTTGAATGGTGTTGAAAAGTGAGAGTAAGTTGCATGCCATGCATGTGGAAATTGGAAAAGAATGGAATGTATCTACTGTCAAGTTCAATGGTCAAAATTAATATTTGTCAGGAATAGTTATGAAGCTACGATGGTAATGTTTAAGCGATTTGTGGAGTTTTAGTAGGGTTTCTTGGTTGTTTCAATTTAACAATCCCAAAGTCCCCAAAAGGTTTTGCGTGACTTTGCAAGTGTCAAAGTTTCATGATTTCAAATTCAAAGGTTTAGACAAACTATTAGAACTTAGCATAACTTCAAAATTTAGAACTAGGCCAATTTAAGTTTTAAATAGCAGGATCCTTTTATAGCAAGGAAAAAGGAGAACTCGATAAGTTGTGGGGTCTTAATGGATAAAATCATAATATAATGATAGGTTGATGATTTTCTCTTGGATTGCAGCCATATCTAAGCTGGAAGTGACAATAGACACTTTTTGAAAAAGGTAATTTCATGCATGTGCTTTTGATGAGATTTTAATAGAGTAGGTATCGGGTGGTGAGTTTCTTATTAAAGACAGTTCACAGAGCATCCATAATTTTCAGAGTCAAAGAGAAATAGAGATTTGAAAGCTTTAATTATAGAAAAGGAGCTTAGAGTTTATTATACATAAAGATGGTAGAACAAGGATCTCCTGAAGTTGTTGAAGTACTAGCAAAGAGTGTGCATTCAAGAGAAAAGAGGCCAAACATATATGCTGAAGAATGGATGAAATAGTTTCCTGGAACATCAAATTTGCAATCAGTTAACACTTATGAATGGAGGGAACCTTATTCATACTACAGGGATGTTGTCTTCCCAAACACAACTCGGTATGATCTCTTCATGTATTTCTATAACAATAGATTGAGAGGCCCTCCTATTTCAAACCCATGGGACATGAACTTGGGAAATTTTATAGTACCTGAGGTATTTGTGGATGTAGACCCGATGAAAGGTCTCATTGAATCATACAATCCAGTGACACATGCTTTTCACAAGAAGGACAATTCTATACTCTACATTTTAGACAGAGCAACTTTTATTCAAGATTTTGACCTTCAGGGACCGATGAGCATGGATATTGACCTAGCAGAAGAGGAGGCCATGTTTAATAGATAGAAAAGTTACTACACTAGAAGGGTTATGGGGAAGCATATTCCTAGAGAAAAGAAAGAGGTGGATTTGTTGTCGAAGAAGGTTGCAGATTCATTTGATATTGAGATTTTCTTTCCCTATTTCTATTATATCATCTATAGTCTACAAAAAGTTACTGAAGTAGATGGAGGTTTGGTAGTGACTCCTGACATTTATGTCATGGATACAGATGTTTAGGACCTGCACACCAATAAGGATTTTGATTATGTGGTGCACATTATCAATGTAATGCACACTGAGTTGATGAATGCAAAGACTAATTTGAAAATCTTCAATTTCAATCACTACTCCATGCTAATGCACCTGATCGTCTATTCCAATATTGGCTACATCAACCTAGAGTTCATCAATGAGATTGAGAATGTAGGAGGAACTATTTCACTTCAACTCTAGACTAGGTTATGGGATAGAAATTACCATTTCTCTAATTATATTTCTTTTTATAGTGATTTTGTGTCTCCAATAATGAACATGTTAGGTATTGTGAGGGATATATTTCCTTTAATCGTTAGAAAATTTCTTAGACCTGGTGCATTTGAAATTCATAATGAAAATAAGCACAATTGGGGTGATATGTTCATTTTTAAGATTTTTTCTATTATGAGAGTGAATTTGTGCCCTCAACCTCCACACATACTGCCAAAATATGTACCAGAGTGATTGGGAATAATAGAATTCTTGTGGCAGCTTATCATGATGGATGGAGAACACTTAGGCCCTAAAAGACATAAGGGAACCTTTCTGCCAAGGAGGTTCCAAATAGGGGATTTCTCTATAGGTAAAGATGTTGTGGAAAAAATTCATGAATTCCTAAGACAATTCAGATTGCCCTCTACTAATGCAAGGATGTATGACCCTGAAGACTTCGTTAGAGAAGCATTGATAGAAATGAGGATCATAATCTGGCTCAAAATCAGCCTATGTCAGATGAGGATGTTATTAGAAATGTGCTCAGTCAAGATATCTGTGATGAGAGAATCCTTAAATGGAAAAATATTGTAAGGGTAGAGGCAGAGTTGAAAAAGGAAGACCCTACCTTCACCAGTTTCTTTCCTAATGTCCTATACATGATGAGAATTGAAAAGTGTTTAGAGAATTATGAAGATATTATGTCTAAATTTCCAAACATCCCTAAGGAGAAGGAGGAGGACATAATAAACCCTAAGGAAGTTGAACCTAATGTGGTGTTTATGGTAGAAATAGAACAAGCCATCCACATCTAAGAAGGTGTCAGAAAAGAAAAAAAGTTGATGAATGTACCAGAAAAAGCAAGGTAAAAAGAACTGCAAATCCTGCTAGGTAATAGCCATTACTTTAATGACTTAAGACAACAATTTTTGAAATCATAGGCAAATGAGGGAGAAAAGGCCCTAGATGAGTTAGAATTGGTTGCAGCTAGATTGGATGATAGGGTCATCCAAGCTAAAGAGTTTATAGATGATGATGAACTCATCAAGTTTGATGAGTTTAAAAGTTTTCTTTTTAGAGTTAAGCATAATGAATTAAAATTTTCTTTGAAACTAGGGGAATCATAGGAAAATACTATTGAACTAGTTGAAAAATTATAGGCCTATTATCCCAATAGTGAAACATTGACTGTAGAGGAGGCAAGAGATCTTGTCAAGAGAAGTGGCTTGTTGTTGATCCTTGGATGGGACTTGGAGTCCTCATTCTTAATTAACCAAATCAAGAGGCAAGATAAAGTTGTAGCTTATGAATATTTTGGTCCTGATGGACTATAGAGGGGTTTTGGATTCAATATGAACACTAAGACACTAGCAATATGGTGTGTGGCCCCAGAATCTAATAAGCCAAGATTTGTTGACATCCAAGACACAACATAGGGTAGCCAATTAATATGGAGGTTGCAAGACACTACATAATCAAAGATAGAAAATCTCCTACATCATGCATCCTCCATGAATAAAGAAGTGGTTGAGGACTTAGAGAATAGGCTAGATAGGAAATTCAAAGATTATGTGGCAACTAGAAAAAAGTTTGAAGAGGAACTAAAGAAGAAATTTGTCCTGGATAAGACTGTGAAGGAATTAAAAGATGAAATAAATACTCTAAAAAATCAGTCCAGGGAAAGACAGAGGTCTTTGATGCTAGGGTCCAAACTAATTATGAGGGGGCTTAGCTCTAGAACTTACAAAAAAAAAGATAATAATGGACGTTGATCAGCCTGATGATACTGGAATTGTTGAGGAGACTTTGATGAAGGTACTATTGCACAGAGTAAATATTTTAAAAGGGAAGTCTCAACTCATTCATAGTACTTTCATTTCTTTACAAGGGGTAGAACATCATTGTTCTAATTCCTTATCTGTACTAACCCCATTATTTAATTTTTGGGGCCCATACTTGCAATTCTTTGATAGGCTAATTTTACTAATGGCAAAGAAGATGGAATTACTTGAAAAAATAATTGATTTTAAGGAAATCTTGTTATTAGTAAAGGTTTTATATGCATTTTTCACTGGAAAGTTACAAAACATTTAGGTAAAGTTAAAGGTTTTTGTTGAAGAGTCTAAAGGATATATCCCTATTGTTATGGACACAGAGGGACACTTGAAGGACTGGTAGGAGTGGATTGATTCTTTCAACCAAATTTTGGATGCTAGCAAGGTGGCTTCTTATTTTATTGGTGATGCTGACATTTCAACTTTTTATGAAGTTGTGGATGAATTATACAAGTAGGAGATTGACATGAATAAGTTTTTTTCTGAATCTCGAGCCATAAAAGATGCAAAGTGGAACAAATACCTTGAAGACTTGGATATAGTTAGAGAAACAACTTGGCCATCAAAGAGGTAAATTGTGGTGTGGGAAACCATTGGAGAGATTCAAGCCTTGCCACATGGAAGTAGTTGAGATATTTCTTGTATTAGATGAAGATCTAATAGAGGGAGGTCAGTTAATTCAAATAGGGTATCTTATCTTTACGGTTCACCTACTATGGATACACCTTCAGTGCAAACCAATCTGATTGATTGTGAAGAATCTGGGCTACCAAGTGTCACTTTTGTAACCGTTTCCAATCTTGTTTGCTAAAATTAGTTTTTCTTTTCTAATAGTAGAAGTCTCTAATACTTTGATCATTGATCATTGATGTATAAATTTCAAGGAAGTTAATACAAGGAATTAACAAAAATTTATTGTTCTAAACCTTGTCTCCTTTTGAGTTTTCTTTTGATTCAAGGAATTAAGTAAATGCTTAGTATAATTTGATAGAATTATAATTTATAAAGTATTATAAAATTTCAAATTAGGAACAAGTATGATAAATCAATTTCTACTTCTAGAAGACTAGTAAATTAGGAAGCTTCGACCGCCAGCAATGTTCCAAAGTTACACCTAGTTGTTTTGTAACTTCTCAATGGTTAAGTGGTTATGATGGTGATAGGTTCCAAGGTCCTGAATAACGACATGTGTAACTTCGAAAGGTGTTGAAAAGTGAGAGTAAGTTTCAATAGATGGTGTCAACGGTTGGATAATTGATTTAAATTTGTCAGGAATAGTTTCGAAGCTATGATAGTAATGTTAAAGTGGTTTGTAGAGCTTTGTGAGGGTTTCTTGGTCGTTAGTGGTGGTGGTTATGAAGTTGCGAAGAAGTATTTGGTGGTTAGGCATAAATTTGGAAAATTTATATCTAAGTGTTTGTTACACGGTTCCACCCTTACAAAAATTTTAAGAAGATTGTTAGTGTAACTTTGGAAGGGTTCCTAAGGCCCTTGATTTGTATGTAGAAAATTTGAGACATGGTTAGATGAACTTCTTGCGTAACTTCAGAACTAGACTAGCTTAAGTTTTGAAATAGCATGAGTCGTTTACACTTTACAGTGAGGAATAAGGATATTATATGATTATACTTCAAGTCCACAAACACAGTAACTTGAATATTAAAATTTAATATTATACTTCAAATTTCAATATAATAACATAGAAATTATACAATGTTCATTATACTTAAAATTTAAAAAATCATGAACAATAGTTTTCTAAATTGTAAATATAATATGAGTCAACTTCAAGATTCAAGCCCAAGAAGTACAATATAAAGTGTATATTTATAAATACCTATTAACTAAATGTCATTGCTAAATCACTTCACTAAATCAGTGAGCAGTCTGCCGCTTCAATATCCCACATGGAATCCAGCTCCTAAAATTGACTAGTAGAAAGAGGTTCCTCTTCATTCTGAGTTGGGTATGCTAAATCAAAAAAATCTTCATCTTAATTTTGATTCTGGGACCAAGATCCATCATTTGTCTCAGAATTAGTAGTAGCACCACCAAGTTTTGAAGTGTTTCAAAGTCCTCATCTTTCACACATGGAATTCCAAATTTCAAATGTCGTATCATAACTTGGAAAGTCTCTAACATTGTATTGAGTTACAAACAACCTCAAGCAAGTTTCCAAATTTTTGTCTAGTTTGTTTCTGATCTTTGATTTCAAAAACCCCAATGCACTGAAAACTCTTTCATCTTCCATAGACCCCAATATCATTATTTGACATAAATCAAAAAGTTTTAAATATTTTGATATTGAATCATGCAATACTTTACTCTACTCTATCCTTTTCCAAAGCTTGGTTATTGCACCAGGTTCAAATGGATTCTCCAATTTTTTCAACTGCAATTTCATACATGATGCAAATTGTCTACATTATTTTTTATGATTAGCTAAATCTAAAATTCCTTCAATTGGTTCTCCATTACAATCTGCATGTTTTGAAAACTCTCAGATCAATTCATCAATTTTTTTATGAAAGATATGTGCATCAATTTGTTTATCTCTGACTTGTTTCCAAAAATGAGGAAATAAACAACCCATGCCCTCAAGAATTTCTTCTTGATGGAATCTTTCACAAATCTAAGTTGAACGTTGGTAGGAAATTAACTTCAAATTATCACTAACAGATTTAACAATCTAGTCAAAATCAGCCCTTTTAACCGGAAGTAGTCTTCCTCGCTTGCTCGTCTTAGATTGGTGCATTGGTATTTCATATCCTTTCACAAACAAACATAAATCATTTTTTACATTAAATTGTAAAAAATTGTCAGCATGATTCAAATATGTAATTGTCTGCCACCTGAAAAATTTTGGGCTTTGAATTTTTGTCATATCTGAGTACAGAGAATCTAGGGAAATGCATGTCATTCTATGTAAACTTCTATACTCATGGATATACATAGTTCTATCTTGGGATTTCTTAACAAGTTTTTTCATTAAATCCAATATAGGGAGAAGATTGGATAAAGTTAATAGAGTCTCTATATCACTTAACTTATGTAACAAATCAGGATCTTTGTCTACTGTGAGGCATAGCTCATATATTAGTCTGATCAAGGATTGATATTATATTAGAACTCTTTCTACTGGTCCATGCAAAGAGATCCATTTGGTCTCAACATCCTTGAGAAGCTTTTTTCCTAGTGTTACTCCCTCTAAAAAAAATCTTAAATTCTCAAAACATTTAGGACTTATGTAGAAGTAAGAGTATATATAGCTTGCAGACTATATCTTCAACTTTTGACACTGTAGGAAAATCGCTTACAATTTTATATGCTAAATTCATTTGATGGGTCATGCGATGTATGCCAAGCATGTAAGGTGTAATAATAGTTTTTAATAATGCACAAAGACCATTCCTTTGGCCTTGCATTACTACAGTTTCATTAGCTCCAACACACACTAACTTCTTTCCAATTGTTAAATCGTCAATACTAGAAACTTCATTCAAAGCATTCTTCACTTCAAAATATAAGTTTTTCGTTGTTGAATTGCCCCTCATTTTATGAACATAGAGTAGATAATCTTGGAAGACATGTTCTTTTACTATATACACATGCATACAGACCTAACAAGTGTTATCTACTGTAGTAACTTCATCTATGGATAATGAAATGAATCTAGACTATTTTACTTTCTCCTATAAATTTTGATTTTCCACCTCAAAAAGATAGTTTTTTCATTTCCCCTCCAACGTTTGTTGACCAATGTGACATAGGATAGTGAGAAACTCTCAAAAGGGATAATAAATTACCATATTTTGAGAAGTCTCTCATAGGACACCCTCTAGACATAATATGAAAAACAACACTCATTTGAATGGTCTTTGCTAGGTTTACTTCATTGGCTGCATGTTTAAACCCAACCTTGATTGGATTTTCACTACTAGAAATTATTGACATTCTCTTGTTATGCTCTTCATATTCTATGGTATACTTAACATGAAGACTTTCTTCCTTTGATTTTAACATGAAGACTTTCTTCCTTTGATTTCCATCTCACTACTGATATTTCTTGTCTATCTATGGTCTATTTTTCATAAACCTTACCAATATGCTTTTCTATAGTGTCAAGCTTTAGCTTCAACTTCTCTCCTTTATTTTTCCAAGTACAAATCTTACACCTACATTATGTTGGTTGTTCATCATTATTTAGGACCGGTTCAATGAACCAATACTTTTCTATCCTATCAACCTTAAAATTTCTTGTCATTTCCCACTCCCGCTGTATTTTTACTTTCCTTTTCCTTTTCTTCTTACCAACATCAATATTATCTTCATTTCTATCATTTTCATCCAACTAGTTATGTGTATCCCTTATAACATCTTCTATTGTGCCACCATTGTTATCCTCATTTGATGCATTTTGATTTAACTCATTGACAACCCTAGCTCATGGTGAGCTACTGTGAATGGATTTTGCACTTGCAATTGAAGAAGTTGATGGAGCAAAAACATTGCTAACTCCAAAGAAAGCCTTTATGGTAGTATCTTTAAGTTTTGGGCATTTTGATGGCCTCCCAGACCCTTCACTGCCCTGAGGAGTCTTACCCTTTTTTAGCTTTCTAATCCCTTCACTTCCTTGAGTCTGAGTCTGAGTCTCAACCTCCCTTGACATCTCAATCCCTTCAATAGCTCAAGGATACTCAGGATAGTCTCCCTTGTCTGACATCTTGACATCTCACTAGTCACTAGGATTCTAGGAATTAAAACTAATAGCAATACTGTGAAGTGTGAATAAATAATTACTTACCTTGGTCCTTCTTTCTCTGAATTCTGCTTATCTAAAATACTGAATCCTCTGTTTACTATTGCAAAAATTTTATTTGTAAATTTGGCCCTCCAAAATTTTGTAACGAGAGACGAAAAGACTAACAAATTTGATTTGAATTTATATCAATCCATGATTACAATTTTCATTTTTTTGAATTCTTGGGCTTTTCAAAATACATTAACATTTTGATTTAAGTATGGAAAAAATGTGCCAACCTGTGCAATGCACAATGTAGAAATTAACAAATGGTTGTTGAAATAGGTCCTGGTCAATATAACAATTGATAAACGGTTGGCGAAATAGGACCAATATAAAGACTATTTGGCTATATTTAGATTTTATTTTCAATTCATAATTAATAACCCTTGGCGAATAAGATGTCATTACAAGAACCACATCATATTGGTCAAATGTGAATATACCGGTCAACCATGTCAAATAAAAAATCTTAATGGTGATTCAAAATAATATTGACCTATTATCGTGTAGTGATTGAGTGATTTGGGTCATCGTTGTATCGTGCACGATTCCCCAATTCTAGCAACTCAATTTCCTAGAATTCACCAAAAGGAGAATATTCACCACTAAAAATTACTCTGTACTACTCCCACAAGCCACATTGATCACATAAAGTGAGATATTCTATATATACATGTAGACTTCAAAACCAATAATTCTGATTGCACACACTTGTCCAGGAACAGTGAAGACTAAATTGGATTATTTACCTTTAAAACTAAATGAAATAATAAAATACTTGCATGGAAATGGAAAAAAATCAAACTTAAATAATTTTAATTCATTTTATATGCAAGATCAAGTTGTTTCAAATATCCAAAAATATAAGATCGAGGACTGTACCCCGCGGCCAAGAATTGATTGTTGAAAGAAAATATTTTTTATTGATTCAAGAACACATTACATTTGTTCTTCTATCCTCATACACCTCTAAAAAATCTTCACTCACATGTATATTCATCAAAAATATCCCTCAACCCAACACAACCAAGTAACTACCTTTAAAACTTCCTCAAAAATGACTGTGACAGTTAAAACCGACTGTCATATCACTAAACTCACCAAAATGATAATTAACTATTGTCAAGTTCACAAAAAAGTTTTCAACTCAAAAAAAAGATGTTAAATTCCTCCCTTAGGACATTTCATAAGGTCTATAAGTAACCTTACAACCTATTCTAACCCCATAGCCCTTACATGATCCTTCTAGGCTATATTTTGCATATAATACAACATTACATCCTTTTAACACTTTTAGTGCATTTTACATCATTTAGTGCATCTAATGGCCAATTTACATCCATAAGGTGACCTTATAGGTCCTAACAAAATCCATTTACACTTGGATCATCAAGTGCCCCCAAAGAGTGCTCTTCTATCCTCACGGGCCAAAATGGCTTACATATCATTGTTCATGATCCTCTTACACAAGATGATCAATCACACTAACAAAACATCATTAAATGACCAATCTTGGTCGTATTACATTGCAGATGACCCTTCATGGTCATGTATTCAACTCCCTAGGATCCATGAGTGACCCTAGTATACCTTCATGTCCTTGGTGCTCTACACGAAAGAAATTTTTCAACTAGCAGGAAAATGTTGTCAAAATGCAACTTTTGCATGTTTTACAACATTTACATTTTTGCAACAAAATTTGCAATCCTTAAACATCTCGACCCTTCTCAACATAGGAATGGATAAAACTAATATAAATCATTAAAAGTATCTTTCTAGAGGACCTAAAATCCATAAGGACCTAGTGCTATAGCCCCTTGCCTCTTATGTCCATGGTGGTTTATAGTGTACCTACCAATGGAATAGAGTACCACAATAGGGGAAACTTATTAAAAACCTTTACAAAATGAAATATAGAAGAAGAAAAGAGACATCTCCAATGTCCCTCACATCATCATTCACTATCTTAAGTAGAGTTGGGTGCCCTTGCACCATACACCCCTAGAGAAAACATCCTCATACTCCTTGTAGTCCTTGTACTCCATGTACTACCTATATCTTGTCCTCTTTTATATTCTAGTGTCTAGAATCTTGTCTAAGATGGGTGGTTCATGATTTGGAATTTCATCATCATCAAAGGATTCCTGTATAGAAGGATTGTCACCTATTTTCACATCACACTTTTAAAGAGTTATATCACAAATATTAAATATAGGTGATAGACCAAGATCAGGAGGGATTTCTATTTTGTATGTATTTTGCCCACATTTCTCAAGGATCTAAGAGGGTCCTATCCTTCTCTACATTATCTTTGTATACTTTCCCTTTGGGAGCCTTTCTTTCTTCAAATTCACCCATACCATGTCTCGAACATCAAACTAAACATCCATTCTTTTTTTGTCATCATACTATTTTTATTTTGTAATGCCCAAAAGTTCGGGTCAAAACACAACCAACAATTTTTTTTTAAAAGGTTAAAAGTTCCACGTTTAAGATGCGGGTAAGAGGAGTCAATGACGAGGTCACAAAAGATTCAGGTGATCAACCTCAACAATGTTGTTTTTCCATAGGTTGTTAGTTGAAACTCAATAGAAGAAGAATTCGTTAATCATCTTAACGATCAATTTCGTCGATCGTCAATCTATTAATCTTATAGATTCTCCAAGAGTAAGAGAAGATTTATTTAATAACATTATTATATATATATATATATATATATATATATATATATATATATATATATATATATATATATATATATATATATATATATATATATATATATATATATATATATATATATATATATATATATATATATATATAGATTAACCATTTTTCATAAGTCCAATTTTAATTATTAGATTGTCAATTTATGAAAATATTGAATATAAAATTTAATAATCGTTACACCAATATCCATTACAAAAAGAATATATACCAATTCAATTAATAATTACAACGTAACAATTGATTAATGAACTTGTTAACTATTCAATAAATTTAAAGAGAAACATTAATTAATGATATATATTCAAAAATTATAATTAAATAACATATAAGAAATTAATTAATAATTATAATATATTAATTAATTAATATATTTATTAATTAGTTAATATACTATAATATATCAATTAATATTATAAACATGCTATACCATTAGCACATGGTACCTTAAACCATAACAAAATAACTTATTAAAACATTGTCAAATAATAACCATTTATAGATATTAACATTACATTAATTAAAAACATTTCTAAAAAAAATACTAACTAACTACAATCATTAACAAGACTTAATTTTCAATTGACCTATTAATCTAACATCCCAATCTAACTTAACTAAAATACTAACTCACCCACTAAACTAAACATCCTACTAAATTAAACTAACCTACTAACCTACTCTATCCTACTCCCTCCATCCACGTGCCCAAGGGAAAGGACACAACCAAAGCCTGCGCCATTTTAGGGGAGATGTAAAAGTCTCCAAAGGCAGCGCATATAAAGGAGGATAAAAAGGGGGGTGCATTAAATTTGAACAGACCTTTATAAGTCTTGGCCCCCACCAAGTATTAATTAAATGAACAAGACTACTCTACCATAAACATGCGCCAAACTTCTATGGAGAGTGGTCGATGCATTAATTTTATTGCAGACATAGAATAAACAATTCTAAAGTGAGTATCCCCATGCTGTGCACCCATGATGGGGAGTCAGCTAAGGTACATTCCCCTGCCCAATAAGAAGGTTTCAATTAAAACAAAGACTTGACATCCCTCCACATGCGCCATGTTATGGGGAAGATATTAAATAAGGTAAGGGGGTAAAGTAGATTAATATTTTATTTGTTTAATATATATTGAGGTGGAAAGTTTATTATATTAAAATGACTATGGTATGGATTTTGTATGGGATTTTTATCCCATACAAAATCCAGAGAGCATTTTGCTCTCTTAAAATCTGGAGAGTGTTATTTTGCTTGCACTATTTTTACATCTTCTTGCAAATTATGAGTAGTATATCTTAATCATTTAATTAGTCTCCTTAATGCATAAGGAAGTATATTGTCTTAAGATTGTTAGAGTATCAATAAGGGTTAAATATAGTTTGATTGAAAATCAATTGAGATATCAACATATAAATTAATTTGTTCATTTCTTCATAGATGTTTCATTACAATTGATAGGTCTAAAAGAGTGATATGAATCAAATGGAGATTATTTTCAATGATCATGACATTTAAATCATCATATATGAATCTGCAATATTCCTACTTCAACCAAAATATGAAATCTTATTGAAATTGATACAATATCTATTCTATCAATATTGAGAACTCATTGCAAAAAGGAGAGTAATTTCAACAATACCCTTTATCTATTCTATCAACTTTGATTTTCATTCCACAAGAAGGAATAACTTCATTATCTCAAGAAGTAGAATACATTGGATATGGAAGAAATGATTCATCATTTTCAATATAGTCATCTCCTCAACTAAAATACATATTCTTTGTGATAAAGAAGTATTCACATTTACAACTAATTAATCCAAACTGGTCTAGATACTCAATGAGAGTTCAAGATGGAATAACAAAACTCATCTTCATTACTAATCTCTTACAACTTCACAATAGCCAAAAGGCATACAAACAACATTACAAAATACAACAAGAAGATGATCTTCAACAAGGATCAACAATACCACATCATAGGATAATTCTACACCAAGAGAGTGGACTTTTTCAAGCATCATCCACATGAGTCTTGACATCCAAACCTGCAAATAAAAAAAATGGAGAACCATGGGTGCTCACCACCCAACCTAGGTCTCTTATGAGACCACCCCCGAGCTTGGAGAACCAAGGCTAAACGGGTATGCAACAAGATCAACAAGATGCTCACAAACAATATACACAATGCACATATGACAAATTACTCCCTTCCAAGGTTACACAAATGAGTCTTACAAGCTCATTGAGAGGGTGGAGGTGGGCTTTTCCAAGGGGAGAATGCCATTACATAAAAATTTTCTCACCATGAGTATTCAAATGCCTCTTCAAGGCTACATATCCATGCATATCCAAATGCCTCTTCATACACATACTTTTCTTAACATCCTCTTCAAAATACAAGAATGCAATGGCTTCCATGGTGCCCGTACACCATGGACTTATCCCTCTTCTCCAAGAGAAGAGACTCTCACCTCATGGAGATCCCAACTAACCCCTCCACCCATAGGCCACTTCTTCCCTTCCCAAAGGGTGAGTAATGCCTCACACCCATAAACAAGGACTCCCTCAATCAAGCAAAAAGAACAAGATCAAACCATGAAATCAAAACACAAAATCCCTCCATTACAACACATTGTCACAACAAGAACCAAGATTCATATGCATGAGAAAGAAAAATATAAGTTAATCTAAAGAGCAAGTAGAAAGGCTTCCATGAGAAGAGTAACCAACCTCCATAAGTGTGATGGAAATGGAAATTTGAGAAGAGCTTATCCACTATCCTTCCTCAATCCAAACCCTAATGTCTCCAAATGTGGAGAGTGGGTGAACACCCACTAAATCTCCTAAGGGCCTCTAAAAAGGCCTCCAAATATCTACCCACCCACCATCCATAAATGCAGACTTGACTCTATGGCCTTGTTGTCTTCCCTTGTCCCCTCATGATAAATGCATGATTGAAAGAAAAGGTGGAGTTGGGTAAAGATCATGACTTATCCAATTTCGAAGTTGAGGGCAAATGGGTCATAAAATAGGTTACCAAGGTCACTAGGGAATTAGGGACATGCTCAAAACCTTCTTAACTCATAACCCTATCCATAAGGTACTTAAATTATGCCAAAAATGACCCTTAGAACCCCTTATTGGCCTCTAGAAGTGACTAGAACAAGGATGAATTAAAACAAGCACATAACAAGTGTCAAATGACACTAACGATTACACATTACATACCCAAGGTCATGTCCTGAATGACAACAAGAACTTAACTAATAACACACATGCAAAAATCCACATTTACCAGGAGTTCACATTACAACGAGGCTTTTAATCCCATGTCAGATTAAGCTTTGGCTTACTCAATTCACATATGTTTAACCTTGGTTCTCCGATTAATTCCATGGTTCTCTTACCTACACACTCCTCAATGCAGCATCAATAATTCAAGGAAGAAAAACCAATACGAATAAACATATAAGATATAACATCTTCAATTTAATCAAAATTCAATTGCTTAGTTTCAATTTCATAATTCAATCGCATCTCTAATGCCTACTAATCTTGTAATTCAATTGAAATCATGATCATCAATAATCTAACATCATCACAAGGTAATCATCAATTACTCATAACATCAATGCAGCGAAGATGTCTAACATGATATTTATTTGCAACATAGAATTCGATTGCATTCTTACAATCGCTTTCTCATAATTCATGATTCAATGCATACATCTAATCACTTTCATATAGTGCATAATTTAATTGCATATAATTTTATACACATAAGTTATAATTTCTACTACATACTCAAAGTCACATAAAGTACAATGCCCACATATAGATCATAATCCAAATTCAAGCTTGCAAACATATAGAACACATTCATTATTTCAATTCAATTCAATCTACATAATTTGATTGCATAACTTCATAGTACTCCTAATCTCAAAGATTCTCAATTTTCCTTAGCATGATATTTAAGATAAATCGATGGTTCAACATCGGTAAGGGGGTAACCATAACAATCAGGTCCTATAAAATTCTTATCACAAGTATGATTAAATTTCCTAATCTAGGAAAACAAAATGCAGAATAATCCTATTAGTCTAGGATCTAACAAATCCTTGTTCAAGGTTCTAAGAATATCACCAAAATGTCACTATGGTATAACCATATAATACATCATCAAAACATTACTCATCCTCCTCGTAGGAGTTACTAGAATCATCACGTCAACTTATTAATTTAATCCAAGATAAACTTAAGACTTAACACATACTAATTTGGCATTTACATCTCGACTTCTTGAAACTAATCCTTTCGACAAAAGTACTCAAAGGAGCCTTAATAGTCTAGCTGAACGTATGATCTGTAGGGTAACATATTGCATCCAAGATTCACTTACATAATTAATAACCTAGAGATATCACCTCTGTCATAGTGACACTTAGTTGATAGGTACTGATATGAAGGTATAATTCCATTAGGGATTTACCATTCATCCAGATACTACAACACCCCTTAATCTTCCATCATCGAAGTGTCGAGGAAAAGGTGGAAACAAGTTGGGCCTTACATATTTTTCTATAGATTATTGTAATTGATGTTTAACCATATCTTGTACCTCCTTGATAGCAATTGTAAAAATTTCTCCTTAAGCACTAATTGGTTCTCCCTGATTGAGTTCTCTCAATTCCATGACACATCTTGGGTGTAGGCCATACACATTTTGGAATGGTGAATGGCTAGTGCTTCTATTTACTATATCATTGTATGAATAATCTTCTTGTGCTAACATTGTGTCTCATTTCTCACCATGTTTCCTAGTGAGACTCCTCAATAAATTTCCTAGAGATCTATTTACTACCTCTATTTGACAATCTATTTATGGATGGTAGGTAGATGAGAAGGCCAAGTTGGTATGCAATTTCCTCCATAGTGTTCTCCAAAAGTGCCCTATGAACTTGACATATCTATCTGACAATATATTTAATGGCAAGCCATGGATTCTTACAATTTATTTGAAAAAGAGATCTGCAACATAAGAATCATCAGAGGTAGTTTTACATGGCAAGAAATGAGATATCTTGTTGAATGTATCAACCACCACATAAACACTATCATATCCCTTCTTGGTTCTAAGTAGTCCTCATACAAAATCCATAATGATACTCTCTCATGCTCTTGAAGGAATAGGGAGGGGTTGATAGATTCCTACATTTGTAGATCTTCTTTTTGCCTTTTGAAAAATCACACATAACTCTACAAACTTCCTGATGTCTACTTGCATCTTAGACCAAAATTAGTTCCTCTTCACCAACTCTAGGGTCTTCTCAAGACCAAAATGTCTTATTATGGCTCCATAATTTTTTTCCTTGATTATATTAACCCTCATGGAGCATTTAGGGATACATAATTTCCATCCTTTATAAAGAAATCCATGTTGTATCAAATACTCAAAAAAATCAACATGATACCTTTCATCAAAAGAAGTACATACCTGATAGATCTCACAAAAATCCTCATTCGAATTATACATGTTTTTCATAGCTACAATCCCTACACTTTCCAACTTGATTTGTGTTATTTTCAACACCCTCCTACTCAAGGCATTATCCACCTTGTTCTTTATTCCCTTATTGTGTTTAAGAGAAAATGTGTAGGACTTTAAAGTCTCAAACCAGTTCATATGTCTGTGGCTAAGCTTTTCTTGAGTGTTTATAAAACTCGGTGCCTTGTTGTCAGTAAACACAATGAATTATTTTGGCATTAAGTAGTGCCTCTATTTTTTCAAAGAATGAACTAGAGCATACATTTCTAAGTCATATGAGGAATACTTTATTTTTTCTTCATTCAATTTTTTACTTAAAAATGATATAGATGTTAGGAATAGTCACAAGAGATAACTGAGAGGGGGGGGGGCTGAATTAGTTATCTACAAGATTCAATTCTTTATCCAATTAAGTATACTTAAACATAAAGCATAAACACAATGAAAGAACACAACACCAATATTTTGGTTACGGGGAAACCCAAATAGGTAAAAACCCCAGTGGGAATTAACACCCACTAATATTCTACACTAGAGTATTATGATCCTTGTTAGAAGATCCTTAACCCTATTAGGAGTTTATTTACAATATATTTAGTACAGTAGACCTGGTCAAGGGTTGGAATCTATTAGGATTCTTTTACAATTGTCCCTGTTAGGGGAGAGGACACACTGTTTGAGAGCTCACTGCTCAAATGGGTGAAGGCTACAACCTTCTGAATAATAGATACACACTATATCTGGATCTTGGTGAATTGCACTTTGACCTACTATTTGGATTAGTTCCAATTAATAGCACAAGTACTCTAGTTGGTCACATATACCATCTTCTAATGGCTCAACACTTCACACACTCTGCTCTGTTTTGCTTAATCAACCATGAACCACACTTCAACAATCACAAATGACTGCCTATAAATATCTTTCCTCCTAATGATATAATCAAGTCAGCCTATTAGAACAACCTTGAAATCATAATAGAGAAACCATAACAAACTCCAACAAATATTCTGTCGGCTCTATTATGCATGCAACACAATCTGGGACCTATCCAAGAAGATAATTGTAGATGCACGCCACACACTGTCAGCTCTACCAAAACAACTAGAACTTTCTCTATAAGCTGAAATAACTTATGCACTCTTAATCAAACATGAATAACTCTCCTCTAAGCTTAAGTCCTAGGGCACATACCCACAAGATAGGCACAACTACATAACCAATAAAATATATGTTGGCTCTTCTGAATAAACATAGGAAACTATTGCTGGTGAATAGCGACTACATAACTACACTTCTACTCATCAAAAGACTATGTGTCCATAACTAAAACATCACTAACATGGCTTCAACATAAATCCAAGCATGCAAGGATCCATGATAATTGTATGGACAACCATACACAAAACACTATCTGTTACTCTGTTAGGAACACTACTGACACCAACTGCAATATAACTGTCTGTACTAATAGTTAACCTTTGCACCCATGATATCATGCTGATATCATGTCCATGCAACATATACAGAAAAATTAATACATAAGACTTCCACGCATGCTACTTTCCATATGTTGTCATCAATGACAAACATACAGTTAGTACTGGTCTGCTGGCAAATCTCCAACAATAGGCTTACCTTCCCGACTAATAAAAGATCTTATAGCCATGTGACTGGCATCAGAATCCACTTGAAAGATATTTTTGAATTCTGGTAGAGCAAGGATTGGTTGTTGGGACTCCTTCTTTAAGGCCTCAAAGGATTCATTATCTTCATTAGTCCAAACAAATTTACACTTTCCCTCTTATAATCTAGTGTCCAAAATCTTGTCTAACATGGGTGGTTTAGTCTTTGGAATGTCACCATCATCAAGGGCTTCATGTATAAAAGGATTGTTACCCATTTTCATATCACACTTGTAAAGAGTTAGATCACAAACATTAAATATAGGTGACAGACCAAGATCAGGAGGGAGTTCTATTTTGTATGCATTCTTACCACATTTCTCAAGGATTTGATAGGGTCCCATCTTTCTCTATATTAGCTTTGTATACTTTCCCTTTGGGAGATTTTCTTTATTCAAATTCACCCATACCATGTCTCCAACAAAAAAATGAACATCCCTTCTTTTTTTGTCATCATACTCTTTGTGTTTTTTTGCAGATTCTTGTAGTTGATGTTTAACTTGATCTTGTACCTCCTTGATAGAAATTGCAAATGCTTCTCCTTCAGCACTGATTGGTTCTCCTTGATTGAGTTCTCTCAATTCCATGACACCTCTTTGGTTTAGGCCATACACAATTTGGAATAGTGAATGGCCAGTGCCTCTATTTACTATATCATTGTATGAATATTCTTCTTATGCTAATATTGCGTCCCATTTCTCACCATGCTTCCTAGTGAGACACATCAATAAATTTCCTAGAGATCTTTTTACTACCTTTGTTTGACCATCTATTTGTGGATGGTAGGTAGATGAGAAGGCCAATTTTGTACCCAATTTCCTCCATTATGTTCTCCTAAAGTGCCCTATGAACTTGACATCTCTATTTGACACTATATTTAATGGAAAGCCATGGGTTTTTACAATTTCTTTGAAAAAGAGATCTGCAACATAAGAAGCATTAGAGGTAGTTTTACATGGAAAGAAATGAGACATCTTACTGAATCTATCAACCACCACATAAACACTATCATATCCCTTCTTGGTTCTAGGTAGTCCTAATACAAAATTGATATTGGTACTCTCCCATGCTCTTAAAGGAATAGGGAGGGGTTAGTAGAGTCCCACATTTGTAGATCTTCCTTTTTCATTTAGACAAATCACAAATGACTCTACAAACCTCCTGATGTCTTCTTGCATCTTAGGCCAAAAGTAGTTCCTCTTCACCAACTCTAGGGTCTTGTCAGGACCAAAATGTCTTGTCATAGCTCCATATTTTTTTTCCTTTACTATATTCATTATCATAGAGCATTTATGGATACACAACTTCCCTCCTATAAAAATAAATCCATCCTATCTCAAATACTTAGAAAACTCAACATGTTACCTTTCAACAAAAGAAGTACATACTTGGTATATCTCACAAATATCCTCATCAGAATTATACATGTTTTTAAGAGCTTCAATCCTCACACTTTTCAGCCTAATTTTTTTATTGTCAACACCCTCCTACTCAAAGTATCAACTACCTTGTTTTTTATTCCCTTCTTGTGTTTAAGAGAAAATGTGTAGGACTATAAAGTCTCAACCCACTTCATAGGTTTGTGGCTAGGTTGTTCCTAACTATTTATAAAACTTAGTACCTTGTTGTCAGTAAACATAATGAATTATTTTGGCATAAAGTAGTGCCTCCATTTTTTCAAAGACTGAACTAGAGCATACATTTCTAACTCATATGAGGAATACTTTATTTTTTCTTCATTTAATTTTTCACTAAAAAATGTTATAGGCTTACATTCCTGACTGATAACAACTCCTATAGCCATGTGACTGGCATCACACTCCACTTGAAAGATATTATTTAAGTTTGGTAAAGAAAGTAGTAGTTGTTGGGCCACCTTTTTTAAGGTCTCAAAGGATTCATTAGGTTCATTAGTCCAAACAAATTTACACTTTTTCCCTCCTTTTATAGCCTCAAGCATAGGTGCATAAATGTGAGTAAAACCCTTTATAAATTTCCTATAAAATGTGGACAATCCATGAAAAATTCTAACATCTCCCATTGTCCTAGGGGTATGGCAAGAAAGGATAGCACTTACCTTCTCCTGGTCTATCTTCAACTCACCGTGTGAGATTATAAATCCTAAGTAGATTATCTCCTCTTGCAAGAATATGCACTTTTCAATATTTATCATCAACTCCTCCTTATGTAACTTTTCCAAGACCATGTCCAAGTGTCTTAATTGTTCCTCTTTTGACCTACTGAAAATTAGTATATCATCAAGGTATACTATCACAAACTTTCCTATAAAGTCCCTCAATACTTCATTCACGAACCTCATGAATGTACTAGGGGCATTGGACAAGCCAAATGGAATGACTTTCCATTCATACAAGCCCTCATTAGTTTTAAAGGATGTCTTCCAATTATCAACTAGCTTTATCCTAATCTGATGGTATCCACTTTTGAGATCAATTTTGGTAAAATATTTATCACCCCCCAAATAGTATAACAAGTCTTCAATCCTAGGGATTGGGAAATGATACCTTATGGTGATTTTGTTTATTTCTCTTGAGTTAGTATAGAGCCTCCTAGTACCCTCCTTCTTAGGTGCAAGGACTCTAGGTATTGTACAAGGGCTTAGGCTCTTCCCAATTAACAATGATTCCAATAATTCTTTAATTTCTAGAGCCATCTCTTCATTCTACTAGGGTGTAAGCTTGTATGTTGCCTTGCTAGGAAGTGTAGACCATGGTATGAAGTCAATAAAATGACTTGTGTCTCTGACAGGTGGTAGAAACCTTGGTATACCATCTAAAATAATGCCTCTATAATTATCCAATAAGTGTTGAACTGGAGGTTCTACTAGCCTTTCCTTCTTTGGTTTGTCATCTCCTTCTTTAGTCACTGTCACAGTTCTAGGTATAGGAATCAGCTCAAAACATACTTCTTCATTAGCAACATCTTTAATGAATTCCTTACCTTCCATTACTAGTAATTTGTCTTCTTTTCCCTTGTATTCTAATTTATCTTCCATTAGGTGTAGTAGTTTAATCACCTTCCCATCCTTTATAATGGACTATGTATTTCTAAAACCATCATGGTGTGCCTTAAGATCAGACTTCCATGGTCTCCAAAGTAGGCTATGGAAAGCATCCATCTTTGCCACATTAAATAGCAACCTATCCTTATAGGATCCAATTTGAGAGTCTACCCAATATGACTCTTCCATGATAGCTTGTTGACCTTAGGTTAGCCATGAGACCGTATAGGGAGAAGGGTGATAAATTATTTTCATCTTTAGATTATCTATTTCACTTATTTGTATAGATCACTTCACTTCCATATAGTACTTCCTATAACCCTTTTAAATGGTTGATTACAATTTTATGTCCTTCCAAAGGGTTCATAACTAGTTTTTGAAATTTAGAGCCATTACAGAAGAAGTTGCTCAACTAGAAAGAAAATGTTGTCAAAATGCAACTTTTGCATTTTTGACAACTTTTACATTTTTGCAACAAAATTTGCAATCATTAAACATCTCGACCCTCCTCAACATAGGAGTGGATAAACATGAAAGAAAGCATAAAAAATAACTTCCTAGATGACCTAAAATCCCTAAGGACCTAGTGCTATAGCCCCTTGGGTCTTATTTCCATGGTGGTTTATAGTGTACCTACCAATGCCATAAAGTAACACAATAGGGGAAACTTATTAAAAACCTTTACAAAATGAAACATAGAAGAAGAAAAGAGACATCTCCAATGTCCCTCACATCATAATTCATTGTCTTGAGTAGAGGTGGGTGCCCATGCACCATACTCCCCTAGAGAAAAGAGCTCAAGCCCACTTGAGATGAGTTGATTGAAATTTGCACCATGGCTCAAAATTTGTTATTTAGTTATCCATATTGCCTCCAAATCAGGTTTGTCTTTCCAATGGACCAAGTAATCCTTTTACTCCCTATTTATTATCTTCTTTTCTATTCTAGTGCTCATAATTTTATCTAAGATGGGTGGTTCATGCTTTGGAATGTCACCATCATCAAGGGCTTCTTATACAGAAGAATTGTCACCTATGTTCACATCACACTTGTAAAGAGTTAGATCACAACCATTAAATATAGGTGATAGACCAAGATCAGGAGGGAGTTCTATTTTGTATGCATTATTACCACATTTCTCAAGGATTTGATAGGGTTCTATCTTTCTTTGCATTAGCTTTGTATACTTTCCCTTTGGGAGTCTTTCTTTCTTCAAATTCACCCATACCATCTCTCCAAAAAAATTGAATATCCCTTCTCTTTTTGTCAGCATACTCTTTGTATTTTTTTGCAGATTGTTGTAGATGTTTAACTTGATCTTGTACCTCCTTAATAGAAATTGCAAATGCTTCTCCTTCAACATTAATTAGTTCTCCATGATTGAGTTCTCTCAATTCCATGACACCTCTTGGCTGTAGGCTACACACAATTTTGAATGGTGAATAGCCAGTGCTACTATTTATTGTATCATTGTATGAATATTATGCTTGTCCTAACATTGTGTCTCATTTTTCACCATGCTTCCTAGTGAGACAGCTTAATGAATTTCCTAGAGCTCTATTTACTACCTTTGTTTCACCATCTATTTGTGGATGGTAGGCAAATGATAAGGCAAAGTTGGTGTCCAATTTCCTCCATAGTATTCTACAAAAGTGACCTATGAACTCAACATCTCTATCTAACACTATACTTAATGGAAAGCCATGGATTCTTACAATTTGTTTGAAAAAGAGATCTGCAACATAAGAAGCATCATGAGTAGTTTTAAATGGCAAGAAATGAGTCTTGCTAAATCTATCAACCACCACATAAACACTATAATAACCCTTATTGGTTCTAGGTAGTCCTTATACAAAATCCATACTGATACTATCCCATTCTCTTGAAGGAATAGGGAGGGATTGGTAGAGTCCTACATTTTTAGATCTTCCTTTTTCCTTTTCACAAATCACACATGAACCTACAAACTTCCTAGTGTCTACTTGCATCTTAGGCCAAAAGTAGTTCCTCTTCACCAACTCTAGGGTCTTGTCAAGACCAAAATGTCCTGCCATGGATCCATAATTATTGTCCTTGATTATATTCACTCTCATGGAGCATTTATGGATACATAACTTTCCTCCTTTAAAAATCATTCCATCCTATATCAAATACTCAAAAAACTCAACATGATACCTTTCATATAATTACATACCTATTAGATCTCACAAAAATCCTCATCAGAGCTTCAATCCCTACACTTTCAAGCCTAATTTGTGTTATTTTCAACACCCTCCTTCTCAAGGAATCAACCACCTTGATATTTATTCCCTTCTTTTGTTTAAGAGAGAATGTGTAGGACTTTAAAGTCTCAACCCACTTCATATGTCTATGGCTAAGATTTTCTTGACTATTTATAAAACTCAGTGCCTTGTTGTCGGTAAACACAACCAATTATTTTGTCATAAAGTATTGCCTCCATTTTTTCAAAGACTAAACTAGAGCATACATTTCTAAGTCATATGAGGAATAATTTATTTTTGCTTCATTCAATTTTTCACTGATAAATTCTATAGGCTTACCTTCCTAACTGATAACATCTCTTATAGCCATGTGACTAGCATCACACTCCACTTGAAAGATTTTTTTGAAGTCTAGTAGAGCAAGGACTAGTTTTTGGGACACATTCTTATTTAAGGTATCAAAGGATTCATTAGCTTCATTAGTTCAAAAAAATTTACACCTTTTCCCTCCTTTTATAGTCTCAAGCATAGGTGCACAAATGTGACTAAACCCCTTTGTAAATTTCCTATAAAATGTGGACAATCCATGAAAACTTATGACATCTCCCATGGTCTTAGGGGTAGGCCAAGAAAGGATATCACTTACCTTCTCCTTGTCCATCTTCAACTCACCATGTGAGTTTACAAATCCTAAGTATATTATCTCCTCTTGTAATAATATGCACTTTTCAATATTTATCATCAACTCCTCCTTATGTAACTTTTCCAAGACCATGTCCTAGTTTTGTAAGTGTTCCCCTTTTGACTTACTGAAGATTAGTATATCATCAAGGTATACTATCACAAACTTTCCTATAAATTCCCTCAATAATTCATTCATGAGCCTCATGAATGTACTAGGGGAATTATACAAGACAAATGGCATGACTTTCCATTCATAAAATCCCTCATTAGTTTTAAAGGTTGTATTCCACTCATCCCCTAGACTTATCGTAATCTAATGGTATCCACTTTTGAGATTGATTTGGGTAAAATATTTAGCACCCCCCAAATAGTCTAACAAGTATTCAATCCTAGGTATTGGGATACGATATCTTATGGTGATTTTTTTTATTGCTCCTGAGTTAGTACAGAGCCTCCAGGTACCCTCCTTCTTAGGTGCAAGGACTACAGGTACCATAAAAGGGCTTAGGCTCTTCCCAATTAACCTTGATTTTTAAAAATTCTTTAATTTGTTGGGCCATATCTTCATTTTGCTAGGGTGTAATCTTGTATGCTTCCTTGTTGGGAAGTGTAGACCCTTTTATAAAGTCAATACAATGACTTATGTATCTAATAGGTGGTAGAGACCTTGGAACCCCATCTAAAATAATGCCTTTATGCTGGTCCAATAAGTGTTTAACTGTAGGTTCCACTAGCCTTTCCTTCTTTGGTTTGTCATCTCCTTCTTTAGTCACTGTCACAACTCTAGGGATAGGAATCAATGCAAAACATACTTCTTCATTAGCAACATCTTTCATGAATTTATTACATCCATTACTATTACTTTGGATTCTTTTCTCTTGGATTCTGCTTCATCTTTTATTAAGGGTAGTAGTTCAATCATATTCCCACCATTTGTAATGGAGTATGTATTTTTGAAACCATCATGGTGTGCCTTAAGATCAAACTTCCATGGTCTTCATAGTAGGAGATGGAAAGCATCCATCTTTGCCACATCAAACAGCAACCTATCCTTATAGGATCCAATTTGAAATTCTACCCAAGCTGGCTCTTCCACAATAGCTTGTTGAACTTTGGTTAGCCATGAGACCTTATAGGGAGAAGGGTGAGAAATTATTTTCATCTTTATCTTATCTACCATTTCTAAAGACACAAAGTTCTCAGTAGTTTAGGAGTCAATTAGTACCTTACAAACCTTACCTCCTACCTTGTAAGTTATCTTGAAGAATGACTTCCTTTGTGGAGGTTCCTTGACTGGAACCTTTGTAGACACTCAAAACTGGGCAAGTGTCTTAGAATCATTCAAAATTGCAAAATCTTAGTCAAATGCTCTAATTCTCATCAAAATGGATCAAATCAATTTTAAATGGACATTTATTAATCAAAATTGGACAAAATCATTTAAATCAAAGGAAAAATCAAATCATGACATTAAATAATTAAATACAAGCTTAAAGGAGTGAATCACAATATATAATTGATTTTAATCAATTAATTATATATTTGTTAAATCAAAAATCAAATTGAACCTATTCCCTTACATGGCTAATTTAATTAATTAATGGAATTTAATTAATCCTAATATCTTTCAACAAAATTTGAGCAACCAATAAGAATTGAGAACAAAAGCACATGGATCACTCCAAAATAGTTGAATCTCAATCACACATTTCAACTTTGAATCTCAACCACTCAAATTTGTCTATTTGTCCAAACCTTTTACACAATCATTTAAATTGTCCCCCCATTTAAAAACATTTCAAATTTTTTGACTCAACCAAGGCTAAATCATGATTAAATAACTCTACTCCCTACCCTTGGGATTTTACTATAAATAGAAGTCATTTTGAGAGCATAATAGATCTTAGAAATTCAAGTGCATAGCATCATCATTATAGGCAATTTGAGAGCAATTGAGAGCATATCATGAGCATTTGAATTAATCTTTGTATCATTTGGAGAATTGAGAGCTAGACTAAGCATTTTGTCATTAATTTCTCATTCTAGGATTGTCACTAGTAGAGAATAAGGTTGAGAGCTCTACTTACCAAGCTTAGATAGAGAACCATGAGATGTCATGGATGTTAATTTCAATTCTTTAGTTTAAATTTCCATTGTATTTGCATAGAATTGTTGTTAATTGTCCTAATTTCATGAAGGTGTAGAACATTCACACACCAAATGGCACCCACCGTGGGGCTTTGAGCCTCATTTCTATCATTTTTATCAAATTTTGTGTGTTTTTGGCTTCACTTTGATGTGAATTTTGCAGAAAATAGGAGAAATAATGCCCACATAGGATCTGATGACACCTGTGAGCACTTTGATGATGCTTGGAAGTAGTTAACTGACGCCTGAGTGATTTTTTCTATTCTATCTTTTTCTTCTTCTAATGTCGGTGCGATAAAGTATCACACCTAAGAGTGTAAAGCGACACCTAAGATCTGAGAACTGATGCTTACTAATTGTACTTTGTCACTTTGGATATTTTATCTTACGTAATTTACACTAGCTTTAACGCTTGGTAATTTTTAAAAGTCACCTGAGTCACTGGAAAGTGACGCCTATAATTTTTAAAATAACACCTGCTAGCTTTGATCTGATGCTTATCAGCTGATAAATGACGCTTAGCATTTTTAGTTTAAATTTGTTGTCAAGTTATTAAATTCTATTTTCTTACTCTTTGTCTATATTTTTTCTTGCAGATCAGCAGACACAAAAAATTCAGGAAACCAGAGAGCAGAGTTACACAAGAGAGCAAAGAGGTAAGAATCCAAAACAAACGTCAAAAAGAGATTCATAATGCTTCAATTCTAGAAATTTGGGGATTAGAAGAAAAGCTCTATGCTCATTACGTTAAAGTTTTGGATGCTTATAAAATGAAATTTCCTACTTTGAATTAAATTGTTGCATTAAGTTTTTGAAATTCTCTTTGCAAAATCTTGTCAAGAACACTTTATTGCACTTCAATTGTTCCTTTTGGTTTCCTTCACTTTGTATGGCTATGTTGACTAATTTGTTGGAGGAGCTGGAGCAAGAATGATAGCCAATAGGTGAGTAAGAAAACAAATATCAAAAACCTCAAAAAAGCACCTAGCCTTTGCTAGCTACAAAAGACTTATTTTTCACATCAAGCTTGCTTTTCTTAAATTGTGGCTTTTCATTGGATCTAGCTTAATAGGAAAACCTTACTATCCACCAAATTGAATAAACATTAGGCATATGCTCTCCATTTTTTGAAGTGGATCAAAAAACCAAAAGTGTGAGTTTAATTTGTTGACTACAACTGATTTAGAATCTATGATTGCAAGATCACTGAGGAGTTGATGATTAGATATGTAATATGATTAAATCAGTATTATGTTGTCATTGATGTCAACTAGTTTGACATAACTTATCTTGTAAGTTACTATACCAAGACATCTGAAGAAAGGTGAAAGAGATGAAGAATAGAGAAATCTACATGAGGAAAGATATACATGACAGATGAGGATAAGGAACACATTGAGTAACTTTTTGATGAGTCTATGACTTGATGATATTGACTTCATTATATTGCATTCATCTATAATGAAGTATAGAGCTGAAAGACACAAAGCAGTGTTGTCGGTAAATGAAGCATTTCTAGTATACACTGACAAAGTGTACTGTATACTGACCACAGTATTAACCGAGCAGTGTTCACTGATGCATTCTTTGTTAACCGAGGAAGATAGAATGAATTAAATGATTAGTTTAGCCGATAAGATTGATGAGCTGGCAAGAGTATAACATCAAGGTAACAGATAAAGTTTGTTACGTAGATCAATGACTAATAAAATTCAAAGAAGATCTAACGGAGCAAATTGAAATCTGTTATTGACACAAGTACGGAGAAAGTTTTAAGCGGAAAAATCTATGAATGTGATTAAGCGAAAAAATTTGATGGTGGAGAAGAAAATGATTTACTCATTTATATAAGAGAACATAATTTATTTATGAAAAGTGTCAGAAGAAGAAGAAGCTACAAGAATTTTGCGTGAACAAGCTTTCATGCATTTTGATCATACTAGTTAGTAAGAACCGAGCTGCAAAGCAATTACTGAGCTACAAAGAGCAGTTACCGATGGACAGTAAGTTGATATAGTATTGAATCTGCAGTGAAATATTGATCAAAAGGATTTTTATGGACTAAATATTGATCTATAATCTGCAATTGAAGTTGTATTAAGGCAGGTCATTTTACTGTTACATATTTAACCATTGTATACAGTCTAAATCTCTTAACCAAGTGGACTCTGAAAGTCTTATGATGTATTATTCATAGAATGAACATTGTTATCCTGTCAACCCCATAGTGAATGTTGGTTGGATGATAACTTCTAGTCTAAAATCCTATAACAAGGTCACACTTGACAGTGTGTTTGTAACCTTTAACAAGGTTGGGTCTTAACTGACCTCACTTCAGAAGACTGAACAATTTTGGGTTGCCGGTCCCAAGTGGTTTTTCCCTTTATAGGGTTTCCATGTTAAATCTCTTGTGTTATGTATTGATTGTGATATTTGTGTGTTATCATACTTTGCATGTTACATGTTAGATTTGATCGTTAAACTGTTATAAGTATTAGACTGGTAATCGGTAAAAGCACAGATAGTGAGAGTTATTATTGCTTATCGACTAGCAGAAATTGAAGAAATTGTTTTGAATTATACATTTTGCTTTGGGACACTGGATAACTAATTCACCCCCCCTCGCAATTATTCTAACAATTGGTATCAGAGCATTGGTTTCTTGGAATAGATTTTTAAGGACTTAAGCATAAAGGTCTCAAGATGTATAAGAGGGAAGTACCGAAACTAAATAAAGAGAACTTTGTAGTATGGCAAAGTAGAATGAAGCTGCACATATCAGGAATTGGGAACTCAACACTAGATCTAATGGAAAATGGCTACATGAAACCACCCACTGGTCCCCTAACTATTGATCAACTGAAGGATAAGCATGACAACGATGTTACTATGATGGAACTTGTTGCTTCCTGTACCAACACTGAATTTGAAGATATCAAGACATGCACAACTGCCAAAGGAATGTGGGATAAATTAGCACAAATCTACAATGGAGATTTGAATGTCAAAAGAGCCCGAGCTGAAAGTCTGAGAGGCAGATTTGATGATATGAGAATGAAAGAAGGTGAGAACATTGTCCAATATTCAAATAGACTCAAAGAGGTGGTACATGCTATTAGAGCATCTGATGGAGTAATTGATGATGAAATAGTGATAAGCAAGATTCTCAAAACTTTGCTACCAGTTTATGCAATCAGGATTTCTGCAATTCATGAAACAAGAGCTACATCCAACCTCACTCTTGACACTCTGATTGGTAAACTTACAACCTTTGAATTAAACAACTTTGACAACAATGTTGTTCCTTCTGTTGAATCTGCTTTCATGTCTTCTTTGAAGATTGGAAAGTCTAGCGGGAACAGTAAGAATTGTGATAGTGATGACAATACCAATAATGAACTTGATGAGCTTGAAGCACTTATGGCTAGAAGATTGCCCAAAGGAAAAGGAAGGTATAGAGGTAAGCTACCTTTAGCATGCTTTAATTGTAAAGAAGTTGGTCACATCACTGCTAGATGTCCATAGAAGAAAGATGATGATAGATCCAAAGACTGATCTGATGGAAGCTATGGAAGAAGAGTCAATAGAGGTTACCGACACAACAATAGAGACAACCGAGATGAAAAAGGCAAAAAGGTATGTTACATAGCTGAAGATATTGAAACTGAATCTGATTCTGATGATGATAGAGAAGTTGTATTTGTTGCTATGAAAGATGACTCAAAAGAGGAAGTGAAACATGAAGAGACAACACTAATCTCTAAAGTAAGTAGAAATGATACATGGATCATAGACAGTGGCTGCACACATCATATGACCAGTGATGTAGAGAATTTTGATCATCTTGTTGAATATAATGGAGGATCTGTGAGAATGGGAAATGCTGCACCTTGTATGGTAAGAGGTAAAGGCTCACTGATGATCAATGACAGATTACAATGTGAAAATGCATCTTGGGTAGATGGACTAAACTATAATCTGATAAGTGTGGCTCAGCTGAATAATTTAGGCCACCAACTAGCTTTTGAGAGAAAAAAGGTGAAGATTTATAATGATGGAGGAAGACTTGTCGAAATTGGTACACAATCCAGAGGTAATCTATTCTATCTTGATATGGATCACTCTTCTTGTTTGTTAATAAAGGATGAAGATACTTGGTTGTGGCATAGAAGGTTATGCCATGTGAACTTTGACAACATGATCAAGATCAGTAGAAAGAAAGGAGTTAGAGGACTGCCTAACTTAACAAAACCTGATCATGCCATGTGTCATGAATGTCAGAAAGGTAAGATGACTAAGTCTAGTTTTAAAAGCAAAGACTACTCAACAAAGAAGATACTTGAGTTGGTTCATACCGATCTGTGTGGTCCTATAAGAACTTAGAGTTATTATGGTGATAGATATTTTATTCTTTTTGTTGATGATTATACTAGACTGATGACTGTTATGTTCTTGAAAGAGAAATCTGAAGCTTTCAAAATGTTTAAATGGTATAAAGCTAAGGTAGAGAAAGAAACTGGAAAAGAAATAAAATGCTTAAGATCTGATAAAGGAGGTGAATTTATCTCTGATGAATTTACTAACTTTTTCAATGAGCATGGAAGCAAGAGGTAGGTATCAGTACCGAGAACACCTCAGCAAAATGGCATTACTAAAAGAAGGAATAGGTCTATAATTGACTGTGCTAGAACATTGATGATATAGAAGAATGTTGCTCAGACATATTGGAGGGAAGCTGTCAGCACAGCTGTATATGTTCTTAACCAAGTACAATTGAAGAAGGACTCCAACCGAACACCTTATGAACTATGGTTTGGACACAAACCTATTGTAAGTTATTTCAAAATTTTTGGAAGTAAATGCTTTATCTTGAAAGATGAGAGAAATGGAAAATTTGATTCTAAAGGAGATGAAGGAATATTTCTGGGATATTCCACTACAAGTAAAGCATACAAATGTTTGAATAAGGCTACAAATAAGATTGTTGAAAGTACTCATGTTCATGTTGATCAGTTTGATGACAAGTACATAGAGGAAAGTACAAAGGAATTGGAAGATGATGGTAGATTCACTTACATTGAACATCCAGAGTATCTACTAACACCACAAACTGTAACAATCGGTCAGCAGGGAAACAATGCAGTACAACAAGAACCTCAAACCAATGAACATGAAGAAGCTGCCGAGCAAGGAAATGACCCTGAGCAGGATGAAAAAGAAAGGAGAAATCAAGTCTTGGCTAGTTTTGTCAGAAGACATCATCCTAAAACACAAATCATTGGAGATAGACATGCTGGAATGCAAACCAGAAGCAAAACAAGACAAGGTACATGTCTAATTTGTGAATTTGAACCTAAAACTATGAAAGTCACATTAGAAAATGAAGAATGGGTTAATGCAATGAAAGAGGAAATAGAACAAATAGAAAAGAACAAAACCTAGTCCTTAGTACCCCAACCAAAAGATAAGAATGTTATCGATACTAAGTGGATATACAGGAATAAATTGAATGAAAATGGTGAAGTCACAAGAAATAAAGCTAGATTAGTATGCAAGGGATATGCACAGGAAGAAGGCATTGACTATGGTGAAACATTTTCACCTGTTGCTAGATTAGAAGGAGTTAGAATGCTACTTTCATATGCTACACATAAGAAATTCAAAGTCTATCAAATGGATGTGAAGTCAGCATTTTTGAATGGTATACTTGAAGAAGAGGTCTACATTAAAAAACCTGAAGGATTTGTTGATCCTGACAATAAAGACATGGTATGTAGATTACATAAAGCTTTATATGGACTAAAGCAAGCACCGAGAGCATGGTATGAAAGACTACATACTTATTTGTTAAGTATTGGATTTGTAAGAACAAGTGAAATTAGCAATTTGTATGTGAAAGGTGATACTGATCATACTATTATCGTTGCTGAAATATTTGTTCATGATATCATCTTTGGTGGCTCAGATCTTGTCTGCAAGGTATTTTCTGATGAAATGCAAAAGGAATTTTAAATGTCTATGTTCAGAGAGATTAAGTTCTTTCTTGGCCTACAAGTGATTCAGCAGAGTGATGGCATATTCATCACACAATCTAAATACATAAAGGAAGTACTAAAGACATTTGGCATGGAAGATGCTAAACCTATGGGACACCGATGGCTACTAGATGCAAATTGACATAGGAGGATGAAACTACTGAGGTAAATCAGACACTTTACCTATCTATGATTGGTAAGCTAATGTACATAGTTCACAGTAGGCCAGATATAGCACATGCTATGGGAATTGTTGCAAGATTTTTTGCTAACCCTAGAGAATCACACATGATAGCTACAAAAAGGATCTTAAGATACTTGAAGAAAATAGAGAATTATGGATTATGGTATCCTAAGGAAGGGAAGTTTGAACTGAAAGTTTACACTGATGTTGATTGGGCTGGAAATGTGGATGATAGAAAAATCACCACCGGAGGAGCATTTTTCTTTGGTGAAAGACTTGTAACCTAGACATGTAAAAAGTAGGCTTTTATTTCTCAATCTACAGTTGAAGCAGAGTATGTTGCTGTTGCTACTAACTATTCAAACATTGCATATATCAAACAAGTGTTGGAAGGAATGAATGAGGTAATCACTGACCTGGTGATTATATATTGTGACAACACTAGTGCTATTAATATTTCAAAGAACCCTGTGATGCACTCTAAGATAGAGCATATATCTATTAAGTATCATTACTTAAGAGAACAAGTGCAAGAAAAGAAAGTAAAGTTAGAATTTGTTACATCTAAAGAACAACTTGCTGATATTTTTACAAAGCCTCTACCGAAGGACACATTTGAATAATTGAGGACTAGACTTGAGGTCCGTCCCATGTCTATCAGTCACTAAGGCAATCTAGATGTTGCATTAGTCTAATTTTATCAGAAGATCATTCATGTTGATGCAGCATAGTTCACACTTTGAATCATGTTCAAGGTTGTGATTAAGTTTGAGCACTTGAACCGATGAGATATATATATACAGAGATACAGAGGAAGTACTGAACACCACAAAGAGTTACTTGGCTACTACAGAGCTGATTGTTTATTTGTTTCTTTGGCATTGTTGTCAAGGGGAGAGATGAACAATATGAATGGAATGTACTACAATGAAAGGGAGAGATGAACAATATGAAAGAGGTTGAAAGGTTTGAAAATACAAGCACCGACGAGTTACTATCTAAGGGAGAGACAATCTGAATGGAACAGAAGAACTAAAAAGATTACAACTACAGAATGGTAAAGCTATATTACTTAATTCTAGTTTAATAACGTAGTGATTAAACATATTAAGTCTATTCAACTTATAGCATTTGTTCACAAAATTGTAGAATGTATGTTTGGTATGTGTATGGTACATTTCATATTACTTGAGTTGCCATCAATGCCAAAGGGAGAGATTGTTGACTACAATTGATTTAGAATCTATGATTGCAAGATCATTGAGGAGTTGATGATTAGATATGTAATATGATTAAATCAGTATTATGTTGTCATTGACGTCAACTAGTTTGACAACACTTATCTTGTAAGTTACTATACCGAGACATCTGAAGAAAGGTGAAAGAGATGAAGAACAAAGAAATCTACATGAGGAAAGATGTACATGATAGATGAGGATAAGGAACACATTGAGTAACTTTTTGATGAGTCTATGACTTGATGATATTGACTTCATTATATTGCATTCATCTATAATGAAGTATAGAGCTGAAAGACACAAAGCAGTGTTGTCGGTAAATGAAGCATTTCTAGTATACACTGACAAAGTGTACTGTATACTGACCATAGTATTAACCGAGCAGTGTTCACCGATGCATTCTTTGTTAACCGAGGAAGATAGAATGAATTAAATGATTAGTTTAGCCGATAAGATTGATGAGCTGGCAAGAGTATAACATCAAGGTAACAGATAAAGTTTGTTACACAGATCAACGGCTGAAAAAATTCAAAGAAGATCTAATGGAGAAAATTGAAACATGTTATTGACACAAGTACCGAGAAAGTTTTAAGCAGAAAAATCTATGAATGTGATTAAGTGGTAAAATCTGATGGTGGAGAAGAAAATGATTTACTAGTCTATATAAGAGAACATAATTTATTTATGAAAAGTTTTGAAAGAAGAAGAAGCTGGAGGAATTTCACGTGAACAAGCTTTCATGCATTTTGATCATACTGGTTAGTAAGAACCGAGCTACAGAGCAATTACCGAGCTATAGAGAGCAGTTACCGATGGATAGTAAGTTGATATAGTATTGAATCTGAAGTGAAATATTGATCAGAAGGATTTGTATGGACTAAATATTGATCTGTAATCTGCAATTGAAGTTGTATTAAGGTAGGTCATTTTACTGTTACATATTTAACCATTGTATACAGTCTACTTCTCTTAACCGAGTGGACTCTGAAAGTCTTATGATGTATCATTCATAGAATGAACATTGTTATCCTGTCAACCCCATAATGAATGTTTGTTGGATGATAACTTCTAGTCTAAAATTCTCTAACAAGGTCACACTTGACAGTGTGTTTGTAACCTTTAACAAGGTTGGGTCTTAACTGAACTCACTTCAAAAGAGTGAACAATTTTGGGTTGCCGGTCCCAGGTGGTTTTTCCCTTTACAAGGTTTCCACGTTAAATCTCTTGTGTTATGTGTTGATTGTGATATTTGTGTGTTATCATACATTGCATGTTACATGTTAGATTTGATTGGTAAACTGTTATAAGTATTAGACTGGTAATCGGTAAAAGCACAGACAGTGAGAGTTATTATTGCTTACCGACTAGTAGAAATTGAAGAAATTGTTTTGAATTATACATTTTGCTTTGGGACACTGGATAACTAATTCACCCCCCCTCTTAGTTATTCTAACATAATTTGGTAGAAATAAAGGGATGAGGAATTAACCAAATATTTCAATTATAAGAATCTCCTTATCAAGAGATTGAAAAAAAACAAATTGTGCTTGAAGTGTTTGGAACAAGGAACAACAATAGGGATATGCTCTTCACTTTATAAGTGTACCAAATTCCCAAACTTGTTGAACTATGTTTGATTTCTTGTTTTTCTATACATGTTAGATAAATTTGAGCATTAGAGGGCCTGCCTCCCAAGAATTTCCTTACGAGGACAGGGAGAGGGAATGACCCAAGTGGGAGACAATTGCTTTAGCTGCAATACTATCCGACCCACTATAAACAAATACATTCTTCCTTAATAGGAGAGTGACTAGGTTGTGTGCAAGTGTTCTTCACTTCCTCTAGTAGTCCTTTTGGATTGTGCCAAATCATGCTTTTGTGCATGTGGGAAGCCTGCAAGTGGGTAAAAGAGCTTCACATGATTTAGAACAGAGGTGTTCATTAAAATCTTGCTAAATAGTAATCTACCTTTTTAGGGCCAAACGTGTTTAAAATCCAAATCTGACTCTAGGTACATTTCTTGGAAGATATTCTTGTTTATACTTATGAAAAATGACTGAGAACATACACTTTTAGTGTGGTTTGAGGGATATGGTACAAATTTGATGTGTGTGTTGCATTTGTACTTCATTTTCAAGCAAGAATATTTTATAGAGCTGATCTTACAACTTTTAAAATTTGAAATTTACAACCTGGTCTGTAAAGTGTCACCTGCACATAGAGAAAAACCACTTATAAACAGTAAAGTCACACCTGTGACTATTCAGAAAATGCCTATCAATAAGGAAGTCACATCTATGACATTTTAAGAAATGCTTGGAAAATTTTAAGAAACTCCTATCAATAAGGAAAAGCCGCCTGATGACCTATAGTGTCACCTAGGCAAATTCCAGTAATCACATACTAATTGTTAAGTCACACCTACACACTGGCAAGTGACACCCAGAAACAAAAAAGGGAAAACAGTGAGCATTTCTCGGGGGTATCAAAAAAATTTGTTCCATATTTGGATACCCTTTTGGACGTTCTACCTATTCCAATATCTAGCCTGGTCAGAAATCTTGGTTTTGAACATTTTTGAAAATTTTATAAGGATTTGGCCACAAGAAAGTGAGATAAGGCCCATTACCAAGAGATTTATGCTCATGCTAGCTTTCACTCGATCATATTACGTAAAGAAAACCTTGCAAGCAGACAAAACCTAAGGAAATAACTTCCTTTTCTGAGTTATACTTTTACATCCTCAAAAATACCACAAGAACCCATCCAAGAAGTAGAAAATAACATGATTTTTTTAGGCAACTTGGGTTCAGATCAGACCAACAATAGAGGTATTGACCCAAAAAATCCAAGGTCAAATAATAACAATGGAGGAGGAACAGACCCTAACAATCAAGGGTTATAAAATACTAACAATGGGGTGAATGGCGAACCAACTGTTGAAGATGAAACCAATGAAAAGGTTAATGAAGCCATACAAAGCCCATACTTTATGAAGCTTATGGAAAAAGCATTAGAAAGAAATAAGGAGAAGTATTTTCTAGACCTAGCCCAAAAATGTCTTAAACTCCCTCATGACTATGATGTCAATCAACTTAAGAAAGAGAAAGTTGATGATAATCTGATTGATATCATGAACAAGAAATTTAAGTTATTCCAAACACAATTGGACACAATAAAGAAAAGTGGGGCTCCAAAACCCTTTTTAATAGAGGCATTGTGTCCATTCCCATTTGACAAGAGTTTAATCATGATACCATTCCCTAGTAACATTGTCTTTCCTAAGTATGACAAATATGAAGGAGCATCTAATCCCCAAGATCATTTAAGGGAATTATGTGCATTGAGCTTGGAGTTCATGCATAACACTACTTATTTAATGAGGTTGTTCCCTAGAAGTTTGGTAGGCATGGCCATGGAATAGTTTTCAAAATTACCTTTCAGCATACGAACCTTTGAAGAGCTGGCTTCTAAATTTGTAACACACTATTCATATAATATCAAACATGAAGATACAATGATTACCTTATGCAACACCAAGAAAAAAGAGGGAGAAGGATTCCTACTTTTCTTACAAAGATGGAGGATAGTATTTTCTAGATATCCTTGAAGTGTAACAGAAAAGGAAAATATGGACATTTTTATAAATAGCTTGAGTACTGAAATGAACTATCAGTTAAGGATGCAAAGTCCTAAGTCTTTTCAAGACCTTATTGAAAATAGAGTGACTACGGAGGAGGTATTGGTTAAAAGTGGAGAACTAAAGCTGTACAAGGATAACAAGAATCACAACAACAACAATACCTCCAACAACAATAACAAATCAAAATAAGAATTTCTCCAGCACCTATAACCAATTTGGGTCAAGGATGGGGTTGTTGACTCTAATGATTTTAAAGTCACTCCGTTTACTCTCACAAGAACAACTACTCAAGTGAATAATGCAAATCAAGTTGCCAAAGTGCCTTTTAACAACAACACCAATAATAACAACTTTGGGAACAATCAAGGGGCTAACAAGTCTAGGAAATTCTTTACACCATTTCCCAAGAGGACATTCATGCCTTTGGGTGAACCTCTTGAGAATGCATTGAGAACTCTCATTGCTAATAAGATTATTGATTTACCTAGAGCTCAACCATATGAACCGCAAAACAAGCCTAGCTGGTGGAATGAGTCTACTCAATGTGAATACCACAGGAATAGAGAACATACAACAAATGATTTCTTATAGTTGAAAAATGTGGTACAAGATTTGATTTAAAATGGTGTGATCAAGATAGAAGAGCCTAAAAACAATAGAGATCACATGACATTTAAGAAACCTTTCTATAACCATGAGAAGGGTGAATCTTCTAATTTGAATAAGCAAAGCAGCAATAATGTCAATGTTGCTCACCATTATGATAACACTATCAATACTCTATCTAAACATGAGCATGGTTTCAATGTTATTGTAATCAAGGAACAACCCAAAGAAGAAACAACTTATGCTATAACTATGGGGTAAACTTCAAAGATTACCCTACAAGGGGTTGATCCTAAACCTGTTGGTCCTACACAATCAAGTATTGTGGTTAAGCAACCTTCTACAACAACAAATTTATATAATTTGGTGGACCAATTGCAAATGTCTCTAGCTCAAATCTCTATTTTAGAGTTGTTGAAATTATCTTCAAATCATAGGGAGATCTTGGAACAATCTCTATTGGGGACTAATGCTCCTATTAACTTGGAGGAAGAAAAGTTTCAAAACATGGTGGGACACCTCAGTGCACCACATTGTCTCTCATTTTTAGATCAAGATGATATTTCCATCACTCATCCTCAAAATTTTCCATTGCATATAGAAGTTCTTATTCAAAGACATAGGGTTAAGAGAGTTCTCATAGATGGTGGAGCTGGTCTGAATATTTTCACTTTAAACCTTGTCAAGTCCTTAGGTTTATCCGAATCTTCTATTTATCCTAAGAAGAAAATTACCATAAAGGCTTATGATGAGGAAGAGAGATCTTCAAAAGGCATGATTGTCTTACCTATTCAAGTTGGACCCATCAAAAAGGACACCATATGTCAAGTCCTAGAAATGAAGCTAACTAATAATATCTTATTGGGGAGGCCATGGATACATGAGATGCAAGCGGTTCCTTCCACATACCATCAATGTATTAAATTTCCATATATGGGAGAATAAATCACAATTGGAGGGGATTTAAATCCTTTTCAATATTGTAGCACATTGAAGCCTCTTCATGAATTATTTATTCCTCATAATAGTGAAGGGATTGTTCCAAATGCTACCATTGAAGAAACTAAAGGTGATGACCCTAAGTTAATATCAAATTTTACCTCTACATCAAACCCTATTCAAACTAACTCAACTACATCAGCTAAGGGAAAGGAAAAAGTGAGTTATGAGGGTCCAAGTTCAAATGAGAATTCAGATAGAATATCCACACCAGAGGTGGAACTTGCAAAACCTACTAAAGAGAAGAGAGACAAAGCCAAAGAATACCAATATAAAAAAATGAGTGAGATGATGCATACAGTTGAAAAACAATGTAGAATAGGATCTAAAGGAGTAGGGGAATATTTTGTTTCCTTATTTGATTTACCTACTTCTCCAAAAATACATGGAAAGCCTTCTAAGGCACATCCTCCTCACATATAAACCTCTCATTTTGTAAGAGAGAGTGACAAGTCAACACTTGAGAAAGAAGACAATGAGGTTTTACAATGGCTTTACAAAGATGAAAGTGATACTTCAAACAATCCCATGGAAAGTGTTCAACACATCAATATTCAAATTGACCAATATGGAAAGGGGTTTGAAATTATGCAAAAAATGGGGTATAAGGGAAGAGGACCCTTAGGTATGAGAAATAAAAGTTCTCTTGAACCTATTGAACCTTCTTGGAGATCAAAAGAAGAGAAATTAGGAGTAGGTTATCAATACAAGAGAGAAATTTCTAGCCCCATGCATGATTTTTATGAACAAGTGAACATGGTAGAATTTGATAGTGATAGTGATGATTCTAGAAAATATGAGTGGGATTCTTTATCCGAAGATTCTTGTCATGACAAAGAGATTGTCATCATACATTCTTATACCAATGTTCCTCAAAAACATACTCAAAATAGTGAAGATCCAGAGATACCTCCTATAATACAAGCACACATTAATCAACCATGGATAGGTGAACCTTGGGTACCTTCGTGGGAGGGTGATTTGAATGTAGGTTTAAACCACATATATTCTTTCCCGTAGAAGTCTTAGAGGACTCAAGTGAAGAGGAATTTGATCCTTCTTCCATGGATCATCTCGAGAAAGCTCATGTTATTGACCTTAATGATAAAATGTATGAACTATCTAATGAGGTCATGTCCTTAAACCCATCCAATGACAATTTTCTAGTTAAACCTTTACCCTTAATGCATCTCGAGCTTATTGATTGGGACTTAACCGAACCAAGTGACTTACTATATTTTCCCAATGACTAAGCAATGACACAATACCTAAGTGCGGTTGAGCCCTCTTTCACCGAAGAGTTTAATCCAAAGATGATGAGAAAGGCAGGGGCCCAACCTCTCAATCCAAAAGAAAAAATGAAAAAAAGTAAAAAAATAAAAATTTCTATTAGTGAAAACCACCATGTGGCACTACTAGAACCAAAAAAGTAAAAATAAAGAATGTTTCTGATGGTGAAAACCCAACTGTGGCACCTAATGAAGAGAGGTTGGACACCTTACTAGAACATGAGGAAGAAAGATCACCAATTCTTATAGAGCCAATAGAGAAAGTCAACATTGGAACTGAATTGGAGCCCAAATTCATACATTTAGCAGCTTCACTTACACCTTTAGAGAGAAAGGATTCATCAAATTTTTCCAAGAAAAGCAAGTGAATTTTGCATGGTCTTATGCTAACATGTTGGGATTAGATCCAGACTTCATCATGCATCACTTGAATGTCAAAAAAAGGGTTAAACCAATCAAGCATAAATTGAGGAAGATGCATCCACACATAGCTCTTCTAGTTAAAGAAAAATTGGAGAAATTTTTAAAGGTGGGGTTCATAAGAGAAATTGCTTATGCATAATGGATATCAAATATTGTACCAGTTACCAAGCATGATAAATCCATTCACATATGTACAGACTTTCAAGATCTTAATCTTTCATGTCCCAAAGATGACTTCCCACTTCCAAGCATAGATTCAATAGTGGACTTAACAGTTGGTCACTCCATGTTTTCATTGATGGATGGTTTTAGTGGATACAACCAAATTAAGATTGCACTTGAAGATCAGGAAAAGATAGCCTTCACATGCCCTTGGGGAACTTTTTGTTGGAATGTAATGCCTTTTGGCCTCAAAAATGTCAGAGCTACTTACCAAAGGGAAATGACCACCATTTTTCATGAGATGATGCACACCTTCTTAGAAGATTATGTAGATGATATATTGGCTAAGTCACATAAAAGAGAGGATCACTTACAAATTATGGAGAAGATATTTACACGCTTGGAACAATTTAAAGTAAGGCTCAATCCAAAAAAATGTGCCTTTGGTGTTCAATCCAGGAAATTATTAGGCTACATAGTTTTGGCAAAAGGCATTGAAGTGGATCCCGAAAAGGTTCAAGAAATCATGGACATGGAAATTCCTAAAAAAATTAGCCAAATGAGGTCTCTTCAAGGAAAACTTCAATCAATAAGGAGATTCATTTCTCAACTAGCTGAAAAGTGTCACTCATTCACAAGATTGCTACATAAAGACACCATTTTCATATGGGATGAAGAATGTGACAAGGCCTTTACTTTTTTGAAGAATTACTTAATCAATCCACCAATCTAATGCCACCTATCAAATGAAAACCATTTCTTTTGTACATATCAGCAACCGAAAGATCTTTAGGAGCTCTTTTGGTGCAAGAAGGTGATCAAGGAAAGGAAAGAGCTATCTATTATTTGAGTCAAACATTGATTAAATATGGATTGAACTAAACTGTCATGGAAAGAGCATGCCTAGCTGTTGTTTTTTCTTCCCAAAAATTAAGACACTACATGTTGATGCACAAAGTGAATCTCATTACAAAGATTAACCCTTTGAAATACTTGCTTAGCAAAACTGCCTTAATAGGAAGAATAGAAAAATGGGTCATGGTGTTAAGTGAGTTAGATATTGAATATGTGGATAGAAAGGACATAAAAGGATAAGTGATAGCAGATCACTTAGCTGAAAATCCATTAGTTTCTACATATCCTATCCAAGTAGAGTTTCCTGATGTAGCAATTTTCAATATAGAAGCTAAGACATGGAAATTTTACTATGACGGATCATATACACAAGCAGATTCTGGAGCCGACATATTGTTGATTACCCCTCGAGGGTATACTATTCCTAAATCATACAAGCTCTTATTCCCATGTACCAACAACATAGCTGAGTATGAAGCTTTAGTCATTGGTATCAAGATGGCTTTAGAATGGAATATTACTAAGTTACAAGTATATGGTGATTCTCAATTAGTGATTAATCAAGTCAATAATGAGTACAATACAAAAGATGAAAATTTAATGCCTTACAAGATAATGATTGATGCTTGGAAAAAATACTTTGTGTTGATAACTTTTGAGAAAATTCCAAGAGAGAAGAATAGAGCGGCCGATGCAATGGCTACCTTGGCTTCATTACTCCAAAAGCCTAATCAAAATGAAAGGTATGAATTCTTGGTGGAAGAGTTGGAAAAACTAGCATTTGATCTTCCCGATACCCAAATTATTGCTTTACTTAATGGACATGAATCACCTTGGTATGACCCTATCTACACATACCTTAAAGACCAAGTATTACTTGAAAACCAATCCCGAGCCCAAAAATGACACTTCATAAGACAATCAGCTCGTTATATTATACTTTTTGACACATTGTATCGTAAGGGTCTTGACGGAACTTTACTTAGATGTTTAGAGGAAGAAGATTCTAAGGTATCTTTACATGAGGTTCATGAGGGCATTTGTGGGTCACACTCAAGTGGTTTAAACTTAGCTAAGAAGATCCTTTGCATGGGGTATTTTTGGAAAACCTTAGAAAAGGACACTTGTCACTTTGTTAAGATATGCACAAAATGTCAATATCATGGTGATATGATACATGTACCGACACAAGAATTACATCCTTTTGTTACACCTTGGCCATTTTATCAATGGGGGTTTGACTTGATTGGCGTGATTTATCTACCTTCATCCAATGGGCACAAATACATTATCACAACTACGGAATATTTCACTAAATGGGTAGAGGTCATTCCTTTGATTATAGCTATAGGAAAACAAATCTCCATGTTCATCCTTAATCACATCATTTGTAGATATGGTATTCCTCATGCCATAATTACTGGCAATGGAAAACAATTCAAGAACAAAGATGTGGATGAACTTTGTGATACTTTTCATATTACTCATCACTCTTCTTCCATTTACTATCCACAAGGAAATGGACAAGCCAAGGCTACTAATAAGAATATCATTAAAATCTCAAAAAGATCGGTGATTAAATCAGGAAGAGATTGGCATGTACAAATCAACCCAGATTTATGGGCTTATAGAACTAGTATTTAGACACCTACAGGAGCTACACCATATTCATTGGTTTATGGAGCCAAAGCTATTTTTACTTTTGGAGGTTGAAATCCCATGCCTAAGAGTATCATTGCAAGGATTAATAATAGATGAGGATTATAGGGTTTCCTGACTTCAACAATTGGAATTGTTAGAGGAACATCAAGCACAAGCCTATGAACATTTGAAAGTTTATCAAAATAGGATCTCAAGGAACTATAACAAACACATTAAACCAAGAGTCTTTCAAGTGGGTGATTTAGTGCTAAGAGAGAACCCTAAAAATCAAGCAGAAAGGGAGAAGAAGGGAAAATTGGAAGTAAATTGGCTTGGTCCTTTTGTCATTGTTTCTTATTTTGGAACGGGGACCTACAAATTAGCCAATTGTGATGGGGAAGAATTACAAGAACCCATTAATAGCATCCATTTAAAGAGGTTTCATACCTAATCAGATGAGAGAGTATTAGAAGAAAGAGTATCAAACAAGTTTGTATCCAATGACTCAAGCATCACTTTTGTACATGAGAAAATCAAAAAGATCAAAAAAATTTGAAAAAGTAAAAAGAAAAAACACAAATAAACCCAAAAGCTAAAAACTCAGTAATCAAGCGCCTTTTGTTCCCTTAAGTCTTTCCTAGTTGCATGTGTACATATTGCATTTCCATCATCTCAATGGTAAATCTTCATTGCATCTGTCATTTTTGCATAGTCATAATAAAACCTTTTAGCTGCATTGTTGCATTTTAGATTTCCTATGGCCCTAAGTTTCATCACGTGATCACATTTATCACTTGGGGGCATGAAAGGATTGGATTTTTGGTACAAATGGATTCAATAGTGCTACATTCGGTCACACATCAGAGGGAATTTTTAGAGCTTTAGAAGAAAGAGATTTTGTTGAACCTTTGATGGCTATCATTGTTCACAACCAAGTATTTTGATCCTACAACTTGATCCTTGACCTTCATTGACTTTATTATTCAAGATTAAAAATTGACATCACTTAAATGATTAGAATGTTTGGAAATTATTTTTGAAAACCTTGATACATTGCAAAACACTTGAATCATTTTGATGATCCTCATTTTATTTTTAGTATGTCTTTTTAGCTAATCGATGATGTTTCGACTACATTGGTAATGATGGAGACATGATATTATTTTTATTCTTTCTAAGTGACTATCTTGAGGGAGATCTAACAACTTATGTGAATTCATCTAATGACATGGTCATCAAAGAACCATTGAGGACATTCATATAGCATGGAGGGTTAGTCTTTACTTGTTTACACAAATGGATACCTTGGCTATTTATATCTTCCATATCTTAATACCAAAATCCAATTGCAACATTAAATCCATTGAAACCAGTATTCATACTCCCATAGTTGGTCATTCAACTAGTGAGGGTTGTACTATTTTCTTAAAGGATTACCAAATGAGATATCAAGCAGTATTCATATCATCATGATGTGGTCAGTGATGGTTGTACTTGCTTTCCGGTCCCACAATACTCAATGATGAAAATATTTCTCTATGGCATTTCTTTGCTAAAAGCTAGTGACAATTAGTTGCATTGCATTGTATTTGCATGTTAGAATAAGTGCATTGGTTGGTAGTTATATTTCCAAGGTAAAAGGAGTTCATTCATTATCTTGATCAATCATAAAAGGGGGGTTCAATCAACATTATCCTTGGTTCAAATCAATCATGTGAGATCATCTTTTGCATTCATTCATAACATTACTCATTATTCATTATCCTTATATCAAAAAAGAAAAAGAAAAGAGATTCATTACCCATACATCATTTGTATACATTTCATTAAGAATAACACATTAAGAGTTGCATACATTCAAAAAAATCAAAAACATAGTTGCATTCATCATATATCCATATTTCCATAATAAAACATTTGCTTCCATACATTGAAAAGTAGAAAACCTATCAAAGTCCCATTATCATTTGCATCCATCTATCTATATCATATATAAGATACATTGCATCCATAGCATACTCAAAATTAAATGCATCATAAACATCATATAGAACTACATATATAGATAATCTCACATAAACACATCAAGAGAATCAAGGAAATTCCATAATCATATAAGTGTCCATAACATCAATGATCCAACAAATCTATATATCAAGATACAATGTCATCAACAAAGTGGTACATCAAGTCCTGATCAATGAAACATGATACAAAGTCATCAAATGAGGAGATCCATAATCAGTCATCATGATCCTATGGAAACACCTAATCCATCACCTGCACCTGACCCATTCGGTCCCCTGTCACCTGGTCTATCCTGAGTAGGAGGAGTCTGACTAGTGCTAGCAATATTAGGCCTCTGAGCCATCATGGTCATAAACTGCTACATCATAGTGGCCACCTGATCCAATCGGCCCACAACCGCTATCAAACCTATCTGTAATGACTGAACATCCTATGATAGAGCATCAATACTAGGAGAGGCCTGAGAAGTCTGACCCATATCCTATGACCTAGGTATTTGTGGAGGCACCTGTTGTGCTGAAATCTGCCCATGCTATACTAAGGGAACTTGCTGAACCAAAGGAACCTATTGTGCTGGAATCTATCCTCTAGGATCCTACCTAGCAGTGTCAATGTGAACCTGTTGCCTAACTCTTTGATTTCTTTATTGTCCTTGTACTAATGTAGCTCTAGGATGAACAAACCCAGGTCCCTGATCTAGCTAAACTTGTCTGACAGCCCTATCCCTAAAATGTCCACCTCATACCTATGGCCCAAGTCATTCTCTAGAAATGATCTAGGGATCCCTCTATTCTCTAGGATCTCAACATCATCTAGGCCTCCCACCTTCATCTCCACCATCATCCCTATCATCATCCCCATCATCATCTAATCACTCATCTCTACTCGGGATTGGCTTTGCAGGATCGATAAATCTTAAAAATCTATTCTGAGACCACCACTCTCTGTACTCTACAGACATCCCAGCATCTTCCATGTGCTCTAATATATCCCATATAATGTAAATATCCCTAGAAATCTGGTCACAAGCAAATTGAAAATCAATCTGAGTGCCCCACATAGATCACTCTGCCTAGACTCGAGCATACAAATCCATACCCTGTGGTATATCCTAATATCTATCATACTGTCTAGAAATGTGACCAAAGAAAAATCTATCAATCACAAGGGAGGATCGACCAATCATCCATCGAGGAGAAAACATGTAAGGGAGCTCATCATCATCCTCCTGCCAACCCTCATAGCCCATATATGGTCGCCATACAACCTAATCTATATCATCAATCATGCGATGCCAAAACTCTAATTTTCCCAAATGATGTTGGACAACCATGCTGCTATATAGAAATGCATAAGGATAACCCCACTGGTAGATATGATCTGACAATGGTCTCGTAATGGGAAGATACTCCCATATCCATAACTGTAATATCACTACATCTACTGATAAGGAGGCACTAGATCTATAAACCACCTCATGAAAATCATGGTATAACTAGGCTAGAATGCAAGAACCCCAATCAAAATGCTGAGGCTATGCAAGCATATCCTCCAAAATGTGGTCCCATCCAATAGAGAAACCTCAACCTCATCGATCTGGAAGTAGTAATCCACCTATCAAAGCACCCAAAACCGCTAGCAATGTGGGAAATGAAACAAACTGTGCCCATGTAATCATGTCATCACCAATGGTATTATCCCCAAATACCCATGGGTAGACAATGCCATCATATACTGAATCATAGTAGACTCTCTCACCCTAAGTCAGAATACGGAGCAATCTATAAACATCCTCATGAGTGATAGTCATCTCCCCAAACAGTAAATGGAAGGTATTATGGTCAGAGTGCTAACGCTCTGCCACAACTATCAGAAGACCATGGTTCAGTTGAAACCATAGGATGTCTAGAAGGAAACTCAAACCACACATCTCAATGATGTGATAGTTTGGTTGGGTCAATTCCTGACCTAGGTCTAATATCCAAGAAGCTATGGTCTGTATGTATAGCTTACAGAAATGTGCCTATTTGGAAAATCAAGGGAATCATATCAGTATTCTATATCAGTGGATTATCTTAAGTCAATCAAACTTGAATCAAGCTATCACCATTTGTTCGTGTCTCTATGTCTTGAGAGAGAATTATCAGTTATCTATCCTATCAGTGTTCTACTATCAGATTTTCTATCCTATTAGATTGACAAATCACACATTCATTGGTACCATTATCGTGATATCCTAATCACTTGTTTTTTTTAACTACAACAGACCTATCTATCTTGGACAATCAATCATTTATCCAGAGTCATCAAATTTTATCAGAAAAAAATCAAGTTTGAGAATAAAAAATTATCAAAATTCCTTTAGGCATCATTTGCCTATGTGGAGGTGACATTTTGCCTCAGGTGGTGAATAAATTTTCACATGCAGTACTTTATCAAGCGGACATGGTACTTCATCTGTTAAGAATCACTTTATGACCCTAGGTGGCATTTCATCATGTCTAGGTGTCATTTAAAACATAGGGATTTTTCACGTGGTATTTTATACATAGTTTGAATAAATTTCCCTAGCTATAGGCAATATCAAATTCATCACAGGCGAGTTTTAAACTATCTTAAGTGGCATTTCACTATGTGGATGTGTTACTTTATAAGCCTAGGCATCATTTCAATTATTATAGGCGGCATTTTTCAAAGTTACAACTAAAAAATCAAGAAAATTATGCAATAAATGCTATAAAAAGTTGTAATAAATGCACTAGGAGGGTCAAAATCACTTACCGAAGGTCCATAATCCAAACGTCTCTGATATCGATGACCTCTCTCTAACCGACACTCTTGAATAGGCACAACCATCATGATCAGCTATCTCAGGATCATAGCAAAATCTCAATAGTCAAAAGTGAAAATGAATAGTAAATTTGGGTTTTTCAACCTATTTATGCTATTTGACCTAATTTTGAGGTGATTTTTGACCTAGCAATCTATATCAGCATATCAATCAAATTGGAGCATTTGCTCAGACCTTTAGTATCATAATGTTTTTCAGAAATGAAAACATATTGGATCAATTATCAATCAATTTCATCATTTTTCATATCACGTGATCAATTTGTTTTCATTTTTGAGGGGGCATCATCAGAGTATCAAATTCGCATCAGACATCATTGAATCAGGGGCATTAAAATTTTGAACTATTATCAGTGGGGCATGTGGTATCATTTTTCAAATCAGGTCTATTAATCAAAGCAGTTTCAAATCAGGTTTCAAATCAGTTTTGTGTCAATCAATCAAGAATCGAATCAGTGATCAGGACATAAAAGTTTCTTTGAATCAATGTGATACACACATCAATTCAAAGAGGGGCATTTGTAGACACTCAAAACTGGGCAAGTATCTTAGAATCATTCAAAATTGCAAAATCTTAGCCAAATGCTCTAATTCTCATCAAAATGGATCAAATCAATTTTAAATGGACATTTATTAATCAAAATTGGACAAAATCATTTAAATCAAAGGAAAAATCAAATCATGACATTAAATAATTAAATACAAGCTTAAAGGGGTGAATCACACTATATAATTGATTTTAATCAATTAATTGTATAGTTAGTTAAATCAAAAATCAAATTGAACCTATTCCCTTACATGGCTAATTTAATTAATTAATGGAATTTAATTAATCCTAATATCTTTCAACAAAATTTGAGCAACCAATAAGAATTGAGAAGAAAAGCACATGGATCACTCCAAAATAGTTGAATCTCAATCACACATTTCAACTTTGAATCTCAACCACTCAAATTTGTCTATTCGTCCAAACCTTTTAGACAATCATTTAAATTGTCCCCCCATTTAAAACCATTTCAAATTTTTTGACTCAACCAAGGCTAAATCATGATTAAATAACTCTACCCCCTACCCTTGGGATTTTACTATAAATAGAAGTCATTTTGAGAGCATAATAGATCTTAGAAATTCAAGTGCATAGCATCATCATTATAGGCAATTTGAGAACAAATTGAGAGCAATTGAGAGCATATCATGAGCATTTGAATTAATCTTTGTATCATTTGGAGAATTGAGAGCTAGACTAAGCATTTTATCATTAATTTCTCATTATAGGATTGTCACTAGTAGAGAATAAGGCTGAGAGCTCTACTTACCAAGCTTAGATAGAGAACCATGAGATGTCATGGATGTTAATATCAATTCTTTAGTTTAAATTTCCATTGTATTTGCATAGAATTGTTGTTAATTTTCCTAATTTCATGAAGGTGTAAAACATTCACACACAACCTTCATGGTAGTTACTGCCCTTCTGATCATCAGAGCCTCCCCTCTTTTAGGGTGTCCATATGTATCAACATAAATTGCACTTTGGTATGAAGAAACACTTTGACAATCTAATTCTTGTATAAGATTATTTATCCTCTCTCCCAGTGAACTTGTACTTGTCTTTTTCAAACACCTATTCGACATGTACCCTTCTTGGTTGCAATTAAAGCATCTAATTGGGCATCTCCCTTGTTTTCTTCCCCTGAAGTTTGGTTTCCTTCCTCTGAAGTTACCTCTATTATTGAAACCATCATTATTTCCTTCCCTTCTAGTTTGATCTTTATTTGAGTCTCCTTGGGAACCAGATCCATTACATCTTCCTCTAAAGGGACTCCCTCTTTGGTGTCTACTTCTTCCTCTTGAATTTTGTTTTGTTCTCCTTTTTAACTTCTCTTCAACATTATAATCCAATTGATGATACTTCTACACTATCCTGGGGGTAAGCAAATTCAGTTCTCTTGAATTGAAAATTTTATGCCACTCATGTACCTGGTTAAATTTTCTCCTTTGGTCTCCTTAGTCTTGGAATTCATACACAATTTCATGATATCCTATATGTATGTTTTCATGTCCATGTCCTTTTTTATTAGGTTTTGTCTTCTCTTATGTAACTGTACCTCATAGTCTTCTCACACATAAGACTCTTTTAGAAAAATTACCATTCTCTTCCAAGTAGACACTCTACTCCTTCCATTCTTCTCTCTTTCATCCTGAATAAAATTCTACCATGTCAAAGTAGATCCTTTTAGATTTGACTTTTCTATCTTCACCTTATGGTTCTCTGGAATGTCTTCACATTCAAAGAATCTTGTAAGGGAGTCTATCCAAGCCATGACCATGTCTAGATCCATTCTCCCACAAAATATAGGCAGTTCCAACTTACCAGTTATAGTTCTTCTTTCCATGGACTTTAGGGTATTAAGAAGGGGCCTCTAGTCTTTAGACACTTCCTCTTCTTCCTACCTTGGGATCTCTTCCTCATCCCACTATCCATTTCCCCCTAAGTATTCTCCTCCCCTACCTCTCATTTGGCACCTCATCTTGTCCACCTCCTCTCTTATTTTCCAGTTCTTTTCCATTCATTCTATAATAAGCTTTGAAAGTTCCACATTAGTCATCCTTTGTGGAATTTTATCCTCTTCTTCCATGTCTTCTCCTTGAACTTCTCCTACCCAAGGGTTTCTTTCCCTTGCTCTGATACCACTTGATGCAGATCCTCTCTTGATCAGGACTTTCTATCCCTAACACCCTATTTATCCCTTATGAAGAGTGTTCACAAGATAAGGTTCCACATGCTAAGGTCAATCCTATCCATCCTTTCAAAAGAGATACTTCAAAAGGTTTAGTAGTATATTCTCTAGACTACATATTTATCAAAGGTCCTAAGGCTTGAAATGACATCAACTCACCCTCAAATTCCCCCTCTAACCACACAACTCAATACTCCACTGATTTTGTTCCAAAATGATCCCAACAACATAATTGAGGCACTAGGCAAGTTCTAGTAATTTTCCTAAGGGTAGTTGTCTCACAAAGACCTACTCCAGTTAGTAGCCCTACCCCACTAGTTCTTGGAACTTAACTCCTAATTCCTCCAAAGGATCCACAAAACCAATTTGATATGTTGATACCCTTTATTTAATTATATAACCTCCTAGAAATAATCCTTCTAATATTCAAAGACAAGATCTCAACCAATGAATAGACCAAAGACCTAATGGGGCTAATAGGCCTTGTTTTACAAAGAGAGTCCCAACTCCCCTATCATCTTCTCCAATAAAAAGAAATATCCTTCAAGATACATCCTAAAAATGTCTAAATCCAAAGAGAGGTCCTTTGGTTCAATCTAGAAGTCTCAATATTGAAACATCTCTGAATTTTAATAGGTAGCCTCATGAAGATGTCTACCAAGGGCATCAAATTACCTAATGATCCTTGCACTTCCCCAAACCTACATTATTATGAATTAATATACATTGGCCCTACTTTCATTCCACAAATCAACATTAAGTTTTGATGGTGGATATGAAAGTTAGAGCCATTAGGCACCAAACCTTGATTCTGGAGGGTTTAACAGAGAAATAGAATCTAGTGAAGAAAAAATTGGAATATCTTTTGATCTTAATGGTTTCAACCCTTCACACAAAAAAAATAAAAAATAAAACAACTTTATAAATTTATCCAATCACCTAGAGATCAAAACTCATCCATACATGCTCAGGGACCATGAATTTGTAGGAAATCTGATTCAGTTATTTGTATGGATCACTTCACTTCCATATAGTACTACCTCTAACCCTTTGAAATAGTTTATTACAAGTTTATATCCTTCTTCTCAATGGTTAATAGCCATTTTTTAAAATTTAGAGCCATTGGGAAAGAATTTTCTCAACTAGCAAGAAAATGTTGTCAAAATACAACTTTTATATTTTCTGCAATAGAATTTGCAATCCTTAAATTTCTCAACCCTTCACAATATAGGAGTAGATAAACATGAAAAAAAAATTCCTAGAGGACCTAAAATCCCTAAGGACCTAGTGCTATATCCCCTTGGACCTACCAATGGCATAGAGTACCACATTAGGGGAAACTTATTAAAAACCTTTATAAAATGAAACATTGAAGAAGAAAAGAGACATATCCAATGTCCCTCACATCATCATTCATTGTCTTGAGTAGAGGTGGGTTCCCCTGCACTAGTGGACTTTAATAAGTATTATTGTATAAATCCTTTAACAAGGTGACTTTTAACTAGAGTTATAAATCCTTTTGTGAGGTAGATCCTGATAAGTCTTTTGGTACTTCTTACAAGGTAGTAGTCACTCCTAATAGGGTGAGCCCTTAACAGGGTATTATAATATCCTAATAGGGAAACTCTTTTAACTATAGTGAAGAGATTTTTGGGTGTCATCCCCACCATGCTTTTCTCCCTCTTACAAGGTTTTTCATGATAAAAATAGTGTTGTTATGCATTATGCTTTTTGGATGCTTGAATTGTGTTACTTTTATTGCATAGTTACACTTACATATTTGGTTGTATGGAATTTATTTAAAATCATAATCAAATTATTGGTTGAATTGGTTCATTACTTGTTTACACTAATTCACCCCCCTCCCCCCTAGGTTCATCCTATATCTAAAAATTGGTATCAGGTCATAGTTTCCTATAAGAAGCCTAATAGCTTGGGAGAGATCTTTGGGGAAGACATGGAATCCTGTAAGAATTTTCCTAAGGCAATAGTTGTAATTCCAAGATCTAGAAGCTCAAGAGATAGCACAAATAAGAGAGACAAAGATAATATTATCAAATGAATAACTTAATAATGATCAAATGATAATGGATAATACATGTATACAATGTAGATGTGCTTGAATATATAGGAAATTAATGATAACATGAAGATATGAAAGTGATAAGCTATAAATCACACTAGGTGTAATCACATGTCCACAAAAGGTGGATCATCCTCAATTGTACATCAAATTATGTGCAACATGTGCAACAATGAGAGGATGATAATGTGATAAGAGCACTAAAGGTGGTTCTCACACATAGAGAGGTATGAGATGACAACTATCACCACCTAAAGTGTAAATTATCTTACACCATGTGCTAAAATGAAATGCAAAATCCTAGGTGTCTCAATGATGACTAATATGAAAATTCATTATCCTAAGTAAACTTAAGTAAAGTGTTATTGGTAAATATTTAATTACACCAACACCCCCCCTTAAGTGCAATTTAGGGGAATGCACTTAAGCTCACAATGCTAGATGACAATGTATGATGGGTCCTGGCTACTAGGTCATCTTAAGTACCCATGTACAATATGAAAGAGAAATGCAATGCAATGCAATCTCTCATAAAGTAGAGAAGGAGGGAAAACCTCATGGGAAAAAGCCTCCCCAAAAAATAGAGATGAAAAATAAGATGCATAGATGCAGTAATCAATATCCCCCCATTATGATATACATCATGTATATACAATATATAAGTATGAGAAGGAAAAAACTCCTTATGAGTACAAATTCCCCCCCATAAGAGAGTAGTAGAAGAAGAAGAGAAACAAGGTAGCCCCCCTTAATGTAGAATTCCCATCAGTGATAGCTACTCCAGGATGAATGTAGAAGCATGTCCATGAATGTCAAACAATGTTCCTCCCCTTAGGAAGAAACAATGCCATAGGTATATATGAGATGTATCCCTAATCTATAGGAAGAAACCTCAAGATGAATGATGTCTCTAAAAACTGCTCAATTGTCCCTATGTTGGTGCTAAAGGTTTTGCCTTCCAAAACTACTGAAAAGAACAAGTTAGGATCAAACAAGGATGAATGTAGAACATGTCCCAAAGAACCAAGTGTCTCCCCTAATTATAAAGAGACATCCTGTAACTTTTGTACATAAGGATCCAAAATCAAATCATCCTCAAAAGATTGATCATGTACAGAATAGAGAAGAGGGTCAAAGTGCGCCCTTGCAACAACTGAAGAAGGATCTTCTCCAAAAATGAGAATATGTATATCATCAATGATGTCTCCCATGTCTACAATGTAGGACTCCATAAAAAAACCTTCAATGTCTATCAAGTATTCATCCCTTGATGTTGTAACTGTAAGACAAGGTGCACCCTATTGTGCTGAATCATATGGACCTATCACTATAGCAATGTATGCATGTGGAATGTGTTGATATTGTGACATTTTCCCATTGTTTTCTAAAGGATCCCCCATAAGTGAACCTATTGAATCAAGTGTTTGTCTAACCCAACAAGGTCTAGTGGAAGATGATGATGAAAGAGTATCCTCAACCTTATGTTTATTAAGAAAATGTGTAATCCTTCATGTAGGAGTTGAGGTAGATGAACCATCTAAACCATTACCACTATTATTACTATTAGTTTCCACAATGTTTGAATTATGGAGAGGATTAGAGGATAAGCTAGGTGAACTTTCCTCAAAGTGAACATTCCTCTCTATGAATATCTCATGAGTCTCAAGATCCATAAGTCTATATGCCTTAACATTGTCTTCATATCCAATGAAGGTAAAAGGCCTTGGTGGAGGTGCCTTTAATTTATGTGAAGATATGTGTGTCCATGCTAGACAACCAAATACTCTAAAGTGTTTCACAACTAGTTTTATTCTACACCATGCCTCAAAAGGATTCATTCCATCTAAAGCATTATGAGGAGATCTATTAAGGATGTGATTGGCACAACTTTTAGCTTCTACCATAAGTGATGGATCAAGAGACTTGGATTCAATCATTCAACTTGCCATTTATTTAAGATTTCTAATATTCATTTCTGCAACTCTTGTCTATTGTGGACTAAATGCAATTGGATTCGAATGATCAATACCCTCAAGTTCACAAAATTCTCTAAGTCTTGAGTTCACATATCCTCTTTCATTGTCTACATGAAGAACCTTGATGGATTTACTTGATTGCTTCTCAACATGTCTCTTGAAGGTTAGAAACTTATCAAATACTTCATTCTTATGACCAATAAAGTAGACCCATGTGTAGCAGGAAAAGTCATCAATGGAAGTGAGGATATAGCAATCCTTGTTGATTGATGTCACTAGAAAGGGGTCTGCTAGTATACTGTGAACCAAATCAAGAACAATTGATGCTCTCCAAGACTTTACTTCTTCAAACTTCTCTTCAAGATGCATATCCATTGAATAATTTGAACATTCACCCTTAGAAAAGTTGAGTGTAGGTAGACCTTTAACCATATGTTTTGAGCTAAGCTGTTGAAGATAGCGGAAATCAAGATGTCCAAACCACTCATGCCATAATTTACTTTATGATTATGTAAGAGTCAATAATTCATGTGAAGGAGACTTAGGCACAAAGTGGGAGAAAGAATAAATATGTGTTTCATGATTAGCTTTACCCACTACAACCAATAATCATCCATAAGATTTCACGCCATCACTGAATCAGGAAGAAAATCAACTTTATTTCCACCTCCATAGTGAGTGACTTGGTAAATTGAAAGGATATTCATGCTAAGGTTAGGAACGTAGATCAAATCTTGGAACTTTCCATTTTCCATCTCAACTGGTCATTTCCCTTCAACTTCCACTTGTGTATCATTCCCTACAAAGATCTGAGGTACCATAGATTCCTCCAATGAAGAAAGTTTCCCCTTTGAAGCACACATATAATGTGTGGCACCTGAGTCAAGAATCAAATCCTCTAAATAAGTTGAAATTTCCATAATTTTTTTCCCTTTTCCCTTTGTAGTGGATGGAGATGAATCCTTGGAAGCATTTGGCACATTAATTTTGTTCTTCTTGAGTAAGTTTTCTAACTCATCAATCCTTTTAGTCTTGCAATGATGATCATCCTGATTTGGTTTCTTTCAATATGCACAAAATAGTTTATACTTCTTGTTATTATTTATCTTCTTGTTGAAAGAAGAATTGCCTTGTTGTGAGGAGGAAGATTGTTGTCTCTAATTGTGGTTTTGGCTTCCACTTCTTCTTCTTCTTGTTGAAACTTTTTCCACCTTGATTTCTTTGATTCTCATTATTAGCCACCAATGTCATAGACTTTTAAGACTTGAGAATTTTCATATCCATTAATTTTGACTGTTCCAACATCAACATTTCTAAAAATGCATCAAATGAAGTCTTAGTGAAGGCACTTCCAATGGTCAACTTATGAGTATTGTAACTCAAGACAAAAGCTACATATTATAAAGGTAGCCTCTTCAAAATGTGATGAATTTTCCTATCATCCTTCATGGAATTACCACAATCCTTAAGTAGTGTTCTCAAATCATTGGCTTTGTTGACATAGTCTTGAATTGTCTCAAAATTTATAGGATCCAAGAGAATTAGATCATCCTCAATTGTGAACCCTTTTTCCTCATCACTTTACCATACAAATCTTCAAGTTTGTCACATGCACCCTTGGAATCCTTAAAGATAGAAATGTGGAAGAAGACATCTTCATGAACACAACTCCTTATAATTCCTAAAGCCATATTAGCTTTAATTTTACAATTAGTTTTTGCATTATCATCCACATTAGGACTAGTGGGTTCTTAATCATTCCATTTACATAAATGTTTAAACCCTTTTCCATTAGTTTACTCCATAATTTATCTTTCCATGTAGCATAGTTGTGTGAAGTTAACAATGGACATCTAGGTGAACCCATGATGCAAAAATGAAAGAGCACAAGAGATAAAGAGACACAAGAACACAAGACACCCCCCCAAATTCACTCAATCAAGGAATCCCCCCCCCAAATGATGCTTTTGGCATTTTAAATGTAGTGTGTGTATAATTGCCACTTTCCAAAATGGACCAAAGTGGACTTCTGATTTTGATGTTTACAACTGCCTTTATGAGGCCAAATCAGACTCAAACCAATATTTCTCACAATCAAAGAAAATACTAAGCATTATAATAATCATATAAGGCCACAAAAGACCTATTTCTGAAAGTTATATTTTTGCCCAAATAAGGCTATAATCTCATACAAAATCTAGAAAGTACTTTAAAAACTATACACTTTCAAAAAAATGGAACCTAAAAATGTATCTGTATGAGCCTGAACAAAGCCTCTACAGTTGCAAAATTGAGGATTAGGCAGGTATAGTCACCAAAAACTGCAATTTTTGCAAAATTCATGAACCAAAACCATAAAATAATTTAGCACCACTAGAAGTTTCAGAAAATTATAGCGAAAATAAATAAATAAAATTGCACTTAATTTGGAGCTCGGATGACCATGTTATGGCCTCCCAAATTCGGATTGCAAAACTAAAACTGCAAATGGTGAGGTCTACAAATTTTTCAAACCTTGTTGACTTTAGAAAATACTATCTTAAGTTTGACAACCAAGCAACCATCACAAAAGTGCAAAATCAACTAGGAATGATGGTCAAATGGTTGTCAATTTCAATCAACCAAACTAATGATGCAACTACAATGCTAAATTTGACAGCTAGATGGTCATCAATGCAAAAGAAAAAATCTCCCAAAGACAGCTAGATGGTCATCATTAAAATACCCGTTTGCATATGTTTGCCACATGTCAAGGTTTTGTTGGTTGATCTGGCACTTACACAGTGGAAGGACCTATCATGTGGGGGCCTTGTAGAAATTGCACTACTAAGATGGTATTCGTATGGTGGTGAGTTGGTATTGGCACTGGAGTGGCACGCGAGAGGAGGGTCGGTGGCATTGTTGTGGAGGCATAGGGGATGTGGGACTTTTTACTCCCACATTCACCCAATTGAAGGATATGTTGGTATTTAAAAGAAAATCCTAGCAGTAAGTAAATAAAAAGAGCTTCAGGGCTAGTGTTGTCATACCCAAGCATTGATTGTTTGGCAGTGTGTGCAAGGGATTTCCTTGTCATGACCGATTGGTTTTCTTGGGTATGGCTATGATTAAATGGCCTGGTTCATTCTCCGTACATGGTACACAAAATATTTCCACAATATTCTCTAAGCCTACAATACTGATCTGATAAAAACCTAGGGGTGGGGACCCTGACAAAAAATCCCAAATTTTTTGCAAAAAATGGCAACAAAACCCAGATCTAAAATTAAATTAGAAAATTAAACAAAATTTCTAAAAACTCGTACCATACAACAGATCAGACTATCCAAATATGATTTGCAAAATATTTTTGCCTCAGATTTGACTTTTGCCCAAGGTAGGAAAATTTATAGTCAAAATGTATGGAAATTGCCACCCGCACACAATGACAAGGTTAGATCTTTCTCTAGACACTCCCACAAGTTGTTGCACCTCCAGATCTTAATAATACCCCTCCAAAAGTTGAAGCAATGAGCTCTCCAATTTCTATGCAATGAAACCTTATATGGCTCTGATACCATGTAAGAATTTTCTTGAGGTAATGATTGCAATGCCAAGATCTAGAAGATCAAGAGATAGCACAAATAAGAGAGACAAGATAATATGATCAAATGAATAACTCAATAATGATCAAATGATAATGGATAATAGATGTATACAATGTAGATGTTCTTGAATATATAGGCAATGTATCTGTAGACACCTAAAAATCCTTTAGAAAATAAAGTATTTTTATTTTTTGAAAAATCCCTGATGACATCATCATTTGTTAATTAATTATTTATTTAATTTATTTATTTATTTTTATGTCATTAAATCTCTTTATCTTAATTAAAAACATTTAATTAAGAAATCCCTCCCAAAAATATTTAAATCTTATTTAAACATTATTCTCCTTATTTATTAATTATTTAATTAATAAATTGACCAAAAATCCCAAAATAAATAGTTAATTTATTTTTTGACCAAAACTTGGCCAATTTCCTTTAGACCACTAACCTCTTCCAAAATCTTCTAATCCCTCCTTAATTTCGATTAAAAGGCTAATCCCATCCTTTCTAACCCTAATCTCAACTCAAAATATTTAATTAAGATTAAATATTTAATTTTCATATTTATTAAATATATTTTAATAAATATTCCCAAAACCAAAAGCCTTTGGAATGAATAAACTTTTATTCCATAAAACCAAGGAAAACTCTAGACTCTTCTAGAAACTTCTCAACCCAACCTCTTCACCCATCCTAATCCTAAAATCCCCTAATCCTCTCCCTAACCTTGTCACATTCCCTAAACAAGGTTAGCCAACTCCTAAGCTTGACCCAAAGTCAACAAACTTCTAGAGACTTCTCTTACATGCATTTAAGGCATTTAAGGCCTCCTTATCCCTCTTACATGCATTTATGGTGCATTTAAGAAGCCCCTCACCCCTTTCTTACACCCTTTGACCTTAGGCACATTTCCCAAATTGTGCACATTCCTCCCATCTTTCAACCCAATCCCCTTATGACACTTGTCACAAAGAGATAACCCTTCCCCTAATGAGCCTCAAACTCATTAAAGCTTTTGAGATAAATAAATCTTTATTTATCTCCTAAATTCCATATTTATCCTTAGAAAGCCTAGACTCTTCTAGAAAGTCTTCATCCTCATCCAAAGCCTAGACTCTTCTAGAAAGTCTTCATCCTTATCCCCTTGACTCAACCCCTAACCTTACCCCAAACTCTAACCTATCCTCCTAACCCAAGCCCTTAGGAAATCCTATAAATACTCCTCCTTCCAAGAGCAAATTATTAGCTTAGTTTTTATCATTTATGCATTGTTATCATGAGCATTTTTAGCTAGATCATCTTAGCATACATCTTAATTGTTAGATTTCTTTATGTTTTTCATGTTTTCTAACACATCTTAGAATAGCTTAATGGATTAATCTTAGTTCATATTTCAAGCTTTTCTCATCATTTATGCATCACCATAAATCCCTCTCCATGCATTTGAGAGCACACCCACATCCCTCTAATTGAAGCAAATCAAATATTTGCTCTATAGCACTTGTTTTTAGCAACAATTTTGAGGTGGCTTTGGTTTTGTTTTCATGTCTTATGCTATTTTTAGTTCATGAACATGTTAGATTAGTCTAATGTTTGAATGTTTTAGCCTTTCAAGACAGGTAACAGGTTCAAAATCATAGTCTACATTCTGGCACGCCCGGTGGGAGCAAAACCACAATCATTTTGATGAGATTATACTTTATATTCTTGTATTTGCAGGAAACAAATGAAATGTCACCTTCAAGCAATTAAATGTCACCTACAGCAATTAAATTTTGCCTTCAAGAAAAGAAATGTCGCCTAAAACACAATACAGTCACGCCTTCAAGAAATTAAATCACGCCTTCAAGAAATCAAATCACGCGTACAGACACTATTTTCACGCCTAGTTACTGGCAGATTTCCGCCAGCCATAACTTCTATTCTGCCTCTACTTCTTCTTCTGTCACCTGCAAGTAATTAAATCACACCTTCGAAGAAAGAAATCACGCCTTTGAAGAAAGAAATCACACCTTTGCATAGTTATCTGTCACCTATAAAGGTACAGAATGTCACCTCTAAGAATGAAATGTCACCTCCAAACTTTTCAGCGTCGTCTATAAGCTGGACAGTGTCACTTTTTGGTGTTTTTCTGTCTGGCATTGGATTTATTTTTTATTTTGCAAAAGGTCAAACTCAATCTTGAATGAAACTAAAGGAAAGAGCTTAGGTCCTAAAGTGTCATTGTCATTTTGAAAATCAAACCCAATCTCGAATGCACTAAAGGGAACGAACACTCTATTCCCTCTCTTGTTTCAGATTTCAAAAGCAAGTAAATGAACACAATCTTGAATGATCTAAAGATAAAACAAAGCACATTTTCAAAGTTCCTAAATCAACTCGCAAATATCAATCTTGAATGCCCAAAAGGAAAGAACTTGCAACCGCTCAAATCATTTATGTTTTGAAGAAAGAACAAATCAAAATCTAAGCACATGTGTCTTCATTTTTCAAAGTTTAGACAAACTTGATCAATTCGGAAAAATAAACAAACTTGCTTGATGTGCATCTAGGAGCTTTCATTTTTTGTAAATCCTTGTTAAAGTAAGCAACGTAGAACATTTGGACTCGGACAAGTTCACTTGTTCTACTTTTAGCGAGGCCTGTTCGGGGAGAAAAGTGCTTCCTCCTCAGAGAATGACCTCAAACCGGTATCCCCCCCGGCCAGTATATAAATAAAGTGAAGGTAAAAAGTACTCACTTACATCTCCTAATCACCGGGCGTCTTGTGCCAAATATAAATGTCTGGGGAAAGGTAAATATTCCTCCCCCAGCGTTGTTGGCTAGGCTCTTAAGTGAGTCACAGGCAGTCAGCATAACCGGGTATGGAGACTCCACGGAACTATTAAAAATCTGATAAAATAGAGGCTACCCTATCTACATCTGAAAGTATCAAAATCCTTGTGCAAGGACCGATTCCAAGGGGTTTACCGGGTCACCTCAAGATTACTCACCATTTGTATTCCCTTCTAGGGGATACCAAGCTATGGGCAAGCAATTTTGATACTCACCTTCCTTAGGTAGATCTGTTTGAAGTTCTTGACAGTCAAAGACTCTGTGAAAACACTTGTTGAAACATACACTTTCAAAGCTTTATCAGAGTCAGTCATCCTATTTGTATCCCGCAAGGTTGCTTTGCCCTTTGCGAAGATTGCTTTGTCAGAAGTCTTTTTAATTTATCCTTTGCCACTTGAGAAAATCAAACCAATCAACAAAATTGATATTCAGAAAGTCTTGCAAAAATCAGATATCCAAAGAGCCTTTTGTTCTCAAAACTATCAGAATTTTCCAAAGATATGCCCAATTTGATCAAACATCCAAAAGCCAAGTTGCCCAAATCCAAAGATTATCAAGAGAAGAAAGTTGCAGAGAGGAACCTTAAAAGCCATCAATCCTTTGTCCAAGCAACCCAAGCAGAAGGAAAATATCAAGAAAGGCTTGATAATATTGGCTATAATGCAAGAGTCAAATAGTTTGCCTACCATTTCCGAGTAAACCATCACTACATCAACCTTGAAAGAGAAGATTAGCTGGATCCATCACATGTCCATTCTACCTTCAGATCTCACAATCTTATCTCGGCAGTTCGTCATCCTAGCTTCATCTTAGTTTCACCCTTGCATCATCACCAAACCTTAGTTACATCCTAGAAATCCTTCTTAGTTGCATGCACCATCATCCTCTTAGCAACATCATAGATCATCCATCCCAGTCGCATCTGCATCATCCCTTTAGAAAGAGCATTATTCCATCATCCTCCACCATCTTTTCATCAGCAATCCACCATCAGAATCCCATATCCTTCATCCAAAATCCAGCATCCATCACCTAAATCAGAACCCACCATCTTTTGTACCAAATCCAGAGATCCAAAATCCACAAACACTTAGTGTTCAAAACCTTTGAGTTGTTTCCATCCCTTATCCTAAATCAGAAAGCATCCCCTTTTTGACAGAGCATTGTCTAAAGGAAATCCAACTTGTCCTTGCATAGCCTCATCATCTCAAGCAAGAGATTGGCTTGTATTGATAAGCATCCAGTTAATCGAAGATCATCAGTCTATCCTAGGTTGGCCCAAATCTATCACTGATCCTCCATCAGGGAAAAATAACAACTCATTGTTGACACTTAGTAATCTTCCACCAGCATCCCACCAATCCTCCAACCAATCTTGACCCAAATCAAAGCATCCCACCAATCCTCCATCATCACCAAGCTTTTTTACCAATTTGCCACCATCTCCCACCAGTCTTCCACCATCCTTGATCCAATTCTGAGCAGTTCATCCATCCTTGCATCGCATTCTAGAAATTCATCATCCTTAGAAGTTCCTTAAGCTTGCATCCACCATCCTTTAGAGTCCTTTAGGAAACATCTTTCATCCATCTAAGCATCTGAATCTCCATGCCTATCGAGACAAGATCTGGATCTAGGAAGCGAAGGCACATGAATCCTTATCCAATCACCAGCTCATCTGATCCCAACATTGTGACCAGTGCAATGGTAGCCTATGATCCCCAAATACAAACTGGAAATACATGGGATGATCCCAATATCCCCTCAGCTCCTCTGGCAATAGAAACATTTGTGAATCACCCAGAGAACCCACTAGCAATCAATACACTCATAGCCCAAAACCAGCAGAGCATGTTCACCAATTTGGCACAAAGGCATACTCCCATTCCGCCATATCTCCATCCTCATATTCCCATAAGCACTATCCAAATCCCAGCACAAGTATACTCTCCATTCATCCAACCATTCCCTAATCCCACCTTGCAAACATCTCAAGCAACCTCCACCATTCCCCTTCTTCTGCAAGGAAGCTTCGCAAGCCCCGTAACACAAGCTATCACACCATCTACTCCATTCCCTATCACAGGTACTTCATCATCTGCCATGGCCTCCCAAGCTCTTGCACAAATCCAACACTTGTCACAAAATCAACTACCACCTCTTACACATCCATTTACACAAGCAGCTCCATCTCCTTCCACACCATTCTTTTCAGGAGGGATGCAATCATCCTTCCCCCTTGCTCCACAAGCTTCAACATCCATACCATCTTTCCCAGGGTCAACACAATCATTTCCCCCTTTCACCCAACAAATGCCAGCATCATCTATTCCGGGGGCAGCGCAATCGCTCCCCTTTCCTCCTCAGCAAGCTTCCACATCAACATCACCCTTTTCATGGGGAGCACAAACATTCCCTTCCTTTCCCCCCCAACAAGCATCTACCCAGGCACAAGCCCATCAAAATTCCTTCACCACAGGGATGCCTTCCCTGGGCTTTTCCAATCCACCATTCATATCCCAAACTCCCATCACATCCACCTTCCCGGCGTCCGCTGCAACATAATTCCCACCACACATTGGCTCTCATTGGGGCCTCACTCAAGAAGAAATGAAAGCTTGGGGCATACCAACCCATTCTCCTACATCTATGTTTGGAAACCAACAAGCCACCTCCTCACAAGCAGCACAACAACCATCACAACTTCCACCAGCTTCATCCTTTACAAACTATCCATTCACAACACCTAATGCCTTTCAACAAGTTCCTCCACCTCAGCAGCAAAGTTCATCCCATTTCGCAAGTTATCTTGCCCAGCCACCCTTTGCTTCAAGCTTCCCCACATCAAATTCACCCTTAAGCAATGCAGGAATGCACCCGACCTACATTGGTCAACCAGAGAGCCAAGTTCAGCAAGGACCACCTTACTAGCAAGCGGTGTCATTCCACCAACCTCCCCCACAACAAACCCCTATCATCCCCCAGCAATAGCAAGCTTCCTCCTACCAGGCGCAGCAACAAAATCCCATCATCCCACAACACCAGCAAGAAATCCCATATCCATCACCACAATATCCCCCTATGCCACATCAGTAGTATCGTCCCTAGCAAGCATCACTCCAAGATCCACTCCAATATACCTATCCCACTGGGCCATCTCCATATCCCACTCCACAATACCCACCTCAAATGGGAGTACCTGCTCAAACACCAATCAATGCCGAGTGGGAAGCTATGAAGAATGCTCTTAAAGAGCTCCAAACTGGTACTGAGAGCAAAACCTACAAGTTTGAAGAGGTGTGTCCTTACCCATTTGACCGATCCATTGCCACTATTCCTTTTCCCAACCACTTTGAGACACCTAAGTTTGATAAATATCGGGGGAAAGGAGATCTAGTCAATCATGTTAAGGAATTCTATATGGCATGCCAAGAAGTGGCTTACAGTGATAACTATCTCTTGCATTTATTCCCCAAAAGCTTGGGAGGAATAGCTGTTGAGTGGTTCTATAAAATACCCAGTGGGACCATCACAACCTTTGCTGAACTCTCTGAGAAGTTCATCAACCACTATGCCCACAATGTTGAGAATGAGTTGACCTTGTTAGATCTCTGCAACTCAAAATAGAAAGATGGAGAAAGCCTAGCAGAATACTTGCAACGATGGCGGAACCTTACCACCAGGTTATCATACCAACTGCCAGAAAAGCATTTGACTAAAATCTTCATTGATAACCTGCATCCTAAGCTATCCCACTTCATGCGGATGAATTGTCTCCAAACATATCAAGATATCAAGAGCAAGGGGATAGGTATTGAAAAGGCCCTCCTAGATGAAGGCACAATCCGGCACTTCAAAAATGATGCCCAAAAACCTAGCAATGATAAATCCCGTTACTGGAATCGTAACAAAAATGTTGTTACTGATGGAGCCACTGATACCAAGCATGTCCAATTTGTTGTAGCTAGTCCTCTGTCAACTCTTGCATACCAACAACAACAAGCGCCCATCCATCAACAACCTCCTCAAGTCCGTCAACAACCCATGCAACAATATCCTTCTCAGAATAATCAGCAGAATTATAAGCAGCAAGCCCATCAAGCCTATCAAGGTAACCCAAACAATCAAGTCAATGCCGTCAATATTGCTCCCAAGCAGAAAAAACCCAGAGCTCAAAATTATCCAAAGAAGACCTTCACACCACTAGGTGAACTTCTGGATGTTATCTTTCATCGGATGGCCAAGGCCAACTTAATTACATATCCACCAATTCAGCCAGTTGATGATACCACCCCCAAGCCTGATTGGTAAAAAGATCATGAGTACTGTGATTATCATCGTGTCAAAGGACATACTACCCTAAAGTGTATGAGACTCAAAAACTATATCCAAGATCTCATTGATCAAAAAGAGATTCAAGTAGATACACCTGCTCAAGCCTCACCAAATGCCAATTTACAAATTTATCAGAATGTGTTCCCACAACACAATGCTGGGAAGAATCAAGCTAATACCAATCATCCCCAGAATCATGGTAAAGGCAAGCAAGAAGATCACACTACTGCCTACATCAACTATGATAAATTTGTTGGATGTATAACCCAAGTTGAGCCCACAGTCAATACCATCCATGTCAGAGGAGCAGATAGTCAATGTGCTGTTACCACCCGTAGGGGTCAAATAACTGTTGCTGGTGCCCGTCCAAGGCCAGTACAAAATGCACATAATGCACAGTACAACCTCATAGAACATCTTGGGAATACACCAGCCCAAATATCCATCTTGGACCTTCTCCGCACTTCACCTCTCCATCAGGAGATCCTCGACCGAGCTCTCAAAGAAGGACATGTTCCCACAGACATTAACACCACCCAGTTTGAGACCCTTGTGGGACATCTTTTTGCAGCTTGTGCTTTATCCTTCAAACCATCTGACATGCCAATCATTGCACCTAACCATACTCTTCCTCTCCGCATTGCCGTCATGGTCAGAGACTTTGCCATCAAACGGGTCTTAATAGATAATGGCTCAGCTCTAAACTTGTGTACTTTAAAATTCATTCAGCAGATTGGGTTCACCCAGGCTGATATAGCACATGAAGTGATCACTATCAAAGCCTATGATAACTTGGAGCGTACCTCAGAAGGTACCATTACTTTTCCCATTCAGCTAGGCCCAGCAACACAAGATACTATCTGCCATGTTGTTGATCTTGACCTACCATTTAATATCCTCCTAGGCCAACCATGGATTCATTCCATTAAGCCTGTACCATCTACTTAACATTAGTGCATCAAATTTCCGCATCAAGGCACTGAGGTTACCATCCATGCTGACCCCCAACCCTTCGCATACTGTCGTGTGATGGAAGCATCATTCCCTCACTCCACTCATTGTCCTGGAATTGACATTGGTACTTCTATTGCCAGCTCATCCCAATCCCATTGCGATCCAGAAACCATTCTCACCTCCACCCTCTCTTCTGTCAAGATCAATAACCAGGGTTGTGGTGAATATAGCCTACATGATGCATTTACCGTAGGGGCCCTTCCACTTGATCCACATACTCAAGGGTGCCCAGATCACCAAAGCAAGCCTATTAAAGAGCATCATGAAATCGAGAAAATTGAATCTTTGGCTTTTGAATCCCATGGCAACATAAATAGTCAAGAGATGGATCCTGACATAAATAGGTGGTTGTATAAAGATCCCCCATCCCTTGACACTCAACTTCTTGGCTATTTCAAAGATAAGTATCCAAAACAATATAAGTATACCACTGAACAATGGCATTATCAAGGCGGTGGTCTAGGGCCACAAGAAGGTGGCAACCAATATCCCATCACACCATCAAAGAATCCTGAACATCAGGGTCTTGGTTTTAATACCCCTCACCTGCATATACAAGGGCCCAATACCACAACTGGGGGCACCAACATGACTAGCGTTCCCCTCTTAAATAGCCCAGATGACCTCATAACGATCGAAGACATCCCTGAAGAGAAAGAAATCAGATCCTACGATGATATCTTTGATGATGACACCCTCCTGGGGACTTCTATCCTCCGACAACTCACCATAAATCTCATAGAACTTCCCCTCACCCACCCTGAACTCATAGACTGGGACCAACCAAGCATTACACACATCGATGAGTTCCAAAGCATGGAAGCACTCCTAGAATTCATGGGGGCATCAGGCCCACAATCAGTTCAAGATTCAGAATCATCTCACATCTACAAGCTCAACCCAGAGGGATACTTTGGGGAAGAGGCAAGCTTTAGCTGCAAAAGAGAAATAGAAAGAGTAAAACATGAGTCCTTATGTGAAAACCCTTCTAGGGCACATTCTGATTCCAAAAAAGTAAAAATAAAGAGCGTATCTTCTAGTGAAAACTTGGCAATTCAAGCGCTAGAAGATGAAGACTTGCCTCTTCCTCCCATCCAAGATTACAGACCTAAGCAATCACCTATCATCATAGAAGAAACCAAGCCAGTCAACTTAGGTACAGAGGAATGTCCGAGGATCACCTACATTGCAGCCAACATGACAGAAGGTGAAGAAATGGCTTTGACTGCGCTACTTCAAGAAGCTACTACGAACTTTGAATGGTCATATGCACACATGTCTGGGCTTGATCCTAATCTTGTCATTCATCATCTAGCAGTGGATCCTAATGTCAAGCCAGTAAAGCAGAAGCTACACAAAATGCATCCCAAAGTAGCTCTATTGGTAAAATCAGAACTAGAAAAGCTCCTAGATGCAAAGATTATCAGAGCTATAGATTACTCAGATTGGATCTCCAACATGGTACCTGTCACAAAGCCTTCAGGAGACATCAGAATATGCACAGATTTTAGGGACTTGAACAAGGCATGTCCTAAAGATGATTTCCCGCTACCTAACATAGACATGATCATAGACCTTACAGCGAGCCATGAAATGTTGTCACTAATGGATGGATTTTCAAGCTACAATCAGATTCGTATAGCAGAAGCAGATCAACATAAAATAGCATTCACTACTCCATGGGGCACCTTCTACTACAACATGATGCCATTCGGGTTAAAGAATGCAGGAGCCACATATCAGAGAGCGATGACAGCAATCTTCCATGACATGATCCACAAGATCCTAGAGGACTATGTGGATGATATTCTTGCAAAATCAAAGACACACCATGGACACCTTGACATTCTTGAGAGTGTGTTTGATCACCTACAGCACTATGGGTTACGGCTCAATCCAAAGAAATGTGTCTTTGGTGTTACATCTGGAAAGCTCCTAGGTTTCATAGTATCGCGACGAGGCATAGAGATAGACCCCAAGAAGGTCAAAGCAATAACAGAGATGCCTCCACCAAGAACACTCAAACAGCTCAGAAGCCTACAAGGAAAGCTTCAATCAATGCGTCGGTTCATTTCTCAGTTAGCAGACAAGTGCCAACCTTTTACGCATCTCCTATGCAAAGACACAAGCTTCAAATGGGATCCCATATGTCAAAGAAGCTTTGATAAGCTCAAGGAGTATCTTGCCAATTCTCCAATCCTAGTACCACCAATTCCAGGATGCCCTCTCATACTCTACATCTCGGCAACCACTACAGCACTAGGGGCACTCTTAGCTCAGCATGATGATGACAACAAGGAGAGAGCCATCTATTACATCAGTTGAACTCTTGTCGGATATGAGCTTAATTATTCACCTATGGAAAAAGCATGCCTTGCAGTGGTCTTTGCCACTCAAAATCTTAGACATTACATGCTCAGTCACACAATCAAGCTCATTTCAAAGGTGGACCCCCTCAAATATCTACTATCAAAGATAACTCTCACAGGCCGTATGGCAAAATGGGTCATGATACTCAGTGAGTTCGACATCCAGTATATTGATCGCAAAGCAATCAAAGGGCAAGTCATTGCCGATCAGCTAGCAAAAGCACCACTGGTGGATGCCTATCCACTAATCATGGAATTCCCTGATGAACACTTATGTGTGATCGAAGAACAACCCATGTGGAAACTATACTTTGATGGCTCCTACACATCACATGGATCAGGGGTAGGAATCCTATCCGTCACACCTCAAGGTGACTACATCCCAAAATCATTCAAATTGGGATTCCCATGTACCAACAACATTGTAGAATATGAGGCACTCATCTCAGGTCTCAGAACAGCCATTTAGTGGAATATCATAGAATTACAAGTGTTTGGAGATTCACAGCTGATTATCAAACAAGTCCTAGATGAATATCAAACAAAGGATGACAAGTTGCTACCTTACAAAGAGCTGGTGGACAAACTAAAAGAGCATTTCCTACATCTACAGTTCACACAGATCCCAAGACTTTAGAACAAAGCAGCAGACGCAATGGAAACCATTGGATCCTTGTTAGAAATCCCACAGGATGCATCATAGTATGAATTCCTAGTCGAGCAGCTACATACGCCAGCTTATGAGAACACTGATGCAGAAATGGTGTGTGTCTTGGTTGGTCCTCAGTCCCCATGGTACCATGACATCCATGCATATCTAAAAAATGGTATCATATCTCCCCATCTCACCAATAACCAATGCCAAAACCTTATTCATAGAGCTTCCCGCTACACTCTTGTAGCCAACACCCTTTATCGTCGCGGGTATCACAATATCCTCTCTAGGTGTTTAGATTCAAACGAGGCCATCCTGGCTTTACAAGAGGTTCACGCTGGAATTTTCGGTGCCCACAAGAGTGGCATGGTTCTAGCTAAGCAGTTGCTTCGAGTTGGGTATTATTGGCCAACCATGGAACATGATGCTTGTGAATTTGTCAGAAAATGTTTACCATGTCAGCAGCATGCAAATCTGATTCATGCACCAGCACAAGACTTGCAGCCCATTGCACCGTCTTGGCCATTTTCATGTTGGGGCTTTGACCTTGTCGGCTTAATCACTCCCCTTTCCTTAGATGGACACAAGTACATAATAACTGCCACAGAATACTTCACCAAATGGGTTGAAGTGATTCCGCTCACCCTAACTACTGGCATCCAAATATCCAAGTTCATCCTTTACCACATCATCTGCCGCTTCGGCATACCATCTACCATTTTCACAGACCATGGCACACCTTTTGAAAACCAGCATGTGGATGATCTGTGTGTCAGACTCCACATCCATCACCGTTTCTCCAGTCCATATTTCCCTCAAGGAAATGGCCAAGATGAGGCAACCAACAAAACTATCTTGAAAATCCTCAAGAAGGTTGTCAATGATTCTGGTCATGACTGGCACCTCCAAATCAATCCTACCCTTTGGGCCTACCGCACTTCCTATCACACTCCCACAGGCACCACCCCATATTCCCTTGTATATGGTGCTAAAGCCATTCTGCTAATTGAGGTCGAGCTCCCATCATTGTGAGTCTCCATGAAGAACTACACCACTGATGAAGATTATCGTGTAGCCCATCTCACACAGCTAGACCTGTTAGATGAAAAGAGACAACAAGCATATGATCACCTGGTTGCATACCAAAATCGACTCAAAAGGAGTTATAACAAGAAGGTCCATCCTAGATAGTTCCAGGTCGGTGACATGGTTCTCAAAGAAAATCAGAAGGTCCAAGCAAATCATGAAAAGAAAGGCAAGTTTGAGCCTACTTGGCTGGGCCCCTATGTGGTCACCTCATGCTTCGGCTCCGGAGCTTATCAGCTATCTACACTAGAAGGAGAGCCTTTGAATGATCCAATCAACATCATACATCTGAAGAGGTTCTATGCCTGAACCAGATCCTACATATTCAAAAAATCCATAAAAATTGGAAAAAAGCAGCAAAAATCAAAAAATAAAAAAAAATAAAAAAAATCAAACAAAGCAAAAAAAAAATTTTAAAAAAAAAAAAAATCATCCAATGGTGAAAACTTGGCAAACAGGCACCATACATAATGGACCGAGCCATTATCTATCAAACTCCCATCCCACCATCTCAGTCCTTTTTCTCCCATCCCCCTCCCCATCCACCATCCCCCAGCATTCCTTTTTCCATCAACCTTCAGCAACACCACAATTCCTCTTGCACATATCTTGTACCATATCTTGTATCCACTCTTGTATATCTTGTACACTCCCCTGTGTCACGCCATCCTTCCTGTATAGCGAGATCTTCCTATCCCCAATCCTAAGCTTTTGTACATATCCATTGTATATCTTTTCCTGTCCATTGTACATCAGTCCTTGTCAGTCCTGCAGCAGCATTTTGATCAAAACACTTTGTCCTACCCAGCCTTGTACTTCAACAACATCAATTGTTGACTCTTTTTGATCACTATGATTTATTCTTTGACTTCATCATTTGCCAGCGAACACCAACACTCATTCTCTCATCAATCAGCGGGTCTTGGAGGATGTATCCTTCCTCCTGTCCGATCTAATCTTCCCCCCATCAAATCAGTCAAATCAAATCTCTCTCCTTGGCAAAGGATGTCTTTTTGGAGTTATCATTTTGACCTTGGATTTTGTCATTTGAATCTTGTTAATCTTTTACAGCTTCTCATTGTTCTCTACTCAACATCACCATGATCTTTTATATCATGGTGTGCTACGAATGAGGATAATCTGGGGCAAGGTCTTTTGATCTTTTGCTTCTGCCTGTGAGTCAGTCGTGTGTTTGTGGTTTCTTCAGCATCATTTCCACCATGCCTCCTTCGGGTTTCATGCGTGATGCTAGGGCAACCCTGCGTGTCTTTTTAGTGTTAGTCCTATGCAACACTGGTGACAAGGCCTCGTGATCCCAATATCCTTGGCAGGTCTCTAGCATTGCTATATTAAACTAGGTTGTGCTCTCTCAAAGATCTAAAGCATGGAGCTTCCCCAAATCCCCTGCATCTTGCATCATATAGATTAATCTTGCATCCTCATATAGCTGCATCCTGCATTTTGCATTCCATCTCATCTTTCATTCACCCATCTTTGCTCTTGGAAGCTTGGTAATTTATCTCCCCTGCTTCCTCAGTCGTTCCTTCTCTATTTCCTTTCGAGAAAATTCCACAACGTTTATTCCTTATGTTATTTTCTCGAGGGGGCACAATCCCTTATTCCTCTAAATTCTAGCCTTGGGCATCTTATTTTCTTATCTTTGAAGCCATGCCACTTGCGGCATCACATCAAAGAGGGGCAAAATGTAGACACCTAAAAATCCTTTAAAAAATAAAGTATTTTTATTTTTTGAAAAATTCCTGATGACATCATCATTTGTTAATTAATTATTTATTTAATTAATTAATTTATTTTTATGTCATTAAATCCCTTTATCTTAATTAAAAATATTTAATTAAGAAATCTCTCCCAAAAATGTTTAAATCTTATTTAAACATTATTCTCCTTATTTATTAATTATTTAATTAATAAATTGACCAAAAATCTCAAAATAAATAATTAATTTATTTTTTGACCAAAACTTGGCCAATTTCCTTTAGCCCACTAACCTCTTCCAGAATCTTCTAATCCCTCCTTAATTTCAATTAAAAGGCTAATCCCATCCTTTCTAACCCTAATCTCAACTCAAAATATTTAATTAAGATTAAATATTTAATTTTCATATTTATTAAATATATTTTAATAAATATTCCCAAAACCAAAAGCCTTTGGAATGAATAAACTTTTATTCCATAAAACCAAGGAAAACTCTAGACTCTTCTAGAAACTTCTCAACCCAACCTCTTCACCCATCCTAATCCTAAAATCCCCTAATCCTCCCCCTAACCTTGTCACATTCCCTAAACAAGGTTAGCCAACTCCTAAGCTTGACCCAAAGTCAACAAACTTCTAGAGGCTTCTCTTACATGCATTGAAGGCATTTAAGGCCTCCTTATCCCTCTTACATGCATTTATGGTGCATTTAAGAAGCCCCTCACCCCTTTCTTACACCCTTTGACCTTAGGCACATTTCCCAAATTGTGCACATTCCTCCCATCTTTCAACCCAATCCCCTTATGACACTTGTCACAAAGAGATAACCCTTCCCCTAATGAGCCTCAAACTCATTAAAGCTTTTGAGATAAATAAATCTTTATTTATCTCCTAAATTCCATATTTATCCTTAGAAAGCCTAGACTCTTCTAGAAAGTCTTCATCCTTATCCCCTTGACTCAACCCCTAACCTTACCCCAAACTCTAACCTATCCTCCTAACCCAAGCCCTTAGGAAATCCTATAAATACTCCTCCTTCCAAGAGCAAATTATTAGCTTAGTTTTTATCATTTATGCATTGTTATCATGAGCATTTTTAGCTAGATCATCTTAGCATACATCTTAATTGTTAGATTTCTTCATGTTTTTCATGTTTTCTAACACATCTTAGAATAGCTTAATGGATTAATCTTAGTTCATATTTCAAGCTTTTCTCATCATTTATGCATCACCATAAATCTCTCTCCATGCATTTGAGAGCACACCCACATCCCTCTAATTGAAGCAAATCAAACATTTGCTCTATAGCACTTGTTTTTAGCAACAATTTTGAGGTGGCTTTGGTTTTGTTTTCATGTCTTATGCTATTTTTAGTTCATGAACATGTTAGATTAGTCTAATATTTGAATGTTTCAGCCTTTCAAGACAGGTAACAGGTTCAAAATCATAGTCTATAGTATCATAACTAGAAGATATGCAAGTGATAAGCTATCAATCACACTAGGTGTAATCACATGTCCAACAAAGGTGGATCATCCTCTATTGTATATCAAAGTATGTGCAACATGTAGAACAATGAGAGCATAATAATGTGATAAGAGCACTAAAGGTGGATCTCAAACACAAAGAGGTATGAGATGATAACTATCACCACCTAAAGTAGAGATTCTCCTACACCATGTGCTAAAATGAAATACAAACTCCTAGGTGTCTCAATGCCAACTAATATGCAAATGCATTATCCTAAGTAAACTTAAGTAAAGTGTAATTATTAAATACTTAATTACACCAATAAATCCTATAGAAGGAAACTTATACAGGTTGAAGACATGATTGAGAAACTCAAAGATCAATTGAAGAAATCTAGGACTAAAAGATAAGAACTAGTTCAATATCTGAGTGAAAGTCAAGACTTGATTGAACATCTATCTAAATAAAGTGGATTTGAGTTAGAATTTGTGATCTTGGAGATTGAGAAATTAGCTAAAGATAACAAGGATATGCGTAGGGAGATAGATAAATTGAAGCAAGAAAATATAAACATGCAAAAAGAGTTGGAGAACTTTGGAATCATAATGGGTCAGGAGATAGAAGCAAGGAGAATGGAAGATGAAGAAAAAAGGGTTGTAGAAGATGATCTCACAAAGCCAAAGATGACACCTTGAAATCAAAGATGGAAGAACTACTCAGATCTAAAAAATAGTTTTCTACTTTGAATGAGTACATTAATGATACAAATGAATAAAATACCAATTCTATAAGAGAAAATGAGAATCTGAGGAAAGAGAATGAAAAGATGAAAGGAGAACTCAAGGAAACCATAGATCTATTTGATAAATTTAATAAGATTTCTTCTAAACTCAATGAACAAATCTCTAACCAAAGGAGAAAATGTGAGAAACAAGGTTTAGGGTTTTTAAAATTTAAAGTTGGTGAGTCATCTGGTACAAACAAGATCCATGCAAAAGACAAATCAACACCTAAGGTGAACAATAAAAAATCTTGTAAGAGGATTTATAAAATGGTATGTTTAAATTATCAAAAGGAAGGTCATACTACTAATGTATGTTGGTTTATACCTATTGGACCTAATAGACCTAACACACTTGTTTCTAGATCTAGAAATTTCTATAGAATATCTAAAGATTTCAATTCTAGACCTAATATCTTTAATGGTATTTATTATTATTGAAATAAGTATGGTTATAGGACTAATGAGTGAAGGGATAAAATCTAAAATCAAAGGTCATATGACCCCAACCAAAAGAGACCTAATCAACAAAGCAATTGATTGGATGTTTCATTTTCTATTTGTCATAATTATGGACATACAATAATGAATTGTAGGATGAGAACTAGTAGAGGAAATGTTGGACCATGGAGGCAGTCAGGTATGGTGTGTCACTATTGCAACAAAATTATACATCTCGCTAGATATTGCAGTGCTAAGAAGAAAAATAATAAATATCAACTGGTGAATAGGCATGTTAATGATAAAGGAAAGAAGACTGCAGATATCGAAGGAATTAGAAAATAGATGAAGGAAACATGGACTAAGAAAGGTGAATGAAAATATTCTAAATTGACATAGAACTCCAAAACATCAGGTAATGTGGAGAATTCATCATCAGACTAAGTCAAAGCTATTGGCTTAGGGGGAGAAAATTAAGTAAGATCTATAATATATCCCCTAAGTTGTGTGTGCGGTAAGATTTATTAGCATATATAAATAGTATGATTTGGATGAATTTGATGAAGAATTTTGTGCTACATATGATTGTATGTGAGCGGATAATATTTTCTTTTGACATAGTGACATTTTATGTTTCTAACTGTTGCAACCAACTAAAGGTACTATTTGACCGTTACATTGAATGTAACATTATAATAGGGAAAAAGAGAAGTTCATTTGTCACATTGCATTCTACGAGCTAAGTAGATCATTTTTCATCATTCTAAGGTGATTTGAAGTGATTATGGATTTATAGTTGTGATCCCTTGCCAAGAATGAAGCGTTGATCAAAGAACCCTAACTAGAAAGAAAAGTGGCATTTCTTTGTGTTTTAAAGGTTTTTTACTATGTTTTGTGAGGAAGATTGTTGGCATTATGGAGACTCTTGTATTGGTTAAGATTACTGAGGAACCGATGCCAATTTTTAAGTTTCATCCTATGAACATGGTAGCGAATGATCTCGTATGTTCTTTGTCTTCAATACCCCATGGTGTATCATTAACCAAGGATACAAGATCATTTATCCATTGTAAGGTTGAGTATCTTGGTTCAAATGTTATCGTCAATGTATATATCAAATTGTGTAATGACTCGGGATTGAAGGATGAACACAAGCATTTGGAAGACAATGGTTTTACTTATGTAGTTGACCTACCTAATGATTTCGAGATTGAATGGATTAGATATGTGTTGATTCATATTTATGATCAATTTATCTAGATGGATAGACCATATAATATTACTAAGGAGATAATTCATGCAGTTACTAGGTTGTGTGTGATTGGTAATTTACCTTTTTTGAGGATGATTCTTGAAAATGAAGTTACACATTTAATAAAATCAAGACAAGATCAACGGGCTGTGAAAATTAATGACATTGTAGTTATTGAGGTCAAGTTTGCATCTATGGTGATCAGTTATAGAGTATATCAATCAAACTGATTGAACAATGTGCCTAATGGTGGTATTCATGTTTCATGTCATATAGTGAAGGAGAATGAATAGTACGACATATGTGAGGTCATGAGAAGTTAGTTCTTTGTGAACATGGAGAGAATCAAGGACAAGAAACAAAATTTTAAGTATGGTTTGATATTGGTATGTATATTCTTCTACTTGCAAAATCATTTCCCCGGTATTGGTAATGTTTAGTGGTCAACCAATAAACTGGTAGTAGTGTAGATTAAGGAATACATAAGAATGTTAGGAAATAACTATAATAGTGCTATGTGGGGTTATTTCAAATATTTCCATAAATGAATGCATGAGATAGAAAGGATCCTAACTGGTATAGTGGAGAAGTACAAAGAAGATATATGTTTTATCATGGATACTGATACATGCAAGATGTCAATGGTACAAGAAAGAACTCTTGGGCTCTACCAATAGGCTATGAGGTAGATGGTGATATTATATCACTCCATGTTGATGAGTTACTATCTAAACTAATTGATGCAAGTACTCCCAAGTTTGGTACTTATCAAGAAACTTATCTAAAAATTCATTTACAACTAATGGAACTTGTGATAGAGAGAAGAGTGATGAAATGATTTTATGACCTATCCAAGAAGAGTGATAATAATAAGGATATTATGGATAAGATAAGGAATAATTTTGTAAGTGAAGAAGTTGGTACTTTTGGTGCTATTGTAGAAGAAATAGAAGAGGTAGAGGTTGTTTCATCCACAAGAAATAAGGAAATAGGGTGAAAAAATAGAAGCTCCATAGTACTAAATGAAACTCCTTCCCCTATTACAAGAACACAATCAAAGAGGAAATAAAAACACATCCTAAAGAAACATTGATTAAGGAAAATGAAAAGGAGAAGACACTTGAAACTGAGCAGAAAACTTATAAGAGAAAGAAGGGAATAACACATGGCTAAAAAGAGTTAAAAGGAAAGAGTAAAAAGAGGATATAGTAGAGGAAGAAGAAGTAGATTATGACTATGAACCAGTTGAATTGAGGTCCAGTGGAAAAATATCAAAGGTTGTAGGCATGACTATAGATGAATCATTCAAACCAATGACTAGGAGATCTAATACTATAGATAGCACATCTGAACATGTTAGAGAAAATGGAAGTATGACAAAGGTAAGAAGCTGGTATGATAAATTTAATGATGAGGATAAGCTAAAGATTGAAGAAGTTTTCATATATAGCATGCATAAATTTTCTAGAGGACCTGGTGAGTTATATAAAATGATACTTGAATCACTTTATAAGAAGGTTGATTGTAGGTGGAGATATGCTCTAAAATAAGATAGAGAGATTTTGGAACAATCTTTAGTTAAACTTAAACCTAAATTATCAGTTGAAGAAGTGTAGAATAAAATAGCATCCCTAAGGTCAAAATTTAGAACAAGGAGCAGAGTATGTAAGATACTCATTGGTGAAATACAAGTAGTTACAGGTTAGATTATGGAGATCTTGAAGAAATCATTGAAAACTCAAGAAGAGAAAATAGATGAACTGGTGGATAATGGTCCAATAGACTTACCTAATAATGATTCCCACCAAGTTCCTACAAATGATGATGCTAAGGTATTTGAGATTGATTAGTTGATCGATGATGTAGAATTCAATATTGAAGGTGCACTAGGAGGAGAAAAAACATAAAAAGACTAGACAACAAAGGTTGAGATACCTATTGTAACTACTATAGTTGAACAGAAGAAAGATAAAATTTCTAGAGATGTTACAACTAGTGAACATGCAAAGAAAGATGAGACATGTGAAGTGGATGTTTCAACACCTTCTATAAAGAGGAAACTGGATCTAGGTGTGATTCAAGTCAGAAGAAGGAAAGAAGATCAATATCTATTCCTGAGGAAGAAAGTAAAGATGAACTTGGAGAACAAGAAGTTGAAGTATTTCAAGGACCAATTTATGTTACCAAAATGAGTCCCAATGAAGTAATGAGAATGTATTATATACTAAAGTTGAAAGCTAAAAGGGACAAGCTTAGAGCTGAGAAGAAACAAGAACAAGTACTTTTGTCAACTAGAGACATTCTTGAAGATCTTGTACCTAAGGTTGACTATGATCCTAATGCTACACCAATTGAGAAAATGGATACTTTGATAAGTGTTATCTCTAAGGAAGTTACTAGTTTGGAGGAAGTTGTTGAGTATATAGAAAAGGTGAATTATGAAAATAAGAGGACTCATAAGTTAATGGAAACTATTACATTAGATAAAGGGATACTTACTAATCAAGTAAGCAAGGTGAAGAAAAAATTGAGGGAAGTTGGTAATTTACTTGCCAAAGTTTCTTATTTTTCTTTGTTTACTAAATATTTATAGCTAAAAAGGAATGAATCTCAATAGGATCTTAAGTCATTGATTGCTAGTTTTGATCCTATTTCACAATTAGAAATTACTTATGGATCACAAGTGAAAATGGCTAATCACAAGTTGAAGACTATACAAGAAGAATAAGATAAAAGGATAACTACATTGTTGGAGTTTTAGGCCTATTTGATACCTATAATAGATGTTATGCAAAAAAAGGTTAGAGAATATGAATTGACTCTTAGGTAACCTAATATGAGCACCCTTGAAGCTATGGAGGAGTTAGCTTCTATTCTTCATGAGCAGATTGTTGAATTCGGGAGTGGAAAGGTAAGTACTGAGAGGGGAGGGGTGAATTAGTACTTAAAATCACTTTTAAACTTTTTTGAACTTTCATCATATTCATTTACTAATTACTTAACCTTTGCATGCATCATATGAAAATAAAACATATAATAAAAATCACACATAACACATTGATTTTTTTATTGCATAAATCCTTGTTAGAGGATAAAAACTATGGTGGGGATGACACCCACAACACTTCACTATTGCAAGAATAAAGTTACTTGGTTAGAGCTACAATGCTTAGCTATTTTTGATAGCTTACCCTGTTAAAGGTAGTAACCTATTTAAGATTTCTAAGAATTCTAAGTCTACTCTATTAAGAGATTTCACAACTCCAATCCAATAATTGTACCCGGTTAAAGAATTTAAACATAAGATCTGTTAAGATCTTCTTGATTAAGAGACTTATACAATTCTAGTTATTTATTTAATTAGAAATAAAAAATTTCTATCAAATGTGCATCAACAAATGCTTATTAGACTCTATGTTCTCAATATATCATTACCTCATATTGTGTAACCTTCACATAAATAATTAAGTACTCGATAAATTTGTTCGGCAATACTCTAATACTCGGTGGCTTTCTATGTGTATTCACCTTCTTTTGTGTTCTTCTTTATACATGAAATCCTCTTATGTATTCATATCACCATATCCATATTCTCTATCATCCTGATATATACTTCTTTGGTCTATTTAAACAACTCTTGAAGTGGTGCTAGAACTTTTAGAATCTTCATCTTCAAGCAATGCTAGCATTGGGTACACTTTCAACGCATATTTTATCCTTAATTATCATTGGATGAACTCACCTTCTAATCATGTGTAATCATTTGATTTCAATCTCTAATGTGTTATTATTCAATCTCCCTGAGATTGGTAAACCATTTTCTAATCGGTGTCTAGGTTCAATGTATGGTGTTGGCCTACTCTTCTCAATAGTACATTTTCTCTATCTTGATAACTAATTTCTCTTCTTGATTAGGTTCTTGGTAGAACATGGTTCTCAGTGCTTGGTTTTTCCTCACTTGGTATCTATGCTATCTTTATTTAACCAAAATTCCTTGTCAACTTATTCCTTTTACCAATTGCCTTCTCTTCCTCACCGAGTCATCTTGTCTTCCTTACTAAATGACTTTGACAAACATAATGACTTCTATATAACTAATCACAATAAAATTAACTATTAGGAGTATCAATCTCCCCCTTTGGAATTAGTTCGGTATGTTTGTTAAAAATCATCAAAATCTTCAAAGTCATATATCAAAATTTTATCCTGGCCTATACCTCTTCTTCCATGGTAAAACTTATTAATCCCCCTGAAGTAATAATTTTGGTACAACTCTATATTACATACAATCTTATATATATTCTCCCTTGTATATGTAATTTCCCCTTCTCAACTTAGACGTATATTCCCTCTTTTACTTAGCAAAAATTTCTTATACATTCCCCCTTATCTATATATTCCCCCTTTTTTAGAAAAAATACCAAAAATACTTACTTACTATCCGGTGTCTATGAGATCTGGTCAAAAATATCTTTATATTTTTCTTGTACATCCTTAAATGATGCCTTTTAGGTTTCCTATAGAGTCTGTAGCACTATAATACTCTCACTGATATATTCAGTTAGACTCACTATGTTGTTCATGGCACTGACATCTGGTGTGCTCACTAGATCTTTTGCCTTATGTATCTGCCTCTGCAGTGATTTAATATTAGGGAGAAAAATTGGTTGGAGTTCTAAAATTTACATCCTTATTTGGTTCTCCTCCTTTCTTAGTTCAAATTTCACTCTCATTAGGTTCTTGAGCTTCTCATAATTTGTTGTTATGGATTTGGGCTCAGTGGAAATCTTAGATAGTAGCGTGGTGAGCTCTTTTTCCACATTTTCATCTTTATCCTTTATCTCCTTTGTAAAGTTTGAAAATAAACAAATATTTTTAAATATAGAAAGAATATTTTTTAATTCTTTCTCTAATGCATTGACTAACTCAGAGAGAGTTATCTTGTCCAATGCTACTGATTGAAGAACTTCTTTAATCACCTTAGTCTCCATGTCTTTCTTGTGTACCTTCATGAGATATTTAGTTGTGTCAGTTCCCGACTGGTTAATTTGATTGACTAGTTCCTTTAACATCTGACTATAAATATCTTCCTTTTCATTTATAGTAGCCTCAGGAAAAATCTCATTCAAAATTATTTTGAGTTGTTCCAATACATCGGTTTTCTACTTTTTAGCTATAAGTTTATCTTGTGCAGCTTTTCTTTTCAACAAATCACCGAACTCTAAAATTTCTTTAGGGCTCATAGTAGTATAGTCAACCTTTGATATGACTATCACTTCATTGATATCTACCTCTTTTTCACCCTTCCTCTTCTTAGATTTTCTATTGGAACTTAATGCCATCTTTGTATCTAATTGTGTCAAAGTTACTTCAGTCGTGTCTTCCTTCTCCTTCTTTTCCTCTTGTTTCTTCTCTTTTATTTCTTCCTACATTTCTTGTTTGTCCTCTTTATTTTCTTCTACCTTTTCTATTTCTATTGCTTTTTATTTTTCCTTCTCTTGTTCATGTTGACATGTAGTTTTGATAGGGGTCACCAACTCTATATTTTGACCTCAATTTGTCTCTATCTTTTTGGTCTTCTGTTTAGTCTCTTGAGTTTCATTCTCTTTTGTTGGCTCAGTAGAAGTCTCATTAGCAATAGGCTCTCCACTTGTAATCTCTAAGATAATCACTTCTATCTGAGGGAAATCCATAACTTGTAAAATTACTAGCTCTTTTGTCAGTAATCTTGTTGTAGTTGAGCCATCAATGTCCATAGCTTCTGAATCTATGGCCTCGATAGCCTATTAGGAATAACATTCCACCAATACAACTGAGAGTGGGGGTGAATTAGTTGTATGATAGATTATTAAACTTTAAACTTTGAATAGCAGCAATACCAAATCAAATGAACACAATGAATGCCAACACAATAACACAATATTTGTTGTTGAGGAAACCTTGATAAAGGTAAAACCCTGATGGGAATTAACACACACTAATGATGTACTAAGAGTATAGTATCCTTTTTAGAAGATCTAGCCCTATTAGGAGTTGATTAAAACATTACAGTACATAGTCCTTGTTAGAGGATAGATCCTGTTAGGATTCAAGAAAAAGAGGGTAGGCTCACTTCCTAAAGAAGATTATGTCCACCTTCAAAACTCACTATTCACAGCACAAGTGTATGTAAAGAGATATAAAATCTTTGAGTTGTCTGATAGAAATTATATTTTCCTGATTAGTTCCAATGAAGTAAAGAGGTTATCCTTTGCTCTACATCTAGCAGACACAAGCTTCCAGCTTCCAAATCCTCTTTTACATTACATAAATTCTACCATATATTTTCAAAAGAAAAGATATTACATATATACCCTATTACAAAATAAATGAATAGTTTAGCCAATTAGGCTTTCCTATAACACAAATAATTACATAAATCCTTGCTAAGATACACATGGTATATAAATCAAGTATATAAAAATTACAATTTAACAATTAAGGACCGACATCCGTAATTTGTGCTCACCATTCATGATACATGTTATAACTCTGAAGTTGGCTTCCAAATATGTCTTCTCCAGAACACATGCCATGGTTGATGTCATCTTTCTTTCTGTACCTTGCTAAGACCAGAAAACAATCTTTAGTACACTATATGTCATCCCTTAAGCTCACATACACTGAATCCTCATCACCTATAAGATATACCCAAAACTCAAAGACTTACTCTGTCAACTTCCACTGTCACAGTCTAGTAACCAGTCTTCACTAAATCTTTTGTAACTAATCCAATATGCAATATTACATCAAGAGATCTTATATATAAGATCATAACACCTTCCGATACACACAACTATGTTCGCATGATCTGAATCATCTGTACAGTCTTTGTACACTGTAATAACCAGCATGTTCTCTTCATAGAAACATATGTTGACATCAGTGACAAAACACAATTAACAACAGTAGTAATTCCAACATCACTCAATGTAGTGATTAAACATATCAAATGTATCAACAATCTCTCCAATGCATTAGAAATATCCAACAATCTCCCCCTTTGGCATTGATGAAAACATATGGGAAAATCCATCAACCCAAAAAGTATTCTCTCATTTAATTCTTCCTTATATAGTATCTCTCCCCTTTAGGGAATTTCTCATAGTAATCCTCCCCATTTGAAAAAAATGACAAAGGGTTCCATAAGTTATCAACTGTCTTCAACAATCACTCCCCCTTAGGAGTAGATCCATACATCAAGTCCAGAATATGATAAGGCTCTAAAAAACCTCTTGACTAACGCATCATTAATTCTCACTAGGAGGGACCTTCACCCCAAGCATACCTCTAAGATACTCAAAGGCATCTTTTGGCAATGACTTTGTAAAGATGTCTGCTATTTGTTCCCTAATGCTAAAGTATTCCAATATTATTTCCTTTTCTACTACCTTGTCTCTCAAGAAGTGATACTTAATAGAAATATGCTTAGTTTTAGATTGCATCGTAGGATTCTTTGACATGTTTACTGTACTGGTGTTATCACATTGGATAACTAATGGTTCAACAAAAGTTATTCCAATATCTTTCAGCATTTGTTTCATCCAAACTATTTGAGTGCAGTTAATAGCAATAGCAACATATTTAGATTCTATAGTAGATTGAGCTATACAATATTTCTTCTTACTTATCCATGAAACCAACTTTTTTCCAAGTTAAAATACACCTCCACTAGTACTCTTCATGTCATCAATGTTCCTTTACCAATCAGCATCAATATGAGCATGTAGTTCAAAGTCATCATTTCTATCATACCATAAGCCATATTCCATTATTCCTTTCAAATATCCAAATATCCTTTTCACAGTAGCTAGGTGTATCTCTTTAGGTTCTGCCTAATATCTAGCCACAATTCCAATAGCATTAGCAATATCTATTCTGGTGTGAGTCAGATATTGTAATCCACCAACCATTGATCTGTACTTAGTCTGAAAGACACACTTTGTCTCATCATTATTTGTTAGTTTATGACTAGTCACCATGGGTGTACCTACTGGTTTACAGTCTTCCATTCCAAACTTTTTCAACATTTCTTTAAGATACTTAGTATGAGAAATAAAAATGCCATTCTTTCTCTGATTTATTTGTAGTCCAAGAAATAATTTCATTTCATCTAACATGGACATCTCAAATTCATTTTCCATCTCTTTAGAAAATTTATTACACATCTCATCATTGCCTCCAAAGATAATATCATCAACAAACACTTCTATTATCAAAATTTTATCTTCACTACTTCTTAAATACAATTTACTATCAACATTGCCTTTTCTAAATCCAAGGTGTTAGCAGTTGAAAGAATTTCCATGGTTTTCTATCTTTTATCTAGTCTTTCCCTACAAAGTTTCATGGTTATAGCACTTTTCCTTCAGTTCTTGCAATCAATTTTATTTCCCTGGCTTTGAAACCCTTGCAAAAATTTCAAAAAACTAGTTGTTGTGTTAAAACCCTTTGGAATGCCCTAGCCCTATTCTAATTTGTCTTTACCTTTTCGGGTCACTTAAGTCTTGTTAAATGCATGTGCGCATTTCTTTCCCATCTTGTCACTTATTTGTTTAATCCTCAGGTGGTTAGTCTTTTTGTTCGGCAATTTAGCAAATGCATGTTTGTCACTTGTTCGCTTGGTTTCCCGGTAGTTATTTGTTTCTTCCATCAATTGGGCGAACATGGTGTTCGCATATTCTCCTATTCCTGATGGCTTATCTCTTAACAATTAGCAACTTGGTGTGGTGGTTTATTTTCTTTAGTCACGTGTTCACGTGGTTTCCTAGACCCAGCCTTCTAACACCATCTTGATCCAACGGTTGTCATGAAAGTGCAAGGGTTTTGTCAGAGGCTTGTGCTTTTGCAACGGCTGTTGATTTTATTTTATGATGTAGCCTTTCCTTACAGGTGGCTCCATTGACATGTATGCACAAATGGTGGCATCTTATTGGTCCATGTATCAACACGTTGGCAGTTGTCAGTGGGACCTAGTTTTTGGATGCGTGAGAGGGTCCTGACACTATCAGTCAATCGACGATGGGCATATGATCTTATGGGATCTGTCAGAGGCTTAAGATCATGTGCCAACCGTTGATTCAATCTTTCTCAGAGGGGATAAAGTGCGGTGGGTCCACATGTCAGGTGTGCTAATATGGAAAGTTGTGATTGGTCCACAGGTGAATGATTGGGCATGCTGTCATTGGAGCCAGGTATTTCAAGGCTTAGTGGGTCCTGACAATGATAGAGCATCAATGGTCAGTGTGTAATCTGATAGGTTTTCTCTGACACTTGTGATCTTAAGACCACCATTGATTTTGTTTCCTATCAGAGGGTTGTCAGAGTAGGGTAAGATTATTGATCTAATGATTGTCTTAAGTTTTGATAGAATCTTTATGCTCCATGTGAACTTAAGATAGCCATTGATTTCATCATAGGCGGGCCCAAGTTTGGTCCAATGGTTTGGCAGTCCTGATAAATTTATTTAGTAGCCTGACAATTTTCAGTGCTTTTCGCTCATTCACAAAATGAGATGGCGATATTCTAAAATGGCTGGCGATTCAGCGAGTGTGTATTCACGTAATCACTAAACTATTTGGCAGATAGATAAAGTTCTTCGTGAACTGGTGAAAGCCTTTGGTCGCCAATTCGCTAGATGTAGCTAGGATGAGTTAAAAGCCTTTGGTCACCAGTTCGTGGGGTTAAGTGGTGAACTAGATTTTCTTTCCGCGAATAGGAAAAAGCATTATCGCGTAGTCGCTAGGAGTTAACCTAAGGCTAGCAGTTGATTTGAGAACATAAAGATCATGAAAAGGACCAATCGAATGGTCATGACTTAAAGTTGATCAAGATTCAAATTTTGACCACTGATTTGCTGCTGGCGCCATCAATGTGACCATTATTTTTCAAATTTGAATTTTTGAGGGTTTCTTAGTGATAGAAAGGACCAGAATTGAATGCTTTCACGGCCAGATTTGATTTGTTTGGTGGCACTTGCTGTTGTAGTGTAGTCCAGGGTGTTCCATGATCATCTGTAGGGGTCTGTACTATGTTTTTTATGCTTGAGGTGTGCTGTAGGTGGCCGAATAGGATGACATTTTAGATGTTTTTGTGGTTTTTAGTACCTTCTCAATGATATTTTTCATGATTAGAATCACTCTGAGATTTTCTTTCTCTTGGTTTCCTGGGTTTCTTCCCCTGTAATAAATTTGTGACTATTTCTAATGGGTTTAGTGGGTGAAACCCTAACCCTAGTCATTTGTAGCTTGTTGCAACCTGCTTTGGGTTTCCAAGATGACTAGGGGGTATATATTGTAGAATTTTTGACTTAGTGCGGGTTCCCAAAAACTTTTCTTTTGGTCTGTGGTTGTTGATGGTATTATACTAAAAAAGGAGCTGGATTTTGGGTCTTTTTCCTATCCTTGTGTTGCTTTGATTGTATATTGATCCTGAATATGTTAATGAGAATACTATTGAGTTCCAATCTTTCATCTGTGTATGTCTTCTTGTTTTCAGTTCTGAGCTCATATATGTTAGTTTCACAAAGTGTATTAGCATATGGTAAACAAAGAGTATTGTGAAGTCATCTCTGAGTTCCTAACAAAGTTAGGATTAAAGTCTTTTAGGTGAGTTCAGTGAGTTTACAACCAAGTAAGAATCTAATGTCCTTGTGTTTGAGGGAGAGGGGTAATAGGCAAAGCACTTATCCTGAGCCCAGCAGTGTTTGATTTAAGATCTTCATTTGATGTATGTAATTGGGTGACTCTTTGCCCTAGGTTAAGGCATTGGTCCATCCTCTAGAGGCATTTCATTGTCATCAACCACACACAAACAAATTAAATGATCAAATCCTTAAATCAATTAGTAAAGAGTATATTGGTGTAACATTTTATGATTCCTTTGAAGAAGTGAATCAAGGGTACACCCACCTAAGCATTAGAGCTCAAAGTGTAGGAGGATCTCTTTTGATCCTTGTTAATTGGCCCTCTTCCTTGTAGACTTTGTAGTGGTGACAGAGTCAAAGTTGTATTAGGGTTATCCATCAAAGTATAAATCTACAAGTTGAAGATCAAAGGGAACTCCCAACATAAGGTGTAGTAATTACTTGTCTAACCTTGCATACCAAGCCCTTAGTGCTTGCTTTAGTCCATACAGTGCCTTCTTCAACTTGCATACCATGTCTTCATCTTTGGTCAAAGGAAATCCATCAGGTTATTCTATTTATACTTCCTCTTCAAGATCCTCATTCAAAAATGTAGATTTTACATCCATCTGATATACTTTGAAGTCTTTATGTGCAGCATAAGCCATAAATAATCTAACTTCTATCTGAGCAACATGAGAAAATGTCTCTTAAAAATCTATGTCTTCTTATTGTGAATAACCTTCTTTGAATTGAATTCTATTTAATGTGTACACTATTGTCCCAACAGCTTCTCTCCAATGCACATGAGATACATTTCTTTCAAGCAACATTGTCCTAGTAGCATCCAATATTGTTCTATTTCTTTGCTCTACTATCCCATTCTGTTGTGGATTCCTAGGAGAAGATGTCTACCTTTATATTCCATGCTCTTCACAATATGAAATTAATAAATCTAAAGTAAATTATCCACCTCTGTTTGATCTTAAACATTTTAACTTTAAGCCTGATTCATTTTCTATTTTTTCCTTGAATATCTTGAATTTCTCTGTAAGAATTTGCAAATAGCAAATATTGAACCAAGGATCTAGAGGTTGAAGAAAAACACAAGAGAGAAAATATGAATGCAATGATGGATTGAATAGATCCAATGAATTCACCTTGAATGATTGATTGATGAATGAATAATTGATTACATAATAGGCCTCCTTATATAGGAAAGGCAATAAGAGAGAATGATAAGGAGATGGAGGAGTAGGAAGATCAACACTTGTCTCAACAACAAAATGATTCAAGTGCCCAAAGTTCTCCTCATAATTATCCCTTGGAAAAGGGATGGGTACATCATGTATATCATCATCATTATCAACAAAATTAGAAAAAGAATACAAGCAGGATGTATGATCAACAACTCCCATAGCTATGACATCTCTAGTCTCCATGTCCCTAATGTAGAAATAATCAAGAGTGAACTTAACAATTTTACCTTGTTCCCCATGTGTAATTTGGTAAATAGAAAGGAGATTAGTGGTCAAGGATGGTACACAAAGAACATCATTAAATGTCCCCTCTCCCATAGGAATAGAACCTTTCCCACAAACTGTCATGAATGTGTTGTTACCCATCAAAATATTAGGAGAATTACAAGGCTCAATAGAAGAAAACATATCCATAGAAGATGCCATATGATGTGATGCACCTGAATCAAGAAGCCATTTACCTTGCTCAGGATGTGTGGAAGCCATGAGTGCTTGTCCTTTACCTTTATCTTTGGATGATGATGGAGATGTAGAAGTTGTCAATTGTGTAGAAGAAGGAGCAGACACTGATGAGGGAAACTTAATGTTTTATTTCTAAATAATGTGAGTTAGCTCATCAATCTTCTTTTGAAAACACTTATGCTCATCATGTCCTAACTTGTGACAATATGCACATTTATCTCTCTTTCTTCTAGATGATTCCTCTCTTGAAGAGGACTTGGATTCAGTACTTTTTGGTGAAGAAGATTCATTACCTTTGTCATGAGGCTTAGGATCCTTATTGTGTTTCTTTCCTTTTCCATTAGAAGTCTTTGATGTAGACTCACTTGGAATCAATGCTTGATGTGTGGAAGGCTTCAACTGACCCATGTGTGCCAACTTTTCTTGTTCCCTTCTGAGTTGCGATGAAAATTCATCAACAGAGGCCAATTTTTATGCACTACCAAGAGCATCCATAGTAGCATAGAATGTAGAAACAAAGATGGAATAATCAGGACCAAGCTTGGAAAGAATAAAAAAGATTAATTGTACATCCCCTTTAACAATGCCACATGAAGAAAGCTCCAATCTAATAGAATTGAACTTAGAGAAAAACTCTTGAATATTGTCAAAATCACTAGGATTGAGACCTATGAGATCATTCTCTAATCTGAATTTTCTCATTCTATCAGGTTTACCAAAGAGTCCTTTCAATGTGACCCAAGCATCATGAGGATGTGTGCAAGATGCAATATGAAAGTGCAAGTCACGAGAGATGGATGATCTAAGAGAGCCAACTACTTTATCCCTTCGATCCAACCATTTTCTCCTTTCTGCAACACCTATTTGAGGTTCTTGATCCCACCCAAGAGTCATTCCAAGCAATCCAAGACTCAACAAATGATCACTTAAAGAAACTTTCCATTCATGGTAGTTATATGGAATGAGGATTTTAACCTTTGAATTATCCATATTGCAACCAAATAATGACTGATAACTACTAATAACTCCTTCAAATGACTGATGCAAAGCAGAAAACAGAAATCCAAGAATTAACCAAGTGCAAATATAGCCCCAAAATGACCTATTTATGAAAGTGATATGTCTACCCAAAATCACTCAAATCTGATTGCATATCTAGAAAGTAGATGAAAAATCATGCACTTTCAAAAACAATTTCACCTCAAAATGTTACTGTATGTGCCCAAACAAAGCCCTAGAAGTTGTAGAAATCAGGAATAGATAGGAATAGTCAACAAGATCTACAATTTTTGACAAAGTAGGTCATGAAAATACAAAATCAACACCACCACTAGAAATTTAAGGAAATTCTACCCAATTTCAAAAAAAATTGCACCCGATTTGGAGCTCGGATGACCAAGTTATGGCCTCCCAAAGTTGGACTATCAAATCAAAACTGCATATGGTGAAGGTAGAGAATTTTGTAACCTTGCTAATGTCAACAAACCATGGGGTTTAATTTGAAGGTCATACGGCCATCGCAAAAAACCCAAATTTCCTTGTTTTGATGGCTAAATGACCGTCAAATTTAGGGTAGTCGTCAAGGTGACGTTAGCAAAAATAGGCCCCACGAGCTGACGTGGCAGGTGATTGGAGGGTCCATACCATATGGCCAATGACATGGTAGATTTGTATGCTTGTGTGGCAGAGGGCTACATGGCACCTTTTAATTAGAGGGTGCAATGCTGAGGTGGCAGCCTACGACTTATCTACTGAGGTGGCTCCACTGACGGGGAGCCTACTGGTGCTGGTCTGTACCTACCATGTGGCAGGATCTTTACTACCTGCGTGGTAGATCTAAGGCCACTGGGCGGGAGTGGAGGCCTAAGTAGAGTTATGCTGAGTGCTACGGAGGAGGCAACGATTTGGCGGCCGGTGGGTGGTCGGTGTAATGTGGGGTTTAATCCCACATTGATAGTGGGATCGAGGTTTTTACCCCTTTTATATGCGAACACCTGGGATGTTAAATGAAGAAGCAGTCTAGGCTGGTCTTGGTGCTTGCCTTCAGGCTTGTTGCTTGCCTTGGTTCAGCACTTGGTGATGTCACTCTGATGGATGTACACACTCTACTGAGGCTAGGGCATATACTGACATAGGGGGCCATACCAACCCCAATTTTTGCACAAAAAATTCTGAATAAATTACAGAATTAATTTTTATTTTATTTTTTTGAAAAATCATACCAGAGAGGGCAGATCGGGTCGTACGGTCTGATTTGCAAAAAAAAATTTCCTTGACTTTGACTTTCACCAAATATAGGTCAATTTATAGTCGATCTTAATCGAAACAGCCTCTAAACGCAATGGTGAGGTCAGATCTGCTCCAAGACGCATCTATCGCATGCTGGTTCTCGGATCTGATATTTGGACCTTCAAAGATTGCATCAAGATCTCTTCAAATCGACTGATCTAAAATGCTCCAATGGCTTTGATACCATGTAAGAATTTGCAAATAGAAAATATTGAACCAAGGATCTAGAGGTTGAAGAAAAACATAAGAGAGAAAATATGAATGCAATGATGGATTGAATAGATCCAATGAATTCACCTTGAATGATTGATTGATGAATGAATAATTGATTACATAATAGGCCTCCTTATATAGGAAAGGCAATAAGAGAGAATAATAAGGAGCTGATAAGCTATCACCTATGCTAGGTGTAATCACATGTCCACCAAATGTGGATCATCCTCCATTATGCAATAAAGTATGTGCAATGGATTAGGATGATAATGTGATAAGAGCATGAAAGGTGGATCTCACACACAACGAGGTATGTGAAGACAACTATCACACCAAAAGTGGAATTTCTCCTACACCATGTGCTTAATAGATGTGCACACTCCTAGGTGTCTAAATCACAAACTACTATGCAATGCATTAACCTAAGTAAGATTAAGTAAAGTGTAATTAGGAATAATTAATTACACCAACATTATCAAATGTTTCTGATTTCTCTTTCAAGTATGTTATCCACATCATTATATACTAGTCATCAAAAAAAAGTATAAAATACCTTTCACCATAGTATGATCTTGTCCTTGTAGGTCCACATAGGTCTATATGTACTAGATCCAACTTTCCTTTTCTATGTATATGATTTGCTTTTATAACTATTTCTAGTCTATTTTCCCATAACACATTCTCTACACACAGTGTTAGATGGTTTTAGAATTTTTGGTAGGTCTCTTACTGCATTAGTCAAGCTTTTCTTCACAATATTATAAAAATTGACATGAGAAAATATTATGTGCCACAACCAAATTTCATATATCTTCGCAACAAAACAAGAAGCCTCGGATGTATTTAACTCAAATAAATTACCATTATATTTAGTATCAGTTGCAATCAAGTTTCCTTTCTTACCTATGATAAAACATTTCTCATCAATGAACTTTAATTGATATCACTTATCCATCAATTGTCCAACACTCAACAAGTTATTCTTAATTCCATCAACAAGTAGTACATTGTCAGTATTAGTCCTTCCATCCAAAGCAATAGATCCTACTCCTATGATAGATTTAGGAACATTGTCTCTGAATCTTACAACACCACCATCATACTTCATTATTTTAACAAACTTATTTTTATCTCTAGTTATATGATGTGAGAAACCACTATCTATAACCCATTCAGATTTCTTGTCAACATGTGATACTAAAGATTTTTCCTCATGTACTGGTTTGTCATCTTTAATATAAATAAAGCCAATCTCCTCATAATCCAAATCATCATCATCAACCTTCACTAGCATAATAACATTCCTTATCCTTTGAGTACTTAGGCTTGAAAAACTTAGGTTTATACTTAGGAACTCTTGTAGGACATCTAGATGCAAAGTGACCTATCGTATTGCATCAAAAACATTTCAAAGGTAACTATCCTTCAAATTTACCCTTACCTCTCTTTTCTCTCCTAGCAATCAGGGCAACAAGTTCATCTAGCTTTCTTTCTTCTTCTTGTATCTGTTTCCATTCATTAGCATATTCACCAAGCTCTTCCTTTATATTACCATTGATGGAGCTCACAATTCCAGATATTCTTCTTGTGTGTGGATGCCTTGAATGTTGTTTCAACTTTAGGCAAAGAATCTCCCAATTCAGCAGCTTCAAAGGTAGTTATCTTTTCAATCAACATCTCTCTACTAAAGTTTATTGTCAAAGGTATACTCTCTTCTATAGCCTAAAACTTGGTCTTGTAAAAAAGTGTCAATGATCTAAGGATCTTCGTAATGACTTCTTCCTCTTCATAAGTGCCTTCAAAAATTTTTATCCCAATCACAGCCTCTGTAACTCTTTTACATAAGCCCTAATGTTTTCATCATCTTTCATTTGTAGCTTCTCCATCCTTATTTTCCAGTTCTGTATCTTCTCTTGCTTAGTAAACTTATCTCCTTCATACAATGTTTCTAATCTTGTCCAAATTTTGTGTGCTGAATCTAGATCTTTTACCTTAGTAAATTCTCCTTCAGAGAGTGCGTTGATCAGTGCTTCCCTTGCAACCATGCTATAAGAAAATATCTTCTTTTCATCATCAGTAGCTTTATCCAATTCATCCTTAGTCTTCATAGTCACCTGATTATTTGTAATCATCTAGTAGTCAATGCCTAAACATTGAAAATGAGTTCTCATCTTGTTCTTCCAACTATCAAAGTTTTCAAGATCAAATTTTGGACTATCCTTCCTATAGAATGCCATCTCCAAGATCACCTCAAGCTATTAATCTTTTTCTCTAAGGACTAGTAGCTCTGATACCAATTGTTAGGAATAACAGCCCACCAATACAACTGAGAGGGGGATGAATCAGTTGTATGACATATTATTAAACTTTGAACTTTGAATAGAAGTAATGCAAAATCAAATGAACACAATTAATGCCAACATAATAATACAATATTTTTTGTTGAGGAAACCCTGTTAAAGGTAAAACCCTGGTGGGAATTAACACCCACTAATGATGTAGTGAGAGTATAGTATCCTTGTTAGAATATCTAGCCATGTTAGGAGCTAATTAAAACATTATAGTACATAGTCCTTGTTAGATGACAGACCCTGTTAGCAGTCAAGAAAAAGAGGGTAGACTCTCTACCCAAAGAAGGTTATGTCCACCTTTAGAACTCACTATTTGCAACACAAGTGTATGTAAAGAGATATAGAATATTTGAACTGTATGATAGAAATTGTCTTTGCTTGATTAGTTCCAATGAAGTATATAGGTTATCATCTACTCTACATCCAACAGACACAATCTCGTAGCTTCCACAATCCTCTTTTACATTACATGCATTTTTCCATATCTTTTCAAAAGTAAAGATCTTTCATATATACCCTATTACAAAATAAATGATCAGGTTGGCTAATTAGGCTTTCCTATTACACAAATAATTACATAACTCCTTGCTAAGATATTCACAATATCTAAAACAACTATACAACAATTACAATTCAGCAATTAAGGACTGACATCTATAAACCATGCTCACCATTCATGATACACACTATAACTCTGAAGTGGGCTTCCAAATAGGTCTTCTCCAGAACACACACCACAGCTGACATCATCCTTCTTTACATACCTTGATAAGACTAGGGAATAATCTTTAGTATACTATCTATCATCCCTTAAGCTCGCATACATTGAATCCTCATCGCCTGTAAGATATACCCAAAAATCAAAGACTTACTCTGTCAACTTCCACTGTCACAGTCTAGTAACCAATCTTCACTAAATCTTTTGTAACTTAGCCAATATGCAATATTACATCATGCGATCTTAGATATAATATCATAACACCTTCTAGTACACACAACTATGTTTTCTTGATCTGAATCTTCGTACACTGTAATAACTAGTCTGTTCTCTTCATAGAAACATATGTTGACATCAGTGACAAAACATGAATGACAACATCAGTAATTCCAACATAACTCAACATAGTGAATAAACATATTAAATGTATCAACAATCTCTCCAATGCATTAGAAATATCCAACATAGCCATGATATCCTCATATTCTTTCATTGAGTCATTAGGGTCTTTCTCGGTAATGTCTTTTATTATTACCTTTGCCTAACTAGTTATTTTTCCAACTAACTTAGATTTATCTTCTTCAGTAGTTATGCCTTGGATTTTTGATTGTTCAATTGAAAATATCTTTCTCCAAAGATCATTGGTATCCTTTTGAACTTCTTAAAAATGATCGGCCATTATGCTTAGTGCTCTTCCTTTCACCAGAAATCTATCGGAGTATTCCTTAAGTATATCTTTTATTCCTCTCTTTGTGGGTCTGGAACTATGATTGCCAGTTATCTCTCTCTCATCTCCTTTTCAACAACAATAGCATATTTCCATCTAGCATCAATTTTCTTATATAGTTCTCGTTCTAAATATTATACCACTTTGGCTGGTCGTATCATCCTGAATTTATACAGTGTGGCAATAACTATTTCTTCTATTTTATTATTTTCTTCTTCATTCCTTGTGTCATATTTTAGTTGTTGCATTACCTTGAGTCCACCGTATCTTTCAATTGTTTGAGAAGATCATCAAGACTCTTCAATTTCTTACTTGGTGCAACTTTGAATTGTGACAAGTCATTTGACTCGGTGTCACTCTCCTTAGCCAACTTCAATTTTCTTCTTGGCCTCCCAGTGAACTTATTTTCCCTAACATATGTCTTAGTCTTCACTGGTTTTGCATCAACTTTCTTCTTTCCTTTTGGTGTGGAGGTAGATCGAGTAGATGGTCTTACACCAATTAGACTAGGGGTTTCTTTCTTGATTCCTATTTTCTTCCCCTTTATTGGTGAAGGATCAAGAACATCTTTAGTTTCATGAACATCAACAATACCAAATTTTGAGTCAAATCAATAATCATTTTTCATGTCTTCCTTATGGTCTTTGGTATCAGTATACCAATTTGTATTTTCTCCTTCACCTCTTCATAAGTGTCATACCAAGTTGTAGTTTTGTTCATAGGATTCTCCAAAAGTCCTTTAATCTATACATTGGTTGCATCAATATTTATTTTGTAACCCATTGGGGGTACCCATTTAGTTCTAGGCTCTATTTCCCTTATTATGCATACATTGGTATCCACTTCAAAACACAATTCATCCTTAAATTCTTCTATAAATTGAGGTGGAATTCTATATCTCTTATGCATCCTAGCTTAAAATTTATTGAAGTAATCATCCATAATGACATTAAAATTATCACACATACTTTGAATGTAATCATTGTTTTGATAAACTATCATTTTGTTAGCACTCCATGTGACCTCACAGACTGTTGGAAATGAATTTTGGAAATAGAAAAATATACATACCAACAATAGACCAAACTTCAGAGTGTTTGTCTTTGCCTTCTGAATTGTGTTCATGTTGTCATCTAATTGCTTCAAAAGAATCTCATACAAGTCAATATTTATATCTTTCTTCACCATATTGTAAGCAATATCCACTTCTCCACAAGGTACAATGTCTACCCTAGATGATTGAAATATCCTATATGATACTATGTTTGATGAATATTTTATCTCAGGATCTTCAATTGTAGATAACTTCAAACCTCTTATGTCCCATATGGATTTTGTTAGTTCACAATGTTTTTTCTTGTTGGTCTATTTGTAGGCCCTCGGTCTATCACCGACTGGAAATCCTATAAATATATGCAACATGTCCTTTGTTATTTTCACTGGTCCATCTAGCCACATGAATTTATCATGAGCTCTTCTCAAGAAAATTACAATCCATTCATGTTTGAACACTATTGGTACATGCATTGCATGAAGAAAACCCTTCAAGTATAGGTGTGTGTAATCATTCTTCAATTTATCATTAACACACAAATTTTGGAATGATGCATCAATATTTTCTTGACATATATCCTCGATATTACAATGGATAAACGCATGAACATCTTCAATCAAAATGACTCTTGGCAAGATCAAAGATAGGGCTCCATTTTTATAAATTTCTGTAGCAACGGCTGGAGGAAGTGTGTACTTTGGATTAATAGGGTCGATCTTCTCAACTACTACTGGCTTCTATATCTTAGGTGTCATTTGATCTCAAAAGAATCTCAACAAATTCCTAGGGTTCAAATGAAATAACAATATAATCTCTTAATCTGCTCAATGAACATTCTAAATACCTCAAATGATCTTGAATGTGCTCAGAATTATCTCTTTGATCTTGATCTTGTAACTATTATAGCTCAAATTTACTTGCAAAAATGTAAAGTAAAAGTAAAGTATCTTGCCTTCTATTTATAGATTTTCTTTTAGGTTAGGGCTTCCAATGGCTATAAATGCATTTAATGCTTCCTTACCTAACTCTATTTGACCATTTGACCAAACTATGATTTACTTTACTAAATACAATAGAATAACTCTAACTCTTCACTAATCAGCATATGAAATCACAACTTAATAATACTTATCCAAACTCATCTAGATATGTTGATATGGATCTTATTACTAAATCTAGGAACTGATTTATGATAAACTTTAAGTTATCAACTCCTATACATACCTTGAACGATTAAGTGAAGATAGGTGCACCCGATCTAGAGGATGTGGTGCCATCATTAGTTCCCAATTCTATTTGGACATCATCTTGTATCTTTCTTCTCCAACTATTATTCATCTTTTCTTGAATTTTATCAACATTTACTAGAGTCTTTTCACTCTTTTTCTTCTCAGTTGAATCCTTATTTTGGTACCTACAGTCCTTAGCTATGTGACTGACTTTGTAGCAATGGAAACAAGCCATTCCAATGTTTCTCCATGACTTCCTATTATTCATTTCATGCATCCTAAAGCAATTTTCAGCAATGTGATAGAATCTTCCACATGCAGTACAAGAAATCCTTGTATTATAATCCCATGGTATTGTAGGACCTTGTCAGTCATTGTCAACATTTTGTTGGTTAGGGACCCATTTCTTCTTTATGAACTACATTATCCATATTTGTGACCATATTTATTGCAGTTGTTACAGTAACCATCAAACCTTGGTTTCCTTGGAGTGTTCACAACTCTTGATCTACACTCAAATGCCTTATGTCCATACTTATTGCAATTATAAAAATGATCTTTAAATTTAGGGAATTTGGTGGATTACCTCTCTTTCTTCTGCAGATGTTAGTTGTATGTCATGTTTTCCCACAATGATAACATGTAGGCTTCTTAGGCTTTGGTGGAGTAGTAGCTTTGTCTCTATTAGTTTCCTATTTGGAGGACTCACCCTTCTTGGTAGTAATGTTTGTATTGAAACTGAGTCCTAAGGTGTCATTAGGTAGTCTTTGATTTTTCAGTTGTTCATCCAAAATATTCCATACTTCTTTATTTCTTTTCAATATTTCATTAGCATCTCTCTCAGCTTTTAGATCATTCTTCAAGTGTTCAATCTCATATCTCGATTCTTCAATCTCACTGACTTTCCTAGAAACATCCTAATTTACCATAACAAGTTGATCTGTCAAGTTATAGTGAGTTTGTGTCAACCTCATGATTTATCTATCATTCTCATCAAGTCTAGTTTTCATTTGTCTTCTTTCTTCTTTTGTGGTTCTTTTGTCATCCTCCTCCTTTCCCTTTTGTTCCATGATCTCAAATATCCTTACCGACTGTGCTTCTTGTTCTCTTTTCAATGTTTTGACCTAATCAACTAGATTCTTATTCTTTTTAGATAGTTCTGATATGAGTGCATCAAATTCATCAAAAATTCTTCCTTTAGACTATTCTTAAAGTTCCTCTACATGATCTTGAGTGTCCTTCAATTGTAGTACAAGCTCTTTCCTTATGTTGATTGAATTTTTCAATTTCCTGCTCAGTTCTTCAATTTGTTCATTAGCCATCTTCAGCTCTATTTCCATGTTTTCAATTATTCTTTTGTACTTGTATCTTTCCATCCTTCAAGATATTTCCTCTCAAGTGACTAAACTCTTTAATAAGATATTGAGATTTAATACCAATTTTTAAATTCAGGTGTGGAAAGGTAAGTACTGAGAGGGGAGGGGTGAATCAATACTTCAAATCACTTTTAAACTTTTCTTAACTTTCATCATATTCATTTTCTAATTACTTAACCTTTGCATGCATCATATGAAAATAAAACATATAATAAACATCACACATGACACATTCATTTTGGTATCACAAAAATCCTTGTTAGAGGATAAAAACTGTAGTGGGTATGATACCCACAATACTTCACTACTACAAGAATAAAGTTTCTCGGTCAGAGCTAAAATGCTTAGCTATTTCTGATAGCTTACCTTGTTAAAGTTAGTAACTTAGTTAAGAGTTCTAATACTGCTAAGTCTATTATGTTAAGAGATTTTACAACTCTAATCTAAGAATTGTACCCAATTAAAGGATTTAAACATAAGATCTATTAAGATATGCTCGATTAAGAGACTTATACAATTTTGATTACTTATTTAATCAAAAATACAAAATATCTATCAAATATGCATCAAAAAATGATTATCAGACTCTATGTGCTCAATATCTCATTACCTCATACTATGTAACCTTCACATAAATAATTCAGTACTCGATAAATTTGTTTTCCAATACTCTGGTACTCGGTGGATTTCTCTTCTTATTCACCTTTTTCTCTATTCTTATTTATATATGAAATCCTCTCATGTATTCATATCACCATAGTCACATTCTCCATCATCCTGAACTATACTTCTCTGATCTATTTAAACAACTCTTGAAGCAGTGCTAGAAATTCTAGAATCTTAATCTTCAAGTGGTGCTAGCATTGGATACACTTCTAATGTATATTTCATCCTTAATTATCATTGGCTGAACTCACCTTATAATCATGTGTAATCATTTGATTTCAATCTCTAGTGTTATGTTATTCGATCTCCTCAAGATTGGCAAACCATTTTCTAATCAGTGTCCAAGTTTAATTTACTTAGATCTCATCTAGTGTCAACCTGCTCTACTTGGTAATAAATTTCCTCTATCTTGGTAACTAAGTTCTCTTCTCAGTTAGGTTCTTGGTATAACATGGTTCCTAGTGCTCGATTCTACCTTGCTCAGTGTCTATGCTTTCTTTCTTTAACCAAAATTCCTTGTCAACTTATTCCTTTTACTGATTTCCTTCTCTTCCTTACCGACTCATCTTGTCTACCTTATCGAATGACTTTGACAAACATGATGAATTCCATATAACTAATCACAACAAAATTGACTCTTAGGAGTATCATAGATTAGTGCTATGGATCTGATGAATTCATGGAATAATTATTTGGAGTAAGCCAAAACTAATTTCAAATATATTTTTTAAAAGATGTGATCAATAAGATGATTTCATTTTTTACATTCATTTTTGTACCTTTGTCATTGTTATCAAAGGGGGGGTGATTGGTGCATTGAAAATGATGTTAAGGACTTTAGTGATCAAAGGGGGAGTAGTTTGAGTATTTTCACTAAGTCTTTCCATTAATGCCAAAGGGGGTGATTGTTGGCATTATGATGTATTTTTGGGTTCAAATACAAAGTGTTGATGTTTATGATTTTTTCATTGATGGAAACTCTATTTTTTCTATCTGATTTGATGAATATGTTGAAAATACCAATCAACTGGATGGATAGGTAAAGGGTAAATAAGCTAAGTGTTTTGACTGGTGAATAGGAAGGAAATAACATAAAATGTTTTGCATGGTGGTTGAGATAGATGAAACTTTGAATACTGTGATTGTTCCTGGTGAATTACTAAGGTCAGATAACTACAGTTCTACAATCGCAACTGTTAACTCAATTTTTCAGGTGAGTTAGTATTTTGGTTTTATGGTAAGTGTGAACCCATTGTGTTAATAATTGGTTCCTAATGATCAAATGATCTAGGCGGTTGATTTTTTGGGCTTACATGTCAATATTTTTTGCGTAATATATTCTGGGCCAACATGTTAGGTATGATCAGTGTGGTTTTCCATAAGTAAGGTTAATATGGTGGACCAACTTGTAAAACATTTTTCAAGTCTTATTCAACTTAAGAACAATAGTATAAAGGTGAACTAAATCAAGTGATTTAGGGTTGCAATCATGATTTTGGTTGTTGCAATCATAGATAGAGGTTGTACAGTGCACCAAAGTTAAAAAATTGTAGTGGATCTGATAAGAAAATAGTATCATTCCCAGATCACTCATTTGAGTTAATTTCTCAATGATAACTCTAATAGGTTAGTAAGTTAAATCCCTTGACAGGGTGAAATTTAATAGGTCTCATTATATAAATCCTTTAACAAGGTGACTTCTTAAATGGAGTTCTAAATTCTTTTGCGAGGTAGATCCTAACAAGTCTTTTTGTACTTCTAATAAGGTACTAGTCACTCATAATAGGGTGAACCCTTAATAGGGTATTGTAAGCTCCTAATAGGGAAACTCTTTTAACTACAGTAAAGACATCAATGGGTGTCATCCCCACCATGGTTTTCTCCCTCTTACAAGGGTTTCCATGATAAAAATAGTGGTGTTATGTGTTAATCTTTGTGGATTCTTGAATTGTGTTACTTCTATTGCATAATTACACTTGCATGTTTGGTTGTATGGAAGTTTGTTAAAATCATAATTAGATTATTGGTTGAATTGGTTCATTACTCATTTACACTAATTTAAACCCCCCCCCCCCCCCCCACTCTAGTGCCTCATATATCTAACAAGGAGAATGTGTATAATAGATAGGAGGTGGAACATAAGTATATATATGATGTGTAGAAGGTGTAGGAAGAAGTTTGCATCCAGGGCAAAGAGATGGAACATCCTTGGGTTTTCTAAGTTCACAAATCTTTTGGACCTGGTAAGCTTGATAGGAGTGAAAAATATTATCAAAACGGGTTTGAAATGGTTTAGGTATAGAATGCCAAAGGAAATCAAGGTCAATTGAGTATTGAGGTATTAAAAATTGATAAAGACTATGGTTAGCAATAATGATTTTTGTATTATGGGGAATTTTAAAGCAGTTATGAATAGGAGAAGCCATGACTTTCATGGAGGTGAGCCAAGGAAGACCAAGTTTGACTTGAAATTTATTAGAAGCTAGAATCACAGTAAAGGTAACATCTAAAGTTTTATCACTAACTTTAACAAGAAATGAAATGGAAGCATGGGAAGGATAAAGGAAACCATCATAACATTATTATCACAAGTATCATTGTCCAAGTTTAACATTATTATCACAAGTATCATGTTGTAATTATCTACTAAAAATATGTTCTTAAGCTATCACATTCAACATGCAAGTGGGATCAATAAGGACACCACAAGAAGGAAGGTCATTAACCTTTGTGACAATGTAGAGGGGACCATCAAGTGCTTTAATTGTCTTTGTAGGATCAAAGGTAATGAAAGGATCAAATGGAGATTTGGGTTTGGCTTGATCAAGAAGGTTGATAACATGATTAGCTTCATTATTATCATCATTATATGCAATACATGTGGAAGAGGAAGAAGGTTGAATAGATGCAATGGTATTTTTTGAATGAGATGGAAAAGGGTTGGTATAAATTTTCAAATTCTGGTTAGGAGGTGACACAAATTTGTTTCCTTGATCACTAAAACCTTCAACAGATATAGCATTAGAGCCAATAAGGCCCTAGATAATAGTTTTCAGTTGGTAACATTTTTTAATATCATGACCAGGTTGATGATGGTATTGACAAAAAGCTTTGTGATCAACTTTTTTGGACAAGGGTTTGGGTGTGTCAATGGGTTTGAAAGAAGGAAATGTTAACACACTAGTATTAATTAACTTTAGTATCACATTATGCAATGATTCAAAAAGATGATTAAAATTACAAGAAGGTCTAAAGATAGATGACAAAGGAGCCACACCTTTGGATGTTGTTTCCACTTGCTCATCAACATTGTTTGATGAATTATTGATTTTGATGAAGTTTTTTGGTTTCTTAAATTTATTGAAAGAGTTGGATGTAGCATCACTCTTATCAATAGGCATAGGATCCATTGGAGTGGTTCTCTCAAAATGACTCACTTGAATTTGATAATTATGTAGCACTACACACAATTGATGATAGTAAAAGAATTCATAAAGAAAAATCTTATCTCTAATATATTTTTGTTAATTAGCTATAAAAATGTTTTGCACATCAATATCAGGCACAGGATAAGAAATTTGAACATAAAAATACTTAAATCTACCAATAAATCAACCACTTTTTCTTTAACACCTTGTTTACAATCCATCAAATCAGTCAAAGATATTTGAGGACCAATATTGTTTTGAAATTGTTGAATGAAACCATTAGCAAGTTTTTGGAAGGAATAAATGGAATAAGGAGGCAAAGAACAAAACCATTGCAAGGTCTTGTCTCTAAAGGTTATAGTAAACAATTTTTTCATGAACCTATGGTCATGAGAGAAGTCACTACACAAGGTTTGAAATATTTTTACATGAGTCAAAGGATCACCCTTACCGTTATAAGTCTCTAGATGAAGAATATCCATATATTATGAGATAACAACTCAGATAATATCCAAAGATAAAGGACTAGTAATGTCACAAGTAGGAATGTTAAACTTGGATTGAGTCATTGAGGAAATTTGTTGGTGCAAGGAAGACACAATTTGAGCCAAGCTATTAATGGTAGAATCGATAGAATAAATAGTAGTAGGAGAGATATTGGAAATATTAGGAGAATTTTTGGAAATTGAAGGAATGGTTGAATATGAAAAGATAACACTATAGTAAGTGGGCATGATTAAGAAAATGAAAAACATGGCACACTTGAAGGAATGGAAGTAAAAATAGGATTAGGAATGCTCACATGAGTAGGATTGAAATTTTTTATTGAATTTGTGATGACATGTGGAACATAAGTGGAAATATTAGGAATAGAAGTAGAGATAGGAAAAGAGGTATCAACACTAGTAGTATGTGGAATAAGACCTAAATCTTGAGCAAAATCCATAATAGGATTGACATAGGTATCAATGAGATGAGAGATACTATGCAAGATGTTAACACCATGTTCATCATTAAGGTTAACCTTCCTTAAACCTTCAATGATGGAAATGACTTTGAGATTAGGTTTTTCTTTACCTAACCATTGTTCATATTTCTAAAAGCCATGGGAATTTTTTTTGAATTTCATAGGAGGAACCCTTAAAGCTTAATCTTCATCATGAGAAGAAATGGGAAGATTTATTATCCATGATGGGATTAATGTCATGAGGATGAATTTTGGTCTCATCAAGATTCTTAGGAAAGAGGGAGGAATCAGGATCAAAGGAACCCATGAGCCTACAACTTCGTCTAACCAGAGTACTATAAGTAGGACTCAAGTGATAAAACTCGTGCACAAGGGAATAAAAGGAAAGAGAAATACAATGCAATTTAAAGGATTTCAAAGAAATACGTAATACAAGAAAAGAGAATCCTTTATGAAAATCCCATTTAACTATCAAATTGAAATATGTATTGTGAATCATACACAAGTAGATGTGACTATGAAAATCATACAATGAAGATAGAGATATCAAGATATGCAAACAATAGATCTAGATGAATAGAATGTGAAGGAGATCATGAAAATATCACTTAGATATCCAAATACATAGATTGTAACAATGTAAATGCATACAACATAAATCTAGATATCTAAATGCATACAATAGAGAGGATCTAACCACAAAATAAAAAGTATGTAAGGGAAATGGGTTCGCCAAAATGTATATAGTGAACCTATATATCTAGATGCATACAATGTGATAAAGATATGAATGAAGACAAGGTGATCTATACTCCAAATCAGAATAGGAACATAATGTGTCGGGTTTACCAAAATATATATAAGAAAATGGCAATAAATGCTAAGATGTATATCACTTACCAATTATTATGTACATTTGGAATGCAAAACCTACCCTTAAATAAGTTTGATTAGCACAACCAAAAGGATGAATGGGTGTTAATGCAAGATCTATATAAAATGGGGTATTTGAACTCCTTAAGTAGATAATGATAATGACAATGGATAAGGAAATGATAAGAAACCTGATCTATGAAAGTAAATGCAATAAAAAGGAAGAGTGTATGCACATAGGAAGATTTGATTTTTGGATCTAAATTTGACTATTGTCAGAATGACAGAACCTGTTGTAACTCTAGATCTGGGAGCTTGGGACCTCTAATTGTCTATTGTGAAAATTTGAGCTAAAAAGTGTTGCGACAAGTTGATATTTAAGGGATAAGTTGACAAGTGTACTTGTTCATAATAGCTCCAATTATGATGAAATTTTTTGAAGACCTGTGACTATGTTTGTACCTTCCAGATATGAACTTGAAACTCTATAACATGTTCCTACACACAAAAAAGAGGTAGAAAGGGTTGTAGAAATGGGTTTTCCTTGGTCAAAACCCTATTTTGGTATCAACCTTGAAATTTAATTGAAAATGCATAAAGGACAATAATGTAAATAAGATAAATTTTAGATTCACCTTGCATGAAAAACCCTCATGAATAGATGTAGTAATCACTCAAATCCATGAATATGCTCATAATGTATGCTTAGAATAAGATGTATAAATAAAGGATGCCTTCACAAATGCATGTATCTACACTTTCCAATCCTAGAGCTTGAATGATGTGATGCTTGAAAACCACGTGAAGAAAAAGAAAGAAGGAAGAATGGATGTGTGGATCTTCTTGCTGATGGAATATGGATGAAGTGACTGAGAGGGGGGGGGTGAATCAGTCAACCATAAAACACTTCACAATTAATTCTTTCCAGATCCCTTAGGATATCTTAACAATGTTATTTGTTTTAGCACTCGGTAAATAGATTGCAGTAATATTGAAGATGCAGAAAGTATTAGCAAAATTATCTTTAGATATTCATCAGCACATGTATATGATTGAGAAAGCAATTAAGAACACAAGAGACACAAGATTTAACGTGGAAACCCAATATGGGAAAAACCACCAATGTATCTAGATACTGATTTTCACTTTTCTGAAGTGATGCCCGGTTAGAAGCCAACCCGGTAAAAGGTTACAAAACACACTGTTAGGTGTGACCTTGTTAGAGGATTTAAAACACCCTGCTAGGAGTGGCCTGGTAAGAGGTCTTGAAAACAATTCAATGGAATTGTCACCTTGTTAGAGGATTTACAATATGGTTGTTAAACCAACTCGGTTAAGAGATTTAGAATTCACTGTTACAATGATAAGAAGGTAACAATGAAAAATGACCTGTATAATAATGCAACTGTCTTGCTGATTACAGATCTCTGTTCTGCATAAGTCTGATCCTTTCTGATCGAATAAATCTCTGCTGCACCTCAAGGATATCTGAACATCCTTCACAAATTCGCATACTCCTTTCCTTCTTTTCTTCTGTAAAATCTTCTGCTATATTTCTTGTTTACTTTTCACATTTGACCTTTTATTTATATGATTTTAGATTTGTCAAATCGACATTATTTAGTATAACAGTCGGCTGAAATAAGCAAACTCTATTTGCAAAAATCCTTCAAGGGCCGACAGTGCTCGGTGACCATAACTTTCTATAATCTTTTGGAGACCGAGGGAACTCGGTAAACACCAAAAATCTTTTACCTTCGATAACCGACTGAACTCGGTAAATAAAAAATTTTCTTCGATGACCGAGTGAACTCGGTAAACACTAACTTTTCCTTCGATGACCGAGCGAACTCGGTAAACACTAACTTTTTTGATGACCGAGTGAACTCGGTAGACACTAAATTTTCTTTGGCAACCGAGTGAACTCGGTAGACACTGCTTTTCTTCGATAACCAAGTGGACTCGGTAAGCACTAATATTCCTGTCTGGCAGACCGACTGAGCTCGGTAGTAACTGGTTGCTGTGGACTATGACATTGTGTGACATCAAAGACAATACATAATTGAGTAGCAATTTCCTTCAGACAATTGTTTCCAACAATCTCCCTCTTTGGCATTGATGGCAACATAATATGTCATATCATAAGAAATTTGAAAGAGTTAGCTCGGTTTAGATTCAAATCTCCCTCTATCAGCAAACTTCCTGTATCCTGAAAAATTCTTCCTTCTGATTATTGAAAATTTCTTGAAGTAATAGCAAAGACATAGCAAACACTCCCTCTTTGACAACACATGCCAAAGACAATTCACATATTACCAGTGAAACTTAATGTACCTCAAGTACTGATTCATATGCAATGATTCCTTGAATATGCTGCATCAACAGGTTGATTTTCAATCATGTTCTGGTTGATGCATCACTAAAACTATATTTAGTGAGCCTCAGATAGGGGAATGACCCCTAACTTACCTCTTAGATACACAAATGCATCCTTAGGTAATGGTTTGGTAAAAATGTCTGCAATCTGTTCTTTTGTATGAATATATTCTAATCTGATTTCCTTGTCTTGCACCAATTCTCTGACAAAGTGATATTTACTAGCAATGTGCTTGGTTTTGGAATGCATCACTAGATTCTTAGAGATGTTTATTGCACTAGTATTGTCACAAAATATAACAACTGGTTCTTTGATTTCAACCTTCATACCTTCTAATAGCTGTTTAAACCAAACAATATTTGAATAGTTTACTGCAGCAGCAACATATTCTACTTCAGCTGTGGATTGAGATGTGCAATTCTGCTTTTTACTAGTCCAGGATACCAGTCTTTTTCCAAGAAAAAATGCTCCACCACTTGTGCTTTTTCTGTCATCAATGTTTCCTGCCCAATCAGCATCAGTAAACACTTTCAAGTCTAGATTGCCTCCAAATTTATACCACAAACCATATTCTTCAGTTCCTTTTAAGTATCTTAAGATTCTTTTGATTGCCATCATGTGATTTTCCTTAGGTTTTGCTGAGAATCTAGCTACTATACCGACTGCTAAGGCAATATCAGGTCTTGTATGTACTACATACTGCAATTTTCCAATCATAGATCGGTATAGGGTCTGATCAACTTCCTTTGAATCATCATTTTTGGTAAGTTTCAGTCCAGTACACATGGGTGTACCAACTGGTTTTGAATCTTCCATACCAAACTTCTTAAGTATTTCCTTAATGTATTTGGATTGAGTAATGTATATACCATTCTTGCTTTGCTGAATTTGAAGACCAACAAAGAATTTTATTAAACCAAACATAGACATTTCAAATTCTTTGTTCATTTGCTCTGAAAATTCTTTGCACTGATCCTCATTCCCTATAAATATAGTATCATCCACAAATATTTCTGCCAATACAATTTTGTCATCCGGTCCTTCTTTAATATACAGATTACTGTTATCATTAGCTCTTTTGAAATTAATCTGAATCAAATAGTTATGGAGTCTTTCATACCATGCTCTAGGAGCTTGTTTTAAACCATACAATGCTTTGTGTAACTTGCAGACCATGTCCCTTTTATCTGGATCAACAAAACCTTCAGGTTGTTCAATGTAGACTTCTTCATCAAGAATTCCATTGAGAAATGCAGATTTTATATCCATCTGATATACCTTAAATCCTTTGTGTGCTGCATAAGCAAGTAGAGTTCTTACACCTTCTAATCTTGCAACAGGAGCGAAAGTTTCTCCATAATCTATACCTTCTTCTTGAGAATAACCTTTACATACCAGTCTAGCTTTGTTTCTAGATACTTGACCGTCTTCATTTAGCTTATTCCTGAATACCCATTTTGTTCCAATTACATTCTTATCTTTAGGTCTAGGTACAAGAGTCCAAGTTTTGTTCTTTTGTATTTGTTCTATTTCTTCATTCATTGCTTCAATCCAACTTTCATTTTCCAATGCATCCTTGATATTTCTAGGTTCAAAATCAGTAAGCAGACATGTACCTTTTAGCTTGCTTCTTGTCATAGTACCATCTAATTTGTTTCCAATGATTTGATCTGGTGTATGATGTCTTCTGACATATTTGGCTAGTACAGGTTCCTTGCCTTTTGAATGATTCATGTTGTTGTCTTCTAGGATCTCTTCTTCAGGTTGCTCGGGCTCGGTAGATATTTGCTCGGTAACTTTAGGCTGAGACTCGGTCTGAATTTCTTCCTGTGACTCGGTTTGAACTTCTTCCTGTGACTCGGTTTGTGACTCGGTAACTGTGCTCGGCTCGGTAGATATAGCTTCCTTATTGATAGTTGTGTCTGCCAATGTTTCAGGTTCAATGTAAACGAATCTTCTGTAGTTCTCAGGTTCCGTTTTGCTTTCTTCCTCAGTCTTTTCTACAAACTCATCAAATTTTACATGTATACTTTCTATGACTTTGTGAGTAGATAAGTTCAGACATTTGTATGCCTTGCTTTTGCTAGAGTATCCTAGGAATATTCCTTCATCACTTTTCACATCAAATTTGTTTCTTCTGGATTCTTTTAAGATATAACACTTTCTACCAAATATTTTCATGTAACTTATATTGGGTTTATAGCCATACCATAATTCATAAGGAGTTTTGAATGTGTCTTTCTTCAGTTGTACTCGGTTCAAGGTATGAACTGCAGTGCTGATAGCTTCCTTCCAGTACTTTATAGTGATGTTCTTTTCTATCATTAGAGGCCTTGCACAATCCATAATAGATTTGTTTCTTCTTTCTGCTATTCCATTCTGCTCAGGAGTTCTAGGAGCTGATACCTGTCTTTTGATTCCTCTTTCAATGCAAAAGTTGTTAAAATCATGGGAGATGAATTCACCACCTCTGTCTGATCTTAAGCATTTCAATCTTTTCCCTGTTTCCTTTTCCACTCTTGCTAAGTACCATTTGAACTTTTCAAATGCTTCTAATTTTTCTCTTAAATACATAACAGTCATCATTCTAGAATAATCATCAACGAAAAGAATAAAGAATTTATCTCCAGTATAGCTTTGTATTCCAATAGGTCCACATAAATCAGTATGCACAATTTCCAAAATTTCTTTAGACTGATAGTTCTTACTCTTGAAACTAGTTTTACTCATTTTGCCAATCTGACAATTCTTGCATAGACCAGTGTCAGGTTTCTTCAAAGTAGGAATGCCTCTAACCTTCTTGAATTTGCTTATTTTTATCATGTTATCAAAATTCACATGACATAACCTTTTGTGCCATAGCCAACTTTCTTCTATTTGAGCAATAAAGCATGAATATTCACTGAGATCAAGATAAAATAAGTTACCTTTTGTTTGTTTGCCTGATCCAATGAGTTTTCCTTTTCCATCCAGCAGTCTTGCTTGACCATTCATGAATTCAACCTTGAAACCAGTGTTGATTAGCTGTGCTACACTTAGAAGATTATGTTTTAGTCCTTCAACCCAGTAAGCATTATCACATATGAGTTCTTTGGTTAATGAGATTCTTCCTTTTCCTTTTATACAACAAGGTTCATTGTTTCCAAATCTTACATTACCATTGTCACAGTCTTCTAGATATTCAAATTTTGTGTTGTCACCAGTCATGTGGTGTGAACATCCGCTATCTATTATCCATATATCATCTTTTCTTATATGAGAAATAAGTGCCATCTTATCTTCATCATCATTAGATTCATCTTTTATAGCAATAAAGACAATTTCTTCTTCACTATCATCAGAATCTTTAGCCATAAAACATGATTTCTTACCTTTATCCTTGTATGATTTAAAATTTTTTTTGCCATAGTACTTGTGACTTCTCTTCTCTTCCTTGACTTGCTTGTTTGGGCACCTAGCTGCAATATGTCCAATTTCTTCACATGAAAAATAGATTAAAGGAGTTTTACCTTTATACTTACCTTTCCCTCTAGAGTACTTCTTTGCAAGTAATGCTTCTACAATTTCAAGATCACTATCAGAACTTTCTTCTGATACTTCTTCACTTTCTGACTGAACTTCTTTAATTTTCTTGTTCTTCTTTAGTGAAACCTTGGCCTCAAATGCTGATTCAATATTTTTGGAACTAGGAACATAGTTGTCATAGTTGTCTAATTCAAAAGCTGTCAATCTTCCAACTAAAGCATCCAAAGTTATATTGTGGTTTGTTTCACATCTTCTTTCTTGAATAGCTGATACTCTTATTGCATAGATAGGGAGTAATGTTCTGAGTACCTTACTTATAATAGTCTCATCTGAGATTGTTCCTCCAGAAGCTCTAATTGCACTTACACTTGCTTTGATTCTTTCAACATATTTTGCAATGTTTTCATCTTCCTTCATATTCATCTTGTCAAACTGTCCTCTTAGGCTTTCTGCTTTGGCTCTTTTCACATTTGCATCACCACCATATATTTTCTTCAGTGCCATCCACATTTCATATGCATTAGTGCAGTCTTTAATATCATCAAATTCTTCATAGCTGAGAGCAGATGCAATGTCTATCATCATGGTGTTGTGAGTCTTTTTATCTGCAATGTCTTCAACAGTTAATGTGCCATTAGGAATTGTGTATTCTTCATCAATGTATTTGCATCCTAAATCACCAATGGAAGCCAGATGAAGTTGCATGAGACCTTGCCATGCTAAAAATTTATCTCTGTTAAGCTTTGGAATTTCCCTCTTGTAAGACATCCTGATCTTTAGCTTAGGTCTTTGAAACCCTTCCTGCAAGCACCAAGAGCTCTGATACCAATTGATGGAATATGGATGAAGTGACTAAGAGGGGGGGGGGGGGGGGTGAATCAGTCAACCATAAAACACTTCACAATTAATTCTTTCCAGATCCCTTAGGATAACTTAACAATGTTATTTGTTTTAGCACTCGGTAAATAGATTGCAGTAATATTGAAGATGCAGAAAGTATTAGCAAAATTATCTTTAGATATTCATCAGCACATGTATATGATTGAGAAAGCAATTAAGAACACAAGAGACACAAGATTTAACGTGGAAACCCAATATGGGAAAAACCACCAATGTATCTAGATACTGATTTTCACTTTTCTGAAGTGATGCCCGGTTAGAAGCCAACCCGGTAAAAGGTTACAAAACACACTGTTAGGTGTGACCTTGTTAGAGGATTTAAAACACCCTGCTAGGAGTGGCCTGGTAAGAGGTCTTGAAAACAATTCAATGGAATTGTCACCTTGTTAGAGGATTTACAATATGGTTGTTAAACCAACTCGGTTAAGAGATTTAGAATTCACTGTTACAATGATAAGAAGGTAACAATGAAAAATGACCTGTATAATAATGCAACTGTCTTGCTGATTATAGATCTCTATTCTGCATAAGTCTGATCCTTTCTGATTGAATAAATCTCTGCTGCACCTCAAGGATATCTGAACATCCTTCACAAATTCGCATACTCCTTTCCTGCTTTTCTTCTGTAAAATCTTCTGCTATATTTCTTGTTTACTTTTCACATTTGACCTTTTATTTATATGATTTTAGATTTTTCAAATCGACATTATTTAGTATAACAGTCGGCTGAAATAAGCAAACTCTATTTGCAAAAATCCTTCAAGGGCCGACAGTGCTCGGTGACCATAACTTTCTATAATCTTTTGGAGACCGAGGGAACTCGGTAAACACCGACAATCTTTTACCTTCAATAACCGACTGAACTCGGTAAACACAAAATTTTCTTCGATGACCGAGTGAACTCGGTAAACACTAACTTTTCCTTCGATGACCGAGTGAACTCGGTAAACACTAACTTTTTTGATGACCGAGTGAACTCGGTAGAAACTAAATTTTCTTTGGCAACTGAGTGAACTTGGTAGACACTGCTTTTCTTCGATAACCGAGTGGAATTGATAAGCACTAATATTCCTGTCTGGCAGACCGACTGAGCTCGGTAGTAACTGGTTGCTGCGGACTATGACATTGTGTGACATCAAAGACAATACATAATTGAGTAGCAATTTCCTTCAGACAATTGTTTCCAACACTTGCTTGAATTGAGAATTCCTCTACTTGGCCATCAAGGGAGAGAAACTTTCATCAATTGTTACATATTACCTTTGCTTGAATAGATCTTGAAGAAAAGGAGACTTGGAGGTCCTAGATTGGGTGCTTCCCTTCAAGTCTTGAATCCAAATCCTCAATAGCACAACTTGAATTTTTTAATGCTTGACAACAATAGCTTGCATATGATTGATAGCACTTGCTTTCATAATGATCTCATCTATCATGTCAGGTATACAAAATGAGAGGAGTAGATAACCTTTTATACTCATTTCAATATTCAATTTTGATCTAGATCAACCAAAGATCTAGACCTTGGAAGAAAACCCTGACATTAGGCCCTGGATCAAATTTGGGCTCAGAATCCCAAGTACAAGTTGACAAGTTGACTTGTCCTAGGCAAATTAAGCTCAAATTTTTCTAGGATCTTGGGGAGAAAGATAAGAAGTGCGCGGAGGAAATACAATTTTTTGGGATCAAGAATAACAGACATTCAGACCTAAAAGTCACCAAAATGGGGCCTAATAGGTCCTAGACCCTCCAATTATGGGTGATAAAATTTTGGTATGATACAAGAATATTATGGAAAGTGAAACTTTCTCTTTTTGGTACCCAAAAGTTCAATTTCCTACCTAAGTGATTTTTCTCTCTCTTCCTTTTTGTATCAAACCTTGATTCTTGATGACACAACTTTTAGAAGCCATAACATTTGAACCTTGTACCCAATTTTCTATTATAACCACTTTTCAGAAACCTTTGGAAGCACTCTATAGCTAAGACAATGTAGCATTGTCCTACGAAAGTTTTGAACCCTTCTAGAGCCTCTAAGGCTTTCAAATTTGAGTTCAAAGTTTTGTACCACCCTATCAAAATATTAAATTCAATATCTTTAAAATCATACTTGATCTTTCCATGAGACTTTACCGAATGGATTATATATCCATGATGAACCTTAAGGGAGATAATTGAAACAATCCATGTAGAAACAAAAAAAACTTACTAAAAATAGTAAAATTGCCAAAAAATAGTAACCTTTCCCAAAAATAGCCCTTATTCAAAGCTAGACAATATTTTTGGGTGATGCAAGATTGTTGGATGCTTCTGCATTATACACTTAGGGTAATTTGAGAAGTGACCCTATCACATCTCAAGTGTGTAGAGGAAAACCAAGGTAGTCAACCTCTTCCCTTGATAGCCATGATGAAATCTTCAACATGCCATCCTTTTTATTTGACCAAGTACTCTTCATATTTATTGTTTCTTGTATGTCTACCAACACAACTATCTAAGATATATTTTATCTCCTCTATAGCTGAAGTAGGTGCTAGAATATTTTGTTGTGCTTTTTCTATCTCATCTTCAATACTTCCTTCATGATACTTTGTCAAATTTGAAATATTAAATACAAGTGAAATATTGAGTTCACTAGATAATTGTACTTCATAAGCATTTCTTGAATCATGCTTCTTTAGGACTTTACAAGGTACAACATTCTTCATCTTCAACCTATTATAAGTTCCCAATGTAAATCTCTCCTTTCTCAAATAAAACATGACTTCATATCCAATCTAAAATTCCTTATATCTCATTTTCTAATACGCCTTAGCCTTATATTGAATATTCATTTTATTAATATGTTTTCTCACCTCTTAATATAAATTATTTAGGTGTTCTCTAAAGTCTTCATCTTAGACACTACTCTCCTCTCCTTTCTCCAACTTCTTTTTTTGGAAATTTGGATGTGTTTTCATTGATGTCAACATGTGTACTATGATGTTTGCATGTTTTGTATATATGTTATATAGTTAATATGTAAGATATGCATTTTTTCCTATAACACAATATGTTTAGATGAATGGTGAAGGAAGGTTTCTAAAGATGAGGATTTGTACACATAATGAGATGACATAGAGGTTTTCTACATGCTTCATGTCAAGTTTGAGTTTCTGACATGATGATTTGATCAAGTTATTATGGCACAAATGAAGGCTAGTTATTTTGTTGATTGCTAGCATTACAGTGTTATAGAGTTGCAAAGATTGGTTTCACACATGTGTTTGAGGTAAGATATTTGGTTTAAAAACTAGGAATGTGCTAAGGACATGTCAATGTGTCTACCATTCAAAAGGTTTATGAATCTGATGGGCTAGAAGGCATTTTCAAGTATTTTAGTTGAGGATAGTGGTGTTCTTGACGTTTATCATAAGGTATTGACAGATCCGATGGCTGTGATGGATTTGATTATTTTTTTGAGCTTCATGATACCTTAGTATGATCTATATTTATGTGCCTCATGAGTTGGTATCTTACATTAATCAATGTGACCAAGTTCAATGAATTCAAGTTATGTTGTTGAGTCCTTAGCTGACATGTCAAGCAAAGTTGACTAAATGGTTTATGTGAGATCAGTAAATTTTTTTAGGATTATAGCTATGATCTCAAGGTATTCTTTATAGAGATAAGAAATATTTGGAAAGTGCATAGTGATCCTAATGGTTTATTTTGGTTATGATAATTGAATCTATGAGGATTAGGTTTTTCCAACCTAGATCTTGATAAATATGGTAAATTAGAGTTTGATTTTTGTTGTTGTGTGTGTGCACCAGTTTTTGGAGGATTGTGGATGCAAGAGGTTACTAGTGAAGAACTTTTACATATCTACTAAGGGATGGATTTCCCATCTAGATGTGATAGAGATAATATGAAATGGAACTGACTAAGACATTGGTAGATGCTATCATATATTTCATGAATCCCTAGATAGGTGCATGAATTGTGATTGTAAGTCAATGAGACTTCCTTAGGGTTGTAGCCAAAGGAAAATTGAGTAGTAAACTCTAGGAAGCATGTCTAAATTCATGTGTATTCTCTATATTATAATAATTATATACTTATAACAAGGTATTAGTCTTATTATAACCCCAGCATGGTTTTCACCCTAATTTGGGTTTCCTCGATAAAAATCTTTATGTTATGTGGTGTTGATTTTTTTTTATTTATGCTTACATGCTTTAAATTTTGCAAATCAGTAATAAGGGTTTAAGAAATTAAGGGTTTTATATTTTGAGGGTTTAAGGATTTGATAGTTTAAGTATTTTTGGGAGCAACTAATTCAACCCCCCCCCACCTCTTAGTTTCTTATTTTTCCTATAATTGGTATCAGAGCCTAGTCCCTTGAAGGAATCCTAACAACTTGGGGGAGATTTAAAGATGGTAGTATACAAGAAGGATACTCCAAGATTTCATGGAACCAACTATGCATTGTGGAATAAACACATGATTGTACATCTCAAATGCATTCATGAAGATAGTTGGAAGATTAAAATGAATTCATATAACTTTCCTCAAAACCCTACAACTCCTAGTGAGATAAATGAGGTAAACACAAACATTAGGGAAATGGAAGCTTTGTTGAGTGCATTAACTAATACTGAGATGACCAATGTCATAGATTTGGAGACATCTAATCAAATATGGGAGAAGTTGGAGACTCTTTATGAAGGAGACACAACAATGAAGATTTCCAAGTTACAAATCTTGAAAGGAAAGTATAAATATATGAAGATGACGAGAGAACATTTCATCCTACATATAAAATTTCAAAAAAATAGTGTGTGCTATCAGATGTGTTGGAGGTACACTTGATGAAGATGAAATTGTTTCAAATGTTTTGAGAGTATTGCCTCCAGCCTAAAAAAATAAGGTTGCATCTATTAAAGAAATAAGGACAGTAAAAAATGTGACCAAAGACAAGCTAGTTGGGAAGCTTACAACCTTTAATTAAGTGCATTGGGTGGTGCACTACCCAAGACTGAGACAACATTCAATTCCAAAACAAATGGTAAGGACATCTTGAGGTATGATCTATTAGGGAAATCTACAAGGATAATGTAAATATGGGAAAAGGAGATGAAGGAAATGGAAGAAGAAGACAAAGAGATTGAAGATTTGGATGAAAAGTTGAAAAAGAAGATGCATTATAAAGCTCCTAATATTAGTAAGTATAAAGGAAATTTTCCTTTCAAATTATTTTCATGTGGTAAGGTAGGACATTATGCATCTAAGTATCCTACTAGAGTTCCTAAGTATAAGTATGAGCCTTACCCTAGGGAAAGAATATGTTATTATGGTCTAGATGATGTTGGTCTTACTAATGGTGAATCTAATAAAGATGACATGTTTGATGAGGAACTCACATTCATTTCTATTAAGGAAAATGATAATCATAAGACTGATATTGTAGTAACTTCTAGTGTTGTTAATGATGTTGTTGAAGAGAAAGCACTAGTCACTCAAGTTGTCAGGGAAGATAAGTGGGTGATTGATAGTTGATGCTCTCACCACATGATTGGTGAAAAGAGTAAATTCTTAAGATTTGAGAAGTATGATGGTGGTGAATTGAAATGGGGTGATAACTCTAGTGGTAAGATCAAAGGTAGAGGTTTAATTACTTTGGATGGAAAAAATAACATTGATGATGTATTATATATAAGAGTTGAAGCATAATATTCTTAGTATTGTTTAGATGATGGATAAAGGCTATGGACTATATTTCAAGGATGGCATTTGTAAGATATTAAATGACAATGGAAAGGAAATTTCTACTCGATCCAAAAAATGAGGTAATATATTTCTTTTGAATAGTGGTCAGAAGACTTGTTTAATAGCTCAAATAGACAAAAGTTGGCTATGGCATAAGAGATTATTTCACATGAATTTTGACAACATTTTTGCTATAAGTTCTACTTCTACTATTAAAGACATTCCTAAAGTGAAGAATCATGTCAATTCTACTTACAAGGAATGCCAATTGGGTAAGAAAAGGGTTACTTTTCACTCCAAATCTAAAATACTTTAATGGTTTTCTAGATCTTCTTCATATTGATTTATGTGGTCCTGGAAGAATAAAAAATTTGCATGGAGATAGATATTTTATGTTGCTTATTGATGACTAATCAAAGATGGTATGGGCGACCTTTTTGAAGGAAAATTCAGAATCCTTTCATAAGTTTAAGGTTTTCAAGCCAATGGTGGAGATTGAGATAGGACTAAATCTAGAGTGCTTGAGATTAGATAGGGGAGGTCAATTTACATCAAGTGAGTTCAATTCATTCTATAAAATTCAAGGCATAAAGAGATAGTTTCTGCTATGTGGACCCCATAGAAAAATTATATAGTGGAAAGGAAGAATAGATCAATACTAGACACAACTAGAACCATGATGCTTGAAAGAAATACTCCAAAAATTCTATAGAGAGAAGTGGTTATCACTGTAGTGTACACTATAAACTAAGCCCAGATAAAAGGAAACACTAGGAAGACACCTTATGAACTCTAGTATGGAAATGTGCCTACTATCAAGTATTTTATATTTTTTGGTAGTAAATTTTATATTAAGAGAGATAAGTACATGTAAAATTTTGATGCAAGAAGTGATGAAGGTATATTCCTTGTTTATTCCACCAAGAGTGAGGCATATAGGTGTTATAACAAGAAGATAAAGAAGCTGGTAGAAAGCACAAATATTAGAGTGGATAAGAGTATTGAGAATCTAGAAAGATCTAGTGAATGTGAACCTTAGAAGGATAGAAATGATCAAAGAAAACATCATAAAGTATAGAACATAAGTCCAAGTATGAAATAAAGTGCATAGGATGAGGCCTACACAAGTGGAGAAGATGAAGAGTTGAGAAACTAGAGAAAATGTAGAAGACTCTAAGGTATGTGAGATTGACTCACAATGAAGGATAGATCATTGGTGATAGAAACAATGGAGTTCAGACAAGAAAAAGGATTACAAAAGATCACATTTTCCTAATATCAAAGGTTTATCTAGTTGATGATGAATGGTCTAGGAGTGTTAAGGAAGAAATTACAACTACAAATGATCACATAGAGAAGATTAGGATCAGAGAAGCCAAACTTGAAGCATTACTTGAAAGAGAGAATAATGGTGTTCAACTTGTGAAAGGTGAATGTTCCAAATCTGGTCAAGACAAGTGTAAAGGTGAAAATAAAAAAGACAAAGCCAAGAAGAACAAAGCAAAAGGACACAAGCCTACAGATAAAATAGACACCCAAAGCTAAAGGAATATAAAAGGTCAAAGATAAAGGATATAATAACAAAGCTAGAGGATATAATTCCAAGGCTAGGAAGAGTAATAACACCAAGAATACTATGGTAAGATGACCTAAACCTCAAAAATTCTATTTTGACTATGGAAAGTTTGGACATAGAGCCTCAGGCTGTAGAAGGAAAAATTATTTTCCTAGACATTAAAGGAGTAATTATATCTCAAGGGTATGTAGCGATATAAGATGAATAAATGATACTATCACAAATAATATAGGCATATGTCTATGTGCAATGATAATGAATGAAGGCAGTAGACATAATATTTTCATATGCCTCAAATGTAACATATCTACACAAATTGCCAAAAAATGCAAAGACATACAATTAAATGAGTGTAGTCCAATGAAGTTGGACAAGAATATGAAAGAGAATGATGAAGTAAAGAATGTGCAGAAGGGAAATGAGGAAAAGAAACAACAACTAAATAAGGAAGGTCAGGGCTTCAAAGGTATACATAAGGATGGCAAAGGAAAGGAGAAGGAGAAGAAAGCTAATAAAAGATAGAAGGGAAGAAAAAATTCCAAGGGAAAGAAGAGAAGAGACAATGTTAGAAAAGAGCATACACTTGGATTAAATTTAGGGTTAATAACCCCTCCTAATTGGAACTAAGATGCAAGGAATTGCATTAGTCCAATATGCTCCAAAAAATAATATTATAACTAGATTGATTTAAGGAGGCTAGTAAGCATGGTAAGTAGTCCAGAATAGGTGATACACCTTTTTCATTGATGTCAAAGTGGTGGAGAGAGTAGATGTGAAAAATAATCAAGGAAATAACAATCAAGTGTGAAGCGAAGAAAGAAAAATGAAGAGATGATGTGAAGAAGGGAAGAGAAAACCAGAAATAAAAATCAAGTTTATATACTTGCACATAAGAAAGATTCTTAGACAAGAAGAAGAGTGTAGATCCAAGGGAGAGAAGAGTATGCAATCATATTAGAACTAGGGAGAGCTTGTTCCCAATGGGAGAAGAGGTGAGGAAACAAAGAACGGTTAGAGAGACTCCATAAGTTGTTGTGGATACTGTTGGTTTTTTATTGCATTATTGTTTTATTGTTTTTCCCATCACATGTTTCCATGAATAAAAAGAGAGATATTTTTGAAAATTTTGATGTTTTTTCATTTATTTCAACATGTCTAATATGATGTTTGGATTTTTAGTGTGATTTTTGGATGTTTTGATATTTTTTATGTAGTTTGTATGTCAGGTATGTTATTTGTCAGTAGCATAGTATGTTCAGATGAATGGCGAAGGAAGGTTACTAAAGATGGGAATTTGTGCACCTTATAGGATCATGTATCATTTTTATGCATGGTTCATGTAAAGTTTGAGTTTTTAACATGATGATTTGATCAAGTTAGTGTGTCATAGATAAAGACTAGTTTTTTTCATTGTCGGTATTACAATGTTTTAGAGTTGCAGAGATTGGTTTTGTGCAGATGCTCAAGGTGGGATATTTGGTTGCACAAATAGGAATGTATTATGGATTTTTCAATGTGTCTACCATTCAAAAGTTTTATTATTATAATGGTTTTCAAGGTATTTACAAGTATTACAGTTGAGGATAGCAGTGTTCTTGAAGTTTATCATAAGGTGTTGATAGATCTGATGGGTGTGACATATTTGATTATTTTTTTGAGCTTCATGATGTCGTAGGATGATCTAGAATTTTGTGGTTGATGAGTTGGAAGCTTACATAGATCAAGGTGACCAAGTTCAATGGATTCAAGTTATGTTTTTGAGTCCTTAGTCGACATGTCAAGAAAATTTGATAAAACGGTTTATGGGAGATCAATAAAAAAAATTTAGGTTTGTGTTTATGATCTTGAGGTATTCTTGATGGATCCAAGAAATATTTGGAAAGCACACAGTGATCCTAATGATTGATTTTTCCACTAATAATTGAATGTTTGACGATTATATTTTTTTGGCCTAGTTCTTGATGAATATGGTGAATTGGGGTTTGTGTTTCCATGTGTGTGCACCAATTTTTGGAGGATTGTGGATGCAAGAGGTTGCTAGTGAATCACTTTTACAAATTTACTAAGGGCTAGATTTCTCATCTAGATGTGATAGAGAGAATTACAGCAAGGGATTTGACTATATTGAAATAGAACTGACCAAGGCATAGGGAGATGTTATCATATAGTTCATGAATTCTCAAATAAGCATATGAATTATGATTGTAAGTTAGTGAGACTTCCTTAGGATTGTAGCCCAAGTAAAATTGAGTGGTGAACTCTAAGAAGTGTGCATGAATGTATGTGCATTCTCTAAATTATAATAATTATATACTTCAAACAAGGTATTAGTCTTTTTGTGGGTTTCAACCCATAGTGGTTTTCACCCTAATTTGGGTTTTCACAATAAAATTGTTTGTGTTATGTGGTGTTGATGTTTTTTTTATTTATGCTTACATTATTTACATTCTGAAAATATGTAATAATGGTTAAAGAAATCAAGGGATTTATATTTTAAGGTTTTGATGGTTAAAGTATTTTTGGGAGAAATCGATTCACCCCCACCCCAGCAGTTGTGTTATACCAGTTTCCTACATCCTTAATCTTGAATCATTTCTAGGGCTACTTCCATATATAATCTAGAATGGTGATTTACCAATTCTCCTATTGACATAATTATTTAATACAAATTCTACATGTGGTAAAATCAGATCCTACCCCTTGGATTTATCTCCTACTAAGAACCTCAATAGATTTCCCAAACTCCTATTTGTGTGTTATAATTGTGTCACACTTCTATGAATCATTACATTCAAGAACACTCAAGAATGAGGTCTCAAAAATCTATCCATAGCTCCCTAGGCATGGAGTGCAAGGGTTTTTTAAGAATGCTCTCAGCTAGAGCTATTAACCCAATAACCTTGCTAGTAAACCATGCAATGGGAGATTCAAATGAAGACAAGGGCAAGAATGCCAATATCTTCAAGAATCAAAAATGAAAATGCAATGCTATGCTATGCTAGAAATGGAAATGCAAGCTAAGCTATGAAAATGAAAGAACAATTATTACCAAGCCTCCTAGTTAAGCTAGATGAATTAATCTAAAGCATAAAGGAAATATAAGCTAAGAATGCCATGAAAATGAAGCTACTATGAAAGAAATGAAACTATGATAACATGTAGATGCAAAAGCCAAGAATGCTCCAAATCTCCAAAAGCTCCAAATGTACCTAGAAAACCTGCAGCATAACACTAGCATAAAAAGTTGGGGATCTAGAATGAAGAAGAGAGCTCTCCTTTTAAAGGAAATGAGGAGGAATGGACCATGGAGATTAAGAGGCAAAAGATTTAATCAACGGTGGAGCTTAAAAGAGGAGCAATCTATGTGCACAAGTATCCTCCAATGAGAAAATAGGAGTTGACTTTTGTGTCCATATGAGACAAAAAGTGCTTTTTCCCTTTTTATAAAATAAGAATAATGCTTTATTTGTGCAACTTAGGATAAGAGGAAAAGTGGGGGCTTTTTATTTATTAAAAGGGGAGGAAATATTCCTTTTAAATAAATAAAGACTTAGGATAAGATGGTTAGCCCATAGAAAATAATTGAATAAATGATAAAGCTAGGATTTGAGCAAGAGCAAGTAATTGATGATTTAGCAAAAGGGGCTAATAGTCTAGATGACCATTTTTAGGTGTATACACTATTCACTACTTCTCTCTACCAATTATTCTATGGATGGTGTGCTAAGATTAACTTCAAATTTGTCTTTATATTTTTCCACAATTTCCCTTAAAAGTATCCAACTTAGTGTCTCATTCTGAAACTATGCTCTTTGGTAGACCATGTAGTTTCACCACTTCTCTAAAACAAATTTGGCCACATGAACAAAATTTTTAGTCTTTCTATAAGGAATGAGAGGTTTCATCTTTGATAACATTTATACCATAACAAAAATGGATTTTTGTCCTCTTGGAGTCCTTGGTAAACCAAGAACAAATTCCATACTAATTTTCTCCCATGGCCTCTCTGGTACAAGTAATGGCTGATATAACCCTATATTTTGTTTGTTTCCTTTTTCTATATAACATATTCTACAACTTTTCTAAAATTTATTAACATATTATTACCATTATGGTCAATAATAATGCTCACTAACCAAAGCAATGGTTTTTTCATGACCAAAGTGTCTAGCCAATCCTCCACTTTGCTTCTTTTTTATTAGGTTCTCCCTCATAGAACTCTTTGGAATGCATAATTGGCTACCTTTGACTAATATATCATCTTGGATTATAAAATCCAACCATATGGCCATATCTAGAGTAACAGGTTATGTGCAAGCTCTCCAAGCCTTGCCAAAATCAGGATCCTCAGGCTACAAACTTCCTAGAACCCAACAACTTCAATCTACATCTCTATCAACAAATTATGCCTCCTACTTAGGGAATCTACAACCCTATTATACTTTCCACTCATGTTCTTCAAAATAAAAGTGTAACTCTACAAACATTCAGCCCATTTCAAATGCCTTTTATCCAACTTTCCTTGACTATTCAAATATTGTAAAGCTTGATGATCAGTAAACAAAACAAAATCTTTACGAAAAAGATAATGTATCCACTTCCTCAATACCTAAACTATAGCATAAAACTCTTGACCATAAGCATAATATTTTATTTTGGCATCATTCAACTTCTTGCTCAAATAAGTAATGGGTTTACCTTCCTTACTCAAAATAGCTTCAATGGTATTGCCACTAGCATCACATTCTACTTGAAATACCTTATTAAAATTTGAAAGTGCCTAATCAGGTTGTTCTATAACTTTTCTTTTCGACAAATCAAAACTCTTTTTTTCTCTTATAGTCCACTTAAACTCTTTACAATCCCCTCTCATTGTTTTAATTAAGGGTCCATAAAAACTAATATTTTTTTTATAAAATTTATGTAAAATCTATCCAAACCATGAAAATATCTTACCTCAGTTACACTCCTTGGAGTAGGTAATTCAAGGATAGCCTTCACTTTGTCTCGGTCTATTTTAAGACCATTTGTTGAGACAACAAATCTTAGGTACACTAACTCATTCACAAAATTGCACTTCTTCGAGGTAATCAACAAATATTCTTCCCTTAAATTCTCAAAGACTCTAAAAATATGCATTATATTCTCTTTCAATGTCTTACTGAATATCAAAATATCATCCACGTAAACAATAACATACTTACTCAAAAATTCTTTCAATACCTTGTTCATGGGCCACATGAATGTACTTAGTGCATTGGTTATCCAAAAGGGCATGAGTAACCACTCATAAAATCCCTCCTTCATCTTCAAGGTTATTTTCCATTCATATATTTCTCTAATCTAGATTTATTGATATGCACTCTTTAGATCTATCTTTGTGAGGTACTTAGCTCCAGTCAAATAATTTATAATTTTATCCTTCCTTGGCAAGGGAAACCTATACTCATAGCCCAAGAATCTATACACATCCTTCATTATAGAATTTTATTTTTTGATAGTACTATTGGTACTATACAAAGGACTCAAAATCTCTTGACTCAACCCCTTCTACAACAACCCTTGCACATGTCTATTCAACTCTTCACTCTCTACTTGAGTAATTTTATGGACTGCCTTATTCAGAAAAGTGGATCTAGAAATAAAGTGCATTTGATGACTAATATTTCTTATTGGTAGCAATCCATCAGGTAAATTATAAGATACAATATCCTAAAACTCATCCAAAAAATCTATAGCTTCTACATGTACACCTTCTACTTATTCTTTATCAATTTTTGGAATTAAAGAAAAAAAATATGTTCATGCTTCATGCCTTCTAGAAACTTCCTTCCATTAGCAAAACATACTATTTCATTACTACATACCCTTTCATTTTTTCCTTCAATTTCTTCAGCTTGTGTCAGACTCCATCCTTTTTCAAAGAATAGGTAACATACATTGTATGATGATAAAATTGTCATGGTCTCCCTAACAATAGATGACAAACATCCATAGGTATGATATTACATAATACCTCATCATGATAGTTTCCAATTTTGAGATTTACTAGACATTGTTCATTGACCAAAGTATTGTGGTCCTTCTGCAACCAAGAAATTTGGTAGAGATATGGATGATTCCTTCTCTCTAACTTCAATTTATTAACTATTTCCTCTAAAACAAAGTTAGTAGTACTACCACCATCAATAATGACATTACATACTTTTCCATTAAACTTACATCATGTGCAAAAAAAATTCTTCCTTTAAAAAGGTTCCCTCTCATCATTTAGCAAGGCTCTTCTAGTAACAAGGACCACTCTTATTTCAACATCTTTAGAATGTGATGACTCAAAATCCTCATCTACATGTGCAATTCATGCATTGTCTTCTAGTATCCTATTTATTCTCACTTGATGTTGGAGACACTCATAAGCTCTATGTCCTTCATCTTCACACTATAAACACATTTGATATAAAGCTCATATTCATGTTCCTAGTCCTCTCCTCTTCCCCTTTGATCCTCATTACTTTGATTACGAGGATGATTGGAATTATTTCCCCTTTGATTCTGACTTCTACTAGATTTGCAATTCTTCTTCTAATATTTATTTCGGACTCCATAAGACCATCCACTAGACTTTCCACCTTAACATCTTCCATTTTTCTTATTCTCAAACTTCTTGTTCAATTTTTCTTCTACCTTCAAAGAAAATTAATATGCATCTTCAATGCTAGACATTCTTACCATTATCAACTCTTCTTAAATACTTTTCCTCAACCCATTTATGTACTGGGAAACCTTCTCTGTGTTGGCTTTAGAATACTTGTCGTGATAAGGACTCAATAGAACATATATATTTTCTTTCTTACTTCAACCATTGTATTTTCTTCAATAAATCAAGCTCATAATTAATAGGAATGAATAGTCTCTTCAATTTTTCAACCATAAGATCACATCTTGTTATCTTCTCCTTCCCTCTTCTTTTCTCTCCAAATGAACTTATTTCCACCAAATTTTAGCATGACCTTTTAGATTTGTCTTTTTTAATATGACCCTCTCAAGATATTCTAATTCATATTCAAAGTACTCTTCCATATCATTGATCTATTCAATCAACCCTTATGGATTAGGATTTATAGAAAATGTGGAAACTTCAATCTTTGCTCTCTTTTTTTCTTAGAAATGGCACTAAAAAACCTAGCCTCATCAAGGTTCCTATTCATTTATTTCTCTTCTTCAAACTTTTCTTCTTCTTTAGATTCATCCTCACCTTCATCTCTTGCCCTAATATTAGCTCCTCTATGCAACTCCACTTATAGTGGTTGAACTTGTCTCTAAAGAGCCCTAAAAACCCTCTTTTTTCATACCCACAACTCTTCCACCATGGTTCCTTCATGGAGGCATTTTTTTCCACACTTATCTTTGACCCACAACCATAATCCTAGTGCAAATTTCCTTACTTTCAGTGATCTATCTACACACTCAAGAACTAATGCTATGATGCCATTTGATGAAAGGTTCTCCCCTTAGTAACCTAAACACACAACACAAAAGGGAAATAAATATTAAATTTCAAGAAACAAACAATTGAAAGAACATTAGCACTTTCTTTAAATTATCTTCAATGAAATGACATTACAATATTAAAAAAATAACATGCTACAACTGTATATGCATTTTCATTGCAATAATCTACAAGACGGGTCCACAAACTACCCTCTTAGAATTGAATCCAAAACCCACCTTCATCATTGTATATGTAGCACTAATAACTACCTTAGAATATTCTAGAAGGTGAAACTTTCCCATTTTAGTACCCAGCAATTCAATTTCTCACCTAAGTTATTTTTCTCTTTCTATCTTTTTGTTTTGAAACTTGATTGTTGATGGCACAACTTCCAAAATCCATAACTTTTGAACCATGTACCCAATTTTCTGTTATAACCTCTTTTTGAGAACCTCTCAAAGTGAACTATAGTTAGGGTAGTGTGGTGTTGTCTCAAACAAGTTTTGACCCCTTTCAAAGCCTCTAAGGCCTTCAAATTTGAGTTCAAAGTTTTTGTACTGCCTTGTCAAAATAGAAAATTCAATATATTCAAAACCAGACTTGATCTTGCGAAGAAACTTTACTGGTGGGCTTATATATCTAAAATGTACCTCTAAGGAATTAATTTGAATAATCTATTCTCAAACAAAAAATTGAAATAGTAAAATTTCCGAAAATAGTAACCCTTCCTAGGTATAGCCCTTATAAAAAAAACTAGACCATATTTTTGGGTGATGCAAAATTGCTCTTACACCTTAAATGCTCTTGCATCAAGAATAAATAAGGTCTTGCATAATATATTTAAAATGGAAACATTTCTCAATATCATTACTAGGTTGATGATGGTATTGACAAAAAAGCTTTGGGATCAAAGTTTTTGGAGGATTATTTTGAAGGATCAGATGGTTTAATGGGAGGAAGTGTTGAAATATTAGCATTAATCAAATTCATCTTCACATTATGCAAAGATTTAGAAAGATGTGTAAAATTATGAGAAGCTTTGAAAATGGATGAGAAAGGAGCCTTACCTTTGGATGTTGATGCCACTTGCACATCAATGTTGTTTGATGAGTTGTTGATCTTGATGAAGCATTTAAGTTTTTTAAACTTTTGGAAAGGCTGAGATGTGGCATCACTCTTATCAACTAGGTCCATTGGAGTAGTGCTCTCAAATTGACGCACTTGAAGTTGATAATTATGAAGTGAGACACACAATTGAGTAAAGGAAGAGAATTCAAAAATCAATATCATATATGTATTTCTTTCTTATATATCAGCAATGAAAATATATTTCTCATCAATATTAGGAACATGATAATAAATTTGAGCATGAAGATTTTTAATTATACCAATGAAATACGTCACTTTTTCTTTAACACCTTGTTTATAATGCATTAAATTAGTCAAAGAAATATTAGGACCGATATTATTTTGAAATTATTGAATGAAAGCATTAGAAATCTTTTGAAAGAATCACGAGATCACTTTTTCTTGTATAAGTCTCCAAGTGGGGTATTGCTTTTGAAAAGAATCAATGGAATAAGGAGGTAAAGAGAAATACCATTTTAAGGCCTTATCTCTAAATTTTATAGTAAAAAAATTATCCATGAGTTTATGATCATGAAACAAGACACTACGCAATGTTTGAAAAGTCTTCACATGAGTCAAGGGATCACCTTTACCAATATAAGTCTCCAAGTGAGGTATTTCCATGTATTGAGGGATACTAGTATGAATATTGTCCAAGGAAAAAGGGCTATAAATATCACAAATGGGAACATTTAATTTGTATTGAGTCGTGGAGGTGATTTTTTTGTCACAAGGCTGAGATGGTTTTAGCAAGACTACTAATAGTGGATTCAATGGAAAGGTTGGTATGAGACATGTGTGATAGGTTTGGAACATTATGGGAAATGGAAGGACCATTGGGATATGAAAATGAAACATTTTTTTAGGTAGGCATGGATGATGGTTTGTAAACACATGAACCACTCAAAGGAGGAGAAATGATAGGATTGAGAATACTTCCAAAACTAACATGTGTAGGATTAGTATTTGAAACAAATGTAATCATAAGAGGTTGAGCATAAGTAGAAATGCTAGATAATGTTGAGCACAATATCTAATAGGCTTAACATTTCTATGGATAAGATTGTAAATAGAACACACCAAGTCAATGCCATTCTCATAATAGTGAATTATATTCCTCATTATTTGTAGTAAATATTTGGCTTCTGTAATGGAATTTTCTTGATGTAACCACTACTCAAATTTTTCAAAATTATGAGAAATCTTCTACACTTGGGTAGGAGACACTCTTCAAGTTTCATCTTCATCGTGAGAAGAGTGGAAAGAATGATCCTCAACAATATGGGGATCTTTATTAGTAGGCATGTTTGTTTCATTGAGATTCCTAAGAAATATAGACTCAGGATCAAAAGAATCCATAAGTCTACAGATCCTCCTAATCAAAATGTTATAGGTAAGACTCAATGTGATAATACTCATACACAAGAAAGGAATGTATAACAAATTCAAATAGAAAATTTGAAATAAACGTGCAAAAACTCATCAATTATATGCAATATGAAAGGAATTCAAAATTATAATTGCACATGAAGCCTAATTAAGATCGCACCTAACTATCAAATCAAAAGTGGAAATTCTATAAGTTGGATTCACAAAAATGTATAGTAATAAAAAGAAAGGGATCTAATGCAAGAACAAAATATTATATTGTCCTCCTTTTCTTAATGCATAATCAAAAGGAATATGACACACTGGGCTCAAGTAGGACTTAAGAACTAAGTAGTTTAATGATTTTTCATAAATAATATCTTGGGATAAGTTGGATTTAATGAAATGTGACTAGGTGATGAAAGATAGAAGACTAAATAGGATGAAGTGACAAGTTTTGGAATACACATATTGACAAAAAATAGACAACAACCTGTAAGTACCAAAAACAACAACCAAAAAATAGTATAGACTTGTGGTTTTAGTTTGAAGATGAATTATGGGGAAGAGGTTTCCTAATCCATCCTATTCCTAGTACTTTCTAATGATCTGACTTCTAGACTTCCCATCAAGTCCTATACTTTCCAAATCTACAATGGTAGATTTTCCACCTCTCCCTACACATAGAAAAATGATAAAATAGTTGGGTTGAAAGGGGTTTTCCTTGGTCAAACCCCAATTGAGGAATCAAACTTGAAATAGAAATAAAATTTCATAAATGTAAATTGTGTAAATGTAAAGTTATTTATATTAGATCAACCTTGTAAATGTATATACCTTCATATACTGGTATCAATATTGTTATGTCTATGAATATGTTTTCTTGAATGTAGTTGTAGGTTGACTTTGAATATTGGAATGTAGAGTAGAATAAAGGATTCATTTTAAAAATGCATAGATCTATGAATACTCCTCAAAGATATTCAATTTTTTAATGATTGATAGACTCTTGACTTGAAGAATGGAAGGATGAATGCATGTATATGGAAAAAGGATCTTCCTATTTGATTGAGAACTACTTTACTTGGCCATAATGGAAGAGAAGCTAGCTACATTGGAGAAGATTTCCTTCAAAGATGTCCTAAATTCTTGAAAACTTGATCTTGAATGCTTGGATGCAAAATTGTAGGAGAGAACTTGAAATATTGATCTTGGTTACAAAAATGAGTAGAGATAGGCTGATTTTATACCTCTCACAAAATTTTGGAGATAAAATTTGAAGGAGGCCAACAGAAATCTTTAAATCTTACTAAAACCCCAAGACAGGCCCACTTTTCAAATTTTGGACCAAACATTAGGGAGGAGGACACCCAGGGCATCCTCTTCCACCTAAAAGCTATCCAAATTTTAAATTAGAACCTAAGAAAGAGGAAGAGAAGTTTTAAATGTAGGAGGTATGTTTTTGGGTAAACCATAATGGACATGAAATCCTAGAAAAATTAAAATGGGGCCTAATTGAGCATCTAATTATAGGTGCTTACAATTTAGGATAGTAAAAAAATATCCCTAATCCTATCATCCCTCCTCTTATGAGTGTTCCATGTATTTCCCAACCTTTATCTATACCTATGTATCATAATGTACCACCTCCATCCATTTCCCATAACACCCCACATCCTTAACTTTCACACATGTCCAACACTAACATATCCATTGAAGCTACCATTAATAACCTTGCCCAAAGTGTTTCATCCATCCAATAACTACTTTCCTCCATAACCTAATTCAAATTCAACATTCCCACTTGTGGCATTGCTATCCCTTTGTCCCTTGATATTATTTGTTTCATTATCCCTCAATACATGGAATCACCTCATATAGAGACATATAATAGAAAAGGTGATCCCTTGACTCGTGTGAAAACATTTCAAACCTTGTGTAGTGACTTATCTAATTATCATATACTTATGGCTCAAATGTTTACTAGGAAATTTAAAGATAAGGCCTTATAATGGTTTTTTTATTTGCCTCCTTATTCTATTGAATAATTTCAAAAAAAATTCTAATGCTTTCACTCAACATTTTCAAAATAATATTGGTTCACAAATTTATTTAGCTTAATTAATTCATTGTATGCGAGGCTTTAAGGAAAAAGTGACTATTTATTAGTGGATTTAAACATTTTCATGTTCAAATTTCTTATCCTTTGCCTGGTGTGGATGTTTAAATTTTCATTTCTAACTTACAAAAATACATTGTTGAAAACATATTTCTTTCTAATTTTACTTTCTTTACCAAATTATGTGTAGTGCTTCATAATCATCAGCTTCAAGTGAGATAATTTGAAACATACACTCTACTGGCTTTGGTTGATAAGAGTGATGCATCTCTAAAAACATACAAAAAGTTTCAATAACCCAACAAAGGTTTCATCAAGATCAACAATTATTCCAACAATGTTGATGCACAAGTGGTAGTTGAAACAATAGGTGTGGTTACTTTTTCATATGTGTTTAAACCATATTTTACTTTTACATGTATTTTTGAGTCTTTACATAATGTTATGTTTAAGTTTCTTAATTATAATGTTTTTAAACTTCCTCCTATCAAGCCAATTGACCCTTCCAATCAATTGCTAGATTTCTATAATCCCAAAGCCTTTTGTCAATACCATCATTAGCTTGGCCATGATACTAAGAAGTGTTCCCATTTGAAAACTATTATCCAAGACCTTATTGATAACAATACCATCATTGTTGAGAGTGTGAATTATAAAGGAAATAAATTGTTTCACCCCCTAATAAAAACTTGTAAATCTACACCAATCATTTGTTAATATGTTTTAGAACAACGGAGTGGGGGGTGAATAAGTTGTTCTCAGGTCTAGATGTATAAATAAAACTTTAAAACTCTTCAATAAATCAGATCTAATAACCAACAGCTACTCGGTCATTACTGATTGCATAATAGAAACATATAACAGTGCAATCCACTTATCCAATAGTATCTAACTTGTAAAACACAGAAATGTTCAAACCAAAACATTTGCACAAGTATCAACACCAGGATTTATAGTGGAAACCCAATTTGGGAAAAACCACTTTGTAACATGTTACTATTATGTTCACTCTTCTGAAGTGAGCTTGGTGAAAAGCCAACCCTATCAAAGGTTACAAACACACTATCAGGTGTGACTCGGTTAAAGGATTTAAACCACTCTGTTAAAAGTGTGCCTTGTTATAGGACTTACATACGCTCTATTAGAATGCAACCTTGTTCAAAGGATTTATACAAATGACTGTTAGGTCAACCTTTGTTAAAAGGCTTTTGACTGATACAATGGTTAGAAAGTAGCAGTAGTATTGATCTGAAAAATATACAACTCACTTTGCAAATATCAGATCCAATTATGTACATATATGTTGGCTTACTGACTGTGAACCTTTACCATCACCATCACTAATCTGCTCAGAACTCTCTTCAAGAAATCACAACACTTCTCATTCAGCCTTCTCTGCTTGTACAGTCAATAACATCAACAAAACTTCCAACATCCTCTCTCTTTGTTAACCTCAAGCTTAGGTTTCCTTAATACTTCCTCAATTAGGTCAATACATCTTTTGCCACTTAATCTCCTTCGTAGATCTTAGGGTTAGGTCAGATTCATCGAATCCTTCCTACTTTATGTTCTTTGGCTATCCTTCTAGAAATATCTCAAATCTCTCAATAGATTACAATAAAACATTTTATAGTGCATTAAATGCTTTCATATAATCAATAAATAAAGTCAACACATTTTACATAATCCAAGAATTCAATGATGTCGGCTAGAAATCTGAATTCTTCCTCAAATGTAAATTACTGACGCTTAGTCAATATAGTGTTCAACTCCTCATTCTTCATTAAAAAAACTCAGTCACCTCAAAAACTATTTCCCCAGCTAATACTGATGTTTGGTTAACACTAAATTTACTCGGCATATACTAGCTCGTTCGACACTAACATCACTCAGCTTAAACTAGATTTCTTCACTTTTTCTTGGTTAAGCCTACTAGTTTAGTCTTCATTCTTACTTGGATAAAGAATACATTAGCTTATCATTGTGCCACATAATCAAGTACTCATTGAAGTATCAAGATAACTCAACCTTTCCTTAGGTGCTATTGTTACCAACCTAGCCTTTCCCCTTAGCAACAATCAAATAGATATAGTACTCTCTTAAATAGCAACAGTCTTACCAGTTAAGGTTTGACATCAATGACAATACAAAAATTGCTTCAATTGTAGTTTGCAACAATCTCCCTCTTTGGAATTGATGGAAACACCATATGAATATCACATGAATTACCAACCAATCCAAAACTTATATGTCCATCAAAAATATTTATAATATCCTTAGCTTCATTTTGATATAGAATCAATTAGCCATGCTTGTATGACCGTCTACTAAATCTCTCTCTCTTACTTGATCTTCCATGAAAATTTCATTATGTATTCATCTGTGATCATCTCCCTCTTTGACAAAAATGCCAAAGCAACAACTAAAACATACATCCTAGAGATTTAGATGTCATATTTTCAGTTTAGTAACAGTATTTCTCCCTCTTTCATCTTTGCTTATGACTGATTCTTAGCTTTGCTATACTTTTCACAACTCTAGGTTGCTCCTAAAGTGTGACCTTTCTTTGCATCAACTTGTTAGATACTCTTTGCAACACATTTGATGCAGTGCTCCTAGCTTGACTAGGCAGCCTCAGTTAGGGGAAGGACCCCTAATTGACCTCTCAGATATTCATGAGCTTCTTTAGGTAAATCCTTAGTGAATATGTCTGCTAGTTGTTCCTTTGTATTCACATATTCCATTTGGACCTCTTTATCTTGTACCAGTTCTCTCAAGTAATTATACTTGATTGCAATGTGTTTGGTCTTTGTGTGCATCATTGGATTCTTAGAGATGTTGATAGAACTTGTGTTGTCACAAAAAATGACAACTGGTTCAGTGATTTCTTCTTTCATGCCTACCAACAATTGCTTTATCCATATCAAATTTGAATAATTCACAGCTGCAACCACATATTCAGCTTCAGCAGTAGATTGGGAAATGCAATTTTATTTCTGGCTTGTCTAGGAAACCAATCTCTATCCAAGAAAGAAAGCTCCACCACTAGTACTCTTTTTTTCATCCACATTTCCTGCCCAATCAGCATCTGTATACACTCTTAGTTCAAATTGTTCATGCTTCTTGTAATACAATCCATAGTCAACAATCCCTTTCAAATATATCATTATTCTTTTGACAACCATCATGTGAGTTTCCTTAGGATTGGCAGAGAATCTTGCCACTATCCCAATAGCTAAAGAAATATCTGGTCTACTATGTATAGCATAATGTATCTTTCCAATCATAGATCTATACAAAGTCTAATTTACTTCTACAACATCAGCATTTTTAGACAACTTTTGTCCAGTAGCCATGGGAGTACTTACTGGCCTTGAATCTTCCATACCAAAGGTTTTTAGTATCTCATGAACATATTTAGACTGGGTGATGAAAATTCCTTTCTCCATCTGATATACTTTTAAACCAACAAAAAATTTGATCCCCCCAAATATACTCATTTCAAATTTAGTTTGCATTTCATTTGAAAATTTCTTACACAAGGCATCTTGTCCACCAAATATAATATCATCTACAAAGATCTTAGCTAACAAGATTCCTTTACCTTCTTCATCTTTCATGTACAAATTGCTTGTGTCATTTATCCTTGAGAATCTAATCTGTATTAGGTAGCTGCACAGTCTCTCATACCATGCTCTGGGAGCTTGCTTTAGTCGATATAGTGCTTTATTCAGTTTGCAAACCATGTGTCTTTTGTTTGGATCAACAAATCCTTCTGGCTATTCAATATACACTTCTTCTTCTAATATACCATTTAAAAATGCAGACTTAACATCCATTTGGTATACCTTGAAATCTTTATAGGCAACATATGCAAGTAGGGTTCTTGCTCCTTCCAATCTAGCTACAAGAGAAAATGTCTCCCCATAATCTATTCCTTCTTCTTGTGTGTAGCCTTTGCATACCATCCTAGCTTTATTTCTTGTGATTTGACCATGCTCATTCAACTTATTTTGAAATACCCACTTTGTCCCAATGACATTTTTATTTTGTGGTCTCGGCGCCAAAGTCCAGGTATCATTCTTCTCTATCTGGTCTATCTCTTCATTCATTTCTTATATCCAATCTTTATTTTCTAATGCCTCCTTTATTGTCTTAGGCTCGAATTCACATAGTAAACATGTTGGATCTCTTGCCTTGCTTCTGGTCAAAACTCTAGTATCTTTGTCTCCAATAATCTATTCAGGCTTGCGATGTCTCCTTATATATTGTGCTAGAACAAGTTCTGCTCTCCTTTCATTTTTCTCTTCATGTTCACCAACAAGATTGTCAGATTCAGCTTCTGAATGCTCAGTAACCTTTTCCTGATACTCGGCAGCTTCTTCATGTCATTTGGCACATTCTTCTTCTCTCTCAACATTATTTTCCTGATGCTTGGCATTGCTTACCCGAGACTCAGCATCAGGTGCAAGTCTGTCACTCACCTCTTCTTCTTCTATATACACAAAAGATCTGTAATCTTCTGGTTCTCTTTTACTATCAGCTTCATTTTTCTATGCATACTCATCAACTTTGACATTCACACTTTCCACAATTGTTTTAGTGTTAGAGTTCAAACACTTATAAGCTTTACTTTTTGTGGAATAGCCTAGGAATATACCCTCATCACTTTTAGCATCAACTTTTCCATTTCTATCTTCCTTTAGTATGTAGCATTTACTTCCAAAAATTCTAAAGTACTTTACATTAGGTGCATACCCATGCCATAACTCATAAGGTGTCAAATTTGTACCTTTTTTATCTATACTCGGTTAAGAGTATAAATAGCTATATTTACAGCTTTTTTCCAATACTTTTGTGCAACATTCTTTTCAATCATTAATGTCCTTGCACAATCTAAGATAGATTTGTTCCTTCTCTCTGCTATACCATTTTGTGGAGGATTTCTAGGTGCAGACATCTATCTTTTGATCCCTCTATCATTACAAAATAGATTAAATTCATTGGATATAAATTATCCACCTCAAACAGATCTCAGACACTTTAGGTTCCTACCTGTCTCCTTTTCAACCTTAGCCAAATACCACTTAAAATTTTGAAAAGCATCAGATTTTTCCTTTAAGAACATTACATGCATCATTCTAGTATAATCATCAACAAATAGGATAAAATATCTAGCACCACAATAGCTTTGTACACCCATCAGTCCACAAAGGTTAGTATGAACCAAATCTAAGGTATTCTCAGAAGTAAAAGTTTTTCTCTTGAAACTAGACTTTGTCATCTTACCCAACTGACATTCTTTGCACATTACATTCTCAAGTTTCTTCAATCTAGGTAGACCTCTCACTTTCTTTTTCTTACTAATTTCTACCAGATTATCAAAGTTAACATGACATAACCGCTTATGCCATAACCAAATATCATCAAGTTGTGCAATCATACATGTTTCTTCAGATAGGTCTAGATAGAACAAATTACCTCTTATCTATTCTCCACTTCCAATCAGTTCACCAGTGGCATCAAATAGTTTGGCCTTCCTGTGATGAAATTCCACTCGGTAGCCAGTGCTATTAAGCTATGCAACACTTAGCATATTATAGTTAAGACCCACAACCCAATAAGCATTTTCACAAGTGATCTTATTAGTCAACTTAATCAATCCTTTTCCTCTAATAGGACATGGTGCATCATTACCAAATTTGAAACTCCTACCTTTATAATGATCTAAGGTATCAAACTTACTCTTGTCACCAGTCATGTGATGTGAACAACCACTGTCAATAATCCATTTATCATTTTTGTTCACATAAGATATCAATGCAGTTTTCTCATCCTTGTCAGATTCATCTTTCATTGCAACATAGACAACCTCAATTTCAAAATCATCACTATCAGTGTCAGTCTCTTCTTTGGCAATATAGCAAGATTTCTTACATTTTCCTTTGTAGTCCTTGTATCTTCGGTAACCTCTATCTTCTCTTTTGTCTTTGTGCTTTTTGTCTCTTTCTTCATCCTTATTATCCCTGTCAGGACATCTAGCATCTATATGACCAACTTTATTACATGAAAAAAATATAATAGGGAGTTTACCTTTGTACTTTCCTTTTTGCCTTTTCATTCTTCTAGCCATAAGAGCTTCTAGATCCTCAAGTTCTTCATCAAATGTGTCACTATCACTTTCACTTTCACTTTGACTTTCACTTATGCATCTTTCTTTTTTCTTCTTTGACTTACTCAAAACCATTTGTGACATAAAAGCAGATTCAACATTACCAATAGTGAAATTATCATAGTTATAAAGTTCAGAAGCAGTAAGCTTACTAACCAAACTTTCCAAAGTAAGAGCATTGTTAGGGTTACATCTAGATTCCTAAATTGCTGAAATTTTGATGGCATAGATAGGATGCAGAGTTCTCAATACTTTTCCTATTATAGTTTCATCATCAATAGTTCCATTTGCTCCTCTAATAGCATTTACAATTATATTCTACCACAATATTGTGCAATATTCTCACCTTCTTGCATTCTCATTTCATCAAATTTACCTCTTAGGCTCTCAGCTTTTGCTCTTAATGCATTTATGTCACCGCCATAAATGTTTACAAGGGTGTCCCACATTTTCTTTGCATTACTGTAGTCTTTGATGTCTTCAAATTCTAAATAACTTAGGGCAGACACAATCTCCAACATTTATTGGTTGTGCTCTTGTTTAGCTTTCATTTCCTCAGCAGTCAAAGGTGCAATAGGTGTGACATAATCATGCTCAACATAATAATTTGCAGAATCACCAATACCGGCTAGATGCAACTTCATCAAGGTTTTCCATGTAGGGAAGTTCTTCTTATTTAGCTTTGGTACCTCCTTCTTATACATCCTGATCATTTACTTCAAGTACCTTCAAACTTGTTCTCTGTAAGCACCAAAAGCTCTGATACCAATTTTTAATATGATTTAGAACAATAGAGAGGGGGGGTGAATCAGTTGTTCTCAGGTCCAGATGTATAAATCAAACTTTAAAACTCTTCAACAAATCAGATCTAATAACCAACAGCTACTCAATCATTACTGATTGCATAACATAAACATATAATAGTGTAGTCCACTTATCCAATAGTATCTAACTTGTAAAACATAGAAATTTTCAAACCAAAACATTCACACAAGTATCAACACCAAGATTTATAGTGGAAACCCAATTTGGGAAAAATAACTTTGTAACATGTTACTATTATGTTCACTCTTCTAAAGTGAGCTCGGTGAAAATCCAACCGTGTCAAAGGTTACAAACACACTGTCAGGTGTGACCCGGTTAAAGGATTTAAACCACTCTCTTAAAAGTGCATCTTAGTATAGGACTTACATACACTCCATTAGAATGCAACCTTGTTCAAAGGATTTATACAAATGACTGTTAGGTCAACCTCTATTAAAAGGATTTTGATTGATACAATGGTTAGAAAGTAGCATTAGTATTGATCTGAAAAACATACAACTCACTTTGTAAATATCAGATCTGATTCTATACATATATGCTGGCTTACTGACTATGAACCTTTACCATCACCATCACTGAACTGCTCAAAACTCTCTTTAAGCAATCACAACACTTCTCCTTCAGCCTTCTCTGCTTGTACAGTCAATAACATCAACAACACTTCCAGCATCATCTCTCTTTGTTAACCTCGAGATTAGGTTTCCTTAATGCTTCCTCAATTAGGTCAATACATATTTTGCCGCTTAATCTCCTTCATAGATCTTAGGGTTAGGTTAGATTCATTGAATCCTTCCTACTTTATGTTTTTTGTCTATCATTCTAGAAATATCTCAAATCTCTTAATAGATTACAATAAAATGTTTTACAGTGCATTAAATTCTTTTGTTCAATCAATAAATAAAGTCAACACATTTTACATAATCTAAGAATTCAACAATGTCAGCTAGAAATATGAATTCTTCCTCAAATGTAAATTACTAACACTCGGTCAATACAGTGTTCAACTCCTTGGTCTTCATTAAGAAAGCTTGGTCACCTCAAAAACTATTTCCTCGGCTAATACTGATGTTTTGTCAACACTGAATTTATTGGCATATACTAGCTCGGTCGACACTAACATCACTCGGCTTAAACTAGATTTCTTCACTTTTTCTCGGTTAAGCCTACTAGTTTAGTCTTCATTCTTAATTAGATAAACAATACATTATCCTATCATTGTGCCACATAATCAAGTACTCATTGAAGTATCAAGATAAATCAACCTTTCCTTAGGTGCTATTGTTACCAACCTTGCCTTTCCCTTAGCAACAATCAAATAGATATAGCACTCTCTTAAATAGCAACAGTCTTACTAGTTAAGGTTTGACATCAATGACAATACAAAAATTGCTTCAATTGCAGTTTCCAACATCATTTTCCTTCCCACTCTACCAATACCATTGATCCTACCACATTACCTTCTACCACCACTTTTATTTTTCCTCAATAATCCACTTACATGGATCTTTATAATACATGTAATATGGTCAATAATATTATCAATATTATTAATTATTCCTATACAATAAGAAAGGGGAAGAGGGATAGGATGATGCCCCATTATCTTCTCCTAATACCCAATTAGAAGGAAGATTACCTAATAGTCTCAAGTGAGACTTAAGTGTTGAGTGAGTACAATTATCCTTCACTATATATGATTAAGAATGAAATAGTTTTGAGAAATTACTCACATGATGCAAGATTAATGACTAACATAAGCTAATTTAAGTAGTTTGAAGAAAATACAAATAGATAGAAATATATAGGAACCTGTAGTGATTAGAGATGAAAAGCCAAAAACTATACTGGCCTATAGAAAAAATCTAAAGGTGATATATCAAGGAAAATAAACCTAGGGAATTTTTCGTAGGGTTTTTGTCTAGTTTTAGTTGCATACCTCCTAAATGAACCTATACTTTCCAAATCAAATCTTGGTAGTTGTGCTACATGTACCTGTATAGAGAAAAATAAGGAATAAGGTTAGATAGAGGGTTTACCTCAATCAAACACTTGTCTATAATCAACCTTTAAATGAAAGAAATGAAAGCATGTTATCATATAGCTAAGAAATAGAATGTATCATACCTTGATAATGAAAATACCCATGTGAATGTGATCAACTATCTTAATGTAATAGCTTTGACTTAACACCAAAAATCTTATAAGAAATCATTAAAGATAAAATCTTATGATAGATGTTGTAGTTTTCCATAATGATTGATTAACAAGAAGAAAGAAGATGTAGATGTGGGTGTATTTCCTTCCTTGATAGATAAATCCTTTACATGGCCTTCAATAAGGGAAATAACCTTTATCGATAGAGAAGAACACCTTGAAAACTTGAAAAGAAGTCTAGATCTTGAATGCTTGAATACTTGACAATAATTATGGATTCTTGATAATTTTGATTTTGGTTTCTTGATCCTATATGTATGGATACCAAAATCAAGATAAATAGGGTGCTTATATACCTATCACAACATCTCAGGGGTTAAAACACAAGCAAGTTGACTATAGATCCAAATAATCTATAAAATATCCAAGACAGGACCCCAGATCCAATTTGGGCTTGATCCTTGGGGAAAAAAATGCCTTGGGCATTATGTTCCCAGGAATACAATTCCTCAAGTGTTGTGTTATATCTAATTAGAGCTTAGATTAGGGCCACAAACAATTAGGGGATGCTAGATTGCATAGTACATTTGGTTAAGAGACTAGGGCATAACATGAAGGCTAGAAATGGTAACATAGGGCATATGTGATGAAAATATTTTTGTTATTGGAGAAAAGAAAGAGGATCATATTTATAAATAAGGGTTTACATTTATTTCAATCAAGGTTGAAAATAGAGGACCCATATTTGAATTTAGGTGTCCATGAAGTTCCATATGAACTCCTATTATGAAAATACACTACCAAATATAGAAATTGTACATTAATTGAGTGCTTACAATTTAGGATGGTACATTTACCCCCTAATTTATCAAGAGTATGAATAAACCTCATGCTTCTAGTAAAATAAATTAGAGAGAGAGAGAGAGGAAGAGAGAGGAAGAGAGAAAGCAATGATCATGGGAAAATTACAAAGAGATAAGAAATCACCAAGTTTAAGGACACAACCCCCACAAAAAGGATGTCAACTTAGACAAGCATACACAAGGGCACAAAAAAGAAAAAGAAAAGAAAAAGAAAAATAAAAAAGACAACAACAAAAAAAGACAAAAGACAAACAAAAGGGATTAGTACTAAAAACAAAACTCAAAATCAACTAGTTGAAGAGACCTTGATCAAAAATATCCCATCCACTAGTATCCTGTTCATAAGAATATTACAAGAGAATAATTGATCACATGTAAAGTGAAAGTTTATACACAAAGGATGAACAAAACTCCATGATCTAACCCACCAGCAAAGCTATGACATCATAGAAGGAATAGAGAGAAATCATGAATCTAGTAGTCTACAAAGATGTGTTATGCTAGATGATCCATGAGAGAAGAAAATAAGGAAAGAATAGAAAGGATATCAAGTTGTATTATACTAGTTCCACTCATCCCAAAGAGAGAGAGAATGAGAATTGATGGTCTAGAAATCTATGAGATGCTAGTAAATTCTATCTTGAAATATTTGTGCATAGGATGGCTTTAAAATTTTGTACACGAGGCATCTTACAAAAAAATTTCACAAGGGTAATCTTAAAAAAAAATTGTGCATGGAGTGACTTACAAAATTTTGTGCATGGGGTAGCTTACAAAAAATTTGCATACAAGACAGCTTACGAGATCAATCTTATGGAAATAATAATCTCCATGTGGATCTATAAAAGAAGAAGTCGTTCAAAATACCAATTAAAGTTACACAATATACAAAGAAGGTTTTATGTATGCCCCCCTCCTTATGATGATGATATAGGAAAATGTCGACATCACAAGGAAAAGAGAAAAAAGATACATGCTTCCAACAAAAATGAGATATCCTTAAATAACGATGTATAACTTAACCTTAGCAAAGAGGAAAGACTCTTGTGAGCTAAGAAATAGATAATCATGAGAGGATATTTTCAAGTGGGAAGAGATACTTGAAAGGAAGAGACCTTGGTTACAAGACATCTACCCTTAAGAGGAGTTCTTGATCAAAGATAACATCTTGAAGACAAAGAGAGAAGGAGAACAAGACTGCACCCTTTTTAAACCCCCTATTTTTTGGAAAAAAGGGATTCTTGATGAAGGATAACATGCTTTAAGCCCCCAAGTAATGGTATATATTTAGGATGGATATAGTTGTACAAATAAGGAAGAGGTTGTGATCAATGATACACACCTCTTTCATCGAAGAGAATCTTGAATCAAAACAAATAATTCCTCATGGGAAAAGAATGTCACATAATAAAAAAAATTCCACTATACCAAGGAAAGTAGATCTTAGAGTGGAAAAGAAAAAAATGGGACCTTGCCTCCCAAGGGTGAAGGAAAGGGAAAAAATAATACATTTTAAATCATAATTTGCAGATCTTTTATAATAGACATGCACTTTAAAACAAGTATAAGTCGTGAACAAGGATGTAAATCTCCTGGAAAAAAAAGAATATATCCTATTGTAAGACAAACAAATCCATATAGAAAAAAAAACAAGTCACCAAAGGAATAATGGATATTTTCAAAAGGAAGAAACACCAAACACTCCCTAAGTGGAAGATTATTTATAATAGACATGATCTATGCACCATAAAAATATTATCAAAAAAGGTTATAAATACTTGTATGAAATAAAGAATCTCATGCAAAAAAAAAATTACTATTGTAAATAATGAAAACCCAAAAAGGGAGGAATAGGTACCATGAAAGGATAAGGACAAAGGATGCCATATTATTCAAACTTAGTGGAAAAATTGGTTACAAGAGATATGTTAGATATAGGAGACACTAAGAGGGGGGTTGAATCAGTGTAAAAAGGTAATGAACCAATTCAACCAATAATTTTATTATGATTTTAAAAAACTTTCATACAATCAAACATGCAAGTGTAACTATGCAATAGAAGTAAAACAATTCAAGCATCCAAAAATAATAACACATAACACCACTATTTTATCATGGAAACCCTTGTAAGAGGGTGAAAACCATGGTGGGGATGACACCCACAAATATTTTCACTACAATTAAAAGAGTTTCCCTATTAGGATCTTATAATACCCTATTAAGGGTTCACCCGATTAGAAGTGACTAGTACCTTGTTAGAAGTACCAAAAGGCCTATTAGGATTTACCTCACAAGAGGATTTAGAACTCTAGTTAAGAATTCACCCTATTAAAGGATTTATACAATAAGACCTGTTAAAGTCCACCCTATTAAGGGATTTAACTTGCTAACTTATTAGAGTTAGCCTTGAGCAATAAACTTAAATGACTGATTTGGGAATGACACTGCTTTCCTGTCATATCCACTATAATCTTTGAACTTCGGTACACTATACTACCTCTGATTCTGATCACAACACCCAAAATTATGATCGTAACCCTAAACCATGTGATTTAGTTCACATTTATATTATTGTTCTTAAGTTAGCTAGCTTGAAAACATTTTACAAGTTGGTCCACCATATTGACCTAAATTATGGAAAAATGGGTGAATCATACCTAACATGTTAGCCCAAAATATATTAACAAAACATATTCACATGTCAGTCCAAAAATCAACTACCTTGATTATCTAATCATCAGGAACCCATCGGTAACACAAGTTCACACTTACCATACCACCAAAATACTAACTCATCCAAATCATTGAGTTATCAGTTGCGGTTGTAGAACTATAGTTATCTGACCTTGGTGATCCACCAAGAATAATCACACTTCCCAAAGTGTCACATATTGTGACCCCCATGCAAAACACTCTATGTTATTGTCTTCATGTATATCGGTCAAAACAATTAGTTTTTATTGCCTTTACCTATACATCCAGTTGATTGGTATCTACAACCTATTAATCAAATATGATAGAAATAATAGATTTTACATCAATGAAAAACTCTTAAAAATCAACATTGTATCTCAATACAAAAATCCATCATAATGAAAAAAATCTCCCCCTTTGGAATTGATGGCAAGACTTAGTCAAAATAATCAAACTAATCCCCCTATGATCACTAAATTTTCACAGCACTAATCACTCCCCTTTTAATAGCTATAGAAAAGGTACATAACAGAATGTCAAAAATGAAATTATTTTACCACTCAGCCTTTCAAAGAAATCCTTGAAATTCAATTTGGCTAACTCCAAATAATTTTCCCATGACTTTTGAAAATACTCCATTACATGAATCTACTCACATAGAATAGAAGCTAACTCCTTTATAGCTTCAAGTGTGCTCATATTAGGTAACCAAAAAGTTACCTCGGATTATCTAACCTTTTGTTGTATAACATCTAATATGGATATAAAATAGGTAGGATGTAGGATATTTTTGTTTTTATTCCACTTCTTGATCCAATTGATCAAGATCTTCAACTTGTCATCTTACCGGTCTCACCAAATCTTTGTTTTGGCCTTGTAGCCCTAGAGCCCCAATTAGCCCTCCTAGTCTATGTTTTTAGGACTTTCTCCAAAATCTTCCCAAAGGTTACACCAATATGCTTTTGGATTCTTGGTACCTATGGAATTTTATCAAGGATTTTGTGGGTCTTGGGGTCTCATGCCTCTATACATTTCCCTAACTCAAAATGGAGGGTTTTACAAGGGTTTCAAAGGCTTCTAGGTACTCACTGCTCAAGGTAAGTTTGGATTGGTTTAATGGATTGATAAAGCTCTTATATCTCCATCTTGACACTATCTGATGATTTTATTGGTCTCCAAAGCCTTGGATTATAGTTTTCAAGTCACCCCTACAAGCAAAAACAAGTTTACACTTCCTTGTCCCTAGCCAGGCAATGACAGTGCTCGCCTAGGGAAAGGTCTTAAAATTAGCCATTCCACTTTTTAGGCCTCCAAAAAAGGTATTTAAAATATACATTATCTCCTCTACCATTCCCCAACTTTTCATGATGAACACACAGTATGGTTTCATGGGGGAGCCATGTTTCTACCCTAAACTATTTACAGGCCAGTGAACTGGAAAACACAAAAGATTTAATCTAAGACTAAAAAAAAACTTATTAAACACTCCAAATGATATAGAATCAAAATTAAACACAAAATTTGGATTGTTTCCATCTTTTCCAAACAAAAAAAATTACAAAGGATGCTACTGTTGCATCAAAGCCTTGGACTATGTCCACAAAACAAGTAACAGTGCTCAAAATTACTTAAACCAAAAATTCACAAAGATGCTAACCTTGTGATTGGCCATAGTAGGGCTTATATAGCTTCTAGTTTTAATTTCTATGGTCTTTAGGGCCCATAATGACCTAATAGCTTGGTTGGTCCTTTTAGGACAAAAGTTGTCATGCAACTTTTGCAAAGTTGCAAAAGTTGTCATGATAACATTTTAACAACTTTTGCTAAATTGCTCCTATCTTCTCTCAAACCTAAAAAAGACTCAATCAAAGCTCAAATAACCTATCTAAAACCATTTTAGGTCATTTTAGACCAAAAATCAAAATTTTAACCATGTTTCCATACTTGTACCCATTTTAGCAATTTTAGGACTAAATTAGGTCCTAAGTGTACATTGACTCATTGACCTAATCAATCTACCCAAGCCCTAGGTTAATATTCCTCCTAACACACTTAGGTCCTCTTGGAACCTATTATTAATCCCTAGTCTGGCTAGGACCAGTACAAGCCAAAAATGTACAAGGACTCTCTAACCTAGGTCCTAAGTGCTCCTGCACCATTCTCCCCTAAACAGAGAAATCAAGTCCCATTGGTGGGGACTAAGTCAAGAGTAATGGCTAACCTCTAGAACTTTAACTCTGAGACCCATGTAGCCTCTAAATATACTTTTCCTTTCCACTTGATAAGGTATTCAAGGTAAGTTATGTGTCTAGTCTTCTTAATGACCCAGGAGCTTAGACCTTCTCAGCTTGGAGTGATAGGTAACTGCATTCTTTCCAAGTCTTTTGCAACTTCATAATATAAAATAGGGATGGGTCCTTTATAATGTACTAAATCTGATATATTGAACACTGGTGAGATTCCCAAATCTGTTGGCAAGTCTACCCTGTAGGAATTCGACCCATACTTGGCTAGGATGTCACATGGGCCAATCCTTTTCATCTGTAGCTTGTGTGGGATACCCTTCTACAATATGGCCTTGTTCAAGTGGACCATGAAAAGATATCCCACTTTGAGATGTAGTTCTCTTCTCCTTTCATCTACCTTGTCCTTGGTCTTAGTTGTACTATCCTTGAGAGATTGTTTGACTATAATATGGACTTCCTTAATGGACTGAGAAAAGTCCTATGCATATCCACTTCTTACTACTATGTCTCCAAGTTATCTCAATTCATGGATGTGTCTTGGGTGTAGCCCATAGACTATCTCAAATGGACTCTTGTTGGTAGTCTTATTGATGGTATCATTGTAGGCATACTTTGCTTGAACTATCACTTGATCCCATGATTGACCATACTCTTTAGTTAAACATCTTAGAAGGTTCCCCGAGCTCATTTTAACTACCATAATCTACCCATTCATTTGGGGGTGGTATACAGACCCAAAAGACAAATTGGTGCCAAGTTTATTCCATAAAGTTTTCCAAAAATGACTCGTAAACTTAGAGTCCCTATCAGATATTATGCTTATGGTATTGAGATATATTGAAGTAGTTGGTGTGGTTTGGCACAGTCAAAGGAGAAGTATTGAGTTGTTGAGATCAGTAATCCTTTGGTATTATTATGTTGAGTAATACAAAGATTAGTTGGACAGTGTGTTCAGTGATCTTACACCTAAAGTTGTTTGGGCAGTGGGTTCTTCTATCTTCCATAACTCCTAACAAAGTTAGAATCTTTTAGAAGGGATTCAAAGTCTCCTAGCAAGGACTGATATGTACTGAATGTATTTTATAAGACTCCTAATAGAGTCCATCCTCTCACAAGGAACTTTCATATTAGTGCATCTTTTGTGGGCATCATTCCCACCAGGGTTTACTCTTTGATCAAGAGGTTCCCTAGTCAACATATCTTGTGTTATTGTGTTGTTATGTATGTATATCTTTCTATGGTTATTAATCACATTACTTACATGGTTAAAATCTATTGAATTTGATAAAAGTTGTATTTATCTGATAACTGATTCAACCCCCCCCCCCCTTCTCAGTTATCTTGGTAGACTTTACTTTCTAACAATTGGTATCAGAGAAGTAGGTCCTTGAAGGAAAATTTTAATAGCTTGAGGAGATCCATGGTGAATCATTTCAGGAAAGAAATCCCTAAGTTTGATGGGGTAAATTTTAACAATTGGAAAGAAAAGATGAAGACACATTTACTTTGTTTAGGACCAGGATATTGGTTAATCACAAAGAACAAGAACACTATCATTGATGAAGATAGAATTGAAGAATGTACTAATGAGGAAAGAGATCTATTCATGTGTAACATACTTTCTAGAGAAGTACTCTTGTCAGCCCTTCCAGAAAATGAGTACAGTCAGGTAAAATATCTTAAAACATCTAATGAAATTTGGTTAGCTTTAAAATCTACTTTTGAAGGTGATGAACATGCAAAGAAATTCAGATTACATAACTAGATATGTGCATTTGAAGATATAAGAATGATGGAAGATGAATCTATTAGAAGCTATATTGGTAGAATGTCAAAAATTATTGTAGGTATAAAATCCTGTGAAGGAACCAAGATAGAGAATGAAGTGATATGGAAAATTCTGAGGACATTGACTCCTGCATTTAAGTAGACAATGCAGATGATTGAGAAAGTTATACCTTCTACTGAGAACTTCACTAGAGAAACCCTTCTTGGAAGATTAGAAGCAATAGAAATAAATGTGAGGCAATCTGGAGACTTACCTAGAATGGAGACAACATTTAGTGCACTTAGTATTCGCCCTACTTTGTCAAGAAGCATGAGTGTGAGTGGAGATTATGCTAGTAGCAGCAGAACTAGGAGTGAAGAAGACATGAAGATTGTAGAAGGCATTGCTTTACTTGTGAAAAGAGAACCAGATGGTAAGAAAATCTTTAAATGTTGGACTTGTCAAGAATATGGTCATTTTGCATCTAAATGTCCTAAGATAGTAAAGAAGTATAGAAAGAACTTTAAACCTAGAAGATCTAAAGAATGTTATTATGCAAATGATGAAGAATTTGAAGCTAGTATGGAGAAATCTCTTAGTGAAAGTGATAATGAGAATGATGATATAGGATTTGTAGCAATAAGAGAAATGAATCCTGAAGTAGAAGTTAAGGAAGAGAAAGTTTTAGTTTCTCAAGTAGAAAAGAAAGTTGATTGGATTATAGATAGTGGTTGTTCACATCATATGACTAGAGACATGAAGAAATTCATAAATTTTAACAATTATGATGGAGGAGTTGTTAGAGTTGGAAACAATGCACCTTGTTTTATTAAAGGTATAGGATCTATTACTCTTGATGGAAAGACTAACAATGATGATGTTTACTTTGTGGATAGTTTGAAACATAATCTTTTGAGTGTTGGATAGCTAGTTGATAAGGGATATCAAGTTTGGTTTACTAAGAAAACTTGTGTAATCAAAGACAAGGATGGTAATTTTATTGAACTAGATCAAGAACCAGAGGTAATGTATTTCAGTTGAATCCTACTAAGATAACATGCTTGATTACTAAGATTGATGACAATTGGTTATGGCACAGAAGATTTTGTCATATAAACTTTGATAATATTGTGAAAGTAAGTACTACACTTGCAATAAGAGACTTGCCTAAGATTATGAAGCCTACTAACATGATTTGCAAGGAATGTGTGATGGATAAGTAGAAGAGAAGCTCATTTCCCAAAAAGAATTTTACAACAGCAGAGAAGTTGGAAATTGTTCATATAGATTTGAGCGGTCCCACAAGGACTAGAGGATTCTATGGAGAAAGGTATTTTATTATTCTTGTTGATGATTTTACAAGAATGATGTGGATTTCATTTCTTAAAGAAAATTCTGAAGCATTTGATAAGTTTAAAATTATAAAGAACAAAGTTGAGGATGAATCAGGAATGAAGATTAAATGTTTGAGATCAGATAGAGGTGGAGAATTTACTTCAAAACAATTTAACATTTTTTGTGAATTGAATGGTATTAAGAGATAGTTTTTAGCCCCTAGGACACCTGAAAAAAATGGTATTGCAGAAAGAAGAAATAGGTCATTGACTGAAGCAGCAAGAGCCATGTTATTTGAAAATGATTTGGTGAAGATATTCTGGAGAGAAGCAGTGAACACAACAGTGTATACAATGAACAAAGTACAAATCAGAGTAGATACAGACAAGACACCTTATGAACTATGGTTTGGACATGCACCATCAGTTAAGTATTTTAGAATTTTTGGAAGCAAATGTTATATTAAGAGAGATGATGACAATGGAAAGTTTGACCCTAGAAGTGATGAAGGTATATTTCTTGGATATTCATTGAAGAGAAAAGCTTATAGATGTTATAATAAGAGAACTAAGACTATTGTTGAGAGTGAAAATGTTAAAGTTGATGAAAAGTTCAAAATTTAGGAAAGAATGCTTGATTATGAATCAAATGAAGGAACTCATCCTAGAACTAATCCTAAGAATGCATAATTATTTTATGAAACTGATAGTGAATTGTATAATGAAAGTCTCATTGAGGAAATCATAGAAGAACCTACATCTGAAGTGAGAACTGAGACAATGACACCGAACAAGAAAATATCAAGGAATCACCTTTTGATCAGATTATTGGAAGCATAGATAGAGGAGTTCAGACATGGAATAAGGTACAAGAATAGTTGTGTTTAATTTCTCATATTGAACCTAAATCTACTAGTGAAGCCTATGAAGATGAACATTGGATTAAAGCTATGAAGGAAGAACTAGATCAAATTGAAAAGAATAAGACTTGGGAGCTGGTCCCTAGACCTAAAGATAAGAATGTTATAGAAACAAAATGGGTATTTAGAAACAAGATGAATGAACAAGGAGAAGTTGTAAGAAATAAAGCAAGATTGGTATGTAAAGGATACTCACAGCAAGAAGGAATTAACTATGAAGAAACTTTTGCACCTATTGCAAGAATTGAAGAGGTAAGAATATTTTTGGCTTATGCAGCTTTTAAGAAATTCAAAGTGTATCAAATGGATGTGAAGTCAGCATTTCTAAACTGAGTATTAGAAGAAGTTTACATTGAGCAGCCTAAAGGTTTTCCTTTAACTAATGAAGGAGATATGGTATGTAAATTGAAGAAAGTTTTATATGGACTAAAACAAGCACCTAGAAAAGTTTTATATGGACTGAAACAAGCACCTAGAACTTGGTATGTAAGACTTGATAAGTATTAGGATTTACTAAAGGCACAGTAGACAACAACTTGTACACAAAAGAAATTGAAAATGGTTTGCTGGTTGTAGTTATCTTTGTTGATGATATTATCTTTGGAGGAGAAGATGAAGCTAGTGATAAATTTGCAGATGAAATGAAAACTGAATTTGAAATGAGTATGATTGGTGAGATCAAATACTTTTTAGGATTGCAAATAACACAGAACAATGATGGTATCTTCTTAAGTCAGACAAAGTACTTGAATGACTTGTTGAAGAGATTTGGAATGGAGAACTATAAACTGGTTGGAACACCTATGGTAACTGGACAAAATTTATCTAGCACAAATGAGACTCATGCAGTTGAATAGAAGAAGTATAGATCTATGATTTGAGGATTGCAATATTTAACTCATACAAGACCTGATATATCACATGCAGTTGGAATTATAGCAAGATTTCAAGCCGATCCTAGAGAATCACATTATATAGCAGTAAAAAGGATACTGTGGTACTTAAGAGGCACAATTGAATATGGATTGTGGTATGAAAAATCTAATGAATTTACCTTATGTGCATATACAAATGCAGATTGGGGCAGTAGTGTTGATGACAAAAAGAGCACAAGTCGTGGAGTTTTTTTCCTTGGAGGAAGATTAATTTATTGGCTAAGCAAGAAGCAGAACTATATTTCATAGAGCACAACAGAAGCAGAATATGTGGCAGCAGCAAACAATTGTAATCAAATAATTTGGATGAAGCAAATGTTGAAGGATATTGGAATAAAAAAATTTAAGCCTATTGTTAAACATTGTGATAACACCAGCACAATTAGTATGTCTAAGAACCCTGTACTACATTCTAAGACAGAGCATATAGAGATAATGTATCATGTAGTGAGAGAAAAAGTGGCAGAAAAAGAAGTCAAATTGGAATATATAAGCACAAAAGATTAGATTGCAGATATATTTACAAAGCCTTTGCCTAAGGATACATTTGAGTATTGGAGAGGTATGCTTGGGGTTATGCCCTAGCCTACTCTTGAGAAGTGATGCAGATGGTTGCATCCATCCAGTGGTATATGAGCCTTATCTTTCTTCTGGACTAGATGTTGGTACTTCCTCTATGGGGGAGTATGTGTATCTAAGCTGAGTCATGACGAATCTAGTGAATGTATTTTATGAACAGTGTCTTTTGACATTGAAGTTTTTTTTGACATAGTGATGAAGCATTTGTCATTAATGTCAATGATGGAGAAGGATACATGAAAAAAAAACTATATATTAAGAGAGTTTGAGGGAGAAGGTTACAAGCATATGGAGAAATGAACAAGAAAATGAAGCAAGATTTGATTGATGAAGAGAATTTGAAGCATTTCAGAGCAGCAGTGTTGGTATTCATGGAACTTGGATTTTTTTTCATCTTTGTTGCCATCAATGCCAATGGGGGAGATTTTTAGGAATTAATGCTAAATATATCCTATGGGGGAGTATTTTTAGCCATTCTATAGTAGTTGTTGTTGCATCCATGACTGTGATTGTCATTGATGTCAACATAGTGATCTATTGAAGATTAGTAGAGAAGCAGATAGTATTTGAGTTAGCGCACATGGGATATTGAATATGAAGCTATGTGGAGTTGAGGACTTACTCTATGATGTTTTATAAGATTTTGGTTAAGAGTGCATATGGAAATTCATTTATTCATGGAAGTTATGAGCATTTCAATGGAAGCAGTATTCAGGCAGTGTTCCTGAGTAGCGGTTTTTAGAAATCGGATGATATCTCCTAATCAGGATAGAATCTGAGCATGTGAAGTTGAATAGATGTTGAAAACATGATGATTGTGACATGGACATGACAACAAGGTCAGAGGTCACACGAGTGAAGATTTATCTTATTTGGAAGCTCGCAGTTTTATGTAATTATGGAATTTTAATGTAACATGTGGAAGATTTTATTTTGTAATTTGTATGTCGACTCATTTGTAATTATTTGAGTGTGGTATAAAGGAAGGAATGTTTTCTTTATTGAAGTATGTAATTTTGTATGGTATTTTCAAAAGTGAATTGCAGAATTGTGCAATACTTGTTGGAAGAGGATATGCGAAGTACAAAGATCTGGTATTGAGATCTGTTGAGGCAATTGGTGCGGTTTGACACAATCAAAGGAGAAGTATTGAGTTGTTGAGATCAGTAATATTTTGGTATTATTCTATTGATTAATACAAAGATTAGTTGGACAGTGTGTTTAGTTATACACTTGAAGCTATTTGGGCAATGGGTCCTTCTATCTTCCATAACTCCTAACAGAGTTAGAATCTTTTAGCAGGGATTCAAAGTCTCCTAGCAGGGACTGATATGTACTGAATGTATTTCATAAGACTCCTAATGGAGTCCATCCTCTCACAAGGAAATTTCATATTAGTGCATCTTTTGTGGGCATCATTCCCACCGAGGTTTACTCTTTGATCAAGAGGTTCCCTAGTCAACATATCTTGTGTTATTGTGTTATTGTGTTATTGTGTTGTTGTGTATGTATATCTTTCTATGGTTGTTAATCACATTACTTACATGGTTAAAATCTATTGAAGTTGATAAAAGTTGTATTTATCTAATAACTGATTCACCCCCCCTCTCAGTTATCCTGGTGGACTTTACTTTCTAACATATTTACCTCATTTCTGATAGTCATTGGGTCTCACCTTTGGTCATAGTTCCAAAGAAGTGAGGAAAATGAAGGGTCTCTGTGGATTATAGGGAACTGAATACATCAACTAAGAAGGACCACTTTCCATTGCCTTTTATTCATCAAGCCCTTGACAACCTAGCTGGTAAGAAGTACTTTTCATTTTGACGTAGCCCAAACCCTTCAAAATAATAACTTAGAAAAATACACAACACAGAAGTTTTAGAATTCCAGATTCTTCATTAAATTTCTCCAACTCTACTCTACCCCTGCAGTGCAAGAAAAATAACTACTTGTTACAATTTCAAAAATTACCATATTTGGTAGATTTTTGGGAAAAATAGATTTTTCCATTTTTGGTAATTTTCCAAACGCATCCTACGAATCTTGATTTTTCCCAAGAAAAGCCCCCAACTAAGGCAAGATGAATTGCCAACTAATCTACAAGATCAAGAATATGATTTTGGATTTATTACAAAAATAACTTTCTAAAAAATTGGAAAAAAACACAAAAATCCAATTTCGGAGGCCAAGATGATATTTCAAGCTCCCAAAAAAATGTCAAAATGGCCACCAATCGAGTTGAGCTCCATCAGCAATCCAAATAACTCCTCACGCAACTGCCTATAAAATTTCAGCCAAAACCCACATCCGAATCAAAATTTATGACCCTCGGAAGTAAATCTCAACCAAAACCCACATCTAAGTCAATAGCCTTGATCCTCATATGCTCCTGCATCATTCTCCCCTACTTGAAAAGAACATAACTCCTGCAAGTTCTAGTTCTCAAACTGCTTCCATTTAGGCTCATCTAGCTTCTGCAAATCCCATTATGTAATCCAAGTGCTATATGTTGGTGCCAACCCTTCCCACTATACAAGATATCTATTGTAGTCACCCTAGCGAGTCTGAACAGTCTTCTTGTCTAGAATTTGTGCAACCTTTTCCCTTTTCTTGGTGGGGATAGTGCGTGTCTAGTCTACCTCATCCTCATTTTCAACAGAGGCATCATCACCATGGAAAGTATATAAATCATAAATATTAAACATAGGAGATATATCAAGACCACTGGGGAGCTCTACCTCATAGGCATTATCATTAATCTTCTTCAGAATCTTGCAGGGACCAATTTTCTTATATTTCAATTTATGATAATTCCCAGTGGGAAACCTCTCCTTTCTTAGATAAACCATCACTAGATCACCTGCACTAAAAGCCTGATACCTTCTAGTAGCATCTGTGGAATCTTTGTATCACTCATTGTTGTCCTGTAACTTCTGTCTCACATCTTCCTGCAACTTGTAGAGCTGCTCTGCAAAGGCTTCTCTATCATCACTAACTTTTTCACCCAAGGGAAGTTGCACCAAATCGAGAACACCCTGAGGATTATGACCATAAACAACTTGAAATGGTGACTTACTAGTTGACCTATTCACTGAGCTATTATAAGCAAATTCTGCCTAAGGCAATGCCAAATCCCATTGTTTGGGCTTCTCTCCAACAATACATCGCAACAAATTACCCAAACTATGATTGACAACTTCTTTTTGTCCATCAATTTGTGGATGATAAGTGATGAGTCAAGTTTATGGAATGTTTTGTTTATGATTTTCTAAGTTTAGACTTGAATATCTTATGGTTTTTTATAAACATTATACGGTCTTTTATGTTTCTAAGCTTTAGCTATATGTATATTTGATACTTATGAAACTTAAGGACAAAACTATATATATATATATATATATATATATATATATATATATATATATATATATATATATATATATATATATATATATATATATATATATATATATATATATATATATATATATATATATATATATATTAATGAATGTTATGATAAAATTTGGTATCTTTCTTCTCTAGCTTTAATGGGTAGATCTCTTGCAGCCGTATGACAAGGCTACATTAAAAGAGGAAAACTTATTATAATCTCTACCTTGGATTCATGTTTTGGATTCTATTATGTTAACCTTTTGCAAGAAGAATAAGTTAGCAAGGAGTGCGGACTCAAGGATGAGTGGGTCTTTTAAGGCGGTAACTGTTTCAGAGTTCATCATAGCTCCACTCCTTCCATAACTTTGTGGTTGCTGATTTAGTCCAAGTCAATCTAGTTACCAAGCATTCTTATATTCTCAAAGCACTAAATATGGCTTATCCTCTTGCATAAATGATGTTGTCATTCCTATAACTGAAGTTGTTATGCTATGTAATGAAGGACCTAGTTTTTAGGAGTTCTATTTTTCTTAGTTGCTTTTAAATAAGCTAGAACTTATGATTCCAGGCTAGTTAGACATTTTGAGGAATTCATACTATAATCCAACAATAGAGTAAAATACTTTGATATCCTATATTGTATCTATGTTTTGTTGAATGAATATATGAAATTTCTTCATTTCAATCTCTGAGTTATAATTCATTCATACTTCCGTGGGGGCCCACATGGGAGATGAATTCCTTGTTCATGTTTAAGTAGGATTCAGTTAAGTTTCTTTGAAGTTGTTAAGTACTATTGCTCCTGCAGCCACTGGTAGCAGAACCATAGACTATTTCCTGTAGCATAGGTTTACTTCTCAAGCATTATCTATTTACTATTAAGTTTGTTTCCTTCAAGATGAGAGTTAATCTGTAGTTTCCATTTCTAGTATAAATCTCATGTAGCTATAGCTTTTACTTTAGTAGTGATGACTATTGAGAAGAACTAAAGCATAAAATTTGTAGCCATCATCTCAAGTTCATGTTCCTAGATTGATACATTTAATGAAGTCTAGCATGATGTTCTAAGTAGATACATGATGATTTTTAGCAATGAATCACTATTAAAGGATGTCCAATCCTTGAGTTACTAGGATATTATTCTAACCAGTCATTTTTGGTGCCGCTACCGGGGATGGTGCCAATTTAGTTCGACCCAGAAGTCATTAAGTTAGTTTTCATTATACATAATTTTGTATGCATAGGCGTAGGGATCATCTTGGGTGATTCCTACCTAACCTTAATTAGGGAGAACCATTTGAGGTTTTCAATCTAACATTTCAGGAACCCCAATTAGAAAACCCACAAGAATAAGAACCATTTGAGAACGTGTTTACTGATGCTTTTGATCACTTGCCTTCACCACCATCATCTGAAGAGTCTTACCATTTAAATTCCCTCTTTGCTTGCCCAGAATATCTAGATAAAGTAATGGCTCATCCTACTTCCCCTTTTCATATTCCTACTCAGTAGGGTAACCAAAATCTGAAGAACATTCCTGCAGTCGCACTTCCTAAATTCTATGGACTCATCATAGAGGATCCAGAGACTTTCCTCTTTGAATTTGATGTCCTCTGTAGAAGATATGACTACACCACTGACAGCCATAAGCTCAAATTATTTCCTTCCACTTTAAAGGAGGCTGCTCTATGGTGGTTTATGAGTTTGGGTGTTGATGTTGTAGTAGATTGGAATTCAATGTGCACCATGTTTCTTGAGAAGTATAAACATTATTGCAGAGGAGAAGACTTAAAGGGAGATGACATATTTAAAATGTCATAGAAGGAAGATGAAACTCTGGAAGACTATGTCTCCAGGTTTATGTTTAGCCTGCAGTGTAACACACAACATGTGTTGAATGAAGAATCTCAAAAGCATTTGTTTTTGAGAGGTGTGAATGATGGGAGCATAGAGACCCTTGACCTTATGGCAGGGGGAGACATTACTCAGAAGACATGGGATGACATAAAAAGCATATGTCTAAACTATTCAAGAGCCACTGTCAAGAAAGGAAGAGGCTTGAGAGCCTTGCCTCACAAGTCCAATGGTGCAGGGGTGTCCAAAATGGAGCTATCCAATCTATTGTTAGATTTCAAGTAGGACATCATTAATGATGTTGCCACTTAGTTGGATACAGTGTAGGCAAGGAGAAAGAAGGATGAAGCTGATGCAATGTTAGCAGAGTACTGTCCACACTGTAGGGAAAAGAAAAAGAATTGTCTATGTAAGCCTGTTGCAAGCTTGGAGTCCCAACCAATGCCTACCGAGTTCAAAGCCATTGATGAGAATAGAGAGGTGCTCTATATTTCCTAGCAAAGGCCATGGACTCAGAGACTAGGTATTTCCCAAGATCCTCTTCAAAATTTTATTAATACTAATGCATGGAAAAATCAACATAGTGGATTTAGTGGGTATAATAGTTGGCAGAAACCTCAGCAAGGTTGGCAACAACCTCAGCAAGGTTGGCAGTAGCATCAGCCAAGATGGAAACAATCTCAACAGGGTTGGTCACAACCTCAGCAACCCTGGCAGCAGCCCTAGCAGGGGTGGCAACAATCTCAATAGGGTTGGTCACAACCTCAGCAACCCTGGCAGCAGCCCCAGCAGGGGTGGCAACAACCACACAATTGGATGAACCAATCAAACCAACTAGCTTAAATGTCACCACCTCAGTAACAGGCTTTGATGCCTCCTCCTACAGCCAATACTACTTCCCCTAAATAGACTCAATTGCCTGCTCAGCCTACTCTGAATCCCAACAATGCTAAACCAACAACACAATAGAAAAGCTATACAATTTCCCTAAGTAATATCCATTTAATATCTGGCACAACTCTTCCTCCTCTATAGTAGCCTATTATTACTGAAGTTGAGGATGCCTCGGGAGAACCAACTGAGATACCAATCCAACCTGTTGTTCCTGCTACTCCTGCAACACAAGAACCCTCATTTCCTCATAGGTTGGAGGAACAAGTTAAGCCAGTGGAAAATCAAGTAGTGTTGGATTTGCTTGCCCAACTAAAGAAAATGACAGTAAAGATTCCCTTGTTAGATGCCATAAAGGAAGTACCTGCATATACTAAAGCCATTAAGGAAGCTTGTATCAAGCAACCTGGGAGGAAGAAAAAGGATCCTAAAACATACATGTCCTAGGCCAGTTATCTAATCTAATGTTGGAGAAATTAACAGTTCTCAAGTATTCTGATCCTGGTAGCCCTATGGTTACGGTCACTATTCAAGGAATGCAAGTCCAAAATTCTCTAGTTGACTTAGGTGCGTCCATAAATGTCATGACCAAGGAAGTAATGTCTCAGTTACATATCATCGATCTTAGGGAAACCCCAATCATCCTTCAGCTTGCTAATAGTTCCAACATTACACCTGATGGGATGGTAGAGGATGTAATAGTCACCTTGAATTCCTGGGAATATTCAGTTGACTTTGTTGTCCTTTCTCCAAAGGCTAACATGGGAGGATATCCAATAATTATAGGCGGGCCTTTGCTAGCTACTGCAAATGCCTATATAGCTTGTCGGTCAGGAAAAATGACTATATCCAATGGATTCAACACTAAAAATGTAACTCTATATTCCCCAACTCAACCTCTATTGAAAGATGACTAGATAATCTGGCCAGATTTGGATGATATTGAACCTGAGGTTAATTCTATTCGTCAGTTAATGATGGTATCCAAGGAACCCTTTGTAGCTTCTAGGGAAGAAGATGAAATCATTTCCTCCATTATTCTTAACTATAAATTTGTCCCCGTCTTCTTCCATAAGGTCCTCCAGAAATGACTCAAGAATTTAGTATCTCGATCAGAGGTGATCATTTTTGGAACCCCATGCAATCTGACTATTTCATAAAAGAAAAACTCGGCCACCCTAAGGCATCACTAGTTTTCATACAAGCAATGAAATGAGCCATTTTTGAGAATCTGTCCACAACTACAAAGATAGAGTCATTACCTCATTGTGTATGTGGCAGTCCCAATACAAAATCCATACTCAAGTTTGTCCACAGTCCTATTGGTACTGGTAATTGCATGTACAATCTGGTGTTCCAAGAGTGTCATTTGGCTACTTGACAAATTTGACACCTTTCCACATATCTCACTTCATCTTTGGCTAGTAGTACTTATCTGCTACCAAAGCTATTGTTTTATCCTTCCCAAAATTCCCAGCCATACACTGTTATCAAATTCTCCAATAATATTTTCCCCCATTGAGCCTACAGTAACACACAACTGCTTCCCCTTGAATAAATAACCATCTTGCATAAGATACTCACCTTGAATAGTGTCTACGTGCCCAGGTATTGGATTATTCAACTGATCAACAACTTCCCAAAAGTTACTATCATATTCATACAAGTCTTTGATTGCATCAAAGCCAACCACTTTTGTTTCCATGATGGTCAGAAGAACAACTTTCCTGCTCAAGGCATCTACAACTTGATTTTGTTTCCCTGATTTATGCTTCAGAACAAAAGTAAACTCATGTAGGAAAGAGACCCATTTTGCTTGTCTAGCGTTCAATTTCTTTTGTGTGTTCAAGTATTTCAAAGCAATATGGTCTGTAAACAACACAAATTCTTTGGCAACGAGATAATGCTTCCAGTGTCTCAAACTTGCACAATTGCATGGAATTCTATATCATAGGTAGAATATTTCTTTCGCACATCATTCAATTTTTCACTAAATGTATACACTTAAAAATGGCTTCATTAATTAATTAAATATTTATTATTTAATTGATATTGACTTGATGAATTGATTAAATATTTATTATTTAATTAATATTCATTTCCTCTATTTATTAAATAGATTATTCAATTTATTTAGTAAATTCACTATAGTTTATTCCTTTATCCTAAGTCCTCAAATTAGTCTTATTAAAGTGATTTAATTAAATACACACTCACTAAATATGACTAAGTCCCCTAATCCACCTCACCTACCTAGTCACCTGACACATTACTTTGGCTAAGATAAATAATTATTATTAATTATTTATTAATCATTATCCTCACCCACACATGTCCTATCTTTAAGGGCTATGTGGCCTCATAGGACTTGGTCTCATGACCACATGTCTTCTCTCAAACCAAGTCAAGAGACATTCCCTATTCTTAAGGGGCTTCTCAAGCCACCTCTAAGGGTCAAAGGTGACTTATGGGAGACTTGTACCAAGAGTCCTATTAAGAAAAATGTCTCTCCCTCTTCCTCTCTTTGGTCTTTGTGAAACACTTGACATGTGTCTTTCCCTTCCACCTTCTTCTCTTCCATGTCAATGTCAGAGGAACATCATCCCTATTCTTCCTCTCACATTTCAACTACATCCCCCTTTCTCTCAACTCCTTCAACCAAGTCAATCCTAGCCCTACGATCTTCCACCTTTCATTCTCCACCATAGGATTGTTCCACCTAAGCTTAGATCCTCCAAAACTTTATAAAAGGAGCCTCAATTTCCCTTTGTGAGCTAATAGTGAATAGGAAATCAAGCATTCAAGCAATCAAGAAACCAAGCATTTTCAAGAGCATTCAAGCATAATCAAGCCATTTTCATATCACTTGCATCTCATTCACCATATTTGCATAATTAAGCTTTAGTTTTGCATACAATTCACTCAATCTCCACACTTTGGTGTCATCTTGGGCAAGGAGCTTCAAATTGGAAATCTGAGAACTCAACACATCCAAGAAATTAGAGCTAGGAGGGAAATGGAGACAAGCTACATGGTAGGTGAAGGTAAAACCTTCTTTTAGCTTCATTTTTAGTGTATTCTTCATTGTTGTTTGCTAATTAGTTTGATTTATTAATCTTAGAATAGTTAATTTATCATTTAGAGTAGTTAGACATCTAATTTGCATACATTTTTGGTGCCCACCATGGGGCAACCCACATTTTTAATACTATGTTTTTAGTTTTCTATGTGCAGATTTTTGTACAGGTCACTTCTACGCATTCATGCCTGATTGCTGCGCATACATTTTCTGCTACCACAGTCACCACTTTCTTTTCTGTACTCAGCTTTCTGATTAAAACTTGCGCATTTACCTCACTATTCTACACTTTTATCATTTCTTGTTGCGCATTTGTACTTCTTGTGCATTTACACCATCTCACTACACATTCGTTGCTTCATGCTGCACATACACTGTTTATGCACATCCGTCCTGTCTTCTACGCATTTGCTCACTGTTTCTACACATTTTTTATTTATAGCAGTTTAATTTAGTTTTCTAGTTGCTTTGATTTTTAGCTAATCTTTTAACAAGTTTATGTTCGTTCTGGTAGTCTTTTAGACTATTTTGCAGGACGTTATTTTGAAGACCCCATTGCCAAAATTTCTAATAGTTTCTTTGTAGATTTCTAAGGGGTTTGCAAAATAAACCACAATCTTGTTTGGGCTTTAAAATATGACATGTTTTTGAATTTCATGTGTCTTCTTTAGTGTAGCAAAGTGTCTATCGTGTTTTTCTTTTATAGCTATCTGTAATCCCAAAATTATAACAATGTATCCTCTCCCCTCGCCATTCGTGGATCTTGGGTGTAAGAGAAATTTTTATAATTTTTAAAAGGCAGTCTTTGCTGGGAAAAGAGGTACTCACCCCAAGGAACAACCCAACCAGTAACAGGCTAAAGCTAAGCCCTTCCAAACCAGTATATAAAAAATGCTAGTGTGATTAGTCTCACATTAGACAGGTGTGAATTTGTTGTGGCAACCAAAATCTTCTCATGTACCCCAGTGGTGCGTTAAAGTCCTACATAGTAGAGGTGAAATCCTTGCTTTGAAAGGATTGGGAGAGCCCCCTTAATTGGGAAAATGACTTGATCACAACCACCTGAACGGATGTCCTTACTAAAATCTTTTGTATAGTGGCCAAAATCCTTCTATTTGTTGGCTCAAGGGGTCACCCAAGCCCATGAAGACACCTCACATTAATCACGGTTCATAGTAGAGATAGTAGTTCTTTGGGAAGTAATGACCCACTAAATTTAGAACTTGGTGTGCCTAAGAAGTGAGTGCACTGTAAGGAAGAGCCCATGCCTCCAAGTTCCTAGGTTGTCCATTGTGGATTTGCATGGCTGGATTTTATTATCCTAGTGGGGATTCAGCAGATACTGTCCTTGCTAACCTTAGGATTGTAAGCGTGTTTGTGCATTCATACTAGAAAAATTAGATTAAAATCATTTTTGTCTTGCGTGTGTGTGTTTATGCATTTTACTTTGCCAAATGCCAAACAATCAGAAAACCAAAAAATTTCACAATCTTCAAGCTAAAAGCGTTCAAAACCAAGAAACTGCGCATTTATCCATTTTTGTTGTGCATTTGTATCATTCTATTGTGCATTGGTTAAACTGTCATGCGCATCTATTATTGATAACATGCATTAGTTTGTAACTTCTGCGCATTTGTTCCATTCTGCTGTACATCGGTTCAATTGTCCTGCGCATTTGTTGATGCACATTTACAACAAAGAGCATTCCCACAGACCTTGAAAATTTCAAAATTACTTTTACAGATACCCATTTTCATCCTCAGTAATATTTTGGAAAAAAATTCAATTTACAAAAACCTCTGATCTTTAATTTGATCATTTTCATCAATTTTCATCATCCTTCCTCCATCAAAAGTCATCAAATCATTTTCTTCCAATCTTTAAAATTCTCAATTTAGTGTTGAAACATCACCTTATCTATCAGATTTTGATCTTTGTGAGTTTATCCTATTTAGGATCTATCATCCTCAATCAAACTTACTTAGGTTACTATCTCTTGGTTTTTCTTTGTCATATCATAGTGGGATCCATACCTCCTATTGACTTAGATTTTATCAAGTTATCTCATCAATTTTCAACACTTTTTCAATCTCTTTTTCATATCTTTCCATCAAAAGTCTTCCATCCCACCATCATCTTTCACATTTTTATGGTTCAAACTCGATCTCAGAAACTCAAACAAACCACTAATCCATAATTTGTAGACAAGATGGATGGAAACAAAGACAATGAGGAAAATCCTTGGTCTATAATTCCTAAGAAAACTTCACTTTTTACATCAGATGAGGAACCCAGAGATCAAGAACTTAGGGATGCTACACAAGATCCTTGATTTTATCATGTTATGGAAAGACTTCTAGACCTGGATAGAGAGATGTATTTCCTCATGCTTGCTCAACAAGGAGCCAAACTACCAAGTGATTTTGATATTTCCCATCTTAGAGAACCACCTATCATAACCAATCAAGAAATTCCTAGTAGTTCTCAAGATACGCATACTCATGGAGCAAACGAAACCAATCAGAAATCCAATGCTTCTCAAAACAATCAAAAAAACAATGCTTCCCAAAACAATCAACAATCCAATGCTTCTCAAAATACTCAACAACATAATGTTTCCCAAAACACTCAAGGAAACACATTATCTTTGGATCCCATTCTACAACAAATCCAAATGCTTCAACAACAAATCCATGATATCCAAACTGGATCATAACTAAGAATTATTCCTTGGATGATATATGTCCTTATCCTTTTGATAATAATTTAGCAATGATTCCATTCCCTCCTCATTTTGAGGTACCAAAATTTGACAAATACAAAGGGAATTTAGATCCACAAGACCATATTCGTGAGTTTTGTGTTGCTTGTATTGAAGTCACTCACAATGACACTTATCTTATGTGAATATTTCCAAGAAGTTTAGGAGGACAAGCCATGGAATGGTTCCCCAAACTACCCCTAGGCATCAAATTTTTCAATGAGCTTATTGACAAGTTTGTGACTCGTTACTCATATAATATCAAACATGAAGTCACTATGATTGATCTTTACAATGCACATCAAAAGAATAGAGAACCCTTCCTTACTTTTTTACAAAGATGGTGTCAATTGTTTTCCAAGTATCCACAAACAATTCCTAAACAAGAAAAGATGGATATCTTTGTGCATAACCTTACACCAAAAATGAGTTATAGGTTACAATTGCAATGTCCACCAAGCTTCAATAAGCTCATAGAAAATGGTATCAAGATTGAGGAAGCCATGGTTAGAAAAGGTGAGATAAAACTTTATTCCAAGGACAATGCTGGATCTTCAAGTTCATATTCCAAAAACAATAACAATGATAAATCCAAATTTTGGAATAAAAACAAAAACATTGTCAATGATGGGATTGTTGATAATCACAATGTTAAACCAACACAACCCCTTTTAAATCTCACAAGTAAGGCCAATGCTACTCAAGCTACTTACAACAATCAATCTACAAATCAAAACACCAACAAAGATTCATCTAAACCAAGATTTCCTTTTATGTCACCTTGAAGAAATTTTACTCCTTTAGGGGAATCTCTCGAATCAGCATTATGGAAGTTAATCACAAAAAAACTCATTACGCTTCTTGAAACTAAAGATTTTGAACCTAGAGTGAAACCTTCTTGGTGGAATGGGAATGATTATTGTGAATTCCACAGAGGAAAGGGTCACAAAACCAATGACTACCAAAGGCTTAAAAATGCAATTCAAGACTTAATTGAAAGCGGTGAAATTAGTGTTGATGGACATACCTCGAATGAGTCACATACGGCCTTTAAAGATCCGCTTCCTGAACATGAAAAAGGAAGTTCTTCCCACACTAAAGGTGACAACCAAACCAATTATAATGCTATATCTTATAAGTATGTTAGTAACATCTCTAAATGTCATCCTTCTAAGTACTATGCCAATGTGATTACCATAAAATCTGAGAGTCAACCAGTCCATGTTACTACTCGTGCTCAATCTAAGGTTACTCTCCAAGGAGTCCCGTCTAAACCAAGCACCTCTCAAAACAAGTCTATTTATGTCCTGAAGTCTATACCAAATACTTCCAACTAGTACAATCTTTTGGAACAACTCAAGAAAACACCAACCCAGATATCCATCATAGAGCTTTTGTGTCTGTCCCCATCTCACAAAGATATCCTTGAGAAAGCTCTCTTAGAGACCCAGGTTCCCACAAATCTAGATCATGATAAATTTCAAGCTATGGTGGGACATTTAACAACCCCACATTATCTATACTTTACTGAAAATGATGATTTATCTATTACCCAACCTCATAATGCTCCTCTACATATTGAAGTCCTTGTACAAAGTCACAAAATCAAGAGAGTACTAATAGATGGAGGAGCTGGCTTGAATATATGCACTTTGAAATTAGTCCTTGCATTGGGATTTTCTGAAAATGTTGTAGATCCAAAAGAGAAAATCACAATCAAAGCTTATGATGAAGAAGAGAGGTCATCCAAGGGATCTGTTGTTCTTCCTATCAGAGTAGGTCCTGTAGTCAAAGATGTACCTTGCCAAGGTCTTGACATGGATCTTGCTTATAACATTCTCTTGGGAAGACCATGGATTCATTCCATGCAAGCTGTGCCATCAATTTATCATCAGTGTTTGAAATTCCCTCACACTAGTCAAGAGATCACTATCAAAGGAGATCCTAATCCTTTCTAGTATTGTATCACTGTGAAGACATCTAATTCTTTGGTACCTTATAATCATACTGGACCTTCTGCAACTACACCCATTGATCCTAGTAATATAGCATCAACTTCTAAATCTAATGGGAACAAGATAGACATAAAAGAATGGAATCTAGGAGAGTACACTTTAGGTCAAGCTCTTTGCATCATAGAGTTACCTTTATCTCCTATATCATATGGTAGATCTTTGATCACTAAAAAACAATCAGAACCCCCTTCCACTCTTGTTTATGACACATTTATAAGTGCACTATATCAAAAGAAGCAGCTAAGCGTAATGCTAATCATTTTCTTAAGTCACAAAAGAATGAAGAGGATATCAAACATGAATATATATGTTTTTAACAGTTTCTGGATTCGATTGTGTAGAATTTTTTTTACCATCAACGTTTCGGATCATACTACATGATCCATCATCAGGATGCAAGAGAGCAAGAGGAACAAAAAATGATCCATTTTTTGTTCCTCTTGCTCTCTTGCATCCTGATGATGGATCATGTAGTATGATCCGAAACGTTGATGGTAAAAAAAATTCTACACAATCAAATCCAGAAACTGTTAAAAACATATATATGGATTGTGGAAATCTCATAGATTTGATGAATATATATCACCTAATGTATATGGTAGAGGGTATACTTTGCTACAAAAGATGGGATACCAAGGCATTGGACCTATAGGGCTACAAAGAGAGGGTGTTATAAAACCAATTTTGTAAAATCCAAATTATCAAAGAGATACCACAGTATTAGGATACAAAGGAGAAGGACCAAAAGAACCAAAAGGAAAAGAAAAGATCACACCTTTTCATGAGACATCTAAAGCTCTTGTGTTACAGTTTTGAAAACATGGTATGTATGTGGATCTAGATAAATAAAGGATAGCACAGGGAATCATTGATAGACTTGGGGATAATGATGATTCTGACTCTAATGATTATGAATGGGATTCATTATCTGATTGTACTGAAGAAATAGGAGTTGATGTTTTCCATCACTATAGTAACGATTACCATGAGGGAGATAGTTCAAGGACTGACTCACTAGGATTAGTCCCACATGATATTACTCTTGTTGATTATGAGGAAAGTGAGCTTTATCTTGCGATAGATGATTCAGATGAGAGTATGGAAATAGACCTCATTGATACCATCATAAACCTTGACAACTTCTCCATCAATACCATCTCTACCTTTGAAACTGACCTGAATGATCCAATGCCCCTTGTACACCATGAACTTATAGATTGGGATTCTCTCGATCACCCAAAACTTGATGTCTTTCATAATGATGATGCAATCACTGACTATCTCAAAATTAGAGATCATTTACCACCAGGGGATCACAAGTCAGGATTTCTGATAGAACTCAATGACATGGCTTACTTTGGAGAGAGTGTCAATCCTTTTAGTCATAAAAATATAAGAATAATCAATAGATCTAATGGTGAAAACCACTCAGTGGTAGTATTAGATCCAAAAATAGTAAAAAGAAAAGATGCATCTGATAGTGAAAACCTCTCTAAGGCACCTGATGATGGAAGGATTGACACTCTTCCCAATTATCTGTATCAAGAGCAATCTACCATCCTTATAGAACCAACAGTACCTCTTAACATTGGAATAGAAGAGTCTCCACGCATTCTCAAAGTAGCAGCATCCTTGACAAAATCAGAGAAAGAAGCTTTTGCAAAGTTTTTCAAAGAAAGACAAATCAATTTTGCTTGGTCCTATGCTGATATGCCTGGGCTAGACCCTAATCTCATTATGCATCATTTATCTATTGCACCAGGTGTTAAACCAGTTAAGCAGAAGTTCCGCAAGATGCACTAGCACATTGCACCAGTGGTTAAAGCAGAATTGAAGAAGCTCTTAGATGTTGGATTTATTCATGCTATTGATTATGCTAAATGGATTTCAAATATTGTCCCAGTCTCAAAACCAGACAAGTCTATCCATATTTGTATAGAATTTCAAGATCTCAATAAAGCTTGTCCAAAAGATGATTTTCCTCTACCAAATATTGACATTATTATTCATATGATAGCTGGACATGAGATGTTATCATTAATGGATGGTTTTTCTGGCTATAACCAGATTAAGATTGTGCCAAAAGACCTAGAAAAGACTACTTGTACTTGTCCGTGGGGTACATACTATTGGAATGTGATGCCATTTGGGCTCAAAAATGTTGGAGTGACTTATCAAAGAGCTATGACCACAATCTTTCATGATATGATGCAAATCCAAAAACAAAGAAGGTCATTTGAGAGTGTTGGATAGAATATTCACCTGGAAGGAAAAGTATCAAATTCGACTCAATCCAAAGAAATGTGCATTCGGGGTCACATCTAGTAAACTGTTAGGGTACATTGTTTCAGCCAAAGGAATTGAGGTTGACTCATAAAAGGTTAAAGAAATTATGGAGATGGCTTCCCCCACTAACATCAACCAGTTATGATCTTTGCAAGGACGTCTCCAATCCATCAGAAGATTTGTTTCTCAGCTAGTAGATTGAATTCATCCCTTTCAGCATTTGTTGCATAAAAACATCTTATTCAAATGGGATGATAAATGTGAGGAAGCCTTCACTAAAATCAAGGAATATCTAGAAAATCCTCCAACTCTAATGTCACCCATTCTAGGCAAGCCACTTTTTCTCTACATTTCAGCTACAACAGTCTCACTATGTTCTCTTCTGGCCCAACAAGACCATGAAGGAAAAGAAAAAGTTATATACTATATCAGTCGCACACTGGTGGGATATGAATTACTATTTCCAATAGAAAGAGCATGTCTGATTGTTGTCTTTGCTTCACAAAAGTGGTGACATTACATGTTGTCACATTCAATCAAGATCACTACAAAAATTGATCCTCTGAAGTATCTATTGAGCAAGACAGCCTTAATAGGCAGATTGGCTAAGTGGTTCATGCTTCTTAGTGAATTTGACATTGATTATGTGGACAGGAAGGCTATCAAAGGCCAAGTGATAGCAGATCAACTATTTAAAACCCCATTAATGAATGACCAACCTATACACACAGAGTTTTCTGATGCACACATCTTGGCTTTGTCTACACAAAAATGGAAACTATACTTTGATGGATCATGTACTCAACAGGGTTCAGGAGCTGGTATTCTCTTTGTCACGCCACAAGGATACATAATTCCAAAGTCTTATAGTTTTCTCTTTCCTTGCACAAATAATGTGGCTGAATATGAAGCTTTGATGATTGGGCTAAAGATGGCTCTACAGTGGAAAATTGCTGAACTGAATGTCCATGGAGATTCTCAATTGATTAAAAACCAAGTTAATGATGATTATTAGACTAAGGATGATAAGTTATTACCGTATAAACATATGGTTGATGACTTCAAAAAATATTTCTCAATCATCACTTTTGAGAAAATTCCATGGCACAATAACAAGGTAGTCGAGGCAATGGCTATGATTGCTTCTATGTTTGATGTAGAGGATACCAAAGCCCATTTTGAGTTCTTGGTGGAATCCCTGACTTGTCCTACATATGATGATCCTGATACGAGTATTATATGTCATCTTACTGGACATTACTCCCCAATTTATGGAAAAATCTATTCTTATCTAAAAAATGACATCCTACCCCTTGACCTATCCTGGAATCAAAAATGAACTTTTCTCCACCAAGCCTCCCACTATGTCCTCATATCTAACACCCTCTATCGGTGAGGTCTTAATGGTACTCTCTTGCGATGTCTCGAGCATGATGAAGCTCACACTACCTTGCGAGACGTACATGAGGGTATTTGTGGGACACATTCAAATGGTCCCTCCTTGGCTAAGAAACTCATGCATATGGGTTATTATTGGCCTACCATGGAGACAGATTCCTTTCATTTTGCTAGGGCATGCAAGAAATGTCAACTACATGGAAATCTTATTCATGCACCAGCACAAGAGCTACATCCTTTTATGACTACCTTGCCATTTAGTCAGTGGTGACTTGACCTTATGGGTGCAATCAACCCTCCATCTTCCAACAACCACAAATGGATTATCACTGCAACAGAGTATTTTACTAAATGGATTGAGGTCATTCCATTAATAACCACCATAGGCAAACAAATATCCATGTTTATCCTAAATTATATCATTTGTAGATATTGTATACCTATGTATCTCATTACTGATCATGGGAAATAGTTCCAAAATGAGGACATGGATGAACTGTGTGCAAAATTCCACATCACCCATAAGTATTCCTCCATTTACTATCCCCAAGGTAATGGCCAAGCTCAGGCATCTAACAAAACCATTGTCAAAATCCTACAAAAGATTGTCAATGACGTTGGTCATGACTGGCATATCCAATTGAATCCAGCCTTATGGGCTTACCAAACTTCCATTCGTACTCCCACTAGAGCCACCCCATATTCCCTTATTTATGGTTCTAAAGATGTCCTACCCCTCGAGGTCAAGTTTCCTTCTCTTCATGTCACTCTAAAAGATTTAATTCCAAATGAAGAGTATAGAGTTGCATAGTTAACTAAACTAGAATTGTTGGATGAATGTCGTTAGAGAGCTTATGATCATTTGAAAGTTTATCAACAATGGATATCTCATTAGTATAATAGAAAAGTGAAACTTAGAGACTTTTAGGTGGGTGATCTAGTCCTTCAATAAAATCCAAAAAGTCAGCAACATCATGAGAAGAAGGGCAAGTTCGAACCTAATTGGTTAGGTCCTTTTGTAATTATAGCAATCTATGGTTCCGGGGCTTATCAATTGTCTACACCTGAAGGAGATCCTTTGGATGAGCCTCTTAACAGTATACACCTCAAGAAGTTCTATCCTTGAAATCCCAATTCAAGGGGTATGTATATAGTATGTATATAGTATGTATATAGATAAAATAAAAAAAATAAAAAAAATCAAAAAATCCAAAGAAAATTGCAATAAAAGCATGTAGTGAAAACCTGGCAATAGGCGCTAGGTGTATCAAGTTAGCTCCTCTATCTATTAAGATTCTTCTAGTGAGTCCGTTCATTTTATATATCCACAATAAAACAACTAGTTAGTTGCCATTCCTGCCATGTATATATCATAATAAAATGGCCAGTTCATACACCATCCATTATAACTACCCGTAATAAAACTCCATCATAGCTTGATCTATTGTCTTGGTCTTCATCCTAGTCTTGTGTCCTTCTTCATCCATAATAGGTCAATCCATTACCTAGCTGGGGGCATGTCCTCGACCTAGTTTGGGAAGTGGATCTATGATAGTCATGACTCTTAGAGGATAGAATGGAGTATTTTCACTAGACAAGAAAACACAATCAAACATTCTTACACATTGATATCCTCATGATGAATCGTAATCTATGATCTATCCTTCAAAAAATGACCGCTATCTATACATCCTGACTATACATCATCAATTGAACTGATCAATGTCTCTTACACTATCTTTTGGAAAAAGAAATGTATATTCATGACAGGCATGTTAGACTAGTTTGTTGTAGATTATGCATTCATATCTAGATTTCATTGTTATCATGTCTCCTATGCTATTCTAGGATATCTTTGACATGAGTTCAAAACTCCCATATGTCATTGATTAGAATAGCCAGGATGGGGCATGATATTTTCTTTGATTGTTGTTTGTGGGATATTTTTTGATGAAATCAAACGAACAAGTAATTGGGGTGTCTGTGCGTAAGTTCCTTCATTTGTTTAATAGTCTTGACAACATACACATCATGTTGTTCTACAAATGCTATTAATGGTGATATGCCACACATACCTCGACTTCAAATATTTATTCCCCGATGGAGGGGGTAAATATTCCTTGTCTATTATGCAAAACAAACTCAGGTCATCTTGGTTCAATTATACCTAGATGCTTATCAATTTTTCTATATTAAACTCCATGCAAGAAGTGCTCAGGTCATCCTGGTTTAATTATACCATGATGATTGCATTTCCTTGCAACATAATGAGCTCAATGATTAAAATCAAATTCCAGTTATTATGAAGTTCTAAGATGTTACATGAAGTTGTGGGGATACTCATTACATATTTCATTTTGCATTGCATTTAACCAATGCATGACTTGCATATCAGTGCTCCTTTTATAGATATTTGTAGGTTATCTTTCTTATTAAGTAATCTATTCTCCTGGTCCATTCTTCTTATGTTGGGTACATTGTTGTTTAATTTGAGGACATTTGGACACCAAAAAAATTATGTTTTCATCTTGCATCTTATGACACTTAATCATTTTGAGTAATTCATTTAGGACATGTATTATCATCATTAGGTGTGTTCATTTGTACATTACACATAAATATTAACATGCATGTTTTGATCATTTACAGTGATGTTTCATTATAGCTATCATTTTATCCCATTATCTTTGATCATGTTGTAGTTTTTTATATTTAATAATATTAGGTATATTTTCATTCATTACATAAAACATCATTTGCATTACATCATTCCTTTATTATCCATTAAATGAATTTTCTCCTGTTCATTTATTATCCATCCTGCATTTCTTATTGTACATATAATCATTTACATCATTGCATTAATAACTAAATAACATTGCATACATAATCATTTAAGACATGCATTTATCATCATATGTTAGATCATTAACCATTATGCATTCACAGGAAAGTAAAACATTTGCATTCTAGAATGAAAATTCTATGCATATCAAAGTAAATCATCACATCCTGCATAAGTCAGTATGCACATGTTGTTAGAATAACTAAGAGAGGGGTGAATCAGTTATCCAATGTCCCAAAACAAAATGTATAATTCAAAACAACTTCTTCTATTTCTACTCCTCAGTAAATAATAACAACTTTCACTGTTTGTGCTTTTACCGATTACCAGTCTAATACCATAACAGTTACCGATCAAATCTAACATGTAACATGTAAACTATGATAACAAACAAATATCACAATCAACACATAACATAAGAGATTTAATGTGGAAACCCTGTAAAGGGAAAAACCACCTGGGACCGGCAACCCAAAATTGTTCACTCTTCTAAAGTGAGGTCGGTTAAGACCCAACCTTATTAAAGGTTTACAAACACATTGTCAGGTGTGACCTTGTTAGAGGATTTTAGACTAGAAGTTATTGTCCAACCAGCATTCACTATGGGGTTGATAGGATAACAATGTTCATTCTATGAATGATACATCATAAGACTTTCAGAGTCCACTCGGTTAGGAGATTTTGAATGTATACAATGGTTAAATATGTAACAGTAAATTATCTACTTTAATACAACTTCAATTGCAGATTACAGATCAATATTCAGTCCATACAAATCCTTCTGATTAATATTTCACTTCAGATTCAATATTGTATCAACTTACTATCCATTAGTAATTGCTCTATGTAGCTTGGTAATTGTTCTGCAGCTCAGTTCTTACTTAACCAATATGATCAAAATGCATGAAAACCTTGTTCACGTGATATTCCTGCAGTTTCTACTTCTTCTGGCATCATTCCATAATGAAATTATAATCTCTTATATAGATGAGTAAATCATTTTCTTCTCCTCCATCAAATGTTGCTGCTTAACCACATTCATAGATTTTACCGCTTCAAACTTTCTCAGCTGATGTGTCAATAACATGTTTCAATCTGCTCCATTAGATCTTCCTTTAATTTTGTTAGTCATTGATCTTCATAACAAACATTATCTGTTATCACTGAAATCGAGGTACTTTACAGCTCATCAATCTTATTGGCTAAACTAATCATTTAGTTCATTCTATTCTACTTGATTAATAAAGAAATGCATCAGTGAACACTGCTTGGTTAATACTATGATCGGTATACACTACACTCCATCAGTGTATACTAGAATTGCTTCATTTACCGACAACACTACTTTGGGTCTTTCAGCTCTATACTTCATCATAGATGAATGCAACATAATAAAGTCAATATCATCAAGTCATAGACTCATCAATAAGTTACTCAATATGTTCCTTATCCTCATCTATCATGTACATCTTTCCCCATGTAGATTTCTTTGTTCTTCATCTCTTTCACCTTTCTTCAGATATCTCAGATTAGTAACTTACAAGATAAGTGTTGTTAAACTAGTTGACATCAATGACAACATAATACTGATTTAATCATATTACATATATAATCAGCAACTCCTCAGTGATCCTTAATCATGGATTCTTCAATCAAATTCCAAATCAGTTGTAGTCCAACAATCTCTCCCTTTGGCATTGATGGCAACTCAAGTAATATGAAATGTACCATACACATACGAAACATATATTCTACAACTTTGTGAACAAAATGTTGTAAGTCAAATAGACTTAATATGTTTAATCACTACATTACTAAACAACATTAGATAATACAACTTTACCATTTTGTAGTTGTGATCTTTTCAGTTCTCTTTTCAATTCTCCTATTCCTGCTTATATTCTCTGTAACTGATCTTCAATACTCTGTCTCATTCAGATTGTCTCTCCCTTAGATAATTCTCATCAGTGCTTGTCCCTTTTCATATTATTTATCTCTCCCTTTGATAGCAATGCCAAAGAAACAAATAAAAAATAAATTCTATCATCCTCTGTATCTCTGTATACTGATATCCTAATCGGTTCAAGTTCTCCAAACTTAATCACAACATTGAACATGATTCAAAGTGTGAACTGTGTTACATCAACATGAATGATCTTCTGATCAAAGTAGGTTGATGCAACAAATAGATCACCTTAGTGATTGATAGATAAGGGACGGACCCCAAGTCTAGTCCTCAAGTATTCAAATGTGTCCTTCGGTAGAGGCTTTGTAAAAATATCTGCAAGTTGTTCTTTAGATGTGACAAATTCTTACTTCACTTGCTTCTCTTTCACTTGTTCTCTTAAGTAATGATATTTAATAGATATATGCTTTTTCTTAGAGTGCATCATAGGATTCTTTGAAATATTAATAGCACTAGTGTTGTCACAATATATAATCATCGGGTCAGTGATTACCTCATTCATCCCTTCCAACACTTGCTTGATATATGCAATGTTTGAACAGTTAGCAGTAGCAGCAACATACTCTACTTCAGCTATAGATTGAGAAATACAAGCCTATTTTTTACTTGTCCAGGTTACAAGTCTTTCACCAAAGAAAAATGCTCCTTCGGTGGTGCTTTTTCTATCATCCATATTTCTAGCCCAATCAGCATCGGTGTAAACTTTCAATTCAAACTTTCCTTCCTTAGGATACCATAATCCATAATTCTATGTTTTCTCCAAGTATCTTAAGATCCTTTTTGTAGCTATCATGTGTGATTCTCTAGGATTAGTAGAAAATCTTGCAACAATACCCACAGCATGTGCTATATCTGGTCTACTGTGAACTACGTACATTAACTTACAAATCATGGATCAGTAAAGTGTCTGGTTTACCTCTGTAGTTTCATCCTCCTTTGTCAATTTGCATCCAGTAGCCATTGGTGTTCCCACAAGTTTAGCATCTTCCATGCCAAATGTCTTCACTACTTCCTTTGTGTATTTAGATTGTGTGATGAATATTTCATCACTCTGCTGAATCACTTGTAGTCCAAGAAAGAACTTAATCTCTCTGAACATAGACATTTCAAATTCCTTTTGCATTTCATCAAAAAATGTCTTGCATACAAGATCTGAGCCTCCAAAAATAATATCATCAACAAATATTTCAGCAATGATAATAGTATCATCAGTATCACCTTTCATATACAGATTGTTGTTTTCACTTGTTCTAACAAATCCAATACTTAACAAGTAAGTATGCAGTCTTTCATACCATGCTCTAGGTGCTTGCTCCAAGCCATATAAAGCTTTATGTAATCTACATACCATGTCTTTATTATTGGGATCAACAAATCCTTCAAGTTGTTCGATGTAGACCTCTTCTTCAAGTATACCATTCAGAAATGTTGACTTTACATCCATTTGATAGACTTTGAATTTCTTGTGTGTAGCATATGCAAGTAGCATTCTAACTCCTTCCAATCTAGCAATAGGTGCAAATGTTTCACCATAGTCAATGCCTTCTTCATGTGCATATCCCTTGCATACCAATCTAGCTTTATTTCTTGTGACTTCACCATTTTCATTCAATTTATTCCCGAATATCCACTTAGTACCAATAACATTCTTATCTTTAAGTCTGGGTACTAAGGACTAGGTTTTGTTCTTCTCTATTTGCTCTATTTCCTCCTTCATTGCATTAACCCATTCTTCAGTCTCTAATGCAACTTTCACATTTTTAGGTTCAAATTCACAAACTAGACATATACCTTGTCTTGTTTTGCTTCTAGTTTGCATTCTAGCATGTTTGTCTCCAATGATTTGTGTCTCAAGATTATGTCTTCTAAAAAAAATAGCCAGAACTTGATTTCTCCTTTCTTTCTCATCCTGCTCAAGGTCATTTCCTTGCTCGGTAGCTCCATCTTGTTCATCAGTTTGTGTTGCTTATTGTCCTATATTGTTTCCTTTCTGACTGGTTGTCACAGCTTGTGGCGTCGATAGATACTCTGGATGTTCAATGTAAGTGAATCTACCATAGTCTTTTGGTTCCTTTGTACTTTCCTCTATGTTCTTGTCATCAAACTCATCAACACGAACATTAGTACTTTCAACTATCTTATTTGTAACCTTATTCAAACATTTATATGCTTTACTTGTAGAGGAATATCCTAGAAATATCCCTTCATCTCCTTTAGAATCAAATTTGTCATTTCTCTCATCTTTCAAAATAAAGCATTTACTTCCAAAAATCTTGAAATAACTTACAATAGGTTTGTGTCCAAACCATAGTTCATAGGGTGTTCGGTTGGTGTCCTTCTTTAGTTGTTCTCAGTTAAGAACATACACAGTTGTGCTAATAGCTTCTCTCCAATATGTTTGAGCAACATTCTTTTGTATCATCAATGTTCTAGCATAGTCAATTATAGACCTGTTCCTTCTTTCAACAATGCCATTTTGTTGAGGTGTCCTCAGTGCAGAGACCTATCTTTTAATTCCATGCTCATTACAGAAATTAGTAAATTCATCAGAGATAAATTCACCTCCTCTATCAGATCTTAAGCATTTTATTTCTTTTCCAGTCTCTTTCTCTACCTTAGCTTTATACCACTTGAACATTTTAAAAGCTTCATATTTCTCTTTTAGGAACATAACAGTCATCAGTCTAGTATAGTCATCAATAAAAAGAATAAAATATCTATCACCAGAACAGCTCTGAGTTCTCATAGGACCACATAGGTCAGTATGAACCAACTCAAGTATCTTCTTTGTTGAGTAGTCTTTACTTTTAAAACTAGACTTAGTCATCTTACCTTTCTAACATTCATGGCACATGGCATGATCAGGTTTTGTCAAGTTAGGCAATCCTCTAACTCTTTTCTTTTTACTAATCTTGATCATGTTGTCAAAGTTCACATGGCATAACCTTTTTGTGCCACGACCAAGCATCTTCATCCTTTATTAACAAACAAGAAAACTGATCCATATCAAGATAGAATAGATTATCTCTGGATTGTGTACCAATTTTGACAAGTCTTCCTTCATCATCATAGATCTTCACCTTTTTGCTCTCAAAAGCCAGTCAGTGGCCTAAATTGTTCAGCTAAGCCACACTTAACAGATTATAGTTCAATCCATCTACCCAATATGCATTTTCACATTGTATTATGTCATTGATCATCAGTGAACCTTTACCTCTTACCATACAAAGTGCATCATTTCCCATTCTCACAGATCCTCCATTATATTCAACAAGATGATCAAACTTCTCTACATCACCAATCATATGATGTGTACATCCACTGTCTATGATCCATGTATCATTTCTTCTTACTTTAGAGATCATTATTGTCTTTTCATGTTTCTCTTCTTCCTTTGAGTCATCTTTCATTACAACAAATACAACTTCTATGTCATCATTAAAATCAGATTCAGTTTCAATATTTTTGGCTATGTAACATCACATTTTGCCTTTATCATCTTGGTTGTCTCTATTGTTGTGTCAGTAGCCTCTGTTGACTCTTCTCCCATAGCTTCCTTCAGATCAGTCTTTGGATCTATCATCATCTTTCTTCTGAGGACATCTAGCAGTGATGTGACTGACTTCTTTATAGTTAAAACATGCCAAAGGTAGCTTACCTCTATACCTTCCTTTTCCTTTGGGCAATCTTCTAGCCATAAGAGCTTCAAGCTCATCAAGTTCATCATTTGTATTACTATCACTATCATAATTCTTATTATTCCTACTAGACTTTCCAATATTCAAAGAAGACATGAAAGTGGATTCAACAGAAGGAACAACACTGTTATCAAAGTTGTTTAATTCAAAGGTTGTAAGTTTACCAATCAGAGTGTCAAGAGTAAGGTTGGATGTAGCTCTTGTTTCATGAATTGCAGAGATCCTGATTGCATAAACTGGAAGCAAAGTTCTGAGAATCTTGCTTATCACTGTTTCATCATCAATCACTCCATCAGATGCTCTAATAGCATGTACCACCTCTTTTAGTCTATTTGAGTATTGTACAATGTTCTCACCTTCTTTCATTCTCATATCATCAAATCTGCCTCTTAGGATTTCAGCTCAGGCTCTTTTGACATTCAGATCTCCACTGTATATCAGATTTAACTTCTCCCACATCTTCTTAGCGGTATCACAACCCTTGATGTCTTCAAATTTTGCATCGGTATAGGTAGCAGCAAGTTCCATCATAGTGATATTGTGTTCATGCCTATCCTTCAGTTGATCAAGAGTTAAGGGACCAGTGGGTGGTTGTATATAGCCATTCTCAATCAAATCTAATGCAGAGTTCCCAATTCTAGATATGTGCAGTTTCATCCAGCTTTTCCATACGATGAAGTTCTCTTTGTTCAACTTTAGTACTTCCCTCTTATACATCTTGAGACCTTTGTGCTTAAGTCATTAAAACTCTATTCTAAGCAACCACAGCTCTGATACCAATTGTTATAATAATTAAGAGGGGGGTGAATCAGTTATCCAGTGTACCAAAAAAATATATATAATTCAAAACAACTTCTTCTATTTTTGCTCCTCGATAAATAATAACTACTTTCACTTTCTGTGCTTTTACTGATTACTAGTCTAATACCATAATAGTTACCGATCAAATCTAACATGTAACATGTAAAGTATGATAACAAACAAATATCACAATCAACACATAACATAAGAGATTTAATGTGGAAACCCTATAAAGGGAAAAACCACTTGGGACTGGCAACCCAAAATTGTTCACTCTTCTGAAGTGAGGTCAGTTAAGACCCAACCCTGTTAAAATTTTACAAACACACTGTCAGGTGTGACCTTGTTAGAGGATTTTAGAATAGAAGTTATTGTCCAACCAGCATTCACTATGGGGTTGATAGGATAATAATGTTCATTCTATGAATGATACATCATAAGACTTTCAAAGTCCACTCGGTTAAGAGATTTTGAATGTATACAATGGTTAAATATGTAACAGTAAATGATCTGCTTTAATACAACTTCAATTGTAGATTACAGATCAATATTCAGTCCATACAAATCCTTCTGATCAATATTTCACTTCAGATTCAATATTGTATCAACTTACTGTCTGTCGGTAATTGCTCTCTATAGCTCGGTAATTGTTCTGCAGCTCAATTCTTACTTAACCAATATGATCAAAATGCATGAAAACCTTGTTCACGTGATATTCATGTAGTTTCTACTTCTTTCAGCATCATTCCATAATGAAATTCTAATCTCTTAAATAAACGAGTAAATCATTTTCTTCTCCTCCATCAGATTTTGTTGCTTAACCAGATTCATATATTTTTCCACTTCAAACTTTCTCAGCTGATGTGTCAGTAACACGTTTCAATATTCTCCATTAGATCTTCCTTTAATTTTGTTAGCCATCAATCTTCATAACAAACTTTATCTGTTATCACTAAAATCGAGGTACTTTACAGCTCATCAATCTTATCGGCTAAACTAATCATTTAGTTCATTTTGTTCTGCTCGGTTAACAAAGAAATGCATCGGTGAATACTACTTGGTTAATACTATGATCGGTATACACTACACTTCGTCAGTGTATACTAGAATTGCTTCATTTACCGACAACACTGCTTTTGGTCTTTCAGCTCTATACTTCATCATAGATGAATGCAATATAATAAAGTCAATATCATCAAGTCATAGACTCATCAACAAGTTACTCAATGTGTTCCTTATCCTCATCTATCATGTACATCTTTCCCCATGTAGATTTCTTTGTTCTTCATCTCTTTCACCTTTCTTCAGATGTCTCAGTATAGTAACTTACAAGATAAGTGTTGTCAAACTAGTTGACATCAATGACAACATAATATTTATTTAATCATATTACATATCTAATCAGCAACTCCTCAATGATCTTTAATCATAGATTATTCAATCAGATTCCAAATCATTTGTAGTCCAACACATGTATATATAATCATCATAGAAAATCATGATAGAACTACATCACCATCTATATAGAGTCCATCATATAGAGTCCATAAAATAATAAAATGTCCAAATGTCCAATGATACATCATAAATAAAAATGTATCCAAGAGTGTCCATCAAGTCAATAATGAACTGAAACATAATGATACAATGATACAAAGAGTGTGTATACAATGATGTCCTCTATCTATGATCCACTACCTCCAGACTCAGTCTATCACTGTCTGTGAGATGCAATGAAACCACCTAAACTTGAGGCTCCTGTCGGATCTCCTAAACCTATGGGTGCTATAGGAGGGCATGATGATACACCTCCGCTACCAGCTGGTACCTACCTCTCATAAATAGTTGTCCTGACTGCAAAAGAGCTCTCTCTGAAGCTCCCAATCCACTGATCACTGGGAACAGCCTGTCTATATGCATCCTGCCAATAGCAAATCTCCTTCCCAACCTGTACCATAGCACATAGACTATCTTTGTGGGGACCCAAGTCCTCTATACTCTAAATCTCATCTAATAAATCCTTAGACTCCCCTAGTCTCTCTATGGTGTTGTCTCACTCACGCTTGATCAAGGCGTTCTCCCGCTTCAATGACTCTACATGCCTCTCCAGTCCAAGGACATGATCTACCTATACCTATGTCATTGTTAGTCTGACTAGCAATGAATCAATTTCTAGCTCCTCCTCATCTACATCATCCCTCTATAGATAGGGATCCTATCCACCTACATCCATCCTAGCCTAATCCTCCTATGCATCCACATCCAGCATCTGTACATCCTGTCCTACCATATCTAGCATATGCTCATCCTATATGTCATTATGTACCTATGGGCCCTGTACCACTCTCTACTAGACAAGTAAGATGTCAGCCTCATCCTGTACTAGTACTTGTGCATGTGCCTGTGCCTATGCCTGTGCTGGATCTCCTTGTAATGGGATAGCTAATGGTATCTGCCCTGCAGCACCTGCTAAAAGCTGTAATGAGGCACCTGCAGTGCCTTGTGCTGGTCCTTGTACCTATCTAACTAGAGGTGGCATCAAGCCCCTTTGTCTGACACCTCCACCTCTCATGTGAGGCCCAACTATCTCTCCTCTCCCTCCATCTCCGCCATCTCCCTCAGCCTCTCCTGTCCCAGCCTCAGCATCTCTCCACTAGATCTCTCTCTAGTGGCCTCGCTGGTGGATCTATCAAATGTGGTACTAGATAGTCCCTCATATACTGCTCTAGATCTACATTCATCCCTAGGTCAATGACTCCCTATCTCATAGTCCATGCCTGAAATGGCATGTCAAGAAACTCCTATCTTTCTAGCTCAAAAGAAACCATGGGCCCCCAGTCACGTCTCTCCTAATGTGTCTATGAAAACTTTGTGACTCCCTGTGGCATGCCTTGGATCCTACCAAACTATCATAGAACCCGGCTAACAAACTATCTCTCAATGATGTAGGGTGTCTACCTTATCAACCATCATGACTCAAAGTAGAACCTGAGTTGTCTCTCATCATCCCAAGGCTCACACCCTAGATAAGGTCTCCATATAACTATATCAATGGTGTCAAAGGTGTAATGCCAGAACTCTAGATGTCCCAGCTTTAGCTAAGACAAGATAGATTAATATAACTAAATGTATGGCTACCCTGTGCCATGAAATTTGATAGTTGTTGGACGAGTAACTGCAATGTGCTCCCAGGCCCATACATGAAGTAATGTGACCCCTGCTGATAATGAAGCACTCCTTTGATAGACCACCTAGTGTAGATCGTGGTATAAATGGGATAATAGAGATACACCCCAAGCAAATTAGGTCCCATCATCCATCATCCGCTATAATGTGTGGCCCCAACCAACTGCAAACCCATGTGACTGATGATCAGGGCATATGAATCCCCCAATCACTCCTGCTAACACCACTGGCAGAGGCTCATAAAAATCAACCATATCCTCCCAACGAATCTCTCCCTCATCAATCTCATCATCTCCAAAGATGGCTTTGCACTCCATCAACCCACTGTGCCAATCATAATGCACCATCTCGCCTATGATAGGAAGTTAGAGGATGCGATAAACATCCCCAAGTGTCACTATCATATCTCCTGTCGGGAGATGAAAGGTACTCATCTCCAAGTGCCACTCTAATAATGCAGTCATCATGCTCAAATTCACCTGAATCTTAGGTGTATAGATAACATGGTACAATCCAGTCACACCAATCAATAACCTGTCAGTCTCTGACAACAACGGCCTAAGGTTCTGTGTAATTGGATATCTCTCCTATGACATCAAAATATCGGTAATATCCTCCCATCCAAGTCAACATAATCAAATTATCAAATTTTGGTGAACTGATTTATCTATCTATTTATCCTACCATATCAATTACAAACATTTTTATCACATGTTTAAACAAATGATTCTATCAATTATCTAACATCAAGAATGGTTAACTAGCGACCATGCTACGACATTGCCTATCTTGACCAAATTGATCAAAATTAATCACTGATAGATCAAATCAAATTATCAACATTAAGTTTGACTTAATTAACTGACTAATTTGACTAAATACAATCATTAAAAACAAAAGCGCAGCATAGAAACATGCATGTGCAACATCCCCTAATGTTTGCGCAAATTTAAATGTTTGCGCAGTTTTATTCCACATTTGCTCAGCATTCCTTAACAAATGCATAGAATCAACATATGTGCGCATTTAATTCACATTTGTGCAGCCTAATTTTGATTTCTATATGCATGTGCAATTATATGGTACATGTGCATAGAATCACTAGTTTGTTGCGCAAACATAGCGTATTCATGCGCTGCAACTGTGCATATGTTTTTCGGCCTAGAAAAAGAAAAATTTCTAATTTTTCCTATGATTCAATCTATCCTAAACATGCTACATATCAAGTCCTAACATGCTAAAAGTCACAAATTGACAAAGAGGATCGAGTCCCCTACCAGCTCTCTAGAATCAGGGGGTCTCTGGAATCGTTTGACCCTCTCGAAGTGATGATCTAATAGTGGGAACGGCATCCTAGCGGCTCTACTCTTCTCTTTATCAAGCTTTGATCTCCAAATGACACGTGTGCACACTGAGCCTATTGTGGACCCCTTTGCACTATTTATAGCCTATGGACCTGATGTGCTTGGTGTGTGGGACCCTACCTCCCATTTTTCTTATGTTTCACCCTGTTTTTCTTCACTTCCTCTTCAATTTTTCAAGAGATTGATTGTCAACTTCAACTTTAAAAAAAAATTTCATTAAATAATTTTTTGTTAATCAATCTCTCGAGGGGGCATGCTTAGGTCCTCTGAGACATTGTCTGGGGCAGGGGCAAAATGCTTGAATTTTTCTTTGAAACAATGCAACATGCACATTATTTCAAAGAGGGGCAAAATATATACACTTAAAAATAGCTTCATTAATTAATTAAGTATTTATTATTTAATTGATATTGACTTGATGAATTAATTAAATATTTATTATTTAATTAATATTCATTTCCTCTATTTATTAAATAGATTATTCAATTTATTTAGTAAATTCACTATAGTTTATTCCTCTATCCTAAGTTCTCAAATTAGTCTTATTAAAGTGATTTAATTAAATACGCACACACTAAATATGACTAAGTCCCCTAGTCCACCTCACCTACCTAGTCACTTGACACATCACTTTGGCTAAGATAAATAATTATTATTAATTATGTATTAATCATTATCCTCACCCACACATGTCCTATCTTTAAGGGCTATGTGGCCTCATAGGACTTGGTCTCATGACCACGTCTTCTCTCAAACCAAGTCAAGAGACATTCCCTATTCCTAAGGGGCTTCTCAAGCACCCTCTAAGGGTCAAAGGTGACTCATGGGACACTTGTACCAAGAGTCCTATTGAGGAAAATGTCTCTCCCTCTTCCTCTCTTTGGTCTTTGTGAGACACTTGACATGTGTCTTTCCCTTCCACCTTCTTCTCTTCCATGTCAATGTCAGAGGAACATCATCCCTATTCTTCCTCTCACATTCCAACTACATCCCCCTTTCTCTCAACTCCTTCAACCAAGTCAATCCTAGCCCTAGAATCTTCCACCTTTCATTCTCCACCATAGGATTGTGCCACCTAGGCTTAGATCCTCCAAAACTCTATAAAAGGAGCCTCATTTTCCCTTTGTGAGCTAATAGTGAATAGGCAATCAAGCATTCAAGCAATCAAGCAACCAAGCATTTTCAAGAGCATTCAAGCATAATCAAGCCATTTTCATATCATGTGCATCTCATTCACCATATTTGCATAATTAAGCTTTAGTTTTGCCTACAATTCACTCAATCTCCACACTTTGGTGTCATCTTAGGCAAGGAGCTTCAAATTGGAAATCTGAGAGCTCAACACATCCAAGAAATTAGAGCTAGGAGGGAAATGGAGACAAGCTACATGGTAGGGGAAGGTAAAACCTTGTTTTAGCTTCATTTTTAGTGTATTCTTCATTGTTGTTTGCTAATTAGTTTGATTTATTAATCTTAGAATAGTTAATTTATCATTTAGAGTAGTTAGACATCTAATTTGCATACACTAAAAAAGGTAATGGGCCTACCTTCTTGACTGAGTACAGCACCAATGCCCACATGTGAGGCATCACAATCCATTTCAAACACTTTATCAAAATCTGGTAGGGCTAGTATTGGAGCTTCAGTGACCCTTTAGGTATTGGAAACTCTCTTCAGCCTCTTTGGTCCATAAAAACTCCCGACCCTTAGTGCAATCTATCACAGGTGCTACAATGCTATTGAAATTATGAATGAACTTTCTATAGAAAGTAGCCAAGCCATGAAAACTTCTCACCTTGATGATACTACATGGACTACACCATTCAAGAATGGCTCAAACTTTCTTTGGATCCATCTTGACACCATCTGCAGAAATGACAAACCCTAGAAAAACCAAGCTTTCTTGCATGAACCTACACTTCTTCAAATTAGCATAGAGTTTCTCTCTTCTCAATACCCCCAATATGATCCTCAAGTGTTGCATATGTTCTTCCCTTCCCTTACTAAAAATCAGTATATCATCAAAATAAACTACTACAAACTTACCAATGTAGGAATGCAACATAGTATTCATGAGTATCATAAAAGTACTAGGTGCATTTGATAAACCAAAATGGATGACCTTCCATTCATACAAACCATCCCTAGTTTTAAAAGCAATTTTCCACTCATCCCCCTCCCGGATGTGGATCTGGTCGTACCCACTTCACAGATCAATCTTAGAGAAATACGTTGCTCTAGCAAGAACATCCATCATGTCATCCAAACGTGGGATAGGAAAATGATACATGATGGTTATTCTATTGATGGCTCAGTTGTCTATGCACATCCTCCATGTTTCATCTTTCTTTGGAGTTAATAATGCTGGGACAACACAGGGGCTCATGCTTTCCTATACTAAACATTTTTTTATGAGCTCAGTCACCTATTTGTCCAGTTCTACGTGCTGTGTTGGACTCATTCTATATGCCGCTTGATTGGGAAAACTTGCTCCTAGAATAAGATCAATATGATGTTGGATATCTCATTTTAGGGGAAGTCCATCAGGTAGCTCATCTAGAATAAAATCTCAATATTCTTCCAACACCGCAGATGCTTCTGGTGGTATAGTCGAGTCTTCCTCTTTCCCCTTTTGTACTACGAATGCATAACAACACCCTGTTACTTTCATCTCCTTGACAAGTTCCTTTTCAAATAGCATACTTTCAACTTTTCCATCACCCCTGAGATGTAACAATATTACCTTAGATCCATCCTTCCAGAAGGTGTAAGTATTCTTTTCCCCATTATGAATAACCTTTCTGTCATACTTCTAGTGACGACCCAAGAGAACATGGCATGCATCCATCAAAATTGCATCACACCATAGCTCATCCTTGTAGACCTTTCCTATGGAAAATTTAACAAGGCACCTCTTATCTACTATGACTATATTTCCCTTTTTAAACCATGCAATCTTATAATGATGAGGGTGCTTTTCACACTGGAGATTTAATTTATCCACCAATTCTTTAGAAACCATATTCTCACACCTACCTCCATTAATAATTACTTGACATACCTTTCCTCATGAGGTACACCTTGTCTGGAATATGTTGGTTCTGAGCCATGAGTCATCAATGCATTTCTCCTCTACATCCTCCTTGGCTAGAATAATCACTGTCCTCCTCATCATGAGACTTTCTCCAATATCTGGAGACACTTCTTGTTTAGATCCTTCATTGTCAACCTAGGATAGGTTCACTCTGGATGGCCCTCCTTGATTTCTATCTTGTATGTTAAAATTGGAACACTCGAAGGCCCTGTGTCCTTCTTCTCTGCACCTAAAATAGGTGAAAGGCCTTCTTTGGTTTTCCTATACTCTTCCACTTCCATAGCCTCGACCTCTTTGAAACCCCCTTCCTCTTTCTTAATTTGGAGGATCTTGCCTAGTGTCTATATTTTTTTCAAATCCTTGAAAAGACTCTCCCTGACCATTATTAGAACCTCCCCAAAATGCAGTTGAGGTACCCCTTCAACCACCTCTATTCCTCTAGATATATTACCTATTCTACTTTTCTTCAGCCTTTAGAGCTAATTGATAGGCTTCCTCCATACTATTAACATGATGCATGCTCAATTCATCTTGGATGGAGAATTTTAGGCCATTCATATATCTAGCAACCATCTGCTCATTATTTTCTTGATGCTCTATGTGCATGGATAGCTTGTAGAATTCATTTGTATAGTCTGGCACTGAAGACAAGTTTTGCTTCAAATTTTGGAACCTCCAAAAGAGGGTTTGTAAATAATCCATGGGTAAGAATTTTTCTTTGAGCTTTTTCTCCATCTTGCTCCATGACTTAATATTTTCCTTCCCCTTTCTAGTTCATTCCTTTTGGAGGTGATCCCACCATATCATTGCATGCCCTTTTAATTTTGTCCATGCAAACGTCATCTTCTTTTCTTCTGTCATAGGCTTCCATTCAAAAAAATTTCCCATCTCGTTTAGCCAGTCTATTGGTTCTTCTGGCTTAAGACTACCAGCATAGTCTGAAACATCAATTTTTATTGCTTCACTTCTTCCTTCTAGAGCCCTGAGAACTCTATCTTCATAGCTCATTCCTTCCAGCCTTTCTTCTATATTTTCTTCATTTTGATCAACACCTATTTGGTTTCCCTCTTCATCAGATTCATTCCCTCTTTCTATTCCTTGATTATCTAGTCGCTCATTGAGTCATTCAATCTACCTCTGCATATCCAACATCAATCTTTGCATCATGTGACACCTCCTCTTCCTCTTCCTCTTCCTCTCCCAACCATCTTCTTGCTCTAATACCAAATGATGTAGCCCAAACCCTTCAAAATAATAACTCAGAAAAATACACAACACAGAAGTTTCAGAATGCCAAATTCTTCATTAAATTTCTCCAACTCTACTCTACCTCTACAATGCAAGAAAAATAACTACTTATTAGAATTTTGAAAATTACCATATTTGGCAGATTTTTGAGAAAAATAGATTTTTCCATTTTTGGTAATTTTCAAAACCCATCCTACGAATCCTGATTTTTCCCAAGAAAAGCCCCCAACTAAGGCAAGATGAATTTTTAACTAATCTACGAGATCAAGAATATGATTTCAGATTTATTACAAAAACAACTTTCTAAAAAACTAGAAAAAAAACACAAAAATCTAATTTCGGAGGCCAAGATGATATTTCAGGCTCTCAAAAAATGTCAAAACAGCCACCAAACAAGCTGAGCTCCATCGGCAATCCAAATAACTCCTCCTCACGCAACTACCTATAAAATTTCAGCCAAAACCCACATCCGAGTCAAAAGTTATGACCCTCAGAAGTAAATCTCGACCAACATCCACATCTGAGTCAACAGCCTTGATCCTCGAATGCTCCTACATCATTCTCCCCTACTTGAAAAGAACACAGCTCCTGTAAGTTCCGATTCTCAAACTACTTCCATTTAGGCTCATCTAGCTTCTGCAAATCCCATTCTGTCGGTGCCAACCCTTCCCACTGCACAAGATATCTGTTGTAGTCACCCTAGCGAGTCTGAACAATCTTCTTGTCTAGAATCTATGAAACCTTTTCCCTTTTCTTGATGGGGATAGTGTGTGTCCAATCTACCTCATCCTCATTTTCAATAGAGGCATCATCACCATGGAGAGTATATAAATCAGAAATATTAAACACAAGAGATATATCAAGACCACTGGGGAGCTCTACCTCATAGGCATTATCATTAATCTTCTTCAGAATCTTGTAGGGACCAATTTTATTATATTTCAATTTATGATAATTTTGTTACAAGTAGTAGTTGTCATTGCACCAAAAGATTGACCTGTTAATACCCGATACAACCACTAGACTTATAGAAGACACGGGAGGTTGTTAAACCATGTCACAAATTCTGAGGGGAGCACTAACCATTTTGTCAACAATCTCCCCCTCAGCGTTACTCGAGGGGATTCAAACCTATGACCAAGCTCGGATACCACTTGTTACAAGTAGACAATCTCCCCCTCAGTGTTACCCGAGGGGATTCAAACCTGTGACCAATCTTTGATACCACTTGTTACAAGTAGTAGTTGCCATTGCACCAAAAGATTGACCTTTTAATGCCTGATACAACCACTAGACTTATAGAAGACACAGGAGGTGGTTAAGCCATGTCATGAATCTCGAGGGGAGCACTGATCATTTTGCCAACAAATTTCTAGTAGGAAACCTCTCCTTTCTTAGATAAACCATCACTAGATCACCTGCACTAAAAACTGGATACCTTCTAGTAGCATCTATGGAAGCTTTGTATCGCTCATTGTTGTCCTATAACTTCTATCTCACATCTTCCTGCAACTGGTAGAGTTTCTCTACAAAGGCTTCTCCATCATCATTGACTCTGTCACCCAAGGGAAGTTGCACCAAATCGAGAACACCCTAAGGATTATGACCATATACAACTTGAAATGGTGACTTACTAGTACTTGACCTATTCACTAAGTTGTTATAAGAAAATTCTTCTTGGGGCAATGCCAAATCCCATTGTTTGGGCTTGTCTCCAACAATACATCACAACAAATTACCCAAACTATGATTGACAACTTATGTTTGTCCATCAGTTTGTGGATGATAAGTACTACCGAACTGTAACTTTGTCCCCATCTTCTTCCATAAGGTCCTCCAGAAATGACTCAAGAACTTAGTATCTCAATCAGAGGTGATCATTTTTGGAACCCCATGCAATCTGACTATTTCATAAAAGAATAACTCGGCCACCCTAGTTGCATCACTAGTTTTCTTACAAGCAATGAAATGAGCCATTTTTTAGAATCTGTCCACAACTACAAAGATAGACTCATTACCTCATTGTGTATGTGTTAGTCCCAATACAAAATCCATACTCAAGTCTATCCATGGTCCTACTGGTACTGGTAATGGCATGTACAATATGGTGTTCTAGGAGTGCCCTTTGGCTACTTGACAAATTTGACACCTTTCCACAAACCTGGTGATATCTCGCTTCATCTTTGGCTAGTAGTATGTATCTACAACCAAAGCTATTATTTTATCCTTCCCAAAATGCCCAGCCATACCACTACTATCAAATTCTCTAATAATATTTTCCCGCATTGATTTTACAGGAACACACAACTGCTTCCCCTTGAATAAATAACTATCTTGCATAATACACTCACCTTGAATAGTGTATGTGTGCCCAGGTACTAGATTCTTACTCTGATCAACAAATTCCCAAAAGTCACTATCAGATTCGTACAAGTCTTTGATTGCATCAAAGCCAATCACTTATGTTTGCATGATGGTTAGAAGAACAACTCACCTACTCAAGGCATATGCAACTTGATTATGTTTCCCTGATTTATGCTTCAGAACAAAAGTAAACCTCTGTAGGAAAGAGACCCATTTTGCATGTCTAGTGTTCAATTTCTTTTGTGTGTTCAAGTATTTTAGAGCAATATGGTCTACAAACAACACAAATTCTTTGGCTACATGATAATGCTTCTAGTGTCTCAAAGTGTGCACAATTGCATGGAATTCTATATCATATGTAGAATATTTCTTTCACACATCATTCAATATTTCACTAAAAAAGGCAATGGGCCTACCTTCTTGACTGAGTACAGCACCAATGCCCACATGTGAGGCATCACAGTCCACTTCAAACACTTCATCAAAATCTAGTAGGGCTAGTATTGGAGCTTCAATGACCTTCCCCTTTAGGTATTGGAAATTCTCTTCAGCCTCTTTGGTCCATGAAAACTCTTGACCCTTAGTGCAGTCTGTCATAGGTGCTACAATGTTGCTAAAATTATGAATGAACTTTCTATAGAAAGTATCCAAGCCATGAAAACTTTTCACCTCAGTGATACTACATGGACTACACCTTTCAAGAATGGCTCGAACCTTCTCTAGATCCATCTTGACACCATCTGAAGAAATGAAAAACCCTAGAAAAACCAATCTTGCTTGCATGAACCTACACTTCTTCAAATTAGCATAGAGTTTCTCTCTTTTCAATACCCCCAATATGATCCTTGGGTGTTGCACATGTTCTTCCCTTCCCTTACTAAAAATTAGTATATCATCAAAATAAACTACTACAAACTTACCAATGTAGGAGTGCAACACAATGTTCATGAGTCTCATAAAAGTACTAGGTGTGTTTGATAAACCAAAAGGCATGACCTTCCATTCATATAAACCATCCCTAATTTTGAAAGCAGTTTTCCACTCATCCCCCTCTCGGATGCAGATCTGGTGGTACCCACTTCGCAAATCAATCTTAGAGAAATATGTTTCTCTAGTAAGAACATCCATCATGTAATCAAAACATGGGATAGGAAAATGATACCTGATGGTTATCCTATTGATGGCTCGACTATCTATGCACATCCTCCACGTTCCATCTTTCTTTGGGGTTAATAACATTGGGACAGCACAGGGGCTCATGCTTTTCTGTACTAAACCTTTTTGTATGAGCTCAGTCACCTATTTGTCCAGTTATGCATGTTGTGTTAGACTCATTCTGTATGCTGCTTGATTGGGAAGACTTGCTCCTGGAATAAGAACAATATGATGTTGGATATCTCATTTTGGGGGAAGTCCATCAGGTAGCTCATATGGAATAAAATCTCAATATTCTTCCAACATCGTAGTTGCTTCTAGTGGTATAGTCGATTCTTCCTCTTTCCCCTTTTGCACTACCAATGCATAAAAACACCCTGTTACTTTCATCTCCTTGACAAGTTCCTTTTCAAATAGCATACTTTCATCTTTTCCATCACCCCTGAGATGGAACAATATTACCTTAGATCCATCCTTCCAGAAGGTGTAAGTATTCTTTTCCCCATTATGAATAACATTTTTTTCATACTACCAAGGATGACCCAAGAGGACATGGCATACATCCATCAGAATCACATCACACCATAGCTCATCCTTGTAGACCTTTCCTATGGAAAATTTAACAAGGAACCTCTTATCTACTGTGAATTCATTTCCCTTTTTATAACCATGCAATCTGATAAGGACGAGAGTGCTTTTGACACTGGAGATTTAGTTTCTCCACCATTTCTTTGGAAACCATATTCTCACAACTGCCTCCATAAATAATTACTTGACATACCTTTCTTCCTGAGGTACACCTTGTCTAGAATATGTTGGTTCTGAGTGATGAGTCATCAATGTCTTTCTCCTTTACATCCTCCTTGGTTGGAATAATCATTGTCCTCCTCATCATGAGACTTTCTCCAATATTAGGAGACACTTCTTGTTCAGATCCTTCATTGTAAGCCTAGGCTAGGTTCACTCTAGATGGCCATCCTTGATTTCTATCTTGCATGTTAAAATTGGAACACTCGAAGGCCTTGTGTCCTTGTTCTCCATACCTAAAATAGGTGAAATGCCTTCTCTAGTTTTCCCAGCCTCTTTCGCTTCCATAGCCTTGAGCTCTCTAAAACCCCCTTCCTCTTTCTTGATTTGGAGGATCTTGCCTAGTGTCTATATTTTTTCAAATCCTTGAAAAGACTCTCCCTAACCATTATTAGAACCTCCCTGAAATGGAGTTGAGGTACCCCTTCGACCACCTCTATTCCTCTGGATATATTGCCTATTCTCCTTTTCTTCAGCCTTTAGAACTAATTGATAGGCTTCCTCCGTACTGTTAACATGATCCATGCATTCATCTTGGATGGAGAATTTTAGGCCATTCATATATCTAGCATCCATCTTCTCATTATTTTCTTGATGCTCTATGCACATGGATAGCTTGTAGAATTCATTTGTATAGTCTTGTACTGAAGACAAGTTTTGCTTCAAATTTTGAAACCTGCGAAAGAGGGTTTGTGAATAATCCATGGGTAAGAATTTGTCTTTGAGATTTTTCTCCATCTTGCTCTATGTATTAATATTTTCCTTCCCTTTTCTAGTTCATTCCTTTTGGAGGTGATCCCACCATATCATTGCATACCCTTTTAATTTTGTGCATGCAAACTTCATCTTCTTTTCTTCTGTCATAGGCTTCCATTCAAAAAAATTTCCCATCTCGTTTAGCCAGTCTATTAGTTCTTCTGGCTTAAGACTACTAGCATAGTCTAAAACATCAATTTTTATTGCTTCACTTCTTCCTTCTAGAGCCCTAAGAACTCTATCTTCATAGCTCATTTCTTCCAGCCTTTCTTCTATATTTTCTTCATTTTGATCAGCACCTCTTTGGTTTTTGTCTTCATCAAAGTCATTCTTTCTTTCTATTCCTTGATTATCTAGTCTCTCATTGAGTCATTCAATCTACCTCTACATATCCAACATCAATCTTTGCATCGGTGTGACACCTCCTCTTCCTCTTCCTCTTCCTCTCCCAGCCATCTTCCTGCTCTAATACCAAATGATGTAGCCCAAACCCTTCAAAATAATAACTCAAAAAAATACACAACACAGAAGTTTCAGAATGCTAGATTCTTCATTAAATTTCTCCAAATCTACTCTACCTCTACAATGCAAGAAAAATAACTACTTATTACAATTTTGAAAATTACCATATTTGGCATATTTTTAGGAAATTAGATTTTTCCATTTTTGGTAATTTTCAAAACCCATCCTACGAATCCTGATTTTTCCCAAGAAAAGCCCCCAACTAAGGCAAGATAAATTTTTGACTAATCTACGAGATCAAAAATATGATTTCAGATTTATTACAAAAACAACTTTCTAAAAAATTGGAAAAAAACACAAAAATCCAATTTCAAAGGCCAAGATGATATTTCAGGCTCCCGGAAAAATGTCAAAACGGCCACCAATCGAGCTATGCTCCATTGGCAATCCAAATAACTCCTCACGCAACTGCCTATAAAATTTCAGCCAAAACCCAATTCCGAGTCAAAAGTTATGACCCTCAAAAGTAAATCTCGACCAAAACCCACATCTGAGTCAACAACCTTGATCCTCAGATGCTCCTGGATCATATTTATTGATGGGTTCAATGGATACAACCAAATATAGATAGCACTCGAGGACCAAGACAAGACCACATTTACATGCCCATGGGGAAACTTTTCCCATTCTGTTTTACCTTTTGGATTGTGTAACATACCTGCTATATTTCAAAGAGCAATTATCAATATCTTTTCTGACATATATGTGTAATACCCCAAAAATGGGCTATAGGTTCATTGACCTCCTACATCTTCAAATTCGAATGAAATCGACATCAAAGTCCTAACCTAAGGCACATCGGCACATTATCGAATTCTAATTAATTTTATCTTAAATTCTACATCGGGGAATATTTCTTGAATATTCCTACTTTATCATAATTATCTTTAAATTAATTATTATTTGGCGATAAATCCTATTTATCCTAAAGTTTGATTAATTGAATATCCTGAATATTTAATTAATTAGATTTAATACTGCCACTTAATTGTTTTATTAAATTTAATTAAATTATTCCTAAATTGTATTGTTTTAGTTTGACAATAAATCTAAAATCTCATGACTAATTGCTTAAATTCTTATTTAATTAATTCATGTCAGTTGTCAATTTTTAATAATATAATTTTTAAATAAAGTTTGATTTAATAATTGATTAACCCATAAATCAATTGTTTTATTTTAAAATCAGTTAAGTTGAGAATAAATCACTTTATTTTTAAATTAATTCATAATTAAATCATGCACAATCAGAAAAGCAGGCAACTAGAAATTAACAATCAATTTTAAAATTGAAACTCAACATCTGATGATGAGTTGAAATCTGATCTAAACTCTATTTTGAGATAAACATTGCTTTTGCATGATTTTTGGTGAGTTAATTATCTATGATTTCCTGATAACTCAAAAATCAACCTGAGTTTATCAAGAGTGATTTATGGCTTTTCTCAATCATCTTCAAAGCCCTGGAATTCTATAAAATCAAGGCTCGGCTCTTCATAATTAGGTCTCTCGAAATTGCATCCTCACTCTAGTGAATTTGTGACTGAAGAATCAATCTTTTGCGAATCAAGGCTATTGTGAAATTTTCATTTATTATTTTGAGCACTCATAGTTTCATATCATAGTTTCATATTCATCCATATCATTCTTAGATTAAATCTGCATTCAATTTCAATTTCATTCATATAGCTTAGATTCATACAGTTTTTCATCCTAATTGCACAAAAAATACAAAAAAATAGATTAATTTGTATTCATATAGTCTTTCATATTTTGCATTCAAATCCTTCATTTAAGTGTTGCATTGTCACTGATCTTGATTCCAATCAAAGAACATCATACTCGCACCTACTAGAAGGCAGTAAATCGCCTGGTTAGCTTAGTTTCAATTATTTGCAAGATTTTGATTTTTGCTAACCTCTAATGTTTTACTAAAGTGTTGTGTTTACAGCTAGGTACAAAATTCACACACATTTTTGGTGCCCACCGTAGGGCCCTAAAATGGGTTTCCCTTCATTTCTATCAATTTTCTATCTTTTTCTATCAAAATTGTGATTTTTAATTTTCTATCCGTACTTCTGTACATCCCTATACGGATTCTCGCATGAGATTTTTCATCACACCGCATGAAGTTTTGCTGGTTTCAGCACTTCCTCACACAAGATTTCATCCTTCATCCTGTGAGACTGTACTTCTTCACACAAGACCACATCCTGACTTGCACAAGATTTTGCACCAGAGACACAGAATTTGCAAAATTGAACTTTCAGATTATTGATTTCTAACGCTTACGGTTTGCTGTTGATTTGTCTTGATTTTGTATTGTCGGATGTGTGCTAAATTATGGATTGTAGAGCATTGGAACTAAGGTATTTTTCTCAAGCTGATAATATTTCAATTTGGATTAAAATGAACTCTCACGTGTCAATCTTGTGTGACTTTTCTTTCTTTCATATCACAGATTTCATTTTGGGCTATAAAATGAACATAGATTTGCTTTCTGCATATCTGTTACACATAGTAAATAGGCCCTATGAACACTATTTGCAGATGATCTTGAGATATTGAGCTTCTTTCGCTTGTTTATTCATGTGAATCTCTTCTTGATGAAGGATCCCCTTGTAGGTAGGGAAGGTACTAAGAGCGTCTCACATTCTACTAGATTTGTGCATCTTCAACTTTTGATTGATATATTCTCTCTCTGGAGAGGTTGATAGATCATAAGCGGTTGACATCATAGATCTTTGTGAGATAATCTTGGTCTTAGCATGTTGGATTAATCTATCTACTTTTTTTTGGTTAAAAGTGAAAAGGCTAGAGGACTATGCTCTACTCCCTTTTTGGGTAGTATCAAAAACTCAGATCTTTGAATCTGGAACCAGTCCCCATGTGGTATCTTTTGTGAGTCACCTTTAGAGAGGGTTAACCATAGTAGACATTCCCTTAATTGGGTCAACCATGTGGACGGAACCTCAACTGATAATAGCCATTTTAATCATGGTAGCAGCAGTCACTATATAAATGTCCTTGTGGAGGAAATCTTCACAGGTGTGGTCTCTTGTTGGGCTGCCAAATCTCCCTAGCAGCTCCTGATTGATTAATTTCTCAGACTGTGTCAAAACCTCGGCGTGCCTAGATTGGAGTTCTCCCTCTTGAGATCATAAAATTTGTAGAGTCAGACCATTACTACAAACCCTAGTGAGGCCAAAAAAAATTTATTTTCTAGGAATATGTGCGTTATTGAAAAACTTTTTGGAACATACACAAGTAGTATTTCTAGGGATTAGCACAATAAGTCACTATTGCTTGTTCATGTGCAAGGTTGTGTTTTCCCTTGTTCATTGTTTTCAGATGATTGCTTGCTTCCCTTGCTTTTTGTTTTGCGTACTTGATATTTTCTTGGTTACTTGAAATGAACTATTACACGGATCTTCAAAATTTGCATAACAATCTGGTACTGAAAAATTGCAAAATCTAAGCAAAAATCATTTTCTAGAGTGAGAACTAAATATTCTATTAGAGAGAAACTAGTGTTATGTCTTGAAATTTGTGTCTTGAAATTTGTGCCTCAAAGTTTGTGCCAAAACTATCAAACTGTGTCCTTTTATCATGTGAGATTTCACTTTCTAAGCATTCCTTCACGCAAGATAGCACATTCTCACGCCCAATCTGGTACTTCCTCGCATGAAACAACATTTTCTCATGTGAACCTATCCTAAGATTTTCAAAATAGAGAGCTTATTACTATCAGTTGGTCAACTTTTTGTCAATTTTGATTTTTGTCTGGGGTCTGTATGCCTATTTTCGTGTTGCACACTATCTGAAATTGCATGTCTAGAGTTGAGAAACGAATCCTAGAATTTGTCAAACAAATCATTGTGTTGAAAATAGAGAAAAACAATAATGAATCCATTAATTTCCCTAAAGTGGTCTCTTAAGTCTGATTTAGCCTTCTAATTTATCGATTTGAGTCTTTTTTATCTTGTGTCAAAACATTGTCAAAATTATCTTCAAAATTCAATCTTTTTACTAAACGGCTAAGTGTTGCAAGCTCGTGCCCGCCATCTGTTGGGTGTCTACCCACACTACTATGGTGCAAAATCCTTCACTTACATCAAATTTAATCTTTAATCACTCCGAAATCTTGACAAGGTTGTGTCATTCGATCTTCTTGAATCAAGTCATTCTTCAGTTGTCTTCATCTTTCTTTCTTGCTTCACCCAAGGTTAATGGTGGAAACTAGAGCTTCCTCACACAAGAAATCTGGAGAAGCACTTTGTTGGCAATTTGGCTGAGTTGGTTACATAGATGTTATCATTATGGAAACATATGATCTACATGAAGATCACATAGGTTAGAGAGCTAGTATGTCAGAGCGCAATGCGAAATTCTCTAAGTATGAGACAGTGTGGTTTTATCAGTGAACCTGAAGATAGTTTTTGTTTGCAATGTAGATTGGAGTAAGTTAAGTGCTTGTGCACTTGAACATAGACTCTATGGTTGCTATTGAAGACTCATCTCAAAGTGCAAGTCAGTACGGCATGTACGGAAGAAGTTATGACAGTTTTTCTAAAGATAGTGTCAAGCCGACAGGATAGAATATGAAGATAGAATTGATAAAGAGTTAAGGGATTATTTTGTTTATCAAAATAATGACTTAACAATATAAAGGGATGACATCCTAGATGTTAACCCTTGGGTAAATTTATTTTGTAATATGATAGCTGACTAAAAATTTATTAGCCTTAATAACTTGTATAAATGTAATTGTAAATTGTAAGAAGGATATCATGATCATCAAGAAGTGATATGATGTGAGATATATGATGTATATGTAATAGTGATAGTGAAAGAGAAGCAAAGAGATATTGATGCAAGAAGTATAAGGTTATGTACCTTAAACTACTTTTTTAATCAGTAAATATTGTACATTACTTGTTTGGGCAATGGGCTCATCTTTAATCACATTTTGTACTGCCAACTCCTAATAGGGTTGAGGCTTCTAACAAGGCCTATAGTCCCTTAATCAGGACTGAGACACTATATGCATGTAATAGACTCCTAATAGGGTCAACATCCTTAACAGGGTACTTTTGATTAGTGGATCTTTGTGGGTACCATCCCCACCGGGGTTTTCCCTTGGCCAGGGTTTCCTCGAGAACAAATAATGTGTTATGAGTTCTTTAGTTTTATTGCTATGCATGTTGTTTATCTTCTTATGTTATGCATATGTTAATATAATCTATTATATCCATAATTAGGAAAAAGTTAAAGTTTTTAGAATACTGATTCACCCCCCCCCCCTCTCAGTATTCCCTATTTCTAACAATTGGTATCAGAGCTTAGTTACTCGGAAAAGAATCATTCAAGGAAAGCCTAGTAGCTTGAGTAAGATCTCTATGGATATGGATCAACTACAAAAGAATCTTTAAGAAGCTCGTGAATAGATTGATATGCTTACTGATAAAAGAGACACTCTAAAAAGAGAATATGATGATGCAAAGAACCTCACTGAGAAACTAAAAAACAAGTTGGAAGATCTGAAATCTGAAAAGGAATCCAAAATTCACATTGAAGATTGTGATGACAATTTAGAAAAAGAAAATGAGATCCTTAAGCATGAACTGAAGATAGAAAATCTGAAGCTAAGTTTGAAAGATGGAAATAGCAAGAATCAAGCAAATCTAAAATCTGAGAATGAAAGTCTAAAGACTGAAAATGAAGGACTAAAATCTAAAATTGGTAAAGTAACATATGAACTTGAGAAAGTCAATTTACAATATGTTGAACTTGAGAAATACAATGCAATAGTGAAAGGAGAACTAACTCAATCTAAGCAACAACTTGAAAGGCTATATTCAATTAGTGAGAAGATTGATGAACAAATATCTTGTTAGAAACCATTCTATGATAAAATTGGTCTTGGATTCAACACTTTTAAAACAAATGAAGAAAGCAAGGAACCAAATCTGAAAATATCTGAAAGTATAGATGAGAAGAAGTTTGATGAGACTAACAAATCTGAAGATACACCTAAGGAAGAAGAACCACCTAAGAAAAAGGAATCACCCAAAGGTATGCAAAGAGAATTCAAAGGTAGATGTTTTTCTTGCACTACTATTGGTCATATGAAGAGAGATTGCACAGGTAAGCAATTCAAATCTCTTAATGGTTATTGTTATAATTGTCATGGTTTTGGACATAGAGCTATTGAATGCAGGAAACCTAAATTTATTGAGAATAATAATAGTAGTAGAATGTTTAGGAATACTAACAATGCAGATAAGAAACCTACTGAAGATATGAATAGAAGAAATGGAGTAGTATGTTATAGATGCAACAAGGTTGGACACATTGCTAGAAATTGCAGATCATAAATCAATCAGCCTAGACCAAGATATGGAAACAATGAAATAGTTTTTTAGATGTGCAACAAGATTAGACATATAGCAAGGTTTTATAGAATGAACAATAGAGTTTTTCATCCTAACCCTAACCCTAGAAGTCATGCAAGAAGAAATGAAGATGCAAGTAACAGTTAGAAAGGATGTTGTAGAAATTTAGATGAAGTGAAGTTTATCAAAAGCATAGATCAAGGAGACATATTCAACACTGAAGGTAGTCAGGAAGGTGAAGTATTAAAAGGTAAGAATGAATCTTTACTTGACCCATCTCAAAGTACTTAATTTATGAAAATTGCAGTAGAATAGGAACTTAGATTAGTGCAGAAGTAGATATATGATGAATTGAGTCTTGCGCAGTTAATGCAAGGTAGTACAAGATGTTATAATGCTATGGTTAAGAGCACAAAGAAAAATATTATGTTTTGCAAGATCGCAAGAAGTTTTAAGTTTTGCAGGTTAACAAAATCAGCTTTTTGGAAAGAAGCAAAAAAAGAATTGAATGCGATGTCAGATCTAAGTGAGATTGAATTAATAAAAGTCATGATCGGTATTATTTGATCATCAAAGCAAATTCAAGTGTTAAGGAGATCAAATAGCATGATTGGAAGCATTTTGCAAGGATTTGGTGAAGAATTTTGTGTCGAATCTATGCAAGCCCTAAATTGCGAAATTGAGGTATTTTACTTGGTAGATCTTTAAATCAGTAAAGGAATTAGAGGAAATCATGGATGTCTCTTTGATTCACAATGTCAGAGATAAAAATAGACCTAAGATGAAAAGGGAACCAGTAGAACCCTTGGAAGATGATCCTAGGTTAGCTTTATCATCCGTACCAGACGGATTTTTACATCTAGAGAATGTTAGAAGCTATCTTGGATGCAAACTAGAGACTATCAGTGATAGTGATTTCACTAAGGAATATCATAAGATCTACAATCAGGACATGTCATTGAGAGAAGGATTTGAACATTTGAAAGATAATGAGATCATTAAGTATGCATTATAGTATGAATTTGATAATGAAGAATGTACTAAGATAATCCTAAGCAGAATTCATAATGGGAAGTTTTGGTTAGAAGATAGAGTGATAGATATCACAGCTGATTTGATTCATGAAGTTACTAGACTATCTAAAATTGGAGCCATTCCTTTGAATGAGAAGAACATGAGGAAAATAGTCATAGACAACACAAATTCATCCTATAATGGTAGAGGAATTGTGATTAGTAAGACTCAACAAGATGATGTCAGATACTTATGTAAGATCCTAACCACTAAGTTTTGTGCAAACTCAAGAGAGGATGACATGGCAGCTGGAATGATACATGCAGCTTATCTGATGTGTGTTGATAAAGTACAAGTTGATATGTGTGAGATTCTGAGAATTCAACTGTTTGAGAATTTAGAAAAGATTAAGAAGACTAAGTATACACAGTTTAGATTCTCATCCTTAATCACTTATATGTTTTTTCATTTACTGAGAAGATTTCCTTACACCATTGGAAATGACTAGAATGATGGCCAAACTACAATAGAAATAATTAACCAAGTATATAGGAGGCATGTTATTGATAAAGTAAATGAAAGTGCAGTGTTGGTAATTGTTACCCAAATTTCCCTGTCCCATACAAATTTGGCCATAGGCTGGGAGGTCCAGTATTTTGTAAACCATGTTGAAACCTCTGAGAAATTTTCATGGCCTTGTGTCCTGTCCTCTGGTCTCTACAATTGTTTAGCTCTCTGGTCTAAGGATCACTTGATTTGAAAATCTATCCGTTGGCAAAAAAGCCCCAAAAACCTTAAACCCTAAACTCTTAGCCAAGTTCTAATTCACCGTTACCTTTTCGGGCCACTCAATTCCCTTTAAACACCTTTATGTGTTATACCACTAGGTCATCGGGTGGGGCCCCTTTTAAATATTTTCTTCAAAGCCTAAGTTTTCCCAGTAATTTTTCCAAATAACTAACCTTGTAAAACTTGTGGCTATCATTATATCTCAAGACTCTAGGTTGTCAGATTTTCTGACATGTGAAATAGCGACAGGGTGACACCTATCTACGCGGGCCTAGTGAGTTGTCTTTCCCTACAATCTAACAACTATCTTATGATCACAAGGAATCTTCTGAACCCATGTGATCATACGACAACTGTTGATCTTGCTTTATTGTCAGGCTCTATCAGGTGGGTCCTCATGTTATGACATACCCCTATTTTATTGGCCAACCAGATGATGACAAGGTTTGTTAGTGGGACTGATGTTAGGGAATCTGCAGGGGCACCAGCTTGTACAAGATTGAACGGTGGTCTTATAATCACATGGAATCTTCTGAGCTTTTGCGATTATGAGACAGTCGTTTGATCTTCCAGGCGTTTAGGCTGACATCATCATGGGTCCATCTGACATGCTGAATTCTTATTGGTTGTTGGGTAATACAGTTGGCATCTGTCAGGTGGGTCCAGATTTCTTAAGTGAGTTGGTAGTTGCTAAGGATCTAACGGTGGTCGCATAATCACATGGAATCTTCTGAGCTCATGCGATCATGCGACCACTGTCTGATGAAAAGTCAGGATTCTTCTTCCTAGTGAGGTGCCAGTCGTGCTAAAGTGTTAGCTTCTCATTGGTTTCGATTGGTGATGTGGCTTTTGACTTTTCAAAAGGGGCTTGTGACTATTACAAAGGTGATCTGGGCTGTTTGATTTGTCAGGAAATGTTGATATCGACGGCCACATTTTAAACTGAGACCTAGTAGCCGTTGGAACCCAAATTTGAATCTTTATGTGGGGTTTCGCTAGTATTTGATTTAGTGAACCGTGAGCGACAAGGGGTAGCTCATAATTGATGTTTCAAGATAGTTGCAATTGGGAGGATGATGAAGAAGATCTGATAGCCATTGCTTGCTAATTTCTCAAGGTACCATGTCAATTTTTCTTTCCCCAAAGAAGCATTAAAGGTTGGCGCCACCTATGGCCTTTTGTACTTCAAAATAAAAATGTTTACCAGGATCAGATTTTGGGCATTCATGATGAGTCTGACTTACAGAGATAGGGGTCATGGTTATGGTGTGAGGTTTTCAACTTGCAGAGGTGGACACACAAGATATCTGATCGGCCATGATACTTTCAAAGATGCATTTATGATAAAACATGACATAGTTAGGGTTTTGATTATTATATGACAATCCATGTAACCCTAATTAGGTTTTTTTTGCTCCTGTCTGTGTGCAATTAAGGAGATGTATATAATGTTTTTTGGAGCTTTTGAAGCTCAAAGTTTACAATTTTAAAAGGAGAGATTTTCTTTCAGAGGAGTTATCTGTGGCATTCTTTCTGCCCTCTGGCTTTCTACAGTTTGTAACTTTTCATTGAGGTTTAGATATTGCAAAGGTATTTTGTGACATTCTTTCTGTTCCTATGCCTTCTTGTCTAAATTTTCTCTTAATGAATTGAGTATATGTATGTTTTCAATAATATCTTAGGGTTCCTGATCCCTCTTTCTTTCTATAATTCATGTGTATTCCTGTGGATGATTTGATTTGAATGATCTTGTGGGTATACTTCAACCCCCTAACAATCTGTCTCATTCCTATACCTAGTTGCAGAGGTGAATGTTTGTTTGCAGGTTATAGATTATGTCTAAATTCTTAGGAATGTTATTGTTTATGAAATTCTATCTTTCCCTGAATAGCCTCTTTCTATTGCAGACCCTTCTATGAAATATTGATGCAAACCTATTCAGTGAGTTATGATCTCCTAGACCTGATTTTGTGCACTGATTTCATTCTCTATACTACAATTCATACCATCATTTCAGTGTATCACCTAGTAGGATAGTTTGCTTTTAGTTATTTCCCGTTCATGCATTCCTTCTATCCCTTTTCCCCTCAAGAATTTACTTTCATGTCAAAAGGAGAAAATTAAGGTGATTATCCAAGAGGAACCATCCTAGAACCTGGAGGTCTCATCTCAGTTAGCATAGGTCCCACACCTGGAGATGATTCCCATGTTATACTAAGTTATCAAGACCAAGAGAGCTTGAAACAAGGGTGCAAACTTAGTGTATAACAGTAATTAAGACATTTCAGGACTTGGTGTCTAGCAGATCAAGGATCCCTAAGTCTCTTATGGAGAAGTATAAAAATGAGATATGTTTCATGGTTGATACTGACTTTACTTACATTGAAGCAGTAGAACCTAGAACAAAGTTCATAGACCCTCTTGGCTATGAGATATATGAGGTTGAGACATAAGAGTATGTGACCAGGTTACTTAAGTGCAAGTTGGACACTCACTGTAATAGGTTTGGAACCTTTGAGGAGAACTTCAACTCTGTAAAGACCTTACTTGAAGAGAAGCAGTCAAAGAAAAGAGTTGAGAGTACTATCAAGAAAATTCTAAAAGATACAAGGATGACTAAGCATGAATTCTAGGTAGCCAAGAAAATAGCAGCAGCAATCAGAGATATTAGACAAAAAGAAGTTTTGTCTATTCCACCTCTATCATCAATTGCAGCATAGCAAGAAGAAACATTAGTTAAGGTGAAAGTGGAAGAAATAGATAAAGGATCAAGAAGCAAGGATATCCACTAGATCCACCTCCTCCACACCTAGCAAAAGAGTAAAAGAGAGTGCTACTAGATCCGGTAAGAGGCAGAAAACTTTGGTGCAACCAATTCGAAGAAAATTTGCAGAAATCAAAGATGATGACACTTCTATTAAGAAGAAAACTTGGAAACCTAGAGTTGAGAAGGTTAATGAGTAGATCATTCAAGATGGAGACTTTACAAGAATGAATAAGTATTATGATCTCTATGATTATGCAGAAAGATTAAATCTGGAAAATGCAATGGTAAAGCATATGATTTTATCTAATAAGAAGTTTGATACGATTCAGGGTAAGATACCTGATGACTTGTACAATAAACTTGTAAATAGGAAGAAGAGAGCATCAGAAGAGGACATAGCTATTAGAGAAAAGCTTGTAAGAAAGCTTTGTGTTGTAAAAGATGAAGTACACTTAAATCAGATTATGAAAGCCTTAAGCACCCATTTGAGAACCAAAAAGAGAACCATTTAGATTATGGGAGGCAGATATGAAGAATTTAATGCAAAAATAGAGCAAGCAATCATTAAGGTAAAGTCAGAGAATGCTAGAGAATCATCAGTTGTAGCAGAATCCAAAGATCAAGTAGCAGAAGAAGTAGAACAAGAGGACATTCCTTCTCCACCAACCATACACATTAAGGACAAATTCATGAATGTAGAAGGAACTAAGATCACCTTGGATAGTGATGATAACTTATTCAAGAATCTTGAAAACATTGTTGACAATTCGGCTTTTGAAGAGTAGGAGACTACCAAAGGAGAAGAGAAAAAAGAGACCATACTTGAAGAACCTAAAGTGAAAGAGAAAAAAGTACCTGTTCCCACTCTAGAAGATATCAGTCTTACACCTAAGACTGGAAAGAAAACTCAGATTGGCTCTATGATTGAGAATTTGGGAAAGGAAGTAGATGATGATGATCAGATGGAATTGATCACATCTTTGAACAAGATCATTGGAAAGACTAATAAAGTAAAGAGTCTTGAAGGATGCCTGAAGGAGCTTACTAAGAAATTACAAGGCATTATTACTACACAGATTGCAAGAGATGACCCTCTGGAAAGAGAAAACAAAGTAATGAACACTTTTGATAAAGAGTTTACAAACTTGTTTGATATAGCAAAAGTGAAAGCTCATGCAGCTTATGAGGCCAAAACACTCCTGAACATCAGTCAAAATATTAGAAATGATATCAATAACCTTGATATCTATAGAAAAGACTTGAGGAAGAATTTAGAAAGAGGTAAATCCTTGTACATTCAATGTACAAAATCAAAGACCTTGGTAGCAGAAGAAGATCAGAAGATGAAGATGAAGGAAGTAGAAATTCAGAATGAAACAAACCTTCTTTCAAGCCCCAATGTGAAGGTATCTAATGTTGAGCAGAAAATTCATAAGATATATGATGAGATCATAATTTTGCAAGATGGAAAGGATAGGAAAATGAAGAGATTCACTCTTTTGAGAGAACACATTTCTATAAACTTGAGCACTATTGAAGGGCAATTGGAAGAATGTCTTTCAGCAAAGACATCTTTTCAAAAGTTTAGCTTTGAGAATCTCCAAGCATGTGAGATAGCATCTTATGGATTGTGTGCACTACTCAGTGTGGTAGATTCTATTGAGAAATCATGGGAGAAAGAGTTAGAGGCTATGAAGATCAATTTTGCAAATTGTGTTGCAAGCCTACCAGCTTTGCAATATTGAATTAAGGTATAACTTTTTTGAACTCAATTTTGTTACCCTCCTTACCTTTTTTGGCATTGTTGTCAAAGGGGGAGAGATATATAGCAAAAAATTGTTAAGGATACATATTCTTAGGGGGAGTACAGTATATAGAAAGGATTAATAAATTCATAAGGATAGTATATATATGTTTTGTATTATGGCCACAATTTTGAGATTTTGAAGTTGTAAGACTTAGCAAATTTTCTCATATGTTGCCACCAATGACAAAGGGGGAGATTGTTGGTGATTTTGCTGAGTTGGTTACATAGATTTTATCATTATGGAAACATATGATCTACATGAAGATCGCACAGGTCAAAGAGCTAGTATGTCAAAGCGCAATGCGAAATTGTCTAAGTATGAGACAGTGTATTTTTATCAGTGAACCTGAAGATAGTTTTTGTTTGCGATGTCGACTGGAGTAAGTTTAATTCTTGTGCACTTGAACATAGAATCTATGGTGACTATTGAAGACTCATCTCAGAGTGCAAGTCAATACAGCATGTACGGGAGAAGTTATGACAGTTTTTATAAAGACACTGTCAAGCCGACAAGACAAAATATGAAGATAGAATTGATAAAGAGTTAAGGGATTATTTTGTTTATCAAAATAATGACTTAACAATATAAAGGGATGACATCCTAGATGTTAACCCTTGGGTAAATTTATTTTTTAATATGATAGCCGACTGAAAAGTTATTAGCCTTAATAAATTGTATAAATGTAATTGTAAATTGTAAGAAGGATATCATGATCATCAAGAAGTGATATGATGTGAGATATATGATGTATATGTAATAGTGATAGTGAAAGAGCAGCGAAGAGATATTGATGCAAGTAGTATAAGGTTATGTACCTTGACCTACTTTTGTAATCAGTAAATATTGTACATTACTTGTTTGGGCAGTGGACTCATCTGGTAATCACATTTTGTACTGCCAACTCCTAATATGGTTGAGGCTTCTAACAAGGCATATAGTCCCTTAATCAGGACTAAGACACTATATGCATGTAATAGACTCCTAACAGGGTCAACATCCTTAACAGGATACTTTTGATTAGTGGATCTTTGTGGGTACCATCCCCACCGGGGTTTTCCCTTGGCTAGGGTTTCCTCGAGAACAAATAATGTGTTATGATTTCTTTAGTTTTATTGCTATGCATGTTATTTAGCTTCTTATGTTATGCATGTGTTAATATAATCTGTTATATTCATAATTGGGCAAAAGTTAAAGTTTGTAGAATACTGATTCACCCCCCCCCTCTCAATATTCCCTATTTCTAACACACTGAACACTATACCTTTGACTACTCACAAGGGTCCAACTCTTGAACAACTCTACAATTCTAGTCTTTACGAAGATGACGGTCTTGGAAACTTTTGATTGAAAACTGGTTACATACCCCCTCCATCAACTCATGAAGGTAATCAACAAACTCCTCAATCTATCCCAGGGAGTCCTAAAACTCCTAACATGTCTCACAAAGGGACACAACACGGGTCTCAAGGACCTCATTCTCAACATGGTGTGGATCAAGAACTCACACCTTCTGAAATTGCTAAATATCAAAATGATGATGAATTCAAGAAAATGATGAGACATTTCTTGAAAGAAGATAGAGAGGCATACTTTCTAGAGTTAGCTCATCAAGGAGCTAAACTTCCTCCAAACTTTAATGTTGAAAATATCATTACACATGAGGAAGAAACTCCTATCACAACTATGATGAAATAGATGCATGCCATGCAAGTCAAGTTTAATAAACTAGAGAAAGAAAAGGAACCTAAAGAGTTCTCCATGGAGGTCCTATGCCCTTTCCCATTTGATAAATACTTGTACATGCCACCATTCCCTAAAAGAGTGGAGATGCCTAAATATGATAAGTATGATGGAAACTCTGATCCTCAAGATCATGTCAGAAAATTTTGTACTCAATCTATGGAGTTCATGCATGAACCAACCTACTTCATGCATCTTTTCCCTTGATCTCTGGGAGGAGGAGCCATTCATTGGTTCTCTAGAGTGCCTCCAATGATCAAAAATTTTGAGGAGTTTATCAAATTGTTCTATCAACAATACCCCTACAATATTCAACATTTGGTCACCATGATCGACATCTACAATCTGAAACAATATCCAAGTGAACCATTCCTAACATTTCTCAAGGGATAGAGGAAAAAAATTTCTCTATATGCTAGACCCATTCTAGAAACTAAGAAGCTAGAAATCTTCATCAATAATCTTTTTCCAGAAATCAACTGCCCTTTACAAATGCAAAATCATACATCTTTTGATTATATCGTAGATAATGCGGTCAAAATTGAGAAAGTACTTGTGAAAAAAGGAGATATCACACTTCAAAAGGACAAGTATGAATCTGGATCTAGTTCTAAAGATAAGAACAAAAACTGGAACAATAATAAAGGCATCATCATAGATGGTGTTATTGATACTATCTATGCCCCATCCAAGGTACTTTCTTTCAATCTCACTATTGGCACCCAAGCTATCAAAGCTTCTAAAGCTAGAACATTTAAATCTAACAAAAATTCATCTAATTATAGACCTTGGGCTACAGATCCTAACCACAAATTCACTCCTCTTGGAGAATCCTTGGAATCTACCATGAAAACTTTATTGGCCAAAAAAATCATCTACTTACCTAAGATAAAAGTCTTTGATCCTGAACCTAAACTGACATGGTGGAGAGAGAATGATTTCTGTGACTTCCATCCCAATAAAGGTCATAAGCCTAATAACTACATTCACTTAAAGCATATCATACAAGACAAAATTGATAATGGAGAAATCACAATTGATAATCATAAGAGCAATAATGATAATATAGCATTCACAGAACCATTTCCTAAACATGGTAAAGAAGATTCTTCTTCTCAGCCTAATATGGGTGCTAAAGTCAATTATGCCTACTCTGGAAACAATGTTGTTATCAATATGGTTGAACCATGTCTATCTGAGCATTGCAATGTCATCACAATTGTGAGAAAAGATAGAGAAAATCAATCAGCTAATGCAGTTACTCGATCACAAGCTCAGGCACATCTGCAAGGACAAATACCAGATTCATCAAATGTCCTGTTAGCTATTTTTCATGTATCCCTCAATTCTAAAAGAGAAATATGAATACCAGACCTGAGGATCTCTGTCTAGTAGCATAAATCTACTTGTTCATGCAAACTAAGGGGCAAGAAAAGACTAATTAATGAGGATTTGATCCTCCTTCTGCTTCGAGTTCCACACACTCAGGCGAGTGCACCTAAAACATGATAAGATCCGCATACATATAACTTACTAGCTAAAACCCTTTATGCAGATGTGAAAATTAGTGGATAGTTCTCAGACTTATAAAACATGGGAGTTCAACTCAACCAGTCTTATACAGGGTCCCACCTGTATGATCCGCTAAGAACTAGGAAAATGGAAAATGTGACAATAAGGATAAACTCCTTCTTCTCTTCGAGCTTTGAACTCGGGTAGGTTAACCCATGGATTCATTTCTTCAAAGAATCACTAACAATACTTGTATTCATGGAACACAAGACATAAACATGAATGCTTCTGAAACATGAAATTAAAGATGGAAATGATTTAAAGATCTGATGATGAAAACTACAAAGCAAACTAGGATTAGTGCCTTGTTCATTGGGCAACAGAGTCATACAAACATACATTCCCAGAAAACCATAACTCCAACTCAAAAACTTGAATGGGATGCCTTACAAACCATTCTTTTCACTCCAGTTCCTAGACATCAAATTTGTATACAAATCTAGAATTCTCAGAACTTGAAATCGAGACTTACTCCCTCCTTGAAAGACCCTTGAATTCAAACCCACAAGTACCTTGTAACTGGTATATCGACATGCCTTACAAATCAATACACAAGAATTCAGATTATGAACACAAAGACATCAAACATAAACTGAATTGGGATTCCTTTATTTTCATTAAAATCATCTGGAACTGTACACTTCTAAAACAAAGAAACACAGGAAACAAAAATCCAAGTCTGGAAGCTGCCCTGCAGCATTAATTCCAACCTCTCTTACAAAATGAGAGAAAATACAAGATATAGGAGGAAAGGGGAAAGCCAATTTCCAACAACAGACACCTTTCAATTTCCCAAAATATCCCCTTCCTCTACAATTGCCTTTGAACTACAATCATCTCTTCAACTGAATTGATTCTCTCCAAAACAAAAAAATAATTTTATCCTCTCACTTCTTTAACTGAATTTGATCTGAGTTGTTGTTTCTTGTTACTACTTTCCCTGACATTCTTCTTTCAACAAACTAATCCAAAAAATGGATTCTTCAGCTTCTCCCGATTCCAACAGTATATTACACTTTATATTTCGGACAAAAATTGAGTCCTCAGCATCATTTTCAAATTTCAGCTCCCAAGCAACTGTCACATTTAAATTTTGAATTCTGCACATAATTTGAACCTTTACAATTTGGTTTATTTTCATCTGCACAGATTTAAAATGGGTGGGTCCCACAAGTGCCACATGGTGCAATCTGATTTGTCTTGCAGACCACATCATCACCATCTTGTCCTCTGCACTTTGCTTGTGCCACCTGTCAATCACCAATTTGCTCATATCTCCACCTGGGCAACTGAAGAGAAACATACCGCCATCTCACCAGAAGTGCCACATGGCGGCCAGGGGCATGGTCGCATGGGCCAGAAATGGCCCATGCGATCATGCGACCATCATTGGATGGTGGCACAAATCCCAAGGTCAGCAACCTGCTCAATCACACAACTTGTCAAAAATTCCTTACCATCTCATGGGGCCCACCTACCATGCAACTGCCAACTAGACTCCAAGTGGGCGCAGGCATGGAAACTAAGGCGGCTCGGGTGGTCATGCAGATAAGCAAAGCCTCCTCCAATTGTTCTAATTAACATTGCGTGTGGTTTTACTTATAAACACTTTGAATTCCCATCTCCGCATACATGTGGGACAATTAGTTTATTAGTTTTAAAGTTTTCCATACATTTTGGTTCAAAACCACGGGCCCCACCACGCACAGGAAACTCAAGACAAATGAGCCCATAAAGGAGCCACTGGCTTCTTATTTACAATGTACTGTAGGTGTTAGGATAAAAAAATGCAATGAAAACTATTTACCCACTGAATGTGGGACAAATACTGGTGTACTTGTTTTCTTTTCTCGCCTGAGCACGAGCCGCCATTTCCCCTTTGCGCAGGTCTTCCCATTATCTATGCTACCAGTCATTAGTGCTTCATACTGGGCTTGCGCAAGATGCCTCCTCTTTACCTTGACTAGCATATGGTTGCTAGAAGCGTAGAGCATCCTCTTCAGCCTATAACAATTGTGCTAGTTCCTCATCAGCTTTTTTCAATGCAGCAATCTCTTCCAGTGAAAGCCCAGTGGATGAAGTTGCAGATTCTATTTTCTCCACCAATTTTCAATCTATCTACATCTCCAGAAGATATGTGTAGAAGATCTTCATCATTTTCAAATGGGAATATTTCTACTTCCCTCAATCTGCAAACTTCTTCTTGGCATTTGGCCCTGGCAAATTCATTTATTTTTAGAATGGTTTCCATTACTTTATGGGTATTTCCATTGGAATCATAGGCTCCTCCAACATTGGCGTAGGCTTCCAATCTAACCAGTATACAACTCCCTCCAAGACTCATTGCATGTCATACTCCCTTTTTTACATTAGCTCAAACCACCTACTGGTGCATGGGTCCCTTCCTTTAACAGGAAGCTCCCTGGCTTGTATGTATGTGTGAATGCCCACTCTTAATGCTGGTCTCAAAACAATCGTCATCTCCCTCCATGGTGCATAGGCCCTCCACACAAGCAACTCACACCCTTTCACAGTGGCTACTCCCACATATAATGTGTGTGAGCCTCCCATTATTCAAACTATCATTCGCTTTCTTGAGAAACTCCCTTTTTTAGTTGTGCAGGCCTCCACTTCATTTACGCAGGCACCATTGGCACTCTTCTTACCACGTTGGCAGCCTCGTTCAACTAGTGTGTGGGCCTTCACCATACATTGTCACATCCCTATCAAGAGTAACAACAGAGAGCACCGCCATTGCAAGGTGTGAGCCCTTATGCGTGGGCTACCTCGTCTCCAAGTGCATGAGCATTCTGTATAAACAACTGGCATGTTTTCCTTTTGCAAACAGCAAAACCTCACTATCATGCATAAGTACTCCCTGATGTTTCTTTTATATGCTTTGTCTTGGGAGGGCCTTGTGGGCACTTACACACTGGCAGTCCCAAATCTGTTCATGGATGTCCATTATAATCATAGCCTCCCTTTTTATTGTGTGATCTTTCATCATGTTGGCCTCCAATCATCATACGCTGGCAAAAAACTACATGCACTCACCCTCATTTTTTCAAATTGCACATGCTCCATTCTATGCAGCAAGGCTCCCTCATTTTGTGCAACTCCCCATGGGAGTATGCTTTCTTTCCCCATCATTTGCATTAATTTCCCTTGCCTTCGAGCCAAATACACTCTGTAATGATCGCATACAAATCATTCGTAAAGAGAAGAACTAAAATAGAGCTTTAAAATACTGAAAATTGTCCAGTAGCAAATAACACATCCTCTAGCAACTTGCATGAACCTCTGGTATTCATCTCTTGCGCAAGACAAATTACTGAATGCCTGTAGCTTTCACATGTCATGCTTCATTTATATTACCGGCTGCCAAGTATCTCGCTTAAATTGCTAAGTGAGCGGCCTTTCACTGAATATGTGGACCATTTTATCTTGACCTTATCTTACTCTTTCAAAGAAAAGTCCCTCAAGGAACACACGCACCATTGTTTAGAAATTGTACACCTAAATTGCACTTGATTTAGCATGCGGAATGCTAAGTTACATGACAATTTTCTCATTGGCTTTGTAATATTTTCTTGGCTGGAGCCAAAACAAGCACTATGCACCGGTTTTATTTTAACCGCGGGTCGAGATCCTTCTAACTTGTGTACTCTTGTTATGGTAATGAGGCAGTTCGAAAGCATGCACTTGGGGAGACACCACGTAGATGGGAACACTCCGAAACAATATGTATAATCTCCTTTGCATAGGCTCACAGTTCCATTCAGATGCAAGCCTCCACATAGTTACAAGATACTAAGTCGGTGGTCAAACTCAAAACCATCCCAATTGTGTCCATTACATCACTCATTTCTTTCAAAAGGATAACCTCGACATGGATTCTATCAGAATGAACATGAACTCCCCTAAGGTTACCAACTTCAAAAAAAACTATACTATGAAGTCTAGCTCTAGGATGCCTTGCGTATGCTTCCCCATTCTTTTGTATTGTTTGGAAACTGCTACATGATTTTGATAATCAACTTCAAACATTTTAGGTGTCCATTAATGAGATTGGATCACATAATTGAATCGAGGATCATTTAGAATCAAACCTTTTGCACCCTTACAGACTGGTCCAGCAAATAATAAATGGCCTCAGGAACTGGCTTTAAAAATTGACATAATCACCTGACCCAGCCCCGCCACTGAACAAGCCCATTCTTTGATACATACTCATCCATCCTGCAAAATGGAATCCCATGACGACAACCAAGGTGAAAGTTACAAGCCTCCAAAGTTTCTCATTTCACTCTGTTCCTGCGAACACACTGTCAGAACCTGATAAATTGCATCTGGAATCGCCCTAACAAAAATACCAAACAGATCCCTGAGAGGCCACAAATTGGCACATAAGTTCATTGAGATGTAAACAACATGATTCAATCATCATCTGGATCTGGGAGTCAATCAGGCAAAAGATATAGCTTCATGAAAATCAGGACTTGTAGACATAGACCTAGAATACACATAAAACAATGGAAAGTTCAGTTTGGAAATGCCTTCAAAAAGATATCAAATGGATTGGCAGAGATCTCCAACCGAAACTGAAGGTAGAACTTTATGTTTTCAATGCAATAAAATAATAATTTCTCTGATAGGTAATACCGGGAAAAATTTATAAACGAGCAAAGTTGACCTCCGACAAACTGGTGCACTTCACAATCTTTGCAAACAGTAGAAACTACAAATGGAATCGCATTGGGAAACACACCCAATAGATTCATCATGAGCTGTAAACTGATAGGGACAAAGTAAAAATTGTCCATAATGTAGGGAAATGATTAAAATCTCCCTACCAATCCATTAGGTGCAAATTATAAGATCACGAACAGGGCTCCCGACAAAACTGTGAAAAGGTGAAAATGCAGATTCCAAAAAACACGTCCGGAAAGGGATGAAAAAATAGGGTCAAAACTTATCACAGGGACCTGAAACTAGAAACATAAGTAGTATGGAACATGTGGAACAAGACCCCATGCTCATATTTTCATGATGCTCTCCAAGGTGCAAATTACAAGCTAACAAAGTACCCCTTCCCGATGACTTTAACACTTAGCAACTTCTGCATTCAGGACCACCTAAAAATGACATGATGAAAACCCATTTCAAAATGCGAAATGAAAGCTCAATTTGAATCAATGGGACATAAACAAGGTGTCAAATCATTTTCCACTCATTACAAGACCCGAAAACACCCTTTTCACATGTGCATTTTGGACCAAAATGAGCACTTTAGCAAGCATTTTACATGGTACCTCAAAACTACATTTTGAGTACCAACATGTCCCTAAGGTGCCTTTCAATCTTTCATCTACTTCTAAATAGAAGGCTACATCTAAATCTTCAAATCCTAAAGACACAAGGCCTACATCATACAGTATTGTCCAACAACTCCAGCATACAAATGCAAAAATCTCCATGTTTGAGTTGCTTCAGATATCTCCAGCTCATAGAGTCATTCTAGACAAAGCTTTGCTTGGATCCAATGTTCCTAATAACCTTGATTTAGATAGATTTTAGACTATGGTTGTTTGTCTTATGTCTCCATAGTATATTTCCTTTTTAGAGCAAGATGATAACTCCTTGAGTCATCTGCATAACCAGCCCTTGCCTACTGAAGTCTTGATCCAAAACCATCGTGTCAAATGTGTATTGATAGATGGGGCATTGGTCTAAAAATTTGTTATTTCAACTTCATTACACAATTGGGATTCTTAGAAATGGCCATTGATCCTAGAAAGAAGATAATTATCAAAGCATATGATGAGCAAGAAAGATCTTCCAAAGGAACAACTGTCTTACCTATCAGAATAGGTCTAGTAATTAGAGATACTATATGTCAAGTTCTTGATCTACCTTTGGCTTAGAATATCCTTCTAGGGAGACCCTAGATACATGAAATGAAAGCTATTCCTTCTACATATCATCAATGTTTGAAATTTCCTTATGAAGGAGTAGAAGTGACAATTCCAACTGATCTATACACAACTTGCAATGCATTGAAAGAAAGTGTTGATAAACTTGTCCTTAATAACAAAGAATCTTCCACCAAGTAGCTAGACATTGCTTCAACATCCAAAATGGAAGACATGGCCAAAGAAGTTAAGATTAAAGAAAATGGTATGGGAGAATATACTATAGAGCCAGTCTTATATTTGACATATCTCCCTATCTCACCCAAGTCCTATGGGCAAACTCTGAAACAATCCAAACTAGAGTCTAAAGAAACTCTTGAGGCATATAAAGGAAATTTTGTTGTAGAACAAGTATCTAAACAAGAGTTTGAAGAGGATGAAGTTGTTCTTGCATGGCTCTACAAAGCTGAACCTGAATCTCAAGTTGTTCAAAAATGTGATGCTAAAACACCGAAGATCCCTTCTAAGTCATATGGCCCAGGAGACAAGTTGATCACAAAAATGGGATATAAAGGAAAAGGACCTCTAGGAATACAGGGTAAAGGTCTTCTGTCACCTCTTGATCATCGTGGCCAAGAAAACAAGAATACAACAGGTCTAGGATATAAGAAGAAGCCTTTCTATCTTAGCAAGAACTCCCCACATGTCTTAGAATAGATTGAGCCACCCATAGCAAATCAACTAAAGGGAGAAACAATAGAACAATCTGATAGTGATGATTCAAACACCACTGAAGATCTTATTCCTTATGAGTGTTTTCCTAAAGAAATAAAAGACCTCCTTGAAGCTGAAGATGATCCAATAAAAAGAATTAATGTAGTAGAAACACAAGAACGTACTATAGAGCAAGGGATAGTTGCACCACAAGAACCAGCTAATCTCAAAGGCAATAACACAGACAAAGAGGAAGGTGGTAGTTATTCTGAGATAGATTCCCATGAGTATGAATCCCATGAGTATGAATTCAAATCAGAGTCTGAGGGTAACCATTCTTGGGATATTCACCCTGACTTTACTCATGTTCTTAGATTTTCTAGAGGCATAGATGAAGAATCTAATGACTATGAATGGGGAGCCATTCCAGAAGAAGATGAGCTTATTACAGAGAAACATGTTGATGTTATTCACCAATATGCACCTGAACCCAATGTAAGTCTAGAGTGAAATGATGAACTTAACGAGTCCGATCCACTGATGGCTGAAGTGGACTCCCACAATGACATTGAGCCTATTCATGAATTAAATGCCTTAAGTTGTAATATCACCTTTGAACTTGAGTGTTGAGTTAGGACCAATGATGACAGATGCATATCCGTAAACACTATTTCCCAATCTTTCACCACTTTAATTATCCAACATCCTAAACTTCTTGACCAAACCTCTATGAATCTGAGCCAAGGTATTTATACCTTTCCCAATGACTACTCCCTTGCTTTCTATCTTAATGCAGTTGAGCCTATGAGGAATTCCATTAGTGAACCAAGCGTTAGCATGATGGAGTCAGACATCAAGTATCTTAGTTAGAAAAATAAAAATAAGAATAAAAAGAAAAGGAGTTTTGAGGGTGAAAACCACTTTGTGGCAGTCTCAAAACCTACAAAAGTAAAAATAAAATACGTATCCGAAGGTGAAAACCTCTCTAAGACACCTAAGGATGAGATATTTGATGTCCTTCCAAGTCATTTACAGGATAGATCTCCAGTACTAATTGATCCCACTCAATCTATCAACTTGGGAACAACAGAAGAACCACAGTTGATTCATGTAGCACAATCCTTATCAGAAGAAGAAAAGCAAAAATTTACAACATTCCTAATAGGAAAGAAGATCAACTTTGCATGGAAATATTCATATATGTCAGGGTTGGATCCTGATCTTATAATGCACCATTTATCTATAGCTCCAAACGTCAAACCTATTAAACAGAAATTCAGAAAGATGCATCCTCATGTTGCACTCTTGGTAAAAGTTGAATTAGAGAAGCTACTAAAAGCCAGATTCATCTGTGTTATTGACTATGCTAAATGGATCTCTAATATTGTACCTATTTCAAAACCAGACAAATCTATAAGAGTATGCACAGATTTCAGAGATGTGAACAAAGCATGCCCTAAGGATGATTTTCCATTGCCTAACATTGATATGATAGTGGACATGACTGCGGGCTTTGAGATGTATTCTTTAATGGATGGTTTTTCTAGATATAATCAAATAAAAATTAATCCAAAAGATCAAGAGAAAATTGCTTTCACATGTGCATGGGGCACCTTTTGTTGGAATGTCATGCCATTTGGGCTTAAGAATGTTGGTGCTACATATCAGAGAGCTATGACATTTATTTTTCACAACATGATGTATCAAACTATGGAGGATTATGTTGATGATACTTTGGAAAAATCTATGACAAGATCTAAACATCTAAATGACTTGAGCAAGATACTAGACATAATGAAAAAATTTAGTCTTAGACTAAACCCTAAGAAGTGTGCTTTTTGTGTAACTACTGGCAAGCTCTTAGGATACATTGTTTCAAAGAAAGGCATTGAGGTTGATCCTGCTAAAGTTAAAGCTATCATGGAGATGCAACCTCCCAAGAATATCAGTCAAATGAGAACATTACAAGGGAGAGTTCAATCTATCAAACGCTTCATATCTCAGCTAGCAGACATATCACAACCTTTTACAAAGACATTACATAAAGGTGTGACCTTTGCATGGAATGAGGAATGTGAAAAGAATTTTAATCATATCAAGAAATATCTATCAAATCCTCCTATCTTGATGCCTCCCATTCAAGGGAAGCCTTTGATCTTATATATATCCGCCACAGATACATCACTGGGGGCATTGCTTTCACAACATGATGAGAACAAGAAGGAAAGAGATATATACTATATCAGTAGAACATTGGTGGCATATGAAAAGAACTATTCTATGATTGAAAAGGCTTGTCTAGATATGATCTTTGCATCACAAAAACTAAGACATTATATGTTGGCTCATACCACACATTTAGTAGCTAAGATTGATCCACTAAAATACCTACTAAGCAAAGTTTCCCTCACAGGTAGATTAGCCAAATGGGTCATGTTCTTAAGTGAATTTGACATTGAATATGTTGAAAGAAAAGCTATTAAAGGCTAAGTTATTGTTGATCAACTAGCAGATGCACTTTTGTTTGATGACACACCAATGCAAATGGAATTTCTCGATTCCTCTATCATCAATCTTTCTTCTAGAGAATGGCAATTGTTCTTTGATGGCTCCTATACACATAATGGATCTGGAGCAGGCATCTTGTTTATCACTCCTCAAGGATACTCCATTCCTAAGGCATTTAGAATCAAATTTTCTTGTACAAACAATATTTTTGAATATGAAACCCTTTTAAATGGTATGAAAATAGCAATTGAGTGGAGAGTAAGAGAATTACACATTCATGGAGACTCAACACTTGTAATACACCATGTCAATGATGTGTATCAAATGAAGGATGAAAAGCTCGTTCCATACAAAATAATGGTATATGATCTAAAGAAATACTTCATATCTATCACCTTTGAGCAAATACCTAGAATAGAGAATAAGGCTACCAATGCAATGGCAACGTTATCTACTTCATTACAGCAGCCTGAACATGAGCTACGCTACGAGTTCCTAGTGGAAGCACTATCTTATCCTGCATATGACTCCCCTAATACCCGTATGATCTGCACTATTGTAGATCATGATTCCTCTTGCTATAAAAACCTATTCTCCTATCTCACCTTTAATCACCATGAAAAGAGATACCTTATCCGTAATGCCTCCTGATATGTTATCATTGGTCATGATCTGTACAAACAAGGTCTAGATGGTACGCTACTTAGATGTTTAGAACAGGAAGAGTCTCAATGTGTGTTAGAGGAAGTCCATGATGGTATTTGTGGGTCACACTCGAATGGTTTAACACTAGCCCAAAAACTTATAAGGGTTCGGTACTATTGGCCGAAAATGGAGAAAGAGACTATCAAGTTTGCTAAGAATTGTCAAAAGTGCCAAGTGCATGGTAACTTAATTCATGGTCCAGGGAGAGATATGATTCTCTTCACTACATAATGGTCTTTTCACCAATGGGCATTTGATATTTTAGGATCCATACATCCTCATTCTTCTAATGGGCATACCCACATTATTACAGCTATAGATTATTTCACAAAATGAGTATAAGCAGTCCCTTTAACACAAGCAACTGGTAAGCAAATCTTTATGTTCATCTTGAACTACATCATATGCCGATATGGTGTTCCACATTCTATAGTCACGAATAATGGTGGTCAATTCAAGAACAAAGACTTAGATGATCTATATGCCAAATTCAAGATTACACAACATTGGTCATCTATCTACTATCCTCAAGAGAATGGAAAAGCAGAGGCTTCAAACAAAGAATCGATTGAAAATCTTGCACTGTACAGTTAATAAAATAAGAAGAGACTGGCATTATGATCAATCCAGCTCTCTGGGCCTACAGAACAAGTATCATAACACCCAATGGGGCTACTCCTTTCACTTTAGTTTATGGGTCTGAACCGGTACTACCTATTGAGGTTGAAATCCCATCACTAAGAATCAGAATGCATGGTCTAGTAAGTGATGATGACTACAGAGTGTCTAGGTTTCAAGAACTTGAACTACTAGATGAGAACAGACAAGCAAAATATGATCATCTCAGAGTTTATCAGAAAAGAATATCTACAAGTTACAACAAGAAAGTCAGACAAAGAGAATTTCAGGTTGGTGATCTAGTCTTGAGATAAAATCCTAAAAATCAATCACATAGAGAACGCAAAGGGGAAGTTTGAATCCAACTAGTTGGGTCCCTTTGTTATTATTGCTACTTTTGGCTCTGGTGCCTATCAACTCTCAACGACTAAAGGAGAACAGCTCCGAGAATCAATCAATGTTCTACATCTGAAGAAATTCTACGCCTAAGGCATTCAGTCTATGGTAAAATGTCTTGAAAAAATTTAAAAAATTCTTGAAAAAAATGAACATCTTGGTGAAAACCTAGCAATGGGCGCCTTGACGATTCACAAAAAAAAGTAAAAAATATCAAAAGTACAAAAAAATTAAAAAAATTAAAAATACAAAAAAATGAGAGAAAAAGTGCCTTGCTAAAAACCTGGAAACAGGCGCCTTGGTAGCAAAAATAGAATCTCTACCAAGATGGTGAAAACCTAGCAAATGGGTGCCACTTGTTTCAAAATGCTCCATCTATCAGCACAATTTTGGTCTTTCCCAGCTTTCAGTCTTGCTTTAGTTTGTACATATTTCCCAGTTTGTTTATGCATTCCTGTTTTCAATAAGTCAGTTTGTACACCAATCGGTTCAAGCGTCTGTATCCTACCAAAGTTCAAACTTGGGGGAAATCAATGTCATATTGATGCAAGAGCATCCTCGGTGTAAGAGCAATCTTGCATCACCCAAAAATATTTATGTTTGCTTTTCAATAAGGGCTATCTTGTGCAGAGCTGTTATTTATGGAAACTTACTATTTTTAGTAAGCTGGTCATATGATCTCAAAATGTTCTGATTTCACAGTTGGAGGTTCATCCTAGTCATATCAGCATAGCAGTTGAGTTTCATTGCCACATCATCTTTATTGGTGAAGTTATTGAGATTTTTGGGTATGAAATATTTCGGGTCAATTTTGAAGGCCTTAGAGGCTCCGAATCGTGATTGACCCCCAGCTGACTAGCGCTAGCGCATGTTAGGTACTGTAGATCTCGTCATGGCATTTTTGAAAAGTGGTTACAATAGAAAAACAGAGCTACGGTTAAAAAGTTATGGCCTCTACAAGTTGGGCTGCCTAAAAACATATTTTGTATTTTTTTTTAGCCGACCCTATTGTAAAAATTGTGAAAATAAAATAATTCTATGTATAGTCGGCCTTAAGGACTAAATTTCTGGAACCTTCTCAAGCAATGGAAATTGCCTATATAAAGAAGGCCCATAGTATTGTCTAGGCAATTCTAGATATTGATTCGAGGCTTTTTCCTACAAAATATTGTAAGGGAATGCCCATGTGGCTTTGCATATTGTAATTCTGTAAGTTTTTAATTCCACATTTGTGGAGATAATAAGAAGCCCATTTTCTGTTCTTGCATATTGTTGTTGTTTCTCTATTTTTGTTATGTGTTTGTGGTATTAAGGGGAGCACCATTCATCAAGTGGTATCAGAGAAGGAGTTCCTGAGTGTGTAAACAGATCACTGACTGTGAGGCAGTTTCCACCAGAACCGTGGTTAGGGTTTCAGCGCATATCGCAAAAATGCCTCCATGAAGGGAACGTGGCGGAAGAGCTCATGTTGTAACACCTGAGGTTAGAGCTCTCCAGAGACAAGTGCGAGCATTGCATGAAGAGATTCACAGAGGAATGAATCATAATGTCAGAGACAAAAGCGAGATGAAGCCGAAGAAGAAAATCAAGGAGAAGTCAAAATTGTGAACAAGGAGGAAGAAAGACTTTTTCGGGCCATTTTCAAGATTGGGAAAAGACCTAAGATTGAGGTTCCTGCATTTTCAAAAAATCTTAACCCAGAGGAGTTGATTGACTAGATCAATGAATGTGAAGAATATTTAAGTATGAAGATATTCAGGATCCTGATAAGGTCAAATTTGCGAAGGTCAGACTGAAAGGTCATGCAAAGATCTAGTGGCAAGAGATTTAATTGGAGTGAAATAGAAGAGGAAAAGATAAAATCACAAGATGGGATCGAGTGGTGGATAAATTGAAGCAGCAGTTCATTCCTATTGATTATGAGTTTGACCTACTAAAGAAGATGCAAAGTTTGAAGCAAGTAGGAAGATCTATTCAGGAGTATATAAAGGAGTTCTATCGAGTCCTTGTCAAAACTGGCCATGTGGAAGCTGATAAGGAGAAAGTTGTATGTTACCTTATTGGGTTGAGGCCAAGCATTCAGGAGGAGCTGAATCTAGTCTGAATGAATAGTATTGAAGAGGCATACCAATTTTCCCTAAAAGTAGAGGAAAAGTTGAACAAGAAGTTCGAGAGTAGACAAAATGGAAGAGGTCACGGTGGATGGTCATATGGAGGCCGAAATCAAGATCTGAAAAAGAAGGCTAAGGCCAATAGCAGTCAAAATCAAAGAGGAAACAATTCCAATCATTTTCAAGATCAGAACAATAGAGATCAAAGAGGAAGAGGAAGAGGAAGAGGAAGAGGACAAGGTTCAAGAAGAGGAGGCTTTTGTGGAACATGTTTTCACTGTGGAGAAGAAGGTCATAGGGCATTTGAATGTCCTCAATGCTAAGGAAGGATGGATAGGAGAAATGAAAGCTAGGCCAGAGTGGCACATGTAGATGAAGATGTCAGATCTTTGAATTCTGAAGATGCTAAAAGAGGAGAAACGTTGATTAACAAAAGAGTCTTGTTGAGTGGTGAGAATGAACTTGAGCAAAGGAGGAGTCTGTTTCACACCAGGTGCAAGTGTGAGGGTAAATGCTATGATGTGATTATTGATAGTGGAAGCACTAACAATTTGGTGTCAAAAGAGATAGTGACAAAGTTGAAGCTCAAGAGATAGAAACACCCACATCCATATCAGATTGCTTGGGTGCAGGATGATCACAAGGTCATGGTTAGTGAACAATGCCTAGTAAAGTTTAAAATTGGCGGGTACAATAATGAAGTACTATGTGATATCATACCTATGGATGCATGTCACATGTTATTGGGTAGGCCGTGGCAGTTTGACAAATGTGATGTACACGATGGTCATGTGAATACCTATTCCCTGACAAAGGATGGAGTGTGACATAAGCTAAATCCATTGAAGGAGATTGAAGAAAAGGTATGTGGTAATGCAAGAATAACTTTTGTTGATGGAAGAAAATTCTTAGATGGTATGAGGCATGAGCACGTGTATTTTGCTTTAATTACAAAAGCTGGTAAAGATGAAGTAGAGGATGTACCTGTAGAGGTTGTAGATTTGTTGAATGAGTTTCAGAATATTGTATATGATAATGTACCTGATGAATTACCACCAGTAAAGAAGATTAGTCATCAGATAGATTTGATTTCAGAAGCCAGTTTTCCAAACAAGGCAGCACACAGAATGACACCAACAGAAAGTGAAGAGTTGAACAGACAAGTACATGAGTTATTGCAGAAGGGGTTGATTCAAAAGAGTTTGAGTCTTTGTGCTGTGCCAGTGGTATTAGAACAGAAGAAGAATGGAGATTGGAGGATGTGTACAAATTCCAGAGCAATAAACAAGATCACAATCAAGTACCAGTTTCCATTGCCACAAATGGATGATATTATGGATTGTTTGAGTGGAGCTGTGTATTTTTCAAAGATAGATCTGAAGAGTAGATATCACCAGATTCAGATCAGAGAAGGAGATGAATGGAAGACTGCCTTCAAGACAAAAGAAGGACTGTATGAGTGGTTAGTCATGCCTTTTGGGCTAACCAATGCACCAAGCACTTTCATGCAGCTTATGAATGAAGCTTTGAAAGAATTTCTGGGTAAGTTTGTCATTGTTTACCTTGATGATATTTTGATCTTTAGCAAGACATTGGAAGAACATATGATGCATATTCGTATGGTGTTTGAGAAGTTAAGAGATGATAAATTGTTGACTAATTTGAAAAAGTATAGTTTTGTGAAGGAGTTAGTGTATTCGGGATTTATAGTTTCAGTAGAAGGTCTGAAAATGGACCCAGAGAAAGTACAGGTTATCCATGAATGGCCTATTCCAAGGAGTTCTACTGAGGTAAGGTCTTTTCATGATTTGGCTAGATTTTATAAAAATTTTATCAAAAATTTTAGTAATATTTGTGGACCCTTGACTGAAGTAATGAGAGGGGATAGAAAAGAGTTCAAGTGGACTAATGGGGCAGATAAGAGTTTTAAACTATTGAAACAAAAAGTTACAGAACAACCTATTTTAGCACTTCTAAAATTTAATAAAGCGTTTCAAGTAGATTGTGATGCTAGTGGTATTGCAATAGGAGCTGTTATGAGCCAAGAAGGTAAAACTATTGCTTATTTAAGTGAGAAGTTAAATGATGCCAAGAGAAAATATTTTGTTTATGATCAGGAATTTTATGCTATAGTTTAGGCATTGAAGAAGTGGAGACACTATCTGCTTCCTAAGGAGTTTGTTTTGTATAATAATCATCAAGTTTTGCAATATTTGAATAGTCAAGGAAAGTTGAATCAAAGGTATTTGAAATGGGTTGAATTTTTGCAGAGTTATACATTTTTTTTGAAACACAGAAGTGGAAAGTCTAACAAGGTTGCAGATGCGCTTAGCAAAAGGAAACTATTACTGACAGAGATGCAGATTGAGGTGGTTGGGTTCAAGGAGCTCAATAATTTGTATCTAGAGGATCCTGATTTTGGTGAAGCTTGGAAAGCTTATAAAGAACCTATTACTCTAGAAAGAATGAAGTGGCTGGATTTCATCATTCAGGATGATATGTTATTTAAACAGAGTCAGTTGTGCATTCCAAGAAGTTCTATGAGGGAGAATCTCATCAAGGAGAAGCATAGCGAAGGATTGGCTGGACATTTTGGTCAAGATAAAACCGTTGCTTTGGTTAGTGAGAATTATTGTTGGCCACAGTTACAGCAAGATGTCAAGAAGTTTGTACAAAGTTACAGAGTATGTCAGATGGCGAAAGGAGTGAAGCAGAATATAAGGTTGTATTAGCCATTACCTATACCAGAGAAGCCTTGGGAGGATATCAGTATGGACTTTGTTCTTGGTTTACCAAGGACACAGTGAGGACATGATTCAATTTTTGTGGTGGTTGACAAATTTTTAAAGATGGCACATTTTATTCCCTGTAAGAAGACTAATGATGTTGTTCATATAGCAGAATTATTTTTCAGAGAAGTAGTGAGACTACATGGTTTTTCAAAGAGTATAGTTTCAGATAGGGACACTAAGTTTGTTGGATATTTCTGGCATACATTGTGGAAGAAGTTGAAGACAGATTTGAAGTTCAATTCATCACATCATCTACAAACTGATGGACAGACAAAGGTAGTGAATAGGAGTTTGGAAAATTTGCTGAGATGTATAGTTGGAGATAAGCCAACAGGATGGAATTTAATTTTTCCATAAGCAAAATTTACATACAATAATTCTGTCAACAGAAACACTGGTAAATCACCATTCCAAATTATATATGAGAGTAGTCCAAGAAATGCATCTAAGTTGAGAAAGATAGATAAAAGAGAAATAAGTAGTGCTGAAGTTGAAGATTTTATAGAACATTTGAAGAACATCCATGAAGAGGTGAGGAAGCACATTACCAAGATGAATGCGTAGTATAAGGCTAAGGCAAATGAGAAAATGAGGCATAAGGAATTTTGGGTTGGAGATGAAGTCATGGTTCATTTGTGAAAGGAAAGATTTCTGGTTGGTACATATAACAAGTTGAAAATGAAGAAGTTTGGGCCATGTAAGATACTAAGAAGCATGATTCAGGAAATGCATATGAGGTTGAGTTGCCTACTGAGTTGAATATTTCACTAGTATTTAATGTTTCAGATATGACAGAGTATCATGAAGGAGGTGTTGAAGATGAGGTTACAGCAGCACAGTGGAGTATTCCAGCAACCAGTTCAGATATCAAAGAGATTGAAGACATATTGGATAGTCATGTTGGTAGAAGCACAAGGAATAGGACATATGAAGAGTATTTGGTCAAATGGAAAGGATGACTTGTTGAAGATTCATCATGGTTAACAAAGGAGGAGGTTAACCGTCTTGATTTTCCTCTGCACACCTGAGTCGTGATAGGGTCACTTCTCAAATTACCCCGAGTGTCTGATGCAGGAGCATCCTAGGTGTAAGAGCAATCTTGCATCACCCAAAAATATTCTTGTTTGCTTTTCAATAAGGGATCTTGTGCAGAGCTATTATTTATGGAAACTTACTATATTTAGTAAGTTGGTCATATGATCTAAGAATGTTCTGATTTTACAGTTGGAGGTTCATCCTAGTCATATCAGCCTACCAGTTGAGTTTCATTGTCACATCATTTGTATTGGTGAAGTTATTGAGATTTTTGGGTACAAAATTTTTCAGGTCAATTTTGTAGGTCTTAGAGGCTCTAGATCATGATCGACCCCTGGCTGATTGGCACTAGCATATGTTAAGCACTATAGATCTCATCATGGCATTTTCGAAAAGTGGTTACAATAGAAAAACAGAGCTACGGTTAAAAAGTTATGGCCTCCGGAAGTTGGGTTGCCTAAAAGCATATTTTGTATTTCTTTTGAGCCAACCCTATTGTAAAAATTGTGAAAATAAAATAATTCTATGTATAGTCGACCTTAAGGGCTAAATTTCTGGAACCTTCTCAGGTGGTGAAAATTTCCTATATAAAGAAGGCTCATAGTGTTGTCTAGGCAATTTTGGGTAGTAGATCTGGGTATTGATTCAAGGCTTTGTCCTACAGAATATTGTAAAGAAATGCCCATGTGGCTTTGCATATTGTAATTCTGTAAGTTTGTAATTCCACATTTGTGGAGATAATAAGAAGCTCATTTTTTGTTCTTGCATATTGTTGTTGTTTCTCTGTTTCTGTTATGTGTTTGTGGTATTAAGGGGAGCACCCTTTATCACATATCCTATGGCCTCCAATGTATCTTAGATGTGTCATATCTAGTCAGAGTCCTTTGAAGCTTCATTTGAGTCAATCAGTCAGTCTCCTCTCCAGAAAGGATTTTGCATCTACAACAATGCAATCAAACTGAAAACTGAAAACAATCTATGATTTTACATGCTTTTATCTCCTTGTATGCTTACTAATTCACATTGAGATTTTTTGCAAATTGTGTCCCTTTGAGCTCTTTGATGATGTCCTTTATAGGATTTAGAGAGTGATGGATGGGGGCATAATCTTTTCTTTGTTTTCTACTTGTATATGAAAATCTAACAACTTTAAAAATTCTGGATTGAAATGGTGTCCGTCTGTAAGAGCCTCTATCTCGAATTAGATGGCCATAAGTACCTCGACCATTGATACCCAAAAAATTCAAAAAATTTTGATCTAACTATTGTCTTTTTGAGTGAGTTCTTTCTCTTATTGTGAAATGTGATCTTACCTAAGGATGTGAATGATAAAGGGTTGATGAGGCATAGTAATGTCTTGATTTTAATATAAGTTTTTATAATGTGGACACACTATTTGTGCTTTGATAAAACATTCCTGAACACTTGTTGTAATTATCTTGTGAACTTATGCCAGAAACAACTAGAACCTACTAAACCTATGGGTAGTGTGTATGACATGTTTTTCTTAATACTATACATAGAATACAATATTTCATATAACTATTTTAAGCTATGCTCTAATATTTGAGTAAAAGTAGGAATGTTATCTTGCATGCATATTTCGGATGTTGCTAACTTTTCAGGTGAATGAGGAGTGACACAAGGAGTGGTGATTACAACATTCAAGGAGGAAGACATTGAAGACCCGTCATGGCAGAGAAAGCGCAGTTCAGTTCCATTGAATAAGTCACACCTGCAAAGGAGTTCCAGAGAATATAGGGGATACAACTTGCTATATTTCTTGCAAGTTGTTATTCTGTTGCTTGGCAGTAAATGTGTTATGTCATGGTTGATCTTCCGCCTTCTTTTCTCGTGATGTTTGCTTAAGACTTTTATGAATTTTTTTAATAAGAATCCAATCCTATTTATATTGGATCTTGAATTATCCTAGGAAGCTAATGAGAAAATAGATAATGTTGATTTAGACTCAGAAGTTACTTTCTTGTTCTTCATGGATTGTTCAGTTTCTATGTAATCAAAGAAGGATTTTAATGGAAGAAAGATTTTGAAGCATTTGTTGTGTTCATAGTTAATTGAAACCGACCAAGGGGGTCCACTTGGGAGGTGGAATAGATTTAGGTAGAATAGATTTATTTCCTACAGTTTCCTATTTTTAGATAGATTTACTATATTAGCCCTGTAGCATTGTTACTGTGAAGTTCCTGCAGCACTTGCAGAAAATGATCATAGTGGATGTTCTAGGTTGTTAATTAGTTTAAGTTCATTCTTGAAGCTTCTTGCAATTATCCGTTGTTAGCCAAGGTGTGTTTACTATTTTGTATTAGCAACATAGATTCTTCTAATGCATTTTTACATTCCTGCAGCATAGGTGTTATGACTCCTAAAGGAACTTAGTGCACAAACTGTGCTGGCCCATTTCAAGTCCTACGTCCTTGGGTTGACAATTCAAGTGTATTTCATGATGGAATAGATAATCTTTAGAATAGATATATTATCTTTGAAGGAGAAACAATGGTGTGATTATCTTCATCTATTGTGAAACCGTACAATTTTGGCGCCGCTGTCAGGGATGGTGTCAAGCTAGGAACCTTCATGAGTCATTTATTTTTAGATTAGTTTGTTAGTTAGGAACTGCAAAGTTGTGAGCTTGATTAACAAGTCACCAATTTCTTGCATGCATCAAAGAAGGAGAGATGTCCATGGTAGATTCCTTCCTAAGGAGCCTTTGAAAGCAAAAGAAGAATTCGAAGAACCTGAACTAACATTTCTAGATGCAAGCCCAGAGTTTACTGCATCATCATCTTTAGTAGAAGAAGACATCCATAAAATATTTGACCTTCATCCATTTAAGGAAATATTGACCAGCTTCCATATTAACTCCACTCCAGGACCACCTGTTGTTTAGAATCCTCTAACAATTACCAATTTTCAGCCACAATTTCAATATCCCATAACTCCAGCTATGGCAGCTCCCACATTTCCATTTCCAATACCAAGTCTTGTCAATAATCCCAATCTCAAAAATATAACTGCATCAGCTTTACCAAAGTTTTATGGTCTCATCACAGAGGATCTTGATACTTTCCTATTTGAATTTGATATCATGTGCTAGAGATTTGACTACAATAATGACAGTCACAAGCTAAAATTATTCCCAGCCACACTAAAAGAGTCAGCTTTAAAATGGTTTATGGGCTTGGGGGCAAATGTAGTAGCAAATTAGGATGATATGAGATGCATATTTCTTAAAAAGTATAAGGAATATTTTAGGGGAAATGATTCAAAAGGTGATGACATTTTTAGAATGTCACAATGGGAAGATGAAACATTAGAAGATTATATATCTCACTTCCTGTTCAACTTACAAAAGAACCCACAACACACCCTGCAGGAGGAGTCCCAGAAGCTAATTTTTCTTAGAGAAGTAAATGAGAACTGTCTTGAAGCATTGGATTTGATGGCAGGAGGAGATATATCCCAATCTTCATGGGATGACCTTCAGAAGATTTGTTAGAATTACTCTAGGTCAGCAGTAAAGAAAGGAAGGGGATTTCGCTCAGTAATAGCCAAAGGAAGTGGCTCTGGTATTTCAAAGATGGAAATTTCAAATTTGTTGTCTAATTTCAAATAGGACATCATCAATGATGTCACCACACATTTGAATACAATGGTTGCTAAGAAGAAACATGCAGAAGCTAAGGAGCAATTAGCTGAGTACTGTCCACACTGCTAGAAATAGAAGAAAAATTGTCATTGCAAATTGGTCGCTAATGTGGAAAACCAGCATCTTCCAACTGAGTACCTAAAGATAGAAGGAGAAGATGAGCAATTATTCTTCATTGCTCAATGTTGGCCATGGGCCCCATGTCAAGGTATGCCCCAATACCCTTTACAAAATTCAAATCCATATAGTAATCAATGGAAAAACCATAGTGTCCAAGGTCCTCCACAATATAATCAACCTAGTTGGAATAATGCTTGACAAAATAATCCACAAAGTCAATGGTATCCTCCATAGTTCCAAAACCAATGGCCACAATTCCAAAACCAATGGCAACCACCCCAGGGGAATTGGCAGTCTACAAACCAATGGAGAGGACCTCAGCAATGGTCTAACAATACTGGATACCCACCTTTACAACCTCCAGCAAATACACCTACACTAATGCTACTTCCTGCAAATTTTGGACCTCAAAAATAGACTCAGTTGCCTACACAACCTCAGCCAAATCCAAATAACCAACAGCAACAACAACCAATGTATGTTGTTGATGCTCATCAGTATCCTGCTTATGCTCTAAATGTTGCAGATATACATTTGAGATCTAGTACAACCTTACTAGCACCTGAACCACCTTTAATAACTAAAATACTAGATCTTCCTACAGCATTAGCACCAGCAACTTCTCTACCACAAGTGGTTGACCCAGCAAATGTAACTAGTACAGTTCAAACTCAAACTGCAGTTGAACCTCCTTTTCCACAAAAGCTTATCCAAAGTAAACCTACACAAACAGAGGAGAAATTCTTTGACATTATTGACCAGTTGAAGAACATGCATGTCCAGATTCCTTTGTTCCAAGCTATTAAAGATGTTCCTCTTTATGGAAAAGCAATCAGAGAAGCCTGTCTTAAAAAGGTTGGGAGGAAGAAAAAGGACCCAACCACAATCCATGTTATAGGACAATTGGCTGTCATTATGTTAGAAAAATTGGTTATTCCTAAATATTCTGATCCAGGAAGTCCAGTTGTGAATGTGATTATAAATGGTTAGTCAATCAAAAATGTCTTGATTGATCTTGGTGCAACTATAAATGTAATGACTAAAGATACTATGAAAAAGCTGAACATGGAAGGAATACGAGCTACCCCAACAATTCTGCAACTTGTCGATAGTTCTACTATCACTCCTGATGGAATGATAGAAGACATAGTAGTAGCCCTAGATTCTCTAGAGTACCCTACAGATTTTATGATTCTATCTCCAAAAGTCAACTTAGCTGGTTACCATGTCATTTTAGGACGACCATGGTTAGCTACAGCTGATGCAAATATAAGTTGTAGGTTAGGAAATATGACCATATCAGATGGACAGGAAACAAAGAAATTTGTCCTGTATCCTCCAGCACAACCCCAACCAGATTTAAGCACACCTGTATGGCCAGATTTAGGAGATGGAGAGGAAGAGTTAAACTCTATTGTATAGCTTATGATGTTACATAGACAGTCTTTCCTAAAGCTACAGGAGGAAGATTTAGTAATTCAGAGTATTCTTAATAATACTTGTGTGGTAGAAAAGGATATATCTGACAACTCTGTGTTGGAACTAACTACATATGAGGAACATACTAAGAATTGTTTTCTGCCTAAGGAACTAGATATTATCCATCATCTTTTACCATGTGAACTACATACAAGTCCCATCTCTGAAGTTGCTATGGTTAATCTCACAACTACTGTTGAGTTGTCAAAAGGTCATAATCTCCATGTCAATAACAAATTGCCTCCCAAATAGCTAGAATAGTTAATAGAACTTCTCCAAAAACATGAAAAAGCTTTTGCATGGGATTATGGAGATATGAAAGGATTGAGCCCCACATTATGCACTCATAGAATATATATCAATGAAGGGTTCCTGCCACTCCGTCAACCCCAAAGGCGAATTAATCTAGCACTCAAAGAAATAGTTAAAACTGCTTGATGCTGGTTTCATATACCCCATATCTGATAACTAGTGGGTCTCACCTCTAGTTATAGTACCTAAAAAGGGGGGGCAATGATAGATTTGTGTAGATTATAGAGAATTGAATAAGACAACAAAGAAGGATCATTTTTCTTTACCATTTATTGATCATGTTTTGGATACTCTGGCTGGTAAGAACTATTTTTATTTTCTTGATGGATACAATGGTTATAATCAGATAAGTATAGCTCCAGAGGATCAGGATAAAACTACATTTACATGCCCATGGGATACTTTTGCATACTCTATGTTTCCATTTGGCCTATGTAATGCTCCAACAACATTTCAAAGAGCTGTAATAAGTATTTTTGTTGACATCTCACACGACTGTATGGAAATATACATGGATGATTTTACAGCGTTTGGAGTAACCTTTCAGGAGGCTTTAAAAAATCTTGAAAAGGTTCTTGTCTGATGCAAAGAACATAACCTATCACTTAATAGTGAGAAATGTTTCATGCTCATGCAGGAAGGAGTAGTGCTTGGTCATTTTATATCAGCAGCAGGGATACAAGTGGACCCAACCAAGATAGAGGTAATCCTAACATTGCCCATACCTACTAAACCAAAGGATGTAAGATCTTTTTTAGGTCATGCTGGCTATTATAGGTGTTTCATTCAAAATTTTAGTCAAATAGCTAGTCCTTTGTATACACTAGTGACTAAAGAAGCTGAGTTCATTTGGACACCAGCATGTAATGAATCATTCCTGCAGCTTAAGAAACTCCTCACCATAGCACTAGTTCTTAAGGGACCAGATTGATCTATTCCATTCCATATCCATACTAATGCATCAGACTATGTTGTAGGTGTTGTATTAGGACAAAAGTCTACTAACCTTGAAAATGCAATCTACTATATTAGCAAAAGTCTCTATGGCCCTGAACTAAACTACACAGTAACTGAGAAGGAACTTTTAGCTATAGTTTATGAATTGAATAAATTCAGACACTATGTAGCTTGCTATCCTATATTTGTTCATACTAACCACTCAACTATGAGTACTTAATGAACAAACCTACTATAACTGGCTGATTGACAAGATGGCTATTGTTATTGCAGGAGTTTGATATTACCATTGTTGATAAGCCAGGAAAGGCCAATGTAGTTGCTGACTATTTGTCCAGAATTCAACTTGCTGATGAAGATCCAACTCCAATTCAAGATACATTTCTAAATGAGCATTTATTCCATATAACAACCCATACACCATGGTATGCAAATATAGAAAACTATCTTACTGCAAATAAAATGCCACCACACTTCTCCCAAAAAGATAGGAAGAAGCTTGTAGAGAAAATTTTTCATTATTCATGGATTGATAGCAATCTCTTCTATACTGGACCAGATCAAATCATGAGGAGATGTGTCAGGGAAGATGAAATATATGACATACTACATGTCTGTCATGATGAACCATGTGGGGGCCATTTTTTAGGAAAAAGAATAGCATTACAGATACTTACAACTGGATATTATTGGCCAACACTACACAAGGATGCAGCAACTTATACTACTAAGTGTGACAAATGCCAAAGAATGGGTCGACCAACAAGATCAAATGAGATGCCACTCAATCCATAGGTTGTTGTAACACCCTTTAACAAGTGGGGTATGGACTTCATAGGGCCAATTGACCCACCATCAAATGGTAAATCCTACATCTTAGTATGTACGGATTATTTAACAAAATGGGTAGAAGTCAGGGCGATGAAAAATGCAAGAGATGAGAAAGTAGGTAAATTCTTATATGAAGAAATATTCACATGCTACGGAGTTCCTAGAGAACTTGTCATAGATCAAGGAGCCCAGTTCACATCAAATTTGATCACTGAACTTATGAAAGAAAATAGCATAAGGCACCGAAAATCCAGCCCTTATCACCCTTAGGAAAATGGGCAAGTAGAAGTCACCAACAAGGAAATTGAAGCCATTCTAACCAAGACAGTGCAAATACATAGAAGGGATTGGAGCATCAGATTAACTAAAGTTGTTTGGGCTTACAGAACAATATGGAAGACAACAACTACATTCACCCCATTTGAACTTGTGTATGGCAAAGCAGCAATGTTGCCCATTGAATTTGAACATAAAACATTACACACTACTCTGGAATTAAACATCAGTCTTCTTGCAGCACAAGAAGAGAGACTTCTCCACTTGAACTCACTGGATGAGATGAGAAAGATAGCTTTGGAAAGAACAAAGATCATCCAAAAACAAAGAAAGAAATGGCATGATGCACATATCAGGAATAAACAATTCCAAGTAGGAGATTGGGCTCTACTATATGATTCTTGATACAAGGAGACACCAGGAAAATTGTAGACTCAGTGGCTAGGGCCTTATGAAATACAACATATATTCGACAATGGAGTCATTCAGCTGACAACCATTGATCCAGTCCAGTTCAAACTTCTTGTAAATGGCCACTAATTGTGACTCTATCATAAACCACAGACCAAGGATGAGTTCCTGCAGCAGTTCCAACCAAGCAATTTACCAACTCTAATGGATATAGTTCCTACAGCGGAGGGTACAAGCCTTCTTCCTGTAGTCGTACCATAGCAAGCCTTTGATGAACAACACATAATAAAACCTCATTCCATATGAGGTCCATTCTTTCACTCACTTTTTCATTTTCTTCTTATCAATTCATCTCATTTCTTTATCTACCATCCACTCACCCTCCACGTCACCCACAAATTCTATTTTTAATGCTTTCAATAAAACACGTCGTCAGCACCTTTTCGGTGATCACCAGACTTCACCAACTCATCAACTTGCATACGGATGCATGATTTAATAGTTTGAGGTACAAATTTTTACTTTCTTCTCATTTTTAGTGCATAAGTTTCAATAATTATATATAATACTGCATTAAATGTATGGTATAAGCCTAAAGCCAGTTTCCCAATCCTGTGTGAAAATTTTTAAGTGTGGACACTTTTCAAAATTTTGGGGGGGGTATGGAAAGTGTATTTATTTCCAAGTGTCATCTCCACGTCACCCTAGTCATGTCCACATTATATGTTGTACTTTGGTTGCGGTCTGTTTTAATTTTTAAATCTTTATTGTATCTATCGTACCTTGTCATTCCAATTTTGGGAAAGATCTCCTCAGTTTGACATGACTTAAAAGGACTATCATTTATGCAAAGAACACTCCCAGTTAAAACATTAATGTCCTTCACAATTATTTTGCATGCCAAACATAACGGAGCTGTGATAAGAGAATGTGGTATCGGCATTTCTCAAAAAAATCATTTTGAATTCTGAGAAGAAGGTATTTGCAAAGTGTTATCAGGGTGGTGGAAATAGAGAAATTTAAAACTAGGAATTTTGAGGATGGGAGGTCAATTGCAGAGACATGAGCCAGTGTTCCATGGTATTCTACTAGCGGATGTGGAAGCAGTCCATACTTTCAATGCCTGTGGATGGCTTGGCTACTTCTTGCAGTTAACAGAATACAATGACGAAATAGCAATGGAGTTTATGAGGACATTTGATGAAGGAGAAGCCACAGTATGGAGATTGAATGTGGTTGCTACTGAGGAGCAGATAGTAGAAGTCACAGGACTACCAATTAGTGGAGAGCATTACCCAAATGAACATGACGCTAGGTCATCGCGGGCACAGTTTTCTCAGTCGAGTGACCCTCCATTGGAAATCTCAAAGCAAGGGTGTAAGAGACTCTCTCTCCCAGCGTCGTATCTAGAATTGGCAAACCATATCATCAGGTATTTGACCTATGAAGGTAGATTTTCAAACTTACATGCTCATCATTTTAAGCTCCTCAGTTGTGTAAGGCATAACATTCAAGTCAATGTTCCAAATTTCCTTTATAATATGTTGTGTATAAGTGCTAAGAAAACTCAAAAAGGAAATGCAACCTCTATTTCTCATCATGTCCTAGTTAAAATTTTAGTTGAAAGGTCTCTTCGAGATTCTTCCCTTGTATCATGAGCATAATTTGTTGAATTTAAAACCTTGTAGCCTCAAGCCAACCCTGTCTAGCAAGATTTAGGGAATGAGGAAGAAATTGAGGGACCTAGTCAGAATCCAGCTGAAACAAAGAAAGAATCGGTATTACCTCCTATTGATAAAATTGTTGAGCCTATTTTAGAAGGTGATATACCTAGCTCTACCATGGATAAAGGCAAACATAAGGTTGGTGAAGAAAGCCCTAGTTTTAAAAGGGAGGACAAAAACCCTACTGGTCAAGTGACAAAGAGAAAGAGGTCTATTCCTACAACAACTAATCCTACAGCATCTACCCCAGTACCATCTAGACCAAAATGGACCCGCAAAATAGTAGAGGTTAAAGAGGTTCTTGTGCATCAAAGCCCTTACATGTGAGGTCAAGTCTCAAAACCTCATATAGAACAGAAAGTTGAGAATATTCCAGATGACTCCCCTATATAGTTGGAACCCCAAAATGTGGAGGCATGTGAAAATAAGTCTGACAGTGAAATACCACAAGGTGATCAAGAAATGTGTGAGCCAAATCCTGTTGTAGCTCCAGAAAATGCCCCTGAAAATGTTCAACCTACTTCTCCACCAGTCCCTATATATACTAATGTTTCTATCATCCCTTATAAATCCTCCTGGTACACCCATTATTTCCAGCAAGTTGCTAAGGAGCAAAAGAAGAAAGCCATGGCTCAAGAATTTCCTCCGTCTACAATTCAATCTATATTATTTGGTTTGTACAATCACTTCATCTTTCAAAAGACCTTGTGGAAACAAGAGAGAGACCAAATGCAGAAAGTAATATCTGATAAAGACAAGGAAATTGAATCCCTCAAGGAACAACTTGAAAAAATAGAAACAAAAGATGAATAAGGCACTGAAGATAACTGGCCAAGTCATGACCTATAGATCACCACCAAGGGTGTATTCTATTTGTTTGAAGGAACAGTTTCTATTATTTCAATTAATGATGACAATCAGGGATATTAACTCTGAATTTAAAACTGCTCAAGATTTCTATAATGTGTATTAGACTCTGCCCACATGGCAGAAGAATTTGTTGTGTGAACTCTATCTACATAATTTCATAATTCCACATGAAACAGAGTGGAATCCTCTGCTTTACATAGGAGATGTTCACCTTAGGGCTTTAATGTCTTGGATGCACAATGAGACAAACTATGACCAGCAGTTAAATGCCTACAGAGATCTTGAAAAGTCTGAACCTTTACCACTACGGGCTGAATCACATAAGCTTGATGATCTCTTAAGAGATTGGTTCAAATTAACCTATGGAAAACCAAAACTAGAAATTAGGGCTAAAGTGTTTGCAGAAAGAGAAAAAGTTTATAGAGATTACCAGACACTCCCAAATTTCACATAGCAAAGATCTTTTTTAGGGATTAGGAACAGGTGGAGCCGATTGCCAGATGCCTTCAGAAAGGCAGAAACACATAGTCCTATCAATTATGAGGTAGCTGTTCACAGGGTGACTAAATATATACAACTAGGATGACAGATTAGAAAGGAACTATGGATGCCCTTATCCTTTCAGCCTCCTACTCTTCTTTGGCCTCTTTATGATAATAGTGCTACTAAACTAGACCTGCTAGTTGAGGAGCACAGAGGTGATCACTGGGAGCACAGTAGAGGATTCTACTACACCTTCAGAAGTGGGAAAAAGGGGAGAACCTCAGTCAAAGACTTCAGAGAAATGTAAAAGAAGTATAATGCTTGAGGACAAGCATTTGGATAGTGGGGGGCAGATGATGAGGCATATTAATGTCTTGATTTTAATATAAGTTTTTATAATGTGGACACACTATTTGTGCTTTGATAAAACATTCATGAACACTTGTTGTAATTATCTTGTGAACTTATGCCAGAAATAGCTAGAACCTACTAAACCTATGGGTAGTGTGTATGACATGTTTTGCTTAATACTATACATAGAATGCAGTATTTCATATAACTATTTTAAGCTATGCTCTAATATTTGAGTAAAAGTAGGAATGTTATCTTGCATGCATATTCTAGATGTTGCTAACTTTTCAGGTGAATGAAGAGTGACACAAGGAGTGGTGATTACAGCATTCAAGGAGGAAGACATTGAAGATCGGTCATGGCAGAGAAAGTGCAATTCAGTTCCGTTGAATAAGTCGCGCCTACAAAGCAGTTCCAGAGAATATAGGGGATACAACTTGCTATATGTCTTGCAAGTTGTTATTTTGTTGCTTGGCAATAAATGTGTTATGTCATGGTTGATCTTCCGCCTTCTTTTCTGGTGATGTTTTCTTAAGACTTTTATGAATGTTTTTAATAAGAATCCAATCCTATATATATTGGATCTTGGATTATCCTAGGAAGATAATGAGAAAATAGATAATGTTGATTTAGACTCAAAAGTTACTTTCCTGTTCTTCATGGATTGTTCAGTTTTTATGTAATCAAAGAAGTATTTTAATGGAAGAAGGATTTTGAAGCATTTGTTGTGTTCATAGTTAATTGAAACCAACCAAGGGGGCCCACTTGGGAGGTGGAATAGACTTAGGTAGAATAGACTCATTTCCTACAATTTCCTATTTTTAGATAGATTTACTATATTATTCCTATAGCATTGTTACTGTGAAGTTCCTGTAGCACTTGCAAAAAATGATCATAGTGGATGTTCTGGGTTGTTAATTAGTTTAAGTTCATTCTTGAAGCTTCCTGCAATTATCCATTGTTAGCCAAGGTGTGTTTACTATTTTGTATTAGCAGCATAGATTCTTCCAATGCATTTTTACATTCCTGCAGCATAGGTGTTATGACTCCTAAAGGAACTTAGTGCACAAACTGTGCTAGCCCATTTCAAGTCCTACATCCCTGGGTTGACAATTCAAGTGTATTTCATGATGGAATAGATAATCTTTAGAATAGATATATTATCTTTGAAGGAGAAATAATGGTGTGATTATCTTCATCTATTGTGAAACCATACAAGGGTCACTACAGGTAATTCACATTGGATTTAGAATGATCTCTTGACTGCTTGATGTTTTTATAACGCAAGGCATATTCTGGTCATCATGACATTTATGTTTTGATGCTTATACAAATTTTTATATCAAAATAGACATGATATTAAGGTCATCCTAGTGTTTGTGCCTTGGTGCTTGTATCTAATCCGACATTCTGAAGAAAAAAAATCAAGATTCATATGTCCATGGATGTCTAGCTAGTGGGTGTTGTATTGATTCTTGTGCATACAAATCAATATTCATATGTCTATAGTTTCATAACTAGTGGGCATTGTATTGATTTATCCAGTTACCTAAAAAGTTCAATGAAGAGAACAAATCAACACATGATCAATGACTAGGTCCTAGGTCCTAGGTTTGCATTTCATTTTGCACTTTGCATGATCTCACAAATCACTTGAACACTTAAACGATTCTTCAAAAACCAAAAATGCTAAACATGACATAAGGACTGAGCATTGTATGAAGGTTCCTCGAATGAAATAGCAAGTAGAATCCATTTTTGGGATCAAAATTGAAATCTAAAATCATTTATATTATCAACTGCTTGCATAATTGACCTTTAATCATCATAGAAATCCAAAATTCAACTTAACTGATTAGCTTACATCAAACTATCAAATATCAAACCTAGTAAAACTTGGTCTCCATGACCTCTAAATGATGCAAAACACATTCTTGAATGTGTACAACCACTTCTCAAATCAATTAACATGCTTCTAAACTATTCAATGATGACTTTTCTTGTCAGATTTCAATTTTTATCCCGAAGGGGGCATAGTATTGCACATCATTCAAAGTCTGTAACTCTAAATCTATCAATCAAATATTTCTTTTAGTAATCAAGACAATAACCACGTCTAGTTGTTGATTCATCTAAAGACCTTGTCATTTGGGGCACATCGCTTGGGGCATATCAGATTCATCGAGATCCATATCAATTTGGTATCCTAAATCTATCTTGTAAATTGTATCAACTTTCGTAACTATCGGTTCATTAACGTCATTTCCTTGTTTCTTCATAACTGATGGGTTTAGGATGTGATACCAATATGATTCATACAAGGACATTCAGGTCTGAAATTAGGCATTTTGACACTTTTTTGTAATTATTGGTTCATTGTTGTTATAGTTAACATTATCTTTGGTCATTCAGGACCTAACATCTTCAAATCTTTCAATCACTTTCTATCTCAAATCAATTAATCTTTCAAATCAGTTTCAATCTCAAACATCTTTATCATACATAGACTATTCTTTGAACCACTACGCTTTGCACAGTGATTCAAAGAGGGGCAAAATGTAATACCCCAAAAATGGGCTATAGGTTCATTGACCTCCTACATCTTCAAATTTGAACAAAATTGACATCAAAGTCCTAACCTAAGGCACATCGGCACATTATCAAATTCTAATTGATTTTATCCTAAATTCTGCATCGGGGAATATTCTTTGAATATTCCTACTTTATCATAATTATCTTTAATTTAATTATTATTTGGCGATAAATCCTATTTATCCTAAAGTTTGATTAATTGAATATTCTGAATATTTAATTAATTAGATTTAATACTGCCACTTAATTGTTTTATTAAATTTAATTAAATTATTCCTAAATTGTATTGTTTTATTTTGACAATAAATCTTAAATCTCATGACTAATTGATTAAATTCTTATTTAATTAATTCATGTCAGTTGTCAATTTTTAATAATATAGTTTTTTAATAAAGTTTGATTTAATAATTGATTAACCCATAAATCAATTGTTTTATTTTAAAATCAGTTAAGTTGAGAATAAATCACTTTATTTTTAAATTAATTCATAATTAAATCATGCACAATTAGAAAAGCAGGCAACTAGAAATTAACAATCAATTTTAAAATTGAAACTCAACATCTGATGATGAGTTGAAATCTGATCTAAACTCTATTTTGAGATAAACACTGCTTTTGCATGATTTCTGGTGAGTTAATTATCTATGATTTCCTAATAACTCAAAAATCAACCTGAGTTTATCAAGAGTGATTTATGGCTTTTCTCAATCATCTTCAAAGCCCTAGATTTCTATAAAATCAAGGCTTAGCTCTTCATAATTAGGTCTCTCGAAATTGCATCCTCACTCTGGCAAATTTGTGACTAAAGAATCAATCTTTTTTGAATCAAGGCTATTGTGATTTTTTCATTTATTATTTTGAGCATTCATAGTTTCATATTCATCCATATCATTCTTAGATTAAATCTACATTCAATTTCAATTTCATTCATATAGCTTAGATTCATATAGTTTTTCATCCTAATTGCATAGAAAATACAAAAATATAGATTAATCTGTATTCATATAGTCTTTCATATTTTGCATTCAAATCCTTCATTTAGGTGTTGCACTGTCACTGATCTTGATTCCAATCTGAGAACATCATACTCGTACCTACTAGAAGGCAGTAAATCACCTGGTTAGCTTAGTTTCAATTATTTGCAAGATTTTGATTTCTGCTAACCTCTAATGTTTTACTAAAGTGTTGTGTCTACAGCTAGGTACAAAATTCACACACACAATATGTTGATTGTGTTGAAATCTACATGGATGCCTTTATTGCATATGTATCCATGTTTGAGGAGGCTCATGCCAACTTAGAAAAAGTTCTTAAAAGATGCCAGGAACATAATCTCTCTCTTAACAGTGAGAAGTGCTATATGATGATGGAGGAAGGAGTTGTTTTAGGGCACTACCTTTCATCATTTGGTATTCAAGTTTACCCTACCAAGATAGAAGTCATTAATACACTTCCAACTCCAATAAAGAAAAAGGATGTTAGAATTTTTCTAGGCCATGCTAGTTACTATAGGAGATTCATCAAATATTTTAGTCAAAATTTGCAACTCCATTGTACAATCTCTTAAAGAAAGAAGCATAATTTGAATGGACTAAGGACTATGAGCAATGATTCTAACAGTTGAAGGATGTCTTGACTAAAACACCTATCTTGAGAGGACTTGATTGGAATTTTCCATTTCATATCCATACAGATGCCTCAAATTATTCCATAGGAGCAGTGCTTAGACAGAAAGAAGGAATAGTTGAGCATGCCATATATTACATTAGAAAGAATCTACAAGGTGTTGAACTAAATTACTCAGTCACTAAGAAGGAATTGTTATCAGTTATCTATGCACTTAATAAATTTAGACACTACATTACTGGTTATGAAGTATTTGTGTATATCAATCACTCAATAATCAAGTACTTGATGAACAAACCTGCTATCTCAAGTAGGTTGGCTAGATGGTTATTCCTCATGTAGGAATTTGATATCAAAGTCATTGATAAACCAATAAAAGATAATGTGGTAGCTAATTTTCTATCAAGATTGCATGTTCTTGATGATCCCATAGCTATAGATGATAGATTTCCTTATGAACATTTATTTTCTATCATTACTCATAATCCATGGTATGCAGATATAGAAAACTACCTTGCTACAAGAATTACCCTACCACACTTCTCTCCTAAGGAGTCATAAGAAGATGTCTTTGTTGGATTACCCTACCACACTTTTCTTGGATTGCTAGATTTGTGTTCTAGACAGGTCCGGATCAAGTCATAAGAAGATGTGTTTGTGAAGATGAGACATATGACATCCTTCACGCATGTCATGATGAACCATGTGGAGGGAACTTTGTAGCAAAATGAACAAAATTAAAGATTCTAACCATTGGTTATTACTGGCCTATGCTACACAAGGATGCTTCTAAATATACAAGATAGTGTGACAGATGTTAAAGAATGGGACACCCAACTAAATTGGATGAAATTCCCCTGTAGCCATAGGTAATTGTAAAACCATTTGATAAGTGGGGTATTGATTTTTTAGGACCTATAGAGCCTTCCTCTCATGGTAATTCCTATATATTAGTTTGTACTGATTATGCAACTGTTATACACTAAGTTTGTACCCTTGTTTTCAAGCTCTCATAGTCTTGATAACCTAGTATAACATGGGAATCATCTGCAGGTGTGGGACCTATGCTAATGAAGATGAGACCTCTAGGTTCTAGGCTGGTTCCTCTTGGATAATCACCTTAATTTTCTTCTTGACATGAAAAGTAAAACTTTTGAGGGAAAGGGATAGAAGGAATGCTTAGAAAGGGAAATGACTTGAAAGAAAACTACCTACTAAGTGATACACCAAAATTAGGGTTTGGATCTCAGTATAGAGGAATGGAATCAATGAAAGGCTTAGGTCTAGTAGGTCACAACTTACTAAATAGGCTTGCATAAGTGTTTCATAGGAGGGCTTGAACATAAGACACAACCTATGACCTGCAAGCAAACATTCACTTCTGCAACTTGGTGTAGGATTGAGACAAGACTGTTAGGGGGCTGAAGTATACCCACAAAAACATCTAAATCAGATCAAACACAATAACCCACACAATTACAAAAAGTAAGAGGGATCAGGAACCCTAAGATATCATTGAAAACATCATATACTTTGATCCAACAAGAGATAGTTCAGACAAGGAAGCATAGGGACATGAAGAATTGTCACAAAATACCTCTACAATGTTTGAATAATCAATGGGAGATTTTCAACTGTATAAGCCAGAGGGTAGAAATGATACCATAAATGACCCTTAAGAAAAGTGAAATTCTTCTACAATTGTCCAACTCTCTGCTCAAAAGCTCTAAAAATACAATATATACATACTCAACTGCACACAGGCAGGAGTCAAAAACCTAACTAGGGTTACAAAATTAAACAATGATATCAAACCCTAGGGTACTGATCACCTAGTATGAAAATCTCTGAGAACACTAGTGATCAAATCATATCTTTCCTCACAGGCATCCATCTAGTAATGAGCTCACTTGCAGGCACAACAACCTCGACTTACCAACCCACCTGCAACTCCACTAAGCCATGAAGGCTCCAAATCTGATTATATTTTCTTGGGAGCAGTACTATTCAAAAGGTGGCGCCAACTCTTTCTATTACCTCCTATCATGAAAACATGGAAAAAGACCCTACAATGCTAGCCAATAGTCATATCCATCATCCTCACAACCACCACCATCCTAAGAAATCAATTCTTGAGCTACCCGACGTTGTGCATGGCTGAAAGAACGCAAAACCCTTGCAGAGATTTTTGAATTTTGAAATATAATGGCTAGCACAAATTTTAAAACATAACCATCAATGAGAAACCCTTCCCAGTAGATGAACGGTTGCGATGCACCTAAAAATAGCTTGAAAACCCATCACTAACAAGTCAAAGCCACCGTGGAAGTCAGCAACCAATGAAATGCGAGCAAATCAGCACATCTGATAGACTTGGACCCACGACCTGCAAAAAGAGCATCAGACGGTTGTCGCAAGATTGCAAGGGCTTGGAAGATCCCTTGCAATCAAGCGACAACCATAGATCTTCAGTCGACTGACAACCCACCGAGCCCATGCTAACATGGCACTACATCACCAACCCTGACCAATCACAAATGCACAGTTCGGACTATGTGGTAGGACCCACTAACAAACAGACCCACTGCAACACCAGTCACCACTACGTGGACCAATCAAACATGAGCACATCAGCAAGAAAGGACCCACCGTTAGAGCCTCAATAATAAAGTAAGATCGACGGTCGGCGCATAATCTCATGTGTCAGAGAAACCCCATGAGATTATACGCCAGGTGTTGATCTAAAAGGGACATAGTCTGTCGGGCCCACTCTAAAAATTGGACAAGTCACTACCTCTCGACCAATAGGAAGCCTCCATGTAGGAAAACATGGTAGTGGACCCACTTGACTTTGAAGCACTAGAGGGAAAGGAAATCTACGGTCGTCGCAAGATCGCAAGCCTCTGACAGACCCTTCATGAACTTACGATGACTGTTGATCTTGCTAAACTGGGACCCCACAAGCTGAGACCACCAAACATTTAAGTGACTTTGTGACTAAAGGAAGAATAGACTACCCACTAAATCACTAACCGTTGAGGACCTAACCATGAAATAGTGGCGTATTATGCAAACAAGGCATTCGCTAAATCATTGGAAGGGAAAGGTAACCGTTGACTAACTTAGAGAACTAGCGACTAGTCAATGAGAAATTAGCACACATGGGTATTAATAACTTAAGTGGCTAATAAAGTAACAAGGAATTAGAATGAAGGCTTAGGGTTTTCAGGGTTTTATGCCTCCAACGGCTAGTTTTATGAATTTTTTACCTGCAGACCAGAGGATAAAACAATTTGCAGAGGCCAGAGAACAAGGCACAACTTCATGAAATTTTCAGGGGTGCTTGGCAGGATAAAAATAAAGACCTTGGGATAGATATTAGCCAAATTTGCATGCACAGGAAAATTTGGGTAACAGCAACCAAATGGGTAGAGGCCAAATTAATGAAGCATGCTAGGGACAATAAAGTGGCTGAATTTTTGTATGAATCCATATTCACTAGATTTGGTGTACCTAGAGAACTAGTCACTGACCAAGGTGCTTAGTTTACCTCAAACCTCATAACTGCCTTGATCAATGAATACACAATTAGGCATGGTAAATCCTCTCCTTATCATTCGCAGACTAATGGTCAAGCCAAAATCACAAATAGTGAAATAGAATCCTTTCTAATGAAAACAATAGTTGTTCACAAGAAGGATTGGTCCACTCAACTTCTTGAAGCCATTTGGGCCTATAGGACTACATGGAAAACTACAACTGGTTTTACACCATTTGAGCTAGTTTATGAAAAATCTATTTCCATTCCCATTGAGTTTCAACACAAAACCCTTAGGACAACACTTGAGCTAGAAATAGATCCTACCAAGAATCAAAAAGAAAGGATTCTACAACTAAATGGCTTGGATGAAATTAGAAAATATGCCTTACACAACACAAAGAGCATTCAACAACATCAAAAGAAATGGCATGACAAGTTTATTAAGGATAAAAAGTTCCTTGTTGGTGACTGGGCCTTTTTATATTATTCTCGTTATCAGAACACTCTAAGAAAGTTTCAAACAAGGTGGTTGGGTATGTATGAAATTGTTTCCTTTTTTTACCAATGGAGTCAGACAACTGTTAACTATTGATCCAGTCTTATTCAAGCTTCTTGTCAATGGTCACAAACTCAAGCTCTACCATAAAACCACAAAGTAGAGATGAGTTCCTACAACATTTCACCCTCAACAGTGAATCAAGTGGTCCTGCAACAGCTGAATCTGGGTCTTTTACATGGATTTCCACTACTCTTTGATTTTCATCAAAGATTTCATAATAAAATTTCACATTCTGTGAAATTATTTCTCCATAATAAATGTTCATCTCATCTTCTGTCTATATCACACTCACATTTCATCATATTACTCCAACAAAGGATGTTTACAATGCAACAATTCTCCTTCAACAACCATAGGTTAGTAGCATATGTCATTGTACATATTATTTAATTCATTTATTTTAGACAAGGTATATTTATTTAGTTACTACTCTTGCATATGTGGCCTGATGGGACCCATGCCTAAACTTAGCTGGGGGAATATTTAATTGTGTGTATATTTAAACTTTTTCATATCTTTTCAAAATATTTTTGCAAATCTTATGTGACCTGTCATTAATTTCACCATATCTTGTTAATGATTTAAAAAGGCTGATTAAGGTGCCATGTCATAATTAATTCATTAAGTACCTTGATGACGCGTCGAAGGTGGTAGAATTTGGCGTGTGTGAAGGTAATTATGAAATAATATGGCAACCTTTTTCTTTGATGAGGAATACATCTGCTGAATTGGCTATATTTTGAGAAAAAAGTTCTACATTTCTTCAAGTTTGAACTACTAGTTTTTGTGTGTCCGAATTCCCTGAGAGTTTTAGCTCTTTGTCTAAATTTTTTGAGGTTATTTGTTCATGCAGTGTGGTATCATGGGTGGTGATTTAGTGAGACATGAGCCTGTAAATCATATAGTGTTGTTGGATGATCTTCCTAGTTGGTAAATGTTTGAGCAAAAAGACTGGTTGGATTATTGCTTAAAGCTTGATGCCTTTGATGATGATGTAGCTTTTCAGTTTCTAAATATTTTGAGGGATGGAGTTTCAATTGTTAAAGTTCTCCAAGTTGAGTACACTGAAGAAATCATAGAAGAAGTATCATGTTTTCCACAGGTAGGAGAAAATTATGAGAATGACCTAGACCCTCACTTAGGTAGGGAATAGTTTACACTGCATGGTAACACACCAGGTTGGTCATTGACAAAAAACAAGGGACATCAAGGATTTCTTTGCCAAATGAGTATATGCCGCCAACATTTCATATGATGAAACACTTCACTTGTGAAGGTCACTACACTTGGATGCATGGGCTGCACTTCAAGATTCTTAGAAGCTTACACCATGCTAACAAACTAGTAAATCTTCCTAATTTCCTATTCAACATTTTGAAAAAGAAAGCTGCTAGTATACAAATAAGTAAGCCTCAATCTGTATCACATCATTGTTTAATAAAATTTATGGTAGAAAGTGAATTGAACAAGTAGACACTAGGGACATGGAAAGAATTTCTAGACACTAATGAAGTAATACCTAGAACGGTTTTCCCTAGAGGTCAAGGATTGGGTAGAAGGGAGAAAACAACCCAACGTATTGTTAAGATAGTTGAAAAGTTGGAAACTACTCCTGAAGCTTCCACCTCTAGCCCTAGGCCTTCCAAAAAGAAAATTGTTGAACCCATTTCCACTACTTCTTAGAAAGATAAGGATAAAGAGTTTTTTGCTTCACAAAATCCCCAATCTTCTATAAAGACTAGTTCTTCCAGTAGAAGAAGAAAATGATAAACCCTTGAAACTAGGGAATTAACCCCAGAATCTCAACCTAATACAGAAGGAAGTAATGCAAGGACCAATGAAACTCCTTTGCCAAAGAAGAAGAGATCACCAAAAGAACCTCCTTCAGCTCCTGGTGAAGGAGAATCCTCTAGTAAAAGGAGAAGGAAAAACCCTAAGCATTCATCTGGTAGTCATGTCCAACAAAGTGTTTGGTTTGCTCATGATTTACCCTAGGCCAAGATATCTAAGCCTCGTGTAGTTAATTTGGATTCCTCAGAGTCTGCAAAAACTCCTTTAGTAGAGAGTATGAGAAATTCAAGTGATGACTGGTTAAACAATGATAGTGTTCCCTCTCCAAGTGAGCATGATGTCGTTGTGACTCCAAATGAACCACTTGTGCAAAATGAAGAAAATAACCCTATCTTTATTATCATTGGCAACGATAAAGAAAGTTCTGAATCATGAAGAGATAATGAAACATATGACTCTATGGACATTGATGATGACCCCTATGGAGAAGACATCCCATGTGGTCAAGTTGTTCCTGCAGCATCACAGGAATTACCCTCTAAATAATTTCTTGAAATTAACATTGATATTGTAAATTATATTTTTGAAAAGTTAAGACATGATGGGTTGGATATCCTTGTCCAGGTAGTTGAGCAATGTGCAGAAAAGAACCCTAAGTGGGCCATTTTTTTATGGGTGGATAAAAATTCCACAAGTAACAAGGAAAAAGGAATTCCTAATTTATCCCTAGGATGGAATGATATTAATAATCAAGTTCCAATGTCACCTCTAGACCTATCTAATCTATTAATATCTCGATTGAGTTTGTATCAATAGCTATTGTTAGAAAGAGCATAATGCCAATTAGAGAAGAAAAGGCTGAAACAGGTTATTGATGAGAAAGCTCATCAAATTGAGCAGCAATCAGATGAAATTGTGGTAATGGAGGATAAATTCACACAAATTACAAAACTTGTTCCAGAATTAATGAAGTATAGGTCACCCTCATAGGTATATGCATTGTTCCTAAAAGAACAATTTTTGAATTTTCAATTGACTAGAATAGTCCAAGGACTTATTCCTTCAGTTTATTCACCACAAAAAAATTATGATGCATTTCATTTTTCTCCAATGTACATTAAGAATCTTTTATGTGAATTATACCTACACAACCTAGCAGTCCCTAATGATAGAGATTGGAACTCACTCATGTATGTGGGAGATATCTAACTCTGAGCATTTATGTCTTGGGTACAAAAGAAATTCAGTCAGGAGCACCAAGCTAGACCCTGCAGGGGTGATGAGATGGAAATGCCACTCTATGTTAGACCTAAGACTAAGGAGGCTAGCAAAAAAATTTATGATTGGGTAAAGGTTACATTGACTAATAGTGGGAAACATAAAATTTATTCCTTAAGGGAAAGGGCTTTTAAAGATTATGAAGAATTTACTACCACAGAGATCCTTGCAACCATTATAGCTAGGACCCTTAGATGGGTCAGGATTCCTAAAGAGTTAAGGGCTAAAGAGCCCCATTCACCACATAATTTGACCTTGGCAAGTCGCAAAGATCCTTGGTATATTATGTTGGGTAGAACTAAAATTAGTTACTAGTTTCCCTTAAAATTTCAGCCACCAATTCTTATGCACCCTTTGTTAGGAATGAATGAAGATGCAGATGATCATGACATGGTAGTTGAGGTGAGTAGGTGGAATGAGTTAGAAGTGGACAAGGGCTACCTAAATTACAAGGAGAAAGAATTTGGACAATGGATTGCAGATGACTTGTGGATGAAGGCCAGGATCAAAAACTTTATGCTTGCAGGAGACCAACAAGACCTTAAGCTAGGGGGAATGATTGGCCAAATTAATAGCATGTTTTATGATACTTTTCTATAACTATGTAGGGTGTTTTAATATGGTTTTATGCAGACTTTGATGATATTATATGTATAACTTTTATATGTGTAAGTGCATGGACAATACTTTAAATACTTTATGGATCAACAAGATATGTGATATAAGTTGGAACTTATGGTTAAAAATTATGGATATAATATGACAGATGAATTATTAAATATACATGTGTGTTATTTAATGTTCATCTCTCCTAAGTTGTTTTGGGTTAGGATTTCTACATCCACATATTATGCAAGAGTTAGTTAATGAGATAATTCCTTTTCTAATTTAATGATACAAATATATGTTTCGAGTTTGGCATGTGTTACTAACTCCATGTAGGAACAAGTCAATGACATATTCATTGAGAAACATGGTGGACTTGACAAGATCAACTCTATATCTGAAGCAATAAATACATAACCACACATCACTCTTCTTTGGAGCAGTCAAATGGTTTCCATCATACCTAAGCGCAAATTTAGAAGCATGACCTTCTATATCTATGGAAGACTTGTTCTCAAAAGTTGTTAATTATATTGTATGACATTATGAATCTTATTGATCCTCATTGTTGGAGTGATCATAGTTAGTTTACATTGTTTTCTTATAAATAAGTTGTTGACTTAACTTTCAAAAGATTCAAGCTAGGAAAGTTATTGTAATCTTGTAATAGAAAATAGAATTCAGTTTCATTTTACTTAAAGTGCACCTTTCCAAATGAATGAATAGAATGCACTTTTCAAGTTCCATCTTTTTATCTTGATAGTATCTTATTCACTCATCCAAGGAGGCGCACTTGGTGAGTGAATCCCATTGTTAGTAAGGATCTATTTCATGCTTTCTTAGAATTAGAAAGGACTATGTTGTTCATGTAATTGTTGGTAGCATAATTAACAGGTTGTTCCTATAGCAAAGGCAGATAGAGCAGTACCTATCTGTGATTATTGCTTTTAGTAGAATAATTTTTTTTCTCTAATCTAGTTTAACCTTTCAAGTATTTTAAATTCAATAGTTTAGATAAGTGGTAATTGAGATAGTTTGGAGCATATACCTTGTAGGCACTATTTCAATTTTTCATCCCTGGTTGATACTATAAATGAGATAAATGAGTCAACTAGTTGTTGTTTAAGATGTCCAATCTTGAATGAATTAGTGTTATTATCTAAGTTTCTAAAACATTTATTTGGCCAAGCAGTGGTTGCATAGAAGAATCTGTGAACTATGTGTACACTCTCAAGCTTAAAGCTATTGATTGCAATGCTACCACTAGAAGAGGAAGAATTACTATTTAGGCTACTGATCCACCCCCTGCACCATCCACATCTACTAGGCCTGCTTCATGCTATAACCTCGTGGCACAACTAGGGAAGACTCCCGCATAGATATGAGTACTTAAGTTGCTTCATACAACACCTATGCATAAAGAAGTCCTTGAAAAAGCCCTTTTTGAATCCCGAGTCCTTGAAAACATTAATGCCTCCTAGTTTCAAGCTATGATCAAGAATCTAGTTGCACAATCACATCTTGTTTTCATAGACAAATACTTTCATGGTTCTAACCCTTATCATAATAAGCCTATTCATATTAAAGTCATCATCCACTCCACCAAAATAAAATGAGTCTTGATAGACAATGGATTTGGGTTGAATCTTTGTACTATGAGAATGAAAAGAAATATAGGACTTTCAGAAGATCTCATTGATGTAACAAAATGCATTACTATAAAGGCTTATGATGACAGAGAAAGAGAATCCAAAGGGTTGATCACACTCCCTTTATAGGTGGGCCTTGCTATAATTGAGAATTATTGTCATGTTCTTGATCTAGATCTTCCTTATAACGTACTTTTGGGAAGACCTTAGATACACATTATCTCAGGTGTAACATCTACATACCATCAATATTTGAAATTTTTGCATCATAGATGTGAATCTTGGAGATCAAGAACCATTTTAGTACTGTAATAATTTAGAAGCAAAGCAATCTTACTAATGTCTTTTGAATGAATTAAAGGCTTCCACTAAACCTCCTCCTGAAAAATCTACCATTGAAGAAACAAATAAGGTATCTGATAAAGGAAAAGGTAAAGCCATCGAGGAGAAGATTGCTAAATCGGAAAAGAAAGTAAAATTTATAGATCAAGGAATGGGAGAATATAAATTTGAGAGTTCACTATGCATTGGACAACTTCCATTATCCCCAAGGTCCTTTGGTAAACCTAAACAACTTTTTCCCAAAGGCAATAAGGAAACGATGACATGCAAAAAGACTACTTTTGAACACTAGGGATCCCTTGTAGATGAACACATGGAGAATGATGTATTATCTTGGATTTTCAATGATGATGAAGAGAAACCAATGTGTTAGAATAACTAAGAGGGGTGAATCAGTTATCCACTGTCCCAAATACAATATGTATATCTAAAAACAATTTAATCAAATTTCTGCAGCTCGGTAACCTAGAATAGTAAATTGTTTGTGCTTTTACCGATTACCAGTTAATAACTTGTAGTAACTACCAATAAAATTTAATATGAAACATGTAAAGTATGATATCCAACAATCATCACAATCAACACATAACACAAGAGATTTAATGTGGAAACCCTATGAAGGGAAAAACCACCTGGGACCGGCAACCCAAAAATTGTTCACTCTTCTGAAGTGAGGTTGGTGAAGACCCAACCCTGTTAAAGGTTACAAAACACACTATAAGGTGTGACCTTGTTAGAGGATTTAACACTAATCATTATCGTCCAACCAACATTCACTATGGGGTTGACAGGATAACAAATGTGCATTCTATGAATGACATTACAAGACTTTCTAGTCTGCTCTATTAAGAGAACTATCTCATTACAATGGTTAAACTGTAACAACAGTTGATCTGATTACAATACAACTTGATTTTCATATGTACATATCTATATTATTCTCATTCAAATCTTTGATCAATATATCAATTATGTTCAACAATATTCAGTAACTTATCGTCTCTCGGTTATAGATTTCTAACGCTCGGTAATCTCTATAGTTTGGTTCTCCTTAACCAATTTGATCAAGCATGCATGAAGCTTGTTCATGTAATATCTCTGCAGTATTCTTTCCTCCGGCATAAGTTTCATAATGAAACCCTAGTCTCTTAAATATACAAGTAAACTATTTTCCTTTCATCCATTAGATTTTTCCACTTAATCTCCTTCGTTGGTTTTGCCGCTTAAAGCTTCCTTGGCTAATGTGTCAGTAACATGTTCCAAATATGTCCTTTAGATCTTCCTTGAATTTTTCTAGTCGTTGATCTCATAAAAAACTTTATCTTTTCACTCTGTGATCATACACTATACAGCTCATTAACTTATGTCAGATAAACTAATCATTTAGTTCTTTTGTTCATTCTTGGTTAACAAAGAAATGCGTCGGTGAACACAAGCTTGGTTTATACTATGCTCGGTATACACTACTCTACTCGGTGTATAATGGAATGCTTCATTAACCAACAACACTACTTTGTAACATTTTTCTCCCAACTCTATAACAGATTAATGTAACATAATCAAGTCAACAATATGAAGTCATAGACTTGTCAATAAGTTACCAAGAGTATTCCTTATCCTCATCTGTCATATCCATCTTCCTCCATGTAGATATCTTGGTTCTTCATCTTTCTCTTCTCTTCTATAGATGTGTTAGATATTTGCAGATAAGTACTGTCAAAACTAGTTTACATCAATGACAACATAAAACTGATTCAATTATCTTACATAATAGTTCAGTGTTCGGTGATCTCTAATCACTTGAAGTTCTGCAATCAAGTTCTCAAGTAGTTGTAGTTCATCATAGTGGACATTCCTAAGGAAAAATACCCGAAGGTCACTCCTATTATTGAAAGCATGGGATATCACGGAACTAGCATGGGGGCAAATGAAAATGGGAGAAAGATAATTATTATAGCAACTAGCTATCCTCGAGGCTGATATTTGGGCTCACTAGAAACCAAGGTATCTTTTGCCGAGGAATTTTATTCAGCTGAAACTAACTCAGAAAATGAGGAAGAGTTCTATGAAGCCCCTTTCCAATATATCAAAGATGATCTCATCGACTCTAATTGTGTCCTACCCATCACTACCGTAGACCTTTCATCCCCCACCCTTCTCCTCAAACACCCTAAACTCATCAATTGGGACCAACAATATTCACCAGCAACTTTAGACGTATGTAATTCAGATGAGGTAGTACTTGCACTATTCAGACTTAAGAATCTCCAAGATCACGAGAACAACATAGTCTACAATGAGAAATCCTACTTTGATAGCCAAGTCAACTCTCTTAGTCACAAAAGTGAAAATGAAAATAAAATTAAATAAAATAAAAATACCCTCTGGTGAAAACCTCTCTGAGGTACCTTTGGGTGAAGGAAAAGAGAAAATAAAGGACACATCCTAGAGTGAAAACCTTTCTGAGGCGCTAGAGGAGGGAGAAGTTGACTTTCCATTCATGTCAAAAAAATCCTCTATCCTAATTGAAGATATAATAGAGGTAAATCTCGGCACTATAGATAATCCTAAGATTACATACATAAAAAAATCACTCAATGAGAAAGAAAGGAAATATATGACTAAGTTTCTTCACAAGGCAAAAATAAATTTTGCATGGTCCTGTAAAGATATGCCCGGTTTGGATCTTGATCTCATAGTACATCATCTTGTAGTGGATCCTACAATCAAGCTTATCAAACAAAAATTAAGAAATATGCATCCTCAAGTTGTCTTTCTTGTTTAAGTAGAATTATAGAAAATGCCTAATGCTTAATTTATACGACCTATAGATTATCCAAAATGGGTCTCTAACATTGTTCCAGTGGGTAAGCCTTCTGGGGCATAATAATTTGTATTGAATTTAGAGATCTCAACTTGGCATGCCCTAAGAATAATTTTCCACTGCCTAACATTGATATTATAGTCGATTTGACTATCAGACATGAGATGCTATCTCTTATGGATGGTTTCTCTAGATATAATTAAATTAGGATAGCAATTGAGGATCAACACAAGATATCTTTTACTACACCATGAGGTACATTTTTCTATCAAGTAATGCCTTTTGGTCTTAAGAATGCATGAGCTACCTATCAAAGAGCTATGGCAATAATTTTTCATGATCTCCTTCATGTCATTATGGAAGATTATGTAGATGTTTTACTTGGGAAGTCCAAAATGCGAGAATCACATATAGCCATCCTTGCCATAATTTTTGAAAGATTGGAGAAGTACAAGGTACGGTTAAATCCTAAGAAATGTGTCTTTGGCATTTAGTCAGGTAAATTGATGGGATACATCATGTCTTGATGAGGGATTAAGGTAGATCCTAAGAAGGTGAAAGTCATCTTAGATATTCCACCCCCACATACATTAAAGCAACTTCATAGTTTGTAAGGTTGACTTTAGTCTATTCACATATTCATCTCTCAATCAGCAGATAAGGTGCATCCTTTTTCACATCTCCTACGTAAAAATAATAAGTTATTATGGGATTGTCTCTGTCAAAAGGCATTTGAGTAGTTGAAACAATATCTAGCTAACCCACTAGTGTTGGTCCCACCTATTCCAGGTCAACCTCTAATTCTTTACATATCTACTATGTCAATTTTACTTGGTGCCCTTCTTGCACAACTAGATGATAATGGAAAAGAGTGTGTTATTTATTACCTTAGCAAAACACTCATTGGTTATGAATTGAACTATATTGCTATTGAGAGAGCATGTTTGGTTGTGGTTTTTTTCATGCACAAACTATGACATTACATGCTTAACAACAAGACACAACTTATTGCTAAGGTCAATCTTCTTAAGTACCTCTTGTCAAAATCTTCTCTCACTAGACACACAACAAAATGGGTTATGATCCTAAGTGAGTTTGACATTGTCTATGTAGATCTAAAAGCTATCAAAGGAAAAGTAATTGCAGATCAGTAAGTGGAAGCTCCTATTCAAGGTAATCATCATATTGTTATAGATTTTCAAGATGAATCAATCATGACTATCACCTCAAGCATACAATGGAAACTTTATTTCGATGGATCCTATACACAAAAAGGCTCGAGGAGAGGATTCTTGTTTGTGACCGCACAAGGCAATCTCATCCCTAAGTCTTATAAGCTTGCATTTCCTTGCACAAACAACATTGTAGAATACAAAGCTCTAGTAGCTGGACTCTGTCAAGCTATTCGCTGGAAGATCTCTAACTTGCTTGTTTTCAGCGATTCTCAGTTGGTTTTCAAACAAGTTAATGATGAGTTTCAAACAAAGGATGACAAGCTCCTTCCTTATCACTGCATAGTTGAAGATCTCTAGGCACACTTCATATAAATCACTTTTCAACATATCCCAAGATCTAATAACAAAGCAGTTGATACAATACCTACCATTGCCTCTTTGGTATATATGCCAGAAAATAGTCAAAGGTGTGAGTTTCTTATTCAGAATCTTATGGTCCCTGCCTATGACCAACTAGAGTCTAAGATAGTATTTTAAATCATTGGTCTTGGTTCACCTTGGTACCAAGATATTTATTCCTACCTTCATGATGAGATCATCCCACTTACCCTTTCCACTAATCAATTCATAACCTTCATTCGTCAAACTTCCTGTTACACTATCCTAGGCGACACCCTTTTCTAGAAATACTTTGATGGAACTCTTCTTAGATGTCTAAACTCAAAGGAAGCACAAATGACCTTACAAGAAGTACATCAAGGAATTTGTGGGGCTCATTCTAGTGGACTCACTTTAGCTAAAAAATGTTATGTATTAAATACTATTGGCCAACTATGGAACAAAAAGTGTACCACTTAGTAAAAAAATGTGTTCCTTGTCAATAGCATGGAGATTTGATACACACTCCCACTCAAGAGTTCCATCCCACCATCACACCCTGATACTTTTCACGATGGGGTTTTGACCTTGTAGGACAAATATACCCTAACTCTTCCAATATCCACAAATATATCCTTGCTTCTACCGAATACTTCACTAAATGGGTTGAAGCCATACCCTTCACTTATACTACAAATAAGAAGATTTCCAAGTTCATCTTGAACTACATCATTTGTCGCTATGGCATTTCGCAAGATATTCATACTGATAATGGAACCCCTTTCAAAAATTAGGATTTCACTGAGCTTTGTAGGAAATTTGGCATAACCCAACATTATTTTAGCAAGTATTTCCCACAAGGTAATGGTCAAGCAGAGGCTACTAACAAAACTATCTTGAACATCCTTAAAAAGATAGTTGATGATGTTGGCTTTGATTGGCACCTTCAGCTAAATCCGCTCTTTGGGCTTATTCTACCTCCATCTATACCCCTACTGGTGCCACCCTATTTTCCCTTATTTTTGGTTCTAAGGTTGTACTTCCCATATAAATTGAGCTCCCCTCCCTCAGAATCTCCCTGAAGAATTTGATAACTGATGAGGAGTATCAAGTTGTCTGCTTACAAGAATTGCAACTCCTAGATGAACGATGCCTTAATACCCTGAACCACCTTCATGTGTATCATAATTGCCTTCACTTATAGTTCAATAAGAAGATGAAGCCCCGAGAATTTGAATTTGGTGATCTAGTCCTACAACATAACATGAGAAATCTCAAGAAATATGAGAAGAAAGGAAAATTTGAGCCTAACTGGTTGGGGCCTTTTATGGTTACACCTAAATTTGGCTTGGGAGCATATCAAATCGCTACACTAGAGGGAGATCTGTCCCCTGATCCTATGAATATTCTACATTTGAAGAAGTTCTATACATGAAAATTGATAGTACCTGTATCCAACAATTTATGATCCTAAAAAAATGGACTAAAAATCGTATATGATTTTGAAAAAATTATTAAAAGTCCTGAAAAAATTATCATCTTGGCAAAAACCTGGAAACAGGCACCTTGATGTATCCAAAAAATAAAAATAAAAATAAATTGAAAAAGGAAAAATACAATAAAACTTTGTCCAACGGTGAAAGCCTGACAAATGGACACCTTGGATTAGTACCATGGTGAAAATTGCTTGTCAATTCCATGTGTAGTTCACCTAGATCCATCATTTTTCATGATACTTTCTCATGTCCACCCCTTCATTCTCGTCCTATGTCTTTGCAAGAAGTTAACCAAGTTCACTTTGCACACACTCACCTATGCAGCTGACCCAATCCTCTTGAGCTCCATTGCGATTGATGACACTCTTTTAGACCCACTGACCACATGCTCCCTATCACAAACATATCAAGAGTAATTATCCTTCTTATCATTTGATCTATTTTTTCTGCCTTAACACTTATAAACGACCTTCAATCAATCATCATTGGCCCTTTAGGATACATATTTCCTAAGATGACTCATCCAATCCTAAATCTACGTATCACCTTTGTTCTGGGCAAGAACTATGGACCGAATGGCCGCTTGGTCATGAGGCTTTCTTTGTATTTTATCTTTTGTGTTCAATCGCACCTATTCTGGATAACCCATATCTTCGTATCTTGGTTTGTTTAGATAGGTTTCGGAGTTGATTCATAGTTATTTGTGGTATGATGTGTTTGTTTGTTTGAGTGTCTAGTCCACACATCTGACTCATGTTATCCCTGTTTATCTAGCATGTGGCACATGATTCCTATGCAACATCAAAATAGGATATACTCTCCCATGTTGACACAATGATAGTTTGCATTTAGGTGCATTTTGCATTGGAGGCCTTCTTTTATTCACTTCCTCTACCTTCATCCTTCCTTTTTGAGAAAATTGTCAGAATTAATTTTTTGCTCAATTTTCTTGAGGGGACACATCCTCCTCATCCTTTTCTCATCATCACTTAGGCATGACTGCTAGGGCATCTTGTTTTCTTCTTCTTTGACGCAGTGCCGATTTTGACACTGCATCAAAGAGGGGCAAAATGTAGACACCTAAAATTGTCCATTCACATTCTAATATTAATTTTTATTAATATTTGTCCTTAACATTATAGTTGATTTTTATTAATTAACTATATTGTTATATTCCTCTATTTATTTAATTAAATTAAATTAAATTAAATATATTCAGTTTCTATTCGCATTCTATATTATTAATTTTTATTAATATTTGCCCTTAACATTATAGTTGATTTTTATTAATTAACTATTTTGTTATATTCCTCTATTTATTTAATTAAATATATTAATTTTCTATTCGCATTCTAATATTAATTTTTATTAATATTTGTCCTTAACATTATAGTTGATTTTTATTAATTGACTATATTGTTAAATTCCTCTATTTATTTAATTAAAATTAATTTAATTAAATAAATTCATTTTCCATTTGCATTCTAATATTAATTTTTATTAATATTTATCCTTAACATTATACTTGATTTTTATTAATTAACTATATTGTTATATTCCTCTATTTATTAGATAAAATAAAATAAATTTATTTTCTATTTGCATTCTAATATTAATTTTTATTAATATTTACCCTTAACATTATAGTTAATTTTAATTAATTAACTATATTGTTATACTCCTCTATTTATTTAATTTAATTTAATTTAATTTAATAAATTCATTTCCCCTTTGTATTTAAATACTATAATATATTAAACTCAAATTAATATATTATGTTGGCAGTGGGCCAACGTCCCTCACAGGGTTCGCGACATGGCTTAACTGCCTCATGTGTCTTCTATAAGTCTAGTGGTTGTATTGGGCATTAACAGGTCGATATTTTGGTGCAACGACAACCACTACTTATAACAAGTGGTATCAAAGCTTGCTCATAGGTTCGAATCCATGCAGGCCACGATGAGTGACGCTGGGAAGGGGATTGTTGGCAGTGGGCTAGCGTCCCTCACAGGGTTCACGACATGGCTTAACCACCTCCTATGTCTTCTATAAGTCTAGTGGTTGTATCGAGCATTAATAGGTTGATCTTTTGGTGCAATGACAACCACTACTTGTAACATATTATCCCTCCATTTCCCTTTATAAAATAAATTTTATTTATTTTATTCCTCCACTAGCCTAAATTTCTTCTAAACCATGATTAAATTAAATTAATTTTAATTTAATTTATTTTCCCTTTTTTCTATTCTTACCTTTTTCTAATATTCCTCTAATCTTAATTAAAAGGTGGATTACCTCTAAACATGTGCACAATCACCTTTTCCATGGTGGCCACCTCTCCATCTTTTTTCTCCACTAATCATTTTTAAATCCCTTTTTCCCTCTCAAATGAAGTTTGACTTTTCCAAACCCTACCTAACATCTTTTGCAAACTCTACCTAACCTTTAATCCTAGCCACTCATTCTTTTGCCTCTTAATCTCCACCGTCCAATCCTTCTGCAATTTCTATAAAAGAAGCTCTCTCTCTCTCTCTCTCACACACACACACACACACACACACACACTTGTAGGCTAATAGTGATAAGAGAGCTAATAACAATAAGCAATAGAGAATAATAATAACATTCTCAACATTTTAAGCATTCTAGCATTCTAGCATTCTAGCATTCTAGCATTGTAGTATTTCAATTTCTTCGCATTACTTATTTGCATCTTCATTCTTAGTTTAGATTTCAATTCTTGCATGATATAGTAACTTTGATTTCATAGCATAGTTTTAATCTTGCATTCTCATTCATAGTTAGTTTGCATTTCATTTCTTATTCAAAAAATCAAAATATATTGCATCATTTTGCTTGTGCACTTTCTTCTTCATAGATCTTGCACTTGCATATCATTGTGAGATTTAGGGAAATTTTATCATACTTGTCTCCAAAACCCTCATCTTACATCTCATATTTTTGCATTAGATTGCATTTCATTTGTGTTGGGAGAACATACCCACACTATTCTTGAAGAGAAAATCAAACAAGGTTATTAGGTGCCCTTATTTTAGTTCATTGAGGTTGTAGTGAAAGTTACTTATTTTGTTGCATTTGAAATTACTAATATCTAATGTGATTGTTTGGTGTTTTTTATTTGTAGCAAATAGGTCCATATTTTCATTGCATGCATCAAGTACAAGTAGCACGACTATTAGGACTTGTTTTGGAAAGTATAGGTTTTATCGGGAGATTTGCAACTAAAACTAGACATAAACCTTAGGAACAAAATGCCCTAGGATTAATGTTCTTGGTAGAACTTGTACTTTCCAAATCAAGTCACAATTGTCATGATACCTATACCTTCACATAGAATAATAAGGAATAAGGTTGGATATAGGGGTTTGCCTTAGGTACCCCTATCTGGAATCAAACTTAAAATGAAATGACATAAATGAAAGTGTGGTGTTATATAACAAAGTCTATATTTGTGAAATAGAATGTATCATAACTTGATAATGAAAATACCTCTTTGAATGTGATCAAATATGTTGATGTAATAGCTTTGAATTAACACCAAAAACCTAAAAGGAAATCATGAAAGACAAAACCTTATGTAATAGATGTTGTAGTTTTTCATAATGCTTGACTAAGAATAAGAAATAAGATATCAATGTGGGTGTATCTCCTTCCTTGATAGATAACTCCTTTAGTTGGCCTTCAATGAGGAAAATAATCTTGACCCATAAAAAAAGAACACCTTGAATACTTGAGAAGATGTGTAGATGTTGAATGCTTAATCTAATGATTAAGTATGCTTGATAATCTTGATCGTGGTTTCTTGATAATGGATGCCTTGATGCCAAAATAAGGAGAGATAGGGTGCTTATATACCTCTCGCAACATCTTAGTAGTTAAAACACAAGCAGATTGACTGTAGATCCAAATATCCCACTAAACCTCTAAGATAGGACCCTAGATCCAATTTGGGCAAGATCCCCATGGAATTAAATGCTCTGGCATTGTGTTCCCAAGGACACAATGCCCTAGATGTTAAGTTCCTAGGAACACAATAACCTGGGAATTATGCTCCTCAAAACAATAACCTAGGTGTTATGTTCTAGCTAATCAGAGCTTAAATTGGGACAATAGGTTCTAGACAATTAGGGCATGCTAAATTATAGAGTACAATCATTTTAGAGATTAGGACATAACACAAAGGTCACAAATGGTAACATAGGACCTAGGTGATGAAATACACTATGTGATTGAAGTAAAGAAAGAGAAGTACACTTAGAAATAAGGGCCTACCTCGATTTTAAGAAAGACAGAAATGATAGAGGACCCATATTTGAATTTAAGTGTCCATTATGTGCTATATGAAGTCCTACTATGATAATACACTAAGATGGGTGCTAAATAAATCCAAAAACTATACACTAATTAAGTGCTTACAATTTAGGATGGTACAACTCCAAACCTAAACCTAAGACTAATATTTGCATTAAATTTAATCTAAAGGAAACTATTAAGGTGTCCAATGGTCCTCTTTATATTTCTGCAAAGATTAATGATAAGTTCTCTCGAGGAGTGCTCATTGATCCTAATTTCATGGTGAATGTTATAATTGAGGAACAACTTTACACAAGACAAATTCATTAAGACTCCTATAACAAATTAGATGTGATTATTAAAACTTTTAATGGTTTTTCTTATCCTACCCATGGTTCCATCACCTTTCTCGTAGAAGTTAGTAAGAACTGTTAGAATGTGAGGTTGATGTTATTCATGTTGTTGTCATTGATGTCAACATATCTTATGCATATATGTGGTTCACTTATGATTTGATTATTTTGTTGTATCAATTGATGTGTGTATGATATTGTTGGTGTATTGATAGTTGGTGTTGGTGATTCGATAGAAGTATTCATTGAAGGATGTACTTTAAATGATTTTCCTTATCTATGTCAGTGATGGTCCCTTTCAACATGCAACATATGTGGAACATTGATTTGGGTTCAATCCTATCTTGCATGTGTTAGTTGTGTTTCAGTACCAACTGTTACCTTGTAATACATTGTTCATATATATTGGTACTAAAAGTCTCAAATAAGGTGTAGCATGTTGTTATGCATGAGGCATGTTGTATTGAGAAAGGTGGTCCACATTTCATTCTTTACCACCACAAGAATGCTTCAGTGTGACCTATTTCAAATTAGTTTAGTCTAACTTGGTTGTCAACATCAAGATATATAAGAAGAAAGATAATCTTAGTGGTTCAGAGTGTGATGCTTATATGTGAGTATATGTGAAGTACATGCAAATTCAGCAAGGAAATCTTTGTGTGTTCATGTTCATGTGAGTTGGTGTAATTGGTAACAGACTATTGTATCTTTTCTATATTTTAGTGAGTCGGTGACAATGACTTTAGTGGTCAATTCAATATTATTTATTATATTCTAGAAATATGCCTAATTGTATTGTCAATGATCCTTATTGTATGATAAGTTAGCCACTCTTTTAGGGTGGTTAGCCTAATCGACAATGAGACAACCCGCAGTGAGAAAATTGGTAGTGAGCCCTTGTAAAAATCACCTTCACTAGTGTCACTTTGATTGGTGTTCATTTCATGAGAATAATCTTCTTTGTGGTTTTTCTCAATTTGGGTTTCCACGTTATTTTGCTATTCATTGTGTTGATGGCTTTGTGCTTTCATGTTCTTATATGTTATGTAAGTTTTTTATTACTTTAAGTATTTATCAATTCAGTAAAAAATTTTGACAAGTGTTTGTGAATAACTGATTCACCCCTCTCTCAATTCTTTAGCATGTTCAATAATTGGTATCAGAGCTTTTTTCCTCAGTATAGAGCTTAATTTTTTGAGGTAGTTCTGATGGCACACAAATTAAACATTCCCATGTTTGACTGATCTAACTATAGTTCATGGAAAGAGCAAATGAGACGACATATGATTTATATTGGTTACACCACCTGGAAGCATGTGGAGAAGAAATGTGTGCTTCCTTGGAATGGCCTTACCACTCCATATGAAATCACAAGCTATGTGGAGAATGAGAAATCAAGGTATGCGATCTTTAGTTCTTTATCAAAGATTGAGTTAGCTAAAGTTATTTCATTGAAGATTTATTATGAAGTTTGGGAAAAGTTAAAAGAAACTTATGAAGGAAATAATATAGATAAGTTATCTAAGAAACTAGCAGCTAAATGTCACTATGAGAATGGAAGAAGGTGAAGATATTGGGAGCTACTTCAGAGAGTTGACAATGCAATGAATGAATTAAAGAATCAAAGAGGAAATATCACCAATGAAGATGTTATGGAGAAGATCTTGATGTCATTACTAGATAGCTACAGTGATACGATTGAGGAGGTATATGATCCAAACAAGTTTACTAGAGAATAATTATTTGGCACCTTGATTGCATTTGAATTGAGAAAGTTTGGAAAAGAGAAGAGCAAATCTAAGACAACAAGGTTAGAAGAAGATCCAAATGGTGATCAAGATTTAGATGAGTTGGAAGCAAACTTTGTAAATAAATTGAAGAAAGGTATTGGTAAATACAAAGGTATGATACCTCTTAAATGTTTTAGATGTGGAAAGCTTGGTCATTTGGCTACTAGATGTCCAAAAAAAGATCCTAGGAAAAAAATTAAGAATTTCAATAAGAAGGCTCAATGAAGATGCTAGTATTTTAGATGATGAGTAAAAAAAAAAGATTATTTATTTTATGCTTGAGAAGATGAAAAACCTAGAATTGATATTTCTAACATTCCCAAAAATTGATGATAATGTTGAGACTATTTTGTATGTTAGAAAGAACAAAAATGAATGAGTGATTGATAGTGGTTGTTCTAATCACATGAATAAAGAGAAGAGTAAATTTGTAACGCTTGACAAGTAGGATGGTGGTCTTGTTAGATTTGGTGATGATAAAAAAAAAATATTGTCGGTAGAGGTTATATTACTTTTGATAGGAAGAATAACACTGATCATTTTTATTTTGTGAAGGGTTTATGTCACAATCTTTTGAGTGTTGGACAATGTGCGAGAATGACTATGATGTTGTGTTCAAGAATAAAGGAAGTGAGATTCAGAAAATATCTAGAGAAGTGATTGTAGTTGGAAAAATGATAGGAAGGAACATTCACCAACTTGAACAAGCTACAGAAGGATGTTTACTATCTCAGGATGATGACAACTAGCTTTGGCATTAAAGGATGTGACACATCAATTTTGACAATTTGGTAAGAATAAGCTCATCATGTGTAGTAAGAGACTTACCTAAATTATGCAAACTAGACAATATTATCTGTAAAGGATGTCAAGAAGGAAAGCAGAGAAGAGAATCATTCAAGGAAAAAGACTATTCATCTACTGGTTTGATGGATCTAGTGTATACTGACCTATGTGGTCCTACTAGAATAAGAAGTTTACAAGGTGAGAAATATTTCATACTCTTCATTAATGATTATTCAAGACTATATTGGATTGCATTTTAAAGAGAAAATTATAAGCATTTGAGAAGTTCAAGATATTTAAGGATAGAGTATAAAATGAATGTGGTAGAAAGATTAAATGTTTAAGATTTGATAAAAGGGGGAGAATTTACTTCTGATGAAATTGAAAGTTTTTTGGGAAAAATATCATATTAAGAGACAATTTTTAGCAGATAGAACACCACAAAAGAATGGTGTAGTGGAATGGATGAATTAGACAATTCAGGAAGTAACAATGACTATGTTGAAGGATGAAAGTTTACCATAAGTTTATTGGAGAGAAGTAGTTCATATATTTGTGTATACTTTTAACAAAGTTATGTATTAGAGGAAGTATGACAATACATCATATGAGCTATGACATGTAAGAGAACCTATGGTGAAGTATTTTAAGATTTTTGGAAGAAAATGTTACATTTAAAGAGATGAGGACAATCTCAGAAAATATGAAAGTAGAGAAGATGAAGGTATATTTCTGGGATATTCTACAAATAGCAAAGTGTACCGGTGTTATAACAAGAAACTGAATAAGATTGTGGAAATTGTGAATATGAAGGTTAATGAAGGTTTTTAGAAGACTCCAGAAAAATACATTGAGTATGAATCTGATACAAAGGAAAAAGGAAAAGAGGATAAGAAAGGAGGGGAATAGACACAACCAACTTTGATATCTACAGTTAAGACACCAAGGTATGTAAAGAGAAATCATTCTGAGAATCAGATTATTGGTAATAAGTGTTATACACTGAATTTGAGCCTCTGATTTCAAGCTCTCATAGTCTTGATAATCCAGTATAACAAGGGAATCATCTCAAGGTTGTGGGACCTTTTGCTAACCGAGATGAGACTTCCAGGTTCTAGGTTGGTTCCTCTTGGATAGTCACCCATATTTTCTCTTAACATGAAATGTAAACTTTTGAGGAAAAGGGATAGAAGGAATGCATAAAAATGTAAATAACAGAAAGCAAATCTACCTACTAGGTGATGCACCAAAACTAGGGTTTGGATCTCAGTATAGAGGGATGAAACTAGTGACGGGAATAGGTCTAGGAGAATACAACTTACTGAATAGGCTTGCATAAGTGTTTCATGGAAGGGTCTGCAAACAAAAGAGGTTGTTCAGGGAAAGAGAAAGATTCTTTCACAACAATAAGGCTCTTAGGATTAGACATCAATCCATGACCTACAAACAGACATTCATTCCTATAGCTCGGTGCAGGATTGAGACAAGACTGTTAGGGGCTGAAATATACCCACAAAACATCTAAATCAGATCAAACACAATGATACACACAGCTACAAAAAGTAAGAGGAATCAGGGAAACTAAGATATCACTGAAAACATTCATAAACTCAATCCAATAAGAGATAATCCAAACAGGAAAGCATGAGGACATGAAAACATGTCACAAAATACTCTGCAATGTCTATATTATCAATGAGAACTTACAAGATGTGAAAAAACTAGAGAGCAGAAATGCTATAGATGGTTCTCCAAGAAAGACCTTCACTTTTACAAAATGCAAAAATCTGAGCCCAACTGGCTCCAAAAAACAATATATACATCCTTGCACGCAGGCAGGAATCAAACCTAATTAGGGCCACAAATATCTGCAATAGAATAATCACCCCTAAAATCGGTCACTTCTAATCATAAATGTTCATTGTAAACATCAATGCCAAATCAGATATTCCTCCTTGCGTGCCCATCCCTGCACTGATCCCGCCTGTAGACAAACATTCATCCATCTACTCCCCTGCAAGCTAGACTCTGTCATAAAGGCTCCAAATCCGATCTCAAATCTTAGAAAAGACCCAAAATGGCAGCCCAAAAGATCTTCAACAAATTCCTCAACTGCAACCGCCTTGGAAACATAAGTTTTGAACTACTCATGCTCGCAACGTCTACCTTGGAAGAGAGTCTGCCAAAATAGGCTATATCTACTTGACCAAGCAATGGTCGCATGATCGCTGGGCCGAAAGGCCTTTATGTGATCATGCGACAAGCTTTTCAAAAACTCACCTCCGCCCTTCAAAAATGCCAACGGTCACATGATCACATGAGGCCGAAAGGCCTTCATGCGATCATGCGACATCCCCTTGGAAACTGCCTTGCTGCTGCCACAAAAATGCTCGGGCCCACAAGATCTACCACGCATCATGCCTTGCCACGCAGCCGAACCGGGGCTGACCACCTTGACCGGACCCATTAAAACCCCACCAAAAAATTGCAGAGGATCTGACGGTGGTCGCGTGATCACATGGGATCGAAAGATCCCATGCGAACATGCGACCACCGTAGATTTTGAATCTATGGGGCCCATGTTACCAGGCCCGCAAGAACCTCCACTGACTACACATAGAACTGGGCCCACCTCCAACCGCGCAACCGCGCAGCCACGTGTCACTCCCCCATTCGATCCGACCGCCACCTTAGCAAACGCCTCGACACCCCTGGCACAGGACCCACTGCAACTGCCAGATTCCCATCTAACAGTTGTCGCATGATCACATGGGATCGAAAGATCCCATGAGATCATATGACCACTGTCGGATCTCCTCACACTTGCACCAATACAAAGATCCCGGGCCTCACGAATCGCCATTCGAACCGTGAGCCACCCCCACCGAAACCACTAACAGTTTGCCGCATGGTCGCATGGGCTCGGAAGAGCCCATGCGATCATGCGACTAACTGCATGATGCTAGCCACCGAACTGCTAACGGTTCCATCCACTGAACCGCGAAACACCGATTGACCGCCGATCGGAGATACCGCATCAACGGTTGTCGCGTGTTCTCATGGGATCGGGAGATCCCATGCGATCATGCAACAGCTGTCAGATCTTTTGCTACACTGGCACAGTTTTAGGCACTGGGACCCGCCCGTCAGAGTTGCGCACTTAGGAAAAAAATAGATGCCAGAGAAGTGTAAAGTCCAGAGTGGTCGAAAACACACTGGGTTTTCGGACCGAGGTCGAAAACACAGAGAATTTTCAGAGCTGAGAGGTCGAAAACACACCAAATTTTTGGACCAAAAGGCAGAAACATCCCGAGCCTACAGAGAGGAGGTCGAAAACACACTGGGTTTTCGACACTTTGAGCATTTCTTCTTGGAAAACAGGAACCGTGGCCAAAAAAGAAAGACAGGGAATTTTGGGCAACAATAAGAATAGAGTTGTTACTAGAAATAGAGCAACATGGGAGCAATCTTTGTTGTGCTTACTTTCATAAATTGAGCCCTAATTTTGTAGAAGAAGCATGTAATGATCAGAATTGGGTAAGAACAATGAAGGGGGAACTTGATCAGATTGAAAAGAATCAGACCTTGGATATTGTTCTCAGACCAATTAATAAGAATGTGATCGATACTAAATGGGTCTATCGAAATAAGCTATACAAAAATGGTAAGGTAATAAGAAAAAGGCAATGTTAGTGTGCAAGGGTTACACTCAGATTGACGGTATTGATTTTGATGAGACTTATGCCCTTATTGCTCAAATGAAGCCAATTTGAATATTTCTATCTATGTTAGTATGCAAGGGTTACACTCAAATTGACGATATTGATTTTGATGAGACTTATACCCCTATTGCCCAAATGAAGCCAATCCGAATATTTCTATCTTTTGCAACATATGAAGATTTCAAAGTTTATTAGGTGGACATCAAGTCAATATTCTTGAATGGAGAACTGAAGGAAGAAGTTTACATTGAACAACTGAAAGAATTCAATCAGAAGGGAATCTGAATGTAATATGCAGATTGAAGAAGGCATTGTATGGATTTAAGCAGGCACCGAGAGCATGGTATGACAAATTAGATAGATATATGACTATACAAGGATTTAAGAAAGGTTCTACAAACAATAACCTATATTACAAAAAAATTTCAAATCATATTTTAATTGTTATTTTTATGTTGATGATATCATTTTCAGAGGAAAAGATGACTTGTGTAGAAGATTTGTAGAGGAAAAGAAAAAGGAGTTTGAGATGTCCATGATTGGTGAGTTGAATTTCTTTCTTGATTTGTAGGTAAATCATAATTTAGTAAAGGAATTTTCATTTCTTATTCCAAGTATGTCAAGGAATTGTTGACGAAGTTTGGTTTGGAGAATTCTAAACCGGTAATGTACCCCTATTGTTATTAGATGTAATATGACTAAGCAAGATGATCCGCCAAAATAATATGCAAGTAAGTATAGATTAATGATTGGAGGATTATTGTACATGAATGCTACGAGACTAGATATTATGTATGCAGTATATTTGGTAACTAGATTTTAGCAAGAACCAAAAGAGTCACATGTGATGAAGGTAAAAAGGATTTTCAGATATTTGAAGGAAACATAAGATTTTGGTTTATGGTATCCAATTTTTTTAGATTTCACATTGATAGCTTATACTAATATCGATTAGGGAGGTTGTTTGGATGAACAAAGAAGTACTAGTGGTGGAGCTTACTTTCTTGGCTCCCAGTTGGTTGCTTGGTCAAGAAAGAAGTAGGATTCTATAATATTATCAATTTCTAAATCAGAATACATTGCAACATCCTCATGTTGTATTCAAGAATTATAAATGAAATAAAATTAGAAGGATATAGGTATAACTTTTGATGATTTGATTTTAATCATGTGTGATAATACCAGTGCTATAAACATTTCAAATAATATAGTGCAACATTCTAGAATGAAACATATATCTATCAAGTATCATTTCTTGAGAGATAAGGTATTGGAGAAAGAAGTGAAGCTTGAGTATGTGCCTACAAAGGAGAAAAATGTAGACATATTTACAAAACCTTTGTGCAAGGATGCTTTTGGGTATTTCAGAGGGAAGCGGGAGATTCTGCCCCTTCCTAGCGTTCACCAAATGCACCAGTGTGTGCAATGGTCCAATATATTGCATGATTAATCAATGCTTGGAGGCTTAACTCTTAGGGGGAGTAGAGTGAGTTAGTAAATAGGAGTTTTGGTCCTTTTTTATTATTGTCAAAGGGGGAGAAGAACATAAATAGATGAACAAAGAACTTTGATGTTGATATCTTTTGTAATACCCCCCATATTTTTCTTTTCAATTTATACCCAACTCATAACAATATTTAATAATTGACTGAGGCAAGTCTCCAAACAACCACCCAAACCCTTTTCTATTATTTCTTGCATGAAAGTTCCTTATGGATTTATAGGTATGAAAAATATCACATTATCAACTGTCGTAACCAGGTTTCATCTCATCTTTCCTTCCCATTATCTATGTTGCATTTGAGTTCATTTATCAAATTGTTATATCTAGTTTTTTTTTTGTTTTGTATTCACAATATGTCATTTTCTTATTTCACTATTATTTCAAATCTTTAGAATAGTTATTTTGCATTAGTTTTGAAATTTATTTCACCCATATGTACTTTGTTTGTATGAGACACTAGTACAATCCATTATGGTCCAACACCCATGTTGTAGTCTTAGACTCACACATTTGTCCAAGACAACGAGTTTTTGGAGCTCAACATTGGTTCGTTGTAGTTAGCTCTTTCATTTCCCATATAATCAAAATATTTTTAGCTATATGTTTGTTTTAATTATCACATCTAATTTATAATTAATTGATTAAGTCACAATAAAATATCTGCATTGAAACACTCACATTCAACCACCTTAAAGTAACCAAGAAAACTCTTTAACAAGTCTAATCTCGCTAGCACTCCTAGCTAGCAACGTGAGGTGGTGTAAGGAGGTAGTCCATCCCTTGAGACTTCAATCAATCTCTAGGCAAGTGTACTATTTTCTTCCCCACATAATTATTATTAAAATTTTATTATGCTATCTTATATTATTATAAAATTATCTTAGGCTTTTTAGTTTTTAAAACTATCTCAACTTTTATAATTTTTATAATTAAAACAAATAATGTAGGTTGATTATAATATAAGTATAAATAAGAAAGAGGTCAACATTCATATAATCAAAGTTCACTACTTTTATGATATGCCTCTATTGAACCACTTTAGGAACCACAATCTCATCTCCTTTCTGTTCATTCTTCTCAATTCTCTTGAATATTTGATTAAGGAAGTGGTTGAAAATGGCAATAACCTAGGGAAAAAACCTATCCCCTTGCACTAAGGGTTAATTTAATGATACATGAGCATCTTGGGTTTATGGAAATCCTAGATCAACCAAAAATGTGTTTAAGCTTGTTTGGCTACTCGGTAGCTTGTTTGGTTTGCTTGATAATTAATTTTGAGTTCTTGGTGAAGTGTCAGTCACTAGTGAACTCTATTACCGATTTGTTGTCCTTTACTGAGTTGGTTCAGTGTGTTCGGTGTTGCTCAATTTCTGAGTTCACTAATTGGTGTAGTTAATTTTTTGATGTTGGCTGACATGTGCAATTAATTTTTCTCACAATATTAATGTTGGGATCACTCATTGGGAAACATGTGGACCTAAATCTAGTTCGTTACTTTCTCCAATGTTGGATCTAAAGGATCTTTAGAGCCGACCTATTTGGTGGCCTCTTGTATAAATAAGTAGAGTTGTTCTAGGATTGAGAGTGATTGGTTAAGAAGATAGAATCTGAAGTGTTGGATCCTTGCATGTATGAGGACTATTCTATAATTAATTTTCATTGTATTGGCTGTAACTGAGAATGCCTTACAACCTGACATGTATGAAGTTTCATAAATAAATAAAAAGATATCTGCATTCCTTCTCTCGTACTTTGTGTTGTTCCTTCAGAGTTATTAATCTGCAAGTAGGTTTGGTATTTGGGAGTGCCTTAGGCCCCAGATCCATCCCTTCTTGCATCATTTACCGACTCTACCATTTTCACCTAGATTTATGCCCTCCAAGAAAACTACTATTTAAGAAGCCCCTAAGTTGGCCACACCTCCACTTGACAATATTATTGACACCCCTGGCCCCCCAAAAAATAACTACATTTTCTACCTTACAGCTGCTAAAATCACTTATCACCTTGGGACCCTAAAACCCCTACACCCTCTATGGTGGCCAATGAGATTTGTGACTTGAAGTGTAAAGCCCCAATTCCCAATTTTGCTACCAAGAAAAAGTGTAAAAAACCTTTATTAAAAAAACCCAAATTGAACATTTAAGAGATTATCATAGAAGAAGAGTAGGATGTTGGGGAAGAGACTAGAAAAAATGAAGGTAAATTGAGACGTTCCTATAGATTGATGGCTTGGTTGGTGGAGAAAGAAAATATTAAAACTCTAGTGGGTTATGATATTGAAGAGGAGGAGGAGTGGGAAAGTCCTAACCTATAATGCCATGCCAGAGGAAGTGGAGATGAACAAAACCAGTGTAGAAGGGACCTATAAAACAAATGCAAAAGGGAACTATATAGAATGAAAAAGGCACTACCAAGGAGCTAGAGCCACTTAAAACCAAAGTCACAGACATAGAGAAAAAATTGGGGAGTGTTTCCCAATTCACCCTAAGGATTATGCACAACTCCATCACCTCTCTCTGCTTGCTGCAAAACAAGATCCTAGGGAAATACAAAGAGAATGAAGGGAACCACAAGGAACATTTTAAGTTCCTGTTTGAGGACTAGACATATGTTTTACACTAGTTTGGCTGCAAAATTAAGACCCTCATCATGGTTAAGTTGTTTCTATTTTATATTGTTAAAATTTTTAATGGCCATAGGTGGCCTTATGCTAAAAATTATATAGTTTAGATAGTTTACTAGACTATGGTTCCATAGTTAAAACTTTTGTTTCTAGTATGTTGTTAAATTGGTATTTTTTTTTTTTATATTAGTTTGTTGTTAAAGTGTTGTTGATGCTTGACTATTGATGGTTTTTCTTTTGGGCTTGTTGTATTAAAGGGACAAAACCCTTGTTTTGTTGCCTATTAATATAAAACCATTGATGTAGTGACGATAGTAATAATATAGATCTTATTAAAATTTCTAAATAAATAGAAGCTTTACTTTTCAAATTATTTATTTATTTATTTATTTATTTTTTTTTTTGGGGGGGGGGGACAAAGAGCATTTATCTTTATGATGCTCAATTTAATATTTAAAAAATATTTACGTCAAAAATAAAATGAAAATAATTAGGGATCATGCTATTCAAAGCAATACCAAATTTAAAAATATTGTTGGTTAAAACAAACTTAAAAATAAAAGATGTGCATTTAGGTTTCCAATGTGATGTTTAATAGTTAAAAAATGAGTGGCAATAGTTAATTACAAATTAAGATTATTATCTTCTTAATATAAAATTGAACACAATTGAATCTAGAAATAATTGTGTCTTGATATCATAGATTGTGGAAATCTCTTATCTTTAATTTAAAAATTATTCTGTAATACAAAATATTAAAAAATATAAAATTATTTTAATTACAGTATGTAGAATACCATTTTTTATGAACTGAATTACATTCCTCAATCTAATGTAAATATTAACTAATATATATATATATCAAAATTAAATTAATATGTATTATCTTTTAATTGTAGTGACGTTAGCTTAAGATTAGGGTTAAGGGTTGGTAAAAATTAAGGTTTCCATTCTAAGATAAAGCTTAGGTTAGATTTAGGCTTAGTATTAGGGTTCAATTAGGGTTAGAGTTAGTGCTAGGATTCAAATACATGATTACCATTTATGATCAAATTCAGGGTTAGGAGCATAATTCAGGAGTTAACATTAGAGTTCAATTAGGATTGGGGTTGGTGTTCTTAAGATTTAAATTAGGGTTAGAGAAACTGTTACAATTAGTGTTAGCATTATAGTTAGAGTTAATGCATGTTATATTAGGATTAGGATGCAATTAAGGTTACGATTTTATCTGCAATCCTAACTATCATCACAATCCACACCCTAAATCCTATCCTCAACACTCGAACCTAAGTAAAAGCCTTAAACCTAATACTAACCCCAAATCAATTTCTAAAAATAACCTAGAGCTTAGTCTAAACCAAACCCTAATCCTAACCTTAATTTTAACTCTAACCCTAATCCTAACCTTTGACTTCACACTAATCCTAACCCTAACAAAGAAGACACATCAATAATTTCAAAATCTAATCTATTCACTGCAATCTATGTCATAAGTTAATTATTTCTTTATACTATAAACAAGATATATTGTGTACGAGGAGGATCTCAATTGTTGATTTATGTTTAGTATGACATATTGTAAATTGTGATATTACAATCAGGATTTAACTGCGTCATTTTTTAGTCAAACTCATTAACTCATGTTTCATGAGTAGTGGTTCACATGAACTCATCTCTCATAAGAATAAATAGAACACTTAGAACTCACTGCATCTAGGTGATGCTCACAGAGGTGAAACATCGAGCCTTCTTGAGATGTCACCCATCCCAATATTTCTTCAACTCAAGTGTATTTAACCATAGAGTTTCCTCCAAGGTTAAATCCACATAGCTTGCTACCCATGTGGGCATCACTTAGATACAATGAACACTAACTGTTACATTCATTCTCATAAGAGATGGGTTCTTGTAAACCACTACTCATGAATCAAGTGTCAATGAGTTTGAATCCAAAACTACATAGTTGAATCTTGATAGCAATATCACATTTTGACTTGCCGATGAAAATATCTCATACCTATTGTAAATTATTATTACTATTCTTTCGATTTGTAGCCTCTAATAAAATATTTAACTATATCTTATTATTAGTATAACCATTGCACCTCCTTATGATGCAAGCAGTAATAATATGAGAAACTAGTCCAAAGATTTTACCTTAAAAAACTAGGGGAAGCATACTAGTAATCGTTATAGCTAACTTCATGCATTGATAGAGCCTAAACTATATATCAGATTTTGATGATTTATTTTGGTTGTCTCCATATGCAACTTAAATACTTAAAACATATTTTTTTGCTTCAGGGTAGTATAATTCATTAAAGTAACAAAGTGGCCATTTCAAACTGTTGCTAGATATCTACTTAAAGATGTACCAATAATTGTGCACTCAAAATTACTAGTACTTGTAGACAAATGTCCAAGTAGTGGTGCACAAACGAGCCAATTATGAACCAAAAAAGAAAAAAAATGATTCAATACATGTGAAACTTATTAATGAACTTTTAGTAATCATTTTTAGCTCCTTTAAAATTAGTAATTGAAGATTATGTGCAAAATAAATGCATAACTATTAAAACACGCTCCACTACTAATGCTCTTCCCCTAATTATTAAAAAAGTTCAAACTTCATATATTGATATAATTTGAACTTAAGACAACAATATGATGAGTCCATAGCTATTAATTCTATATTTTGGTTTTTTTCAATTAAAAAAAAATCTATATCTCTTTAAAGTATTTATTAAGAAAGAAAACTGATTAATTGAAGACAAAATTTACCCTAGAGATGAACGGACTGACAGCTGACACATACAATCTCTTTAGGCTATAAAAACGCGGAAATTTCTGAAGTCTATTATTTCTTTGCTACCTCGGACAATTTGTCCATTAACCGTGCGAGAAAATCCAGGATATCCTCATACACTTTTTCTTGGAAAGAAACCAAAATCACTCGCTGATGTGAAAGATTTGCGAGTCCTGAAAAATCCTAGAAAATGTACCAACAAGACTGTACATACTCATGGGGCCAAAGACAATGGCTGGATTCAGGACGGAGAATCTTTCCGGCCACCTAACAATTTTTTTAATGATGCCATTTTGAGCTTTTCTTGCATTTCTTTAAAAAATTACATATCCCAACCTCATATTAACACGCGTACTGTTTCATACCCAAAAATGTACTGTTTCACATCCTTTTCTCAAAACATGTAGACCAACCCTGCAGGCTACTTTAGTTTCTCGAAGGGAAGATTGTCAATACCTTTTTCTTTTCACGACAGCAATCCCTAAAACAAAAGTTAACTGCAGGAATCATCTGCGAATTATCTCCAGTCGCGGAAACTAATGTAATTTTCTCCATACTTCAGCAAAATTCAGTGGCAGATACCCAACTTGTTTTGAATTTGAATTGGACGGTAACATCTGCTATGTCGGATACTAGCTTGGTTGAGCAATTTTTAGAATGGATTCAGCAACATGAACATCTTTATTTTACAACGAAGACAACCACTTTGAAGGCAGCAGATTATGTGAGGTTCTTGGCGGTCCAAAATTGGCCTATAATTTATAGTTGGTCACTATATTTTGGAAGGCTGCTTTTGGTGATGGCTAAAGAGTGGTTAAACTGCAGTCTCAGAGGCATGGGCTCTCTGATTCGTCAGAGTTCCGCAGCTTATTATGTGCTGCTATGGTGCACTGTGCTGAGCACCACATCCATGTCAGGCCTTCTATTTTTGCTTATAAGTTTGGTAAGTTAAAATTTTTTGTTCGAGTTTGTTTTACTCAATCGGGGTATTTGGGCATGTCTATCTCATTCGTCTTAATTTCTTTCTGTCTATAATCTAACAATTCAGAACCGGTAGGTTATTGCTTTCATTAGCTTTAGGGTTTTTACTGCGCATGCTTGTAAGTTAGTGTAAATGGATTCTTTATACAGTGGTTGTACCAAACTCCATTTGACTGCTGTGTCGTTTCAGATATTTGTATGGAAATTCATCTCTGCTTTACTGTGTATATTTATGGTGCCGAATTAATTAATCACAGGTCCCATTTACAAATGATGGTTTAATTTGAGCAGACTAAATTGAATCATATTCTTGGATTCGGCAAGATCAATATGTTTAATTGATTTGGACTCCGATCATAGTCAGCAACATGACTGGTCAAAAGACTCAAAATGAAAGATCATAAATGTTAGAAAATTCCATAATTTTTTTTGATTCTATAAGAATTACAAGTTTTATCTAAATTATAAGCTTTTCTGTTCATGTTCTGATGTTGGCCAAGATATTCTTTTCCAGCTTGCCCTGTTTGGGGTTACAGTGGACTTGAACTCTTCAGGTTTTCCAAAGGATTGGAAAGTCCTGCTACTCTGATTGGAATACATTCTTCAATTTTGATTATAACCAGCTGCTAGGTAATAAGCCAAGTTGCTGGCACAGGTCCAATGGATTCAGGTACAGGTATGATGTCTGGATATGGTGGTTTTTTATGCCATAGAAAAACAATGTATAGCAACATTTCAAGCAAGCGAGAACCCGAAATACCCATGGCTTTGATTGCCTCTGCTTCCTTTGCCATGAAGTTTATAATTATATAATCTTCTGTTAATTTCCAGCTCAGTATCGTTTTCCTCCATCTTCACTTTCTCTTCAGTTTTTTCTGTAAACTTTTGATGGCTTTGGTTTCCATATAATTGTCCTATTTAGCCTTGGACCCTTCCTTTAGCATGTGTATACTTGTAGCACAGTTCTTGACGACGACCATATTGAGTTGGACAGCTTTCTCCAAGTTCTCCTTCAGGGTCTTGTTGTCAGCCTATATTTGGTTCATCCTTTTTTCGAGGACAACCACTTATCCTTAAGCATACAATCCTTAGCCAGATAAGGATCATTCCCTTTTATATCGGTCTGCAGCTTGAGATTCCTCACATTTTCTTTGCTTTCTCTATTGTCTTCAAAATCCATTTCATTATACTCTTTTGAAGATTTATATTATTCTCCAAGGAAAAAGCTCCAATGAAAAATGTTTTAGCAGGGTTTTGTTATTTTGTTTCTATAATATCCATTATTTTCTTGATCATGAAATCAATACTGTCATGTGCTTTGCTGAAACATGGCTGATCCATATTAGTAATTCTGATGATGCACATGATGGTCTAATTGGACCTAATCTACGTTACCGGGTTCGCACCTTGGGCCCTCGAACTGGGTCTGGGTTCGCCTGTGGGTGTGTGCTGGGTGCGCACAGGGTACACGCCCAGCACTGTGGGTGTGCCCGGGCCATGCGGACCCGTGCGCACCCACAGTGTTGGGTGTGCACTCGGGCGTGCCTGTGAGGACCCGGAGCCCAGCCTCAAAAAAGTGGGCCCAAACTTTGTTTAAAAACATTTTTTTTAAAATTATTTTTTACTCCTAACCCTAAAACACCCCAATATGAGGCCTCCAAACACACTTTCATTTCACTTTTACCTCTCATTTTGCTCTCTCAATATTTTCTCTCCATCTTGGCAGTTTGAAGTGAGGTGATTGTATTTGAAGGAGATTGATTGTGGAGAGCCAAATAGCTTCCACAAAGCAGATTTAAGCTAAGTAGCTGAATTGGGTACGGGTACGGCTATGGGTATGTGGGTGACGTTGGTACGCCAGAATTTTTTTTAGGGGGTTGGGTATGTTTTGGGTACGTCCATATATATAGATATATCTGTGTGTATGTGTTCATCTAAAAAACAATGTAAGTTTAAAATGTCACATACCAATCATGTATATGGCAGGTTGTTATATATATATATATATATATGCAGCTAAAAAACAAATTAAATTTACAATGTCACATACCAATACATATGCTAAACAAAACCAAAACAAATTTCAGATTTTGAAACATAACATGCTAATTTAAATTCAGTTTTCGATATCAAAAAGATCGAACTAGAATCTCATGATATATAGTCATTGTTTAACATAGAAATAATACTAGGGATCGGTTCACTAATCAGAACCATATGGGTCATCATCAATATCAAGATTGTCATCAACATTGACATTAGATGATTGAACCCCGCTGTTATTTGCACTAAAAGTATGCTGGCTACTTGACTCCTCAATTGTTAAAGATTGTGCAGCAATAGAAAGATCTAAGTTAGTACACCTCGGTTCTACATCCCACAACTTTTCTGCCCCTTCCTTGTACCCATCATACCCATCATTTTTGTGAGTAAGAAGGTGCAAGTTGGAATGCACATAGACTAAATCCTCAGCTTTGCTTGATGCCAACTGATTGCACTTCACTGAATGGATGAAGGAGTATGTAGTCCAATTTCGTTCAGTTGAAGAAGAACTAGCAACCTATTGAAGCAAAGGTAGATCTCATTAGACTTTCTAAAATTTAAGTAAATCAAAGGACAAATAGTAATTTTTAAGTGACAACCAGATTTGGAAAGTGGATAAAAATTCATAAACTTGTGATAAAACTTTGATCGCGAGGAGTTGGAGGTGTGGCGATTTGTGGCCATTGAGGTACCACCAAGAGTGAGCATTCCTTCTTATACTTGTCACGAAGAGCAGCAGGACTATGACCAATGGATGCTGCAAAATCAGCAAATTCACTTGTAACTGGATCTTCCATTTCAGTCTGAGGGAAGAGTTTAGTAACAGTTTTCCTAAACCCTTCACCTACTTCTACATCATGATATGGTGGCACCCTTGTTGGCATAGAAAGAATCTCTTCAATATAATACTTGGGAGTCAAGGAGTAGGCAAGAAGATGGAGTGGGGTGGTCATTTTGTTCTAGCGCTCAACACAAATTGATTGCACCTCTTTGAAGAAGGTTTCTTTAGGGTCTTGCTCTTTTGCATTTATAACGAATCTCATATTCTCAATCATTGAGTCTATTTCATCATAAACCTCCCGCAAGCATGGCTTATCCATGTCAGTAAAGAAAATCATACCTAGGATGGGCTCTGTGAAACTAAGAAGGGATTCCACACGATCCCACCAAGTGTCATCTGAAATCCTTTGCTTGACATTTATTGCCCTCTCAGTACTGGACTGCTTCCATATCGTCCATGCTTGATTGATGACCATACCCGAAAGTGCCGCTTGAACATTCACAAGTCATTTCAAGGCAATTGTAGCATGAGGTTGAGTGAATGTACAACGCAAGGTGTCCAAAATATATGGGGGAATTGTGTCTCAACTAACATACCGACTTCTCTACAGTTCTTTGCATTGTCTGTTACAACTTGGACAACATTTTGAGGACCTACTTCATTAATGCATTGTATAAGAATGTCAACAATAAATTGTGCATCCTTCACTCGGCCCTCACAATCAACAACTTTTAGAAACGTTGCCCCTTTAGGGCACATTGCAATCACATTAATTAAGGGTCTATTTTTTGCATCCTTCCACCCATCAGAAATAATACAGACACTTGGCTCTTTCCATGAGGCCTTAATGGGAGCTAATGAAGTTTTAATATGTTTAACCTCCTTTGTCAACAAAGCGGTACACACCTTCTCATAACCTGAGCTTGTGTACCCCTTTGGAGCTTCATTGATTTTTCTTACCATGTCTTGCCAATAGGGTGGTCGGACAACATTGAACGATAAACCATTTGCATAGAGGCACCTAGCAATCTCTTCGTCAGCAATATCTCTAGCATCATTATTAAATGCTAGCCTCATCTTCATTTCTCCTCAAATATGGATGGCTTTCTATCACAATATTAGGAGCAACACTATGTGATGATGAACCATGTGGCCTTGGTGAGCCCTTTCCTTTATTCAGTGGATGCCCCAACCTATTTTGAATCCTTGCATCTACTTCCTCTTGCTCCTTAATATATGCTGCTACTTGAGAAGCTGGTATAGGTGCACCTTTTTTACTTGGATAAAATTTGATTCCCTTTCTAGGAATTTCACACAAATGCCCTTTCACTCGGTTGTAGGAACTTGTATAGTGTTTGTCACACCCGGGGCATATCCAAATACATGTCCCTCCACCTAGAACATGCTCTAATATTTGCACATGCCTCCATAATGGTGAAGTTGGGTCACTAGTGAATCGAGAAGTCTCGGTTGAATTAGAACTAGTTTCCATGATAAATTTGTATAGCACCCTGCAATTTATATATAATGATAAAAGGGTAAAGCTTTAAAAATAAATTATCAATTAAAATTAAAATTTTAATTATTAATTATTTAATAAATTATTATGTTAAATATGATTTATAAATAATATATTAATATTTATTATATAAAATTTATACTAAAATTAAAAAATATGTAATAAATAAATAAATTATTTATTATTAATACACATCATATTAGAAATATATTATTGTTACAAAGATTGGAAATAAAATTTTATAAATAAAATAAATTATATTATTATAAATTTATAATAATTTAATATTGAAATTTAGGGTTTAGGAACAAAATGACATCTTACAAATTGATTGCACCTATATTATAATGTTTGAAGTTTTTATATACAAAACAAATATAAACAATAAAATCAAAATGCCTATCTCCTTTGGAGTTCCTGTCAATGTTTGAAGCTTTTGGAAATGTCGTCACCTCTGGAAATGTTCAAAGCCTCTGGGAAATGCTGTCGCCTATGGGAAATGCTATGCCGTTGCCTGCTAAAACTGGTTTGCCGTCTACCGTTTGTTGTCTATGCTATGTGTTGGTTCCCAAAATGGTTTTATGCTTCAATAGCTACCAGTACACTCTCTACCAATTCTAAAGAGTTGCCAACTCCAATTATCAAACTTCCTGAGAGGACTGGACCAACTAATAGGGATAAAACTCCCCCTACACTTTTGGCTTTGCAAAACCAAGGCGGGTATACTTAAATTTAGTAAAATACTACTCTCATTACACACATCCTTGAATTTGATAAACAAATTATCTCACAAATGGCTCAACAATAACAAGAAAATGCTATGTAATGGCTAACTACTTATTGATTCTCAATTGTTATGGAGCATGAGATACACATACCACATATAAAACTGATAGATGAAAATAATTTTTATCAATATGGTTTAACAAGGCAACATGGACCAACAAAATAATAATTATAGCTGATTTAGATTAGTGCCTTATCATTGGACAATATTCTCAATCCACAACTCTTTATATGAATGACATAAAATTTCTATTGATTCAAGACTTAGATTATTATTGCATTACAACAATATGTATTCATGTAATTCTAATTTGGACATCTTATAACGATCCTTGTACTAACCTTATGAACTTATGAGTCAATTTTCAGCATTTTAATTGTTCCTTAATCAAAGCTTAGAATTAAAACATACACATATGAAAGATGTGTAGTGAATTCAATAAGAACTTTGAATTATTTAATTCACAACTCATAAAACCAACACAGAGGAGAGCACCAAACCTGGAATATATTTCATTGACTTCAAAATCATTGTCTTCATACATTGATTTGCTCATTCAAACAAAACTCAACAAACTAAAAGTCCAATACTAAACTTTTATTTGCTCTGTAAAATGTTATACAAGACTCGTGACATTTATGAAACCTGACTGAGATTGAACCAACTCCTATGATCTCAAAATAAAATTTATCAGCCCTTCCTAAGTGACCTTGGAAATCCTTTTATAGAACAAGGATTGCAACAAGCTACAGATCACTTTTGGAACTCAAACTCTTAATTGCAAGAACAACTGAAGACAAGGATCAAATCTAGGAAAAGATTGGGAGCTTATCAATATAACCATGGCATCTTTGAATTAGCAGTGCTGGAAACAAGGTGTCAACAAAATGATAACTGACACTTTCCCAACTAATCAGGGGATCATGGGCACTCTAAAAGTATTAACAGTCATTTCAGCATCAGTTATAACCCTTGCATACTAGCGCCAAGTCGTAAGAGTCACTTAAACATCTTTGCATGGTCACACACAAGAAAAACTATGGCAAAGAAGACTTGTGAACTCACGATAACTGTCAAACTTCAGTCCTCAGTGCAGTTCTGCTAGGTACCCTTCTATCAATTGTGAAATAGCGGCAACCGTCGATCACTTCACCTGAGACACGTGGCAGCATCTCGCAAACTCGCAACTTATTCCAAACCTTCATATAACCTTGTGATGATGCACCAACAACATTACTAACCTTCAAGACTACCATTTCATTTACCTTGACTGCCACGTGGCTGTCCCTGATTTTCTCGCAAGTTCGTGACCTCTTTCACTAATCTCATCTTTAACCGACGACCTTTCGAACTAGCATTTTCTATTATCACATGCATGTCGGCCCTGCCACATGTCATCACCCCGCAACTTTGAAACTTTTTCACCAACTGCCAGCCTAACCTGCGAACTTGCGACTAACATTTTCTGTAGCCTGTCGCAAGGTCACATCATTTTCTGCTAACTGCACCATATCCATGCGAAGTTGCACCTGTCCACCAAATGGCACAATGTCGCAATCCCGAAATCATTCACTTCAATTGGATATGCCACGTGGCACTCTCTCATAATCCCATGGCCTTTCTCTCTCTATGTCAGTTGAGATCACGGGATCATGCCATATGTCTACTCGAAACTGCTACCTGCCTTGAAATTTTGTCATGTGGCACCTTCTGATTTGTGGTCGCTGTGCCGCTTTACTGCTCTGTTATCATCTCTTGGCCGACCTCACCATGTGGCAGCACCTCATGATCCCACAGTCACGTCATGGCTCCTCTGTCAGGGAAGGCAGGATCACGAAATTTCGCCATCTGTCCTCCATGGCCCTTCCTATCTATCTCCTTCACCTGTGCTACATGGCAACCTCTCGCTATCTTGCGCACTTTCTCTCTCTATGTCATCCTCGATCGCAGGATTACGAGCACTTGCCATCTGTCCTTGTCGGGCCCACCATCTATCTTCACTGCATTCGCTATGTGGTGGCCTCTCGCTATCTTGCGCTAATATCATTCTCAAACTAATCGGGATGGCGAGATCACAAAATCTTGCCACGTGTTGCCCTGAGCTTGCTCTACCAACTCGACTTGCACCTGCCACATCTCACAACGTCGTGATCCCGTGGTGATTCTCTCTCCTCAAGCCTTTAGTTCGTGGGATTATGAATGCTCGCCACCTGTCCTCGTCAAGTTATTACGGGACCACAAAATTTTGTTTAGTCTTCCGCCAAGTACAAGTTGTCTTTGTGCGCAAGCTTTGCCAAAAGGTAGGGTGCCTTTTGGCACTTTTAATATGTGTGCTGATGTATAAAAACAAGATTTATCTCAACACAACAAATGTGGGATAACTCCCTAGAATGGTTCCCTTCAAAATAACTGCTGTCCATCGCTACCTAAGACTATAAATCGGCCAAGGCAAGTCCGCCACAACATAACCTATGAACCCATAAGAAAACCAACTTGGACTTTATGCATTTTTTGACTTCCCAGCTCCACTCTAGACCTTAATCGTTCGACCTAAGAAAATATTTTTGCAAGGTGAAACATTCTATCACCACTCTTGAAGGAAAAAGGAAGAAATACTTAGCCAATTTTTAACAGTTCCAACACTATGTTTGTGTCGTTTTCATCCATCCATCAAACATCTATGTTGTTTGTCATTTCATAAAGAAATACAAAAGACGATGATAGTGTGTATGCCGTGTGAAAGACGAAAGACAAAAGGAAAACCGTGTCAAAAACAAAAACTCAGTTGTGTGAAAAGAAAAAGCAATCAATCGAACTTTTAGGTTTTTTTTTGCTTTTCCAAGTCAAACTGGTCAAGAATTGACGCGGAATCGCCTTGAATTACCACGTTACCGGTTGAATCTCTTGGAATCAAACATGTTTGGCTTGAAATGATTCGTAGGCAAATATTTCAACCCTTGTGCGTACCCACAGGTGATTCAACTTCGATTCAGACCCGAGACGATTCGTACCCGGAGTCGACGACAGGAAGGGAGCGATTTGACTAATTAGGATTTAAGTGTTTGAGGTATGCATTTATGTTAAGGAAACATAGGATGAATAGGTAAGTGAATGATCTGTTCTTGTTGATGGACTGAGGAATGCAATTGCCTTTGTGATTGATTGATTCCTCATTCCAATCAAGCATATATATTATACAAAGGGTTAGCAACTTGGAGGATCATGACTCTTCATGATGTCCATTAATTACTAACTAATATAATTAGTTTACTTAACATCTCTTAACTAATCATCTCTAGACAAGATCAATCTGCATAGGAGGAGTTTCAATAACAATAAACATAATTAACTATTAAGAGTGATCTGCATTAACATTACAGTCCAGATTATAATCTGATTGTAATGCTAATGTAGAGCATTACATAACTGGTGTAATTATATTTAATTGTGATTCCATCAGACATTAAATCTGATTGAAACTATATTTCAACACTCCCTCTTAGTAAAAGAAGATTTAAGTCAAACTCTTAGTCATGACAATTTAAAACCAACAACTCAATGTTGTCTAGCCATGAGCATAATATTTAATATAGTCCGGAACACATCATGACAATTTGAAACCAACAACTTAATGTTGTCTAGCCATGATATGGTTATTACACAACAAGTAATAACATAGTGTTCAAGATATCCGGCGCAATCCAGATCATTAACTTTGATAAAGCCATTCTTGACACTTGGTTAACTATTAACAAGATCGTCACCTTGAAATAGTAACCTTAACACATAGAAGATCGTCACCTTCTCAAAACATCGATTTAAATATTGCAATATTTTATTTATTTATAAATAAATTACAATTAATATTAGAACTTAGCTCTAATTTTCTCATTTATATTTAATCATACCAAGTTTGCTCCTAAAGTATTCTATCTTCACTCTTTCAAGGGGCTTGCTAAATATGTCAGCATTCTGTTCTTCAGTGCTAATATACATCAACTTAATGATGTTCCGATCTACCATATCTCTTATATAATGATATGGAATCTCAATGTGTTTAGATCGGTTATGGAAGACAGGATTCACTGATAATTTGATACAACTTTGATTATCACAATGGATAATAGTGGATTTCAAGGGTTCTCCAAATAAGCCAAATAGTAATTTCCTTAACCATACTGCTTCCCGTGCTCCCATGGTGGCTGCCATGTATTCTGCTTCGGTTGAGCTTTGAGCAACTGCTGATTGTTTCCTGCTGAACCAAGAAACCATGGCTGACCCAAGACTGAAACAACATCCAGTAGTACTTTTACGATCAGTAGGACTTCCGGCCCAATCGGAGTCTGTATATCCATGTAGCTGAATCTGAACATTTTCATATTTTAGTCCAAGTCCAATAGTTCCTTGTAAATATCTTAAGATATGTTTTGCAGCCATTAAATGTATCCTTTTAGGTTCACACATAAAGTGACTTAATACATTAGTTGCATAACAAATATTAGGACGAGTGTTAACAAGATGCATGAGAGAGCCAACTATCTGTCTGTATACTGTAGGATCTGCAGGTTCTGAACCTTCTGCTTCCATTTTAAGTTTGATTAAGTTTGTTTCCATAGGAGTTGCTAAAGGTTTACAGTCCATCATTCCAAATCTAGTTAAGATATCAATGGTGTACTTTTCTTGATTTAGAAAGATGTAGTTTTCCTTTCGACTTACTTCCAACCTTAGAAAATAGTGTAGAAGACCCAAGTCCTTCATATCAAATTCAGCAGCAAGGTCTTGTTTGCATTTAGCAATCAGATGATCTTCACCTGTTATCAAAAGATCATCAACATAAAGAACCAATATGATCATATCACCTTTAGAAATTTTGAAAGAAATGTTAGGATCTGCCTCATTCTTGGAGTATCTTAGTTTAGTTAAATAGCTGTCTATTTTTGCATACCAAGCTCTAGGGGCTTGTTTTAGTCCATAGAGAGCCCTTTTAAGTTTGCAGACATAATGTGATCTATCTTGTGTAGTGAACCTCTTTGGTTGTTCTATATATACTTCTTCTTCTATTGAACCATTCAGGAAGGCTGTCTTGACATCCATTTGATGTATTTTCCATCCTTTAGAAGCTGCAATTGCAATGATGGTTCTTACTGAAGTATATCTGGCTACTGGTGCAAATGTTTCTTCGTAGTCAATCCCATCTTTCTGGGAGAATCCCCTTGCAACAAACCGAGCTTTATGTTTTTCAATGCTGCTATCAGGTGCATATTTGATTTTGAACAGCCATTTAGAAGAAACAACTGATTTGCCTTTAGGTCTAGGTACTACATCCCAAACATCATTTTTTATTATGGATTGATACTCTTCAATCATGGCATCTTTCCAGACTTGACATGCTAAGGCTTCCTTAGCATCAGTTGGTTCTTGATTTGTAAGCTCTGTTAACAATGCTGCATAACATTTTTGTGTTCTAGTTCTTTTATTTTCTTTGAACATTTCATTTGGTTCCATATTGTTTTCTTCCAACATTTTCCTTGCCCATAGTGGTCTTTTCTTGTTATAGACATCTTCATCATTTAGATTTGGAGGTTCAAGTTCTTCTAAGATATTCTCCCTCTCAATTTCAATAGAGGGTTCTTCGTCTGATTCTAAGTTTTGATTATCTTTAGAATCTCTGCATGTAATGCTTTCATCAAATTTTACATCTCTGCTTATTTCAACTGACCTTTGTCTTGGAATGTACATGCGATATCCTTTGCAGTTTTCACTATAGCCCACTAGAATACCTCTTTTTCCAGATGGTTCTAGTTTGGTCCTCTTTTCTTTTGGAACATGAATATAAACTGGGCATCCAAATATTCTGAGATGACTTAAGTTTGGTTTGTTTCCAGTGAAAGCTTCTTCAAGAGTTATATCTTTTAGACTAGAGTGTGGACATCTGTTTTGTATATATATTGCAGTATTTAAAGCTTTTGCCCAAAATGAGACATGGATGTTTTGGTCATGCATCATGGCTTTAGCTGCTTCTATTATCGTTCTGTTCTTTCTTTCTGCTACTCCATTCTGTTGAGGATTATATGACACAGTATACTCCCTCTTAATCCTAGCAGAATTGCAGAATTCTTTAAAGATTTCAGCTGTGTATTCACCCCCATTATTTGATCTTAGTATTTTGATTTTCTTCCCTGTTTGATTTTCTACTAAAGCTTTGAATTCTTTGAACTTAGATAGTACTTCAATTGATTCTTTTAGCTTCAAAAAGTATATCCAAGTTTTTCAGGAGAAATCATCAATCCCGTTAGGGAGGGTGTTGACATGGGCCCACATAGATCAGAATGAATAAGTTCTAAAATGTCTTTAGACTTGTGTTCACTAGAAGGGAATGAACTTCTAATATTTTTTCCTAGTGCACAACCTTTACAAATGCCAGAGTATTTTGATTCTATATTAGGTATTCCAGAGGTTATTTTCTTTATGATAGGTAGAGCACTATAACCTAGATGACCTAACCTCTTATGCCATAATTCATTGTTATGAGAAATTTCATGGTTTAATGCAACTTTTTGATCGCAGAGTAGTTTATATAAGCTACCATCTCTAGATCCTATTGTTACAACATTTTTTATATTTGAATTTTTAGGCCAAAGAAGAACTTTATCTTCATTAAATGTGACTCTATATCCTTGATCAGCTAGCCCTGACATGGATATTAGGTTCCTTTTAATTCCTGGTACAAATAAAACATCTTTTAGATGTAATGTTACCCCGCTTCCTAGTTTGATTGAACAGGTCCCAATTCCTTTCACGGGGTAGGTGGAGTTATCACCAATGGTGACTTCTTCAGAAGAATGTCCTTCAAGATCTTCAAACTGAATCTTGAATCCAGTTATGTGTCTAGAAGCTCCATTGTCAATTATCCAAGTGTTCTTATTTGTATTAAGCTCACTTGATAATGCTAGAAAGAATAGTGAATTATCTTCTTTGGTTTTAGCTATATTTGCTTGTCCTTTATTTCTGGTAGAACATTCTCTATGAGTGTGCCCATATTTGTCGCATCTGTAACACTGAACCTTCGATTTGTCTTTCTTATAAGATTTATTTGAGAAGTTGGCATTATTAGAAAAATTTCTGTTTCCTTTCCTCTTGAAGAACTTCTTCTTCTTGTTGAAAGTATTTGTTTGTAGTGCTTGAATCTCACTTCCCTCATTTGGTCCAATCCCTCTAGATATCAACCGAGTTTCCTCTTGTAAGCAATCATTTTTGAGTTGGTCGAATTTAGGCAAAGGAGGCCTTCCACTGATACATTGAATAAATGACTCCCATGATAAAGGTAATCCCCTTAGAGCAATTAGGGAAAGATCAACATCATCAACTGTATTACCGATGGAGAATAGTTGATCCCTTATTTCAGTGATTCTTATAAAGTAAGATGTTATTGTTTCTCCCTTATTCATTTTGATATTCATCATTTGTTGTTTTAGAGTTAATATCCTGCTTGCAGTATTTATCTCAAATGTATTTTGAATGGTTTTATAAACCTCATAAGCAGATGTTAACCTCGATATGCTTGGTAATATTGAGTCTTTAACTGAGTCAATGATTAGCTTCTTGGCTTTATTGTTTCGTCTTTTCCAGATTGCTTTTTTTGTCTCATCTTCAGGTATTTTAGGTTCTTCCTCTATGTAGGATTCTAGTTCTAGTTCTTGCATCAATGTATTGATTCAAATCTTCCAAGAGACAAAGTTAGAGGCACCTTCAAGTCTGTCCTCCATCCTGAGTGTGTGGGCCATATTTTATAACCTTCAAGTATTAAACTTCCTGATTTCTTATTATTGAAGATGCAATAGTTTTGTGTCTTTGCCGATAATTTCTGATAACTGGAATAATCTAAGTCTCTATCGTCAATTTAGATGTCTGCAAATTAATGAGCTTCTGCGGTCGATTAAATGTTTGACTTATCCTTGATACAGTCGCAGAGATTGTAGATGCTCGGGTGTTGATGATCCTTTTATATTGCAGATCGCTGGTTCCTAGATCGTCAATGTCTATTTGCTTGCTATCTTATTCACTTCTCCTAACTTGGCTCTGATACCATGTTAAGGAAATATAGGATGAATAGGTAAGTGAATGATCTGTTCTTGTTGATGGACTGAGGAATGCAATTGCCTTTGTGATTGATTGATTCCTCATTCCAATCAAGCATATATATTATACAAAGGGTTAACAACTTGGAGGATCATGAATCTTCATGATGTCCATTAATTACTAACTAATATAATTAGTTTACTTTACATCTCTTAACTAATCATCTATAGACAAGATCAATCTGCATAGGAGTTTCAATAACAATAAACATAATTAACTATTAAAAGTGATCTGCATTAACATTACAGTCCAGATTATAATTTGACTGTAATGCTAATGTAGAGCATTACATAACTGATGTAATTATATTTAATTGTGATTCCATCAGACATTAAATCTGATTGAAACTATATTTCAACAATTTAAACCCTATTTTTTAGTCTTTTGATAGATTTTTTCAAGTTTGTGAAGAAGTTTTTAGATATGTTTTTTTTTCATTTTTTTTAGATTGCAACAATGAGTAGTCAAAACTCAGTGGGTGGTGTGGGAACTCAAAAAATTTAAAATTGATAAAGGGTCTTCTTTATGGAGACATTCTACAAGAATTTCACAACTTCCTAGAGGTGGAGGGTTTCTTTGGAAATGTAATTTTTGCAATGCACAATATAATAGCTCCTATTACTGAGTGAAACTTCAGTTTTTGGGCCCCAGGGGTAAAGGGATTAATATGTGTGAGTGTCCAGAGACAAATAAGAAGGGGTTGTCAGCTGTTAATATTTGTGGCCTTGAGACAAAGATGAATTACATTGCAAATGATTATTAATATTATGGACTTGGCAAAGATTAAAATAAATAATAAGTATGCTACTTATTATATGACATCACATTATGATTGAGAAGAGGGACGACTTGCATATTGAATTGTCGAAATTGCTATGAGGGCCGACCTGCATTATAGTCAGCTATCTATTGAGGCTAGCGGCTGAATAACAATAATTATAAAAGCCGACTTGCATATGCAAGTCGGTTGCCTTATCATATTGAAGAGACACCTCTCTTGAGGCATACTTATATGGGATCGAGGAGTGCGAATTAGGCATCATCGATAACATGACTGCCTTATTTCGCACTTTCAGCAAACTTATAATTCAGATCATCATTGCATAATTGTTCCAACATTATAGTAGCTTCTTGGCAATTTGGAAAGAAGAATAACAAACCTAAATTCACACCTGTAGCAGACCTAAATACATACTTGGAGCAAACCTAAGTTCATATATTGTAGCAGAATTGGAGAGGCATTATAGCAGACCTTAAAGAGCAAATTGTAGTAGACTTAAAGAGCCGATTGGAGCAGAATAATAGCATTGGATTGAAGGCTTCTTCTTACAATCATTCAACAGATTTCAAACAACTAAACTAGGTATTATCTATCTTCTATTCGTCTATATTTTTGAAAGGGCCTAAGTCTTAGCTCTAAAAGATCATCTATAGATTGTTATTTTCTTTTCAAAGTCTAAAATATTAACATGGTATTAGAGCTTTGGTGAATAAAAGATCTTTCAGATAAAGGAAATCAATCTAACACTTTTAAAATTAAGAAATTCAATATGACAAGTGGAGTTAGACCAGAAGATAGACTCGAAGGAGCCACAAATTTCTTATCTTGGAAAATTAGAATACTAATTACCTTTTAGAGAATTAGAATTAGATTCAATTATAGAAAATTCACCTAAAGCTGAAATGGATGAAGATGAGACACGTGAATGGAAAAAGGGTAATAACAAAGCTATGAGAATTCTAATTGACAGTGTAAAGGACCATATCATACCCACCATCTTCTGTCTAGAGTCAGCCTATCTAACGTTCTCTACATTATCAGGAATGTTTGAAATTTATAATACAAGTAGAATTATAACTCTTAAAAATGAAATTTCACGAATCAAAGAGAATCTATCACATCATACTTTATGAGAATTACCGAGTTAAGAAATCAATTGGCAACTATTGGGCACACCTACGATGAAAAAGAACTATCTATGATAGCACTTAACGAATTACCTCTCTTATGGGACTCCTTTACTCAAGGAATCAATGCACGTCCTAAATTGCCTAAATTTGATAAACTAAAAATTGATTGTCTTTAAGAAGAATCGAGACTAATAACTAGAGGATCGAATTTTAAAGAAGATCTTCAAATCTTATGCTCACAATCAAGAAGGAAAGACGATCTCAAAAGAAAATGAGAATTTCAAGACAAAGGAGAAAGAAACTTTAGGAACAAAAGAAAGAGAGATTATCAAAACAGGCAAGAAGGGAATTATCTCAATAACGGATGGAGAGGAAAAGATTATCAAATCAAGCAAGAAGGGAACTCTCACAATAATGGATGAAGAGGGAGAGACTATCAAAACAACAATTTTCAAAAGAGAGATCTCTCTAAGGTACAATGCTATAGATGTGACAAATTTGGTCACAAGACAACAAATTGTTTAGATCGAAACAATCATCAAGTCTCTATTGCAGAAGTAAAAAAAACAGAATCTGAACACCTTGTCCTTTAATCTTCACCTTGAGAGGGAGTTATATACGGGTCTTCATGAACTTAAAAGTCATGTTATAAATTCTTTCTAATTCATTGTTAGATTTTTCAATTTTGTTTTGAAGAGATATCACATCACTTGTTGTAAATAAATCAAATATTACTATCCATTGAGAATATGATTCTTCACTATGTTAAATCTAAGTAACGATCAAATTATGTGGTGAAAATATGATTTTTGATGTTATATTTGAGCGTTAAGGCTCTTGATATTTGAGCGTTGAGGCTCTTTCATATTTGAGTGTTGAGGCTCTTGATATTTGAGCGTTGAGGCTCTTGACATTTGAGCGTTGAAGCTCCTGCATATTTGAGCATTGAGGCTCTTGGATGTTAGAGCATTGAGTCTCTTGGATAGAATCACCAATGAAGACTATCTTTCAGAGAACTTGTGAATGGAATCTCACATGAAGAAAATCCACACCTTACATCATGCTAACATTATGTGATTGATCCTTAAGATGACCTTATAATTGTTATTATCTTGTGGGAGATACTTAATTTGAGATTTATTGATGATACCCTTTCTGATTACATAGATTTGAGATCTATTCTTATATTGATGATACCTTTTCTTACATATATTTGAGATCTATTATTCTTATTGAGATAATGCTATACATAAAGTTGAGATCTATATGTGATTATTGTTTACATCATGAGGATAATGTCAATGATGCTTCTTACCTCTCATTACATGTGAACGATACTTACATTTTGTGTTATGTTTGAATAACCTTACATCTTGTAGTAGATGATATTACAAAGGTTGAAACATCCTAAGGATAATCAATCACATTGACATCAGGTATGATTACATCAGGTATTAATACATTATGAATACATTATGTTTTTGATAGTTCCATATTCATTGAGATCACTTAGATTGAAATTTATTGAGGACAATAATTCATATGTCAGAATGAGATCTAGTGTGATAGAGATCTAGTGTGATAGAGATCTAGTGATTACATTATGGGGTCAATGTTATTGATCTTTCCCTCAAGTCCAAGAGGGAGTGTTAATATTTGTGGCCTTGAGACAGATAAATTACATTGCAAATGATTATTAATATTATGGACTTGGCAAAGATTAAAATAAATAATAAGTATGCTACTTATTATATGACATATCACATTATGATTGAGAAGAGGGATGACTTGCATATTGAATTGTTGAAATTGCTATGAGGGCTGACCTGCATTATAGTCAGCTATCTATTGAGGCTAGCGGCTGAATAACAATAATTATAAAAGCTGACTTGCATATGCAAGTTGGCTGCCTTATCATATTGAAGAGACACCTCTCTTGAGGCATACTTGTATGGGATCCAGGAGTGCGAATTAGGCATCATCAATAACATGACTGCCTTATTTCGCACTTTCAGCAGACTTATAATTCAGATCATCATTGCATAATAGCTCCAACATTATAGCAGCTTCTTGGCAATTTCGAAAGAAGAATAACAAGCCTAAAATTCACACCTGTAGCAGACCTAAATACATACTTGGAGTAGACCTAAGTTCATATATTGTAGCAGAATTGGAGGGACATTATAATAGACCTTAAAGAGAAAATTGTAGTAGACTTAAGAGCCGATTGGAGCAGAATAATAGAATTGGATTGAAGGCTTCTTCTTACAATCATTCAACAGATTTCAAGCATCTAAACTGGGTATTATCTATCTTCTATTTGTCTATATTTTTGAAAGGGTCTGGTGGTACCCTAAATTTTGAGAGTCCAAATCCATTATAAATAAGAAAGTTTCTCCATACTAAAAAAATCAAAGGAAGGAAGCTTTATGACACAAATAAATAGAACTAACTAATCGAAGCCTTAGAAAATGCTGGAATTTCGACCTGCTGCAAAGATGATGCCGACAGAGCCTGAAGATGGTTGCATTTTATAAATCTAAAAATAGTCTAGTTCACAAAATCAAATTTCCTATCTCCAGTAAAAATCTTAGCTTTCCACGAGGTGTTTTGGTTTTTTGACTAGATCCAAATCTGAAAGTTAGGTAGTTATTTTTTAGTTAGTTTATTGTTTTTCCAAATAATTTGTAATAAGGATTGTCTTTTCACCCTAAAGAGGTGTGAAAGCCACTCAAACACATATATATACATAATGTAAAATGTAGAGAGAGGGACATATTCAAATAAGCAATTAGAAGAAGAATATTTGTAAGGGAAGATGTAAATATTAAAGCATGACTTTAATATAAATTTCAATATTATATTTTAATAATAAATAAAAAGTTCCTTTTTCAAGGCAAAGAGATTGCAATTAAAATGTGGATTTGTCCTTTGTGATCAATAAATAGATTATTGAATTATTTTGACAAAGTTTTATTTTTGTATTGGATATAACTGTCACGGGGTCAGATTCAAAACCCGTGCGGCACTGCCTTTGAATTGCAACTTAAACAAATATCAATACAGACTACGCCTCCCAACTGAATCGATGCGGAAATATAAAAGACTGTGGCTATCTCAACAAACAAGAACACAACAGCAAAACTCCTAAGTGCGGCAAGAACGCATAAACATAACAGTAAATGTAATGAGGCAAGATATAGAGCAACGCAGATCCTTGGTCATATAAGATATCAATCACTACACAAAGCCATCTACGCGATTTGCAGGTCGGCTACCACCGATAATGCCTACAATCGTGCCAGCAGATATGAAATCTAGCTACAATGCCCAAATAGGTACCAAAGACTCTGCACTAGCAATTCTGGGCTATCCCGAAAACCTTACAATGAACCCATTTACATGAACAGCTCATCCGAGCTAAAACCCTTATGCTATGCTAGCCTACAATGCACTACGACAATTACAATACTTGCACTACAGACTTAGATTACAATGCTCCCTGACTTGCTCTCTGCGATTGTTCCTGTAACAATGCCAGTGCAGCCTACTTAACGAATCCACCGCCAAGACCCCAGTTTGACATGAAGATCTCTGCCTTAATCCAATGGTGGCGAATGCGATGCAATGCGGCGATCCAAGGCTCAATGGTAGAGCGAATCGGATTGCAGAACTGCCCGCAATATCCACGCGTTAGAGAAGGAAGATCCCCCATAATCTGCAACTGGTTTTAGTTCGGCTCTTCGAATAAGTAGAAGCCACACAATCTGACTTGAGCGATCTGTGCCGCATTGAATCCTTCCTAGTTGTGCGATTGCAATCCGTGTGACTGCGATCCGTGTGCATTTGGATCATTTCGCATCCAAAAACACACTTTGCGATCAAGCTCAACAGAACAGAGGGGTATTAATATGTGCTGCACTCGATCCGACAAGACTGTGTTTTTTAAAGACCACTACATTCTCCCCCACTTAAAATAGGCGATGTCCCCGACGCCGATGCACTTCCACTTCTTGGAACCGCACAGAGATACCACTGCAATGACTACTCTAGCCGATCTGAGCTCCCGTTCAAGAACTCAAGTACTTTCTCCTCATCCCTCCGTAAGACTTTGGAGCATTCCCAAATCACCTTGTCCTGGCCTGTTCCTTCCCAAACAACCAAGAACTCTCAGAAAGTTTTCTTGCCAATTCCTCTCATCCGCATAGCCAACACTTCACTTACATGCCGATTTGGATTATCCATTACGTTTGCAGGACCCTGAGCAGGAATGTTCCGAGTAAGATCATCTAGATCCGCATTGTGCATACGTAGCTGTGACACATGGAAGACAGGATGAACTTTCAAATGCAGAGGTAGATTTAGTTTATAGGCGACCTTGCCCACCTTCTACATGACTTCAAATGGGCCATCCCAACGACGCACCAAAGAGCCACTAATCCCCTTCGGAACCTTGAACTGGTTCTGATTCATCCTCAGCAATACCTTATCGCCAACATTGAAGTTTAGATCACGACGTCTCGCATTTGCAAACCTCTTCATTCTGTCACTAGCCTCTGTCAAATGATACTAAGCCAAGTCCACTTGCTCGTTCCAAATCTGAATGACTTCGCTTGCACTTGTATCTCCACCGCTGTACCCACTCATCACTGAGTGTGGTGTCAAAGGCTGCTGTCCAGAAGTCAGCTTGAACGGTGAATGCTGGCTTGATCCACTCTTCTGTAGATTATAACTAAACTGTGCCATGTTGAGCATATTCGGCCAGTTGGACTGGTCCCCGTCCATGAAGTGTCTCAAGTAATCTTCTAACAATGCATTAATTCGTTGCATTCTTTGTTTGACAATCATGATAGTGTGAAATATATGTGTTTCCTTATCTCTGTCTAATCGGACTTCCAACCAGAGAAGTTAAATTCCTTTTGGACTAACGGAGAATTGCATATAAGATTTGTCTTTTGTAGAGCTTAGGAGTAATTGATGATATATTTATAAATATTGTCTCATAAAGTTGTACGTAATAATCCTTGTTAGAGTTGACTCTGTCGCTGGGATAAACAAAGGCACTAGTCATTTAAAATCATTGGAATATAATTATTGGAGTTATTAGTTGAAGTCATAAATCTATATACTTCCTTCTTGCAAGTATCTAATCAATTGTTGATAAACCTTACACAAACATTCAAATCATTTCAAGTAATCACATAACTTTATATTGATCGAGTTTGAGGATTTTTGCCAACTGGAGAACTCATAAGCTTAAATTCGCTATAGAAAAGCCTTGAATAAAGTGATCAGGTTTGAGGTGAAGGTTTACCCGCCTAGGTGTAGCGAAGCCTAAAGTGTAGGGGAATTTGGATTATTCCCGTTCGTTGGCCAAAACTAATTTAGAATCCTATTGGAGAATTAGCAGGCTCTTGGATTTCCAATCTGTGGTTTTGGGAACCAACAAGGCCTAAGTCTTAGTTCGAAAAGATCATTCTATAGATTGTTATTTTCTTTTCAAAATTTGAAATATTAACATCAACTGCACAAATATCAACACTTATAAAAGAACAAGAAGATGTTGATAGATTGGTTGCAAACGGAAAACAAAGTGTTTATAGTTTCGGGAAAAAAAAACAATAACACCACCCTCTCAATTAGTTACGGCCTCTAGACATCCCTTGTTGCCTATGCCTTCTATGGAGGATGAAAATGTAGAACCCCAAATCTCCACCCACAAGAGAGGTCCATTAGAGAAGGCATTTAAAAATGAGGCAAAAGATATTATTGATGAAAAAATTGCATGTTGTCTCTTTGTGAATGGTCTTCCATTCAACTTGGTGAGATTGCCATATTGGAGTAAGACGTTGTCAGTAATAAATAATGCACCTCTTGGTTACAGAGGTCTTGGATTTGAAAAGGTGCACACCACCCTATTGGAAAAAGAGAGAAAATCTGTAGAGGCCCAACTAAAACCAATTAGAGATTCTTGGGTTCAAACAGGTGTATCTACTATTTTTGATGGATGGAAAGATTGCAAAAACCGTCCATTGATCAGTGATATTGCAGTGTCCCCTAAGGGGGCAATGTTTTTGAGGGCGGTTGACTGTGAAGGGGAAGTGAAAGATGTAGAGTTCATTTCTAGGACTCTCATTGACTCAATAGAGACGCTGGATCATGATAATGTATTTGAGGGCAGTTGACTGTGAAGGGGAAGTGAAAGATGCATAATTCATTTGCAGGATTCTCATTGACTCCATAGAGACGGTGGGTCATGATAATGTTGTCCAAGTAATTATGGACAATGCAAAAGTTTGTAGGGCTGCAGGTTTTGGTAGAGGCTAGATATGGTCACATCTTTTGGACACCGTGCACCATACACTCACTCAATTTGGTGATTCAAGCAATTGGCACCCAAATAGAATGGGTGAAAGAAATATATCACAAGCAATTTTCAGAACTTTTTTCAAAATTGGAATTATTGAAGGTAATTTTTAAAATTTAATTTATTGAGTTTCATTTATCATTTTATGTCATGTTTTACATAATTGAATGAAATAATTTTGTGTTGTTTACATATTTTAAATTTGCTATTAACTTACTATTAACATGTTCTTAGGTTGCTGAGACTCGGTTTGCATCTCACACCACACAATCGTTTTGAGACGACTTGTGAAGGTGAAAGAAGCAGTGGGGCAGATGGTTCTTAGCAACCAATGGGGTATTTGGAAGCAATCAAATCAGAGAGGGCCCAAAAGGTGAAGGCATTGATATTGGATGATGATTGGTGGGTTTGTGTGGATTATGTATTGGAATTCATCGAACCTATCATGTCTATGCTTTGGTTTGCTGATACAGATGAACCATGCTTGGGGGATGTCTATGATAGCATGGACACAATGTTAGAGAAAATACAAATGGTAAGTTATAATACATTCCTCTGTTCTTGTTTATTGAGAGATATCTAAATCGACATAACTTACATCATTTGATATCCCAGGTAATACAAAGGAGAGAGAATGATCCCAAAGACACCTTTTACAAAAGGGTGGAAGCAATTGTTCTTCATCGTTGGAACAAGATGACCACACCATTGCACCTCCTTACATATGCTCTATCTCCTAGGTACTATAGCGCACAAGAACTCGCTATCCCAAGTAGAGTGCCACCATATAGAGATTTTGAAGTTGGTAATGGGTACAAGAGGGCATTTAGTAGACTCTTTAGTGATCCAGATGTGGAGTCAAGTGTTAGGAAAGAATTTGGATTGTTTGTATCAGGAGAAAATCTTTCCCCTTGTGATGTTAATGACCAATGCAAAATGGATGCTATTACATGGTGGTACTTGCATGGTCAAGATTATATGTACCTCCAACCTATTGCAATCAAGATCCTCTCACAAGTAAGTTATTTTTTTTTGGCCACTTGTATTGTAGAATTTAATACTTAACATTCTTGAATTTATCTTGTATTTTTTATTTTTAATTTTGTTGGTTTTCTCCCCAGGTTTCAAGCTCTTATGTCATTGAGCGGAACTGGAGTACATTCTCTTTTATCCACTCAGTGAAGTGTAACCAATTGGCTGCAAAAAAAGTTGAAGACTTGGTGTATATTCATATCAATTTGTGCCTTCTGGCACATAAGGATCCGCAATACAAGAAGGGGGCAGAGAAGCTTTGGGATGTAGCACCTGAGTCTGCTGACTTGGATCCAACCATTCAGGATCTTGCTAGAGCCACTATGGTTGATGTGGATGTTGATGATGACATACCACATGGTACATCTAGTGCTAGTGGAACCGTTTTGGGTTTAATGATTATGATGATCTACTTGCAGCCACTTAAAATCCTATAAACGATGATTTTTTTGATAATCCCTATGATGATTGATGAACATTGAACATTAATCATGTTTCATGAACTACATATTCATTTTGTAATTCACTTTTAGTAATTCAATGTAATGATTTTCGTTAGAATCGTGAACATAGATCAATGATCAAGTATTTAAATTTTTAATGTCTAACTTTGACATTTGGCATTGATCAATGATCAAGCATCATGCTATAAAATGATTTAGTTTTACAATTTTGTATATTTCTCTTAATTTTGTATATATATATGTATATATATACACACACACGTACCCAAACCCCTAAAAACAATTTTCACGTACCCACGTACTAGGTTCTCGTACCTGAGCCCGTCCTCGAACCTAACCAATCATTGTCTAGGATCAATGCTTTGTATTTTTACCCCTCTGTCTGACTACCTCCATACTGATTATAGTTTATTGATAGACATAGTGTGATATGCCTTTCACACCTTTAAAAGTTGTGACAAGATGCTATGTGCAAGGAAAATGATGTCTTAGCTACTTAATCGAATATTAAAAAATTTATAACAAATTCTAAAAAAAATTCAATTTGAAAATGCTTAAAAATTTCCAAATTTACAACATCATGAACTTCATTTTAAATGGAAAAATAAAATAAATAAATAAATAGGATTAAATTTAGAAAAGATTATTTAAGTTAACAACTTCAACTTGTAGGACCTAAAGATGACTTGTTAATATGATGATTAGTCATAATTATAAACACATGGATCTCATTAGCCTTTGTATAAACCTGTTTAATCCATTGAATCTAGTTGCTCAACTTTTGCATCATCAAATTCAGTAAGTGAATGACACATTTAATAAAAAATGTGTTTGTATCTTATCTTGAATAATGCGATTGTTTTTCCTTATGACTTGAACAATGTTTGAAAACCCCACTAACTCAATGTTTCCTTGTACAATAAGAAAAATATTATCACTAGGGGTAGATCCTATTTCTTTATTGCACAATCAGAAGGAATATGACCCACTAGGCTCAAGAGGACTTAAGCGTTGAATGAGTGCAATGATCCTTCATTATAATGATTGGTGTTAGTATATTTCAGATTATCACAAGGAATTTATCAATCTATAGAAATCTAACAAAACTAAGCACAAGATATGATAAGAAATCACAAAGAACAAGGAGAGATAATACCCGCTGAATCAGTCCTTAGAGACTTCAAATCTTAACCTTGAGATCTTCAATCTTGCCCTTTAATATTGGTCTGATTTGAATATGTAATGTTGCCCACCTAGGGCTCTTTTAAGTCTGATCCAATATTGCTCAGATCTGAATATAACCAATTGAATCCGATATGGATGAATGCTATCAAGGTTTGCTCACAATATGTCGCTAATCTGCCCTGATTTTTCCTTCTATTAGATCTGTTGTAGTTCTCAGATCTAGGACCGCAAGATCGGCCCCTATATTGTTCTTCTAGGGCTGCTCGAGTTTGCCCTAGTTCGTCCTTCTAGGGCTGCAACAATTCGCTCAGAATTCTGCTCTAATTCGCCCATAAATTTGCTCTAAATTCGCCCTTCTAGGGCTGCAACAATTCGCCCAGAATTCTGCTCCAGCATTCACATAATGCATTCGCTCTAGCACTTTGCCAAATTCGCATGTAAGGAATTCGATCCTTGAGGGGAGAGAATCATGTTATGTTTTTGATGATCTCTCCTCTAGGATCGATAACATATATATATGATGCTTTTAGGAGATAAACTCCTCCACCCAAGGTGGCCGACTTGGGCCCTCCCAAGTGAAATAATAAATAATCTTTTATTTATTATTTACATAAATTGCCACTTTATATATACGTAATTAATATCGATAAACAATAAATAATAAATATCACCTATATTTATTATTATTATTTATATCAATTTACACTAATAAATATATCTTATATATTTATTACTATTGCCTTAAGATGGTTAATCTATATGCCGTAAAGGCCATAATATCAACACTCCCTCTTGGACTTGAGGCAAAGATCAACTCTTAGATCCTTTATCACAAAACATAACCAGAATGGATTCCTTATCCAATGATGCCATAGATCTCTTATCTATGATAGTAGACTTCTTCTACCAGATATAATGAGAACACAAATGTTCTTCATTATTCCTCAACCATACATCTCATATTCATATGAGAAACATCATATCATATGATGCTTACCATCCAAATGTGGATTTCCTAGATCCACTGGTCACCTTGACTCTTTTGAATATCAAGTTCATGATATTCAAGGTAGTATCAAGTCCATGATACTTTCCAAACACAAGTTATCATCAAATTCATGATGTTTTAAAATCCAATTTTTGGATAACTTAGATCCACGAGTCCTCTTGACTCAGCCAATAGAATATCAAGTCCATGATATTCATGGTATCATCAAGTCCAAGATGTATACCAACCAATCTGTGGATAATTGAATCCACGAGTCACCAAGACTCAAGAAATGTCAAGTCCATGACATCAAAACAACGTCAAGTCCATGATGTTAAGAGCATTGGTCTAACGAATATCAAGTCCATGATATTCACCAAGTGCTTGGAGTAATGGCCTATCGACATCAAGTCCATGATGTCCACCAATTACTTAGATGTGGATCCCTGATCCACGAGATATCAAGTGCATGATATTCACCAAATGCTTAGAGCAATGGTCTCCAGACATCAAATCCACGATGTCCAGCAAATGCTCAACAATGGATCCCTGATCCATGAGAAGAATATCAAGTCCATGATATTCTCCAAGTATCCAATTCATAAGAAACAACTTAGCCATATGCATAAGTGTAACCAAATGAATCAACATAACCAAATGTATCTCATAATCAAAATCTTACCTCATGAATCCACATAAGTATAAGAGTAACCAATATGATCTCATAATCATAAGAATTAAGTTCAATGTAAGGAAAATGTGTTCACACATAGAATCACATGTAATATAGTCCCACTACAAGGAAATGTATTCACACATGTACATAAGCATTTTATCATGAATACATAAAGACAAAACATAGCATGTGCATATATCCATAAAATATACTCCCACAACAAGAATATGCCAAAGCCATATAAAGTATGTTTCCTTAACATACATGAAACTACTGTAGTAGTTAATCAGCTAGTAGTCAGGGTATGTATGTCAATCATACATTCATCCAGCAATATATAATGTAAGCATCAATGTAAAACCAGTTACTCAGTTATACTAACAATCAACTACGGATGTTCCCAAAACAGTGTTAGATATAACATATGCCAAAGTAAAGTGTGTACTCACACATACGCAAGGTATGCTGTAAAGTATGCTCCTCATACATACAAATGTGTTAACTAATCAGTCATGCCAATGACAGTTAATTAGCTATGCTTAAACAACAATAAGATATATTCTCATAATATAACAGAAACATGTTAATAACCAGCTATGTTTAAGGAATAAGATCTACCCAAAATGCAAGAGAAAAGAGCTACAAAACCAAGTGAGCCCATGATTAAGAAAAAACCCTTCTTATGCCATCCCTAGGTAGGTTTCTCCAACCCATGTATCCGGTATAGAGTTCTTGCCATGGAATCTCATAGTATACTTACATAATTTATCCATGAATGTCTTATGCCACTCCTTATCTTCACCTTCTAAAGCTTAGATTTTATCATAAGATTATACTCCCTCTCAATGTAAGCTTGAATCAATCAGTTAAGGGAGGATTAGTTAGTATTTTATCAATCGGATAATTTAGAGTAATTTGGTTCTTCCAAATATATAAGATTGGATTGATACAACCTGAGATCTAATCCCTCTTATCTTCCTTAACCAATCACGAGGTGGTTTCTCAACCAATGAAAACATCAAAAACCATTTGCATTTTCAAATTTCAAATCTTAATTTTAAGATGATGCCAACCTTCACTATTATTATGAATCGAAACCCTCATAAAAGTAAAAAATCGGCCAAACCCAAGTTTGCCATTCTTAAATTTGAAAGAGTTAGACTGAATTCCTAAATTTGAAATGGATCTTTTACTCAACCTCGCTTTGATACCATGTTAGTATATTTTAGATTATCACAAGGAATATATCAATCTATAGAAATCTAACAAAACTAAGCACAGGATATGATAAGAAATCACAAAGAACAAGGAGAGATAATACTAGGATTATATCTCTGAATCAGTCTTTAGAGACTGCAAATCTAAACCTTGAGATCTTCAAACTTGCCCTTTAGTATTGGTCTGATTTGAATATGTAATATTGCCCACCTAGGGCTCTTTTAAGTCTGATCCAATATTGCTAAGATCTGAATATAACCAATTGAATCCGATATGGATGAATGCTATCAAGGTTTGCTCACAATATGTCGCTAATCTGCCCTGATTTTGCCTTCTATTAGATCTGTTATAGTTCTCAGATCTAGGATTGCAAGATCGGCCCTTATATTGTTCTTCTAGGGCTTCTCCAGTTTGTCCTAGTTCGTCCTTCTAGGGCTGCAACAATTCGCCTAGAATTCTGCTCTAATTCGCCCAGAATTCTGCTCTAAATTCGCCCTTCTAGGGCTGCAACAATTCGCCCAGAATTCTGCTCCAGCATTCACATAATGCATTCGCTCCAACACTTTGCCAAATTCGCATGTAAGGAATTCGATCCTTGAGGGGAGAGAATCATGTTATGTTTTTGATGATCTCTCCTCTAGGATCGATAACATATATATATGATGCTTTTAGGAGATAAACTCCTCCACCCAAGGTGGCCGACTTGGGCCCTCCCAAGTGAAATAATAAATAACCTTTTATTTATTATTTACATAAATTGCCACATATATATATGTAATTTATATCGATAAACAATAAATAATAAATATCACCTATATTTATTATTATTATTTATATCGATTTACACTAATAAATATATCCTATATATTTATTATTATTGCCTTAAGATGGTTGATCTATATGTCGTAAAGGCCATAATATCAACAATTGGATGAGTTGATTTAGAGGAATATGATTGGATGATGTGAGGTAGAAGGCAAGAAAGGGAGAAATGACAAGTTGCAAAATACACAAACTAACAAAAAACAAACAACTCATTACAAATACCAAAAACATCAACCAGAAGATGAAATTGACTTGTAAAATCAATTTGGAGGGGATCTGGGGCAACTAGGTTGCTTGAGCTGACCTATTCCCAGGAGTAGGTCGCCTAGATTGACTTGTTCCACGCACTTTTGACAGCTCTAAATTGCAGATTGTCCGCGAGGTCTTAAACTTTCCAGATCTAATCCGGTACGAAAACCACCTGCACTTGCGCATGAAAAACAGGAAAATATTGTTTAGAGAGGGGTTTGCCTCAGTCAAACTCTAGTTTGGAATCATCCTTAAAATGAAATGAAATAAATGAAAATATGCTATAATAGAGCAGAGGCTAGATCTGAAACATGAAGTGTATTATAACTTGGCAATGCAAATGCTTCTTTGAATGTGATCAGGTATGTTGATGAAATAGCTTTGACTCCACATGAAAACCCAAAAGGAAATCATGGAAGACAAAACCTTACATAATGGATTTTGTAGTTTGCCACAATACTTGATGGAGAGAGAGAAGGATGATTTGAAGAGTTGAATGCTTGAATGAATGGAGGTGGATGCTTGTACAATTATCTTCTTCCTTGATGGTGGACTCCTTTGCTTGGCCTTCAATGAGGGAAAAATGCTTGAGATCTTGTTTGAGAGTGCTTGGATGAGACATCGTAGGAGAGCTCTTGAATTCTTATGATGCTATCTCAAAATGAGGAGAGATAGGTTGCTTTTATACCTCTCACATCATTGCGAGGCTCAAAACTTGAAGGAAGTCGATGGGAATCTAGAAATCTGGCTTAACCAATGAGATGGGCCCTCAATTTGAATTTCGGGGAAAACACTAGGGAATAAAAAGTGATGAAACTTGTTTTGGGAGTTAGGAATGCGGAGAGAAAGCCAAAAATATAGGCAATGTGGAGCTGGAGTACCGAAAATAAATGCAGGAGTCCATAAATGTTAAAATGAGGGCTAAGTGAGTTTTTAATTATAGGTGCTTACAATTTAGAACAGTACATTTAACCCCCACTTTAGCGGTAGTATGAGTCCACCTCATGCTCATGGTAAAGGAAAAGAGAGAAGGGAGAGAGAAATGATCATGGGCAAAATTGCAAAGAGATAAGACATCAGTAAGTTTGAGGACACAAACCCCTAAACAAAGGATCTTAACTTAGACAACCATGTGCAAGGGCACACAAACAAAAACAAAAAGGCAAAAGACAAAAGACACCCAAAAAAAGAGTTAGTACTAAAAACAAAATTTCAAATTAACTAGGTGAAGATACCTTGATCAAGAAAACGTCCCAAACACTAGCATTATGTTTGGAAAGCTGTTGCAAAAGCACAAGTGATCACATGGAAAGGGCAAGAGCACTGACAAAGACAAGACAAAACTCTATGATCTAACCCACTAGCAAAGCTACGAGAGCATGGAGAAAGAGAGAGACCATGAATCCAATAGTCTAGCAAGTTGTGTTATGCTAGGTGATCCATGGGAGAGAAGAGGAGGAAAGAGTAGAAAGGCTAGCAAGTTGTATTATGCTAGTTCCACTCATACCATAAGAGAGCTCAATGCAAAGGTGGAATTGATGATCTAGCAAGGTGTGTTATGCTAGTCAACTCTACCTTGAAAAATGCAAAGGAATAGGCCAAATAGTCTAGCGAGTTGTGTTATGCTAGTTCAACCAATCCCACAAGATAACTAAGGAAACATCATTTGCAAGGAAATCTGAAAACAACGCAGAGGGCAGCCTATCCTAAGGAAAACATTGTCTCGTTAGGGAATCTGCAAAAAATGGGATCAGTCCTACGGAAAGCATAATCTCCGTAGGGATCCATTAGAGGGATCAATCCTAAGGAAAGCATAGTCTCCTTAGGGATCCAAGAGAAGGATTAGTCCTAAGGAAAGCATAGTTTCCTTAGGGATCCATGAGAGGGATTAGTCCTAAGGAAAGCATAGTCTCCTTAGGGATCCATGATGAATAAGGCTGCATAATGTACAAGGAGGCCACATACATGCCCCCTTTTTTATGATGGTGAATGATGGCATCATAAGGAAAAAAGAACAAGGATATCTACTTCCAACAACAAGGAGATATCCTTAAAACAACAATATATACCATAACTTTAGCAAAGAGGGAAGACTCTTGTTAGCCAAGGAATAGATAATTGTGAAAGAATATCAACAAGTGAGAAGAGACCTTTTAAAGGAAGAGATCTTGACTACAAGACATCTACCTTCAAGAGGAGTTCTTGAGAAAAGATAGGATCTTCAAGATAAAGAGGGGGAAGGGAACAAGAATGCATCCTTTTAGCACCCTATTGCTAGGTGAAAAAGGGATTCCTGATGAAGGATGACACATTTTAAACCCCTAAGTAAGGGTATTTGTTTAGGATGAACATAATTTTACAAATAAGGAAGAGGTTGTGATCAAGGATACACACTCTTGCATAAGAGAGAATTCCAAATCAAAACAAACATTACCATATAAGAAATTTATGTCGCATGATAAACAAATGCCACTCCACCAAGGAAAGTAGATCCTTAGAGAGAGAAAGGAAAGGCAAAGAAAAACATCTTGCTCCCCAATCATAGAGGCAAGAGAAGAGACCACACATTATGCATACTAAGCTAATGATCAATTGTAATAGATAGACACTTCCAAGCAAGGAAGAGATTGTAAACAAGGATATCAATCTCCAAAACAAAAGAGAAAGATCCTACGAAAAAACAAGTCCATGCAAGGAAGGACATCACAGTAGAATTGATACAAATAACAAAGAGATAATGGATCTTTTGAAAAGAAAGAGGAACACCGTATACTACCTAAGTAAATGATCATTTATAATAGACATGCCCTTTGAAGCATTGAAAAGATTGTTAGCAAAGATGTAAGTTCTTGCATAAAACAAAGATCTTTATGCTAGAAAGGATATGCCATTATAAAAGATACAAACCCACAAAGGGAAAACGGATCCTATAAAAGGAGGAGAAATTGAAAAGAGAAAGGATGTCACATTATGCACTCTTAGTGGAAAATCAATGACAAGAGATATACACTTCCAAGCAAGGAAGAGATTGTAAACAAGGATATCAATCCCCTAAAGAGAAAGATCCTCAACAAAGAAGTCCTTGCATGGAAGGACATTGTAGTATAAGAGATTCAACTGACAAAGAGATAAAGGATCCTTTAGAAGGAGAATGTATAAGATAGAGAGACCTTGCCCTCCAAGTGGAAGGACAAGGGAAAGGACCTAATATGTTACTCACAAGGGAAGATTGAAATGTAAAATATAGCATCATGCAGTACAAAGAGCCCCCAATAAAGTAAGCTACTAAGATCACATGATGTGGAGCAACACAAATAGGGGAAAGGGATGCTAAGGCACCGCGTTTATAGTACCAGTATCTATAAGCTCTTGGATTTGTATGGTGACATTCTGAGATGATGGAGGGGAAGTTGACGTGTTTTTCTTAGATAAGAAATGAGTGATGAAGTTTTGAAAAGGGTTGTGAATAATGTTTTCTTGAGTTGTAAATCTAGTGCCCCGTGAAGGAGGAGGATCTATAGGGACTTGGTCCATCTTTCCAAGATCTTGTTCACTATAGGCGTGTGTAGAAATCATGTCATAGCCAATCTCATGAGATGTCTTTGGTTTGGAAGGTGGAAGGCTTTCATCACAAAGTTGATGAAAAGGTGTTGTGTAGGAATGCATAGTAGGGGGATTGATCTCTATAGGTAGATGCTTAATCCCGTCAACATTATTTGTGTCCACATTAGTAGGTTGATTAGAAGTGTTCTCATCTAGGTCTTTATCTTTGTTGATGTTTATAGCTTCGATTAGATAAAATGATCATAATATTATATGCAATATATTAATATATATAATGATGAACATTATTATTATATTAATATATGTACTTATAATATTAGAGCAAATAGACATCATTAATGTTCAACCTTACTAATAACATTTGATATGATTTATTTAATACCGATTATATCGGTTTATGAACACTGCATTATAAACATCGAATACCGATAGGTATCGGTTTAATGGAAGCATGTATTACTATCAACCTAACCGATATCAGTCATCCGTATTATTCTCTACATTGACAGTATTAACTATCGTGTTTACTGCAGCATTGTTTATGTGAAATGATACGTATGAAACAATATGTAACAACATCATTATTATGGAACGATACGAATGAAACAATATGTATGTAACAATACTATGTTATTATCATAATGAAATGATATGAAACTATCAGTGAGTATTATTTGGACAGTCACGATAAGTGACTATATATATTAAAACAACTAATGTGATTTGCATTAATACAATCTGATAATTGTTATGAACTGTCGCATCATTTCATTGTGAACAAACATGCCATTTCAAATGTGAACAGTCACGTCACTTCCTATTCACACTTGCTAGTTCAATATATATAGATATTCAAATATGTAGATTCAATCAATAACCAAGGCAATTGAAATCTACTACATATATCCAGTTTATATCTTATACTTTGATCTCAAATTATTTAACATGGTATCAGAGCCAAGCTCCTTCATTGAAGTCTAACCACTTGAAGGAAGATCCGAACAGATTAAAGGAAGATCAAGATCAGTTATTTATTTTTTAAAATTCTCAAAATGGCAAATGGAATGAGACTAGAAGACCGACTTGAAGGTGCCTCCGATTTTGAATCATGGAAACTTCGAATGATGTTAGTATTAAGGAAGAATGACTTGAAGTCAATAATAGAGAAACCTCCTCAATCTAATGAAAATGATGAGAAAAATAATTGGGAAAAGGACAATATTAGAGCAATGGAATTATTAGTAGATGGAGTAAAAAATCATTTACTACCTGTCATCACGAAGTTGGACTCTGCTTATGACATGTTCAAAGCCCTAGAAAACATGTTTCAAATAAACAACACCAGCAGAATTCTTACTCTTAAAAATCAACTCTCGAATATTAAAATGAGTAATGGAGAGACTATTACTTCATATTTTATGAGGATAACAGAATTAAGGAATCAACTCTCTTCTATTGGTCACATTTATGATAATAAGGAGTTATCTATGATAACTCTAAATGGGCTCCCTATCTCATGGGAAAACTTTAGACAAGGAGTAAGTGCTCGCACCAAACTTCCCAAATTTGATCAACTAAAAGCTGACTGCATTCAAGAAGAGTACAACCTAAAATCCAGAGGAGTCTTGGAATCCACTAAAGAAGATGTTCAGGCTCTCGTCATTGGTTCAAAAAGGAAAAAGGGCAAGAAGACATATGGTCAACAGCCGTTCAAGAAACCAAGAGACTACTCTTCAATGCAATGTTTTAGATGTGACAAATATGGTCACAATGCAAGAAATTGTCCTGACAGACTTAGAATGCAAGCTTCCCTTGCTGAAGTAAATAATTCAAATGTATGTTTAGAGAAATGCCTTCTCTAAATGGAATTCAAGATACCTTATGATTAAGAGGGAGTTCACTATTGAAGGTGAAACACTTATGAGGTAAACTTGTTATGATTATTGATTATTATGTTAAAATTTTATTTTATAATTATGGGCCCTGTGTAAATCATAAGGAAGTGACGACTTCCAAATGATTTATCACTTGTATTTGTTAAAATTATTGGAAGGTGACGATCTTGCAATAATTTTTCTTTTGTAATAAATATATCTTGCTTGTGGATAGAATCGCCGATAGAGGCAATCCACTTTGAAGCTCATGAGTTGTGGATAGAATCGCCGATGGAGGCAATCCGCACAGGAGCTTGTGGATAGAATCGCCGATAGAGGCAATCCACACCTTAGCTCATGAGTTGTGGATAGAATCGCCGATGGAGGCAATCCGCACAGGAGCTTGTGGATCGAATCGCCGATGGAGGCAATCCACCTGGGAACTGTGGATAGAATCGCCGATAGAGGCAATCCACCTGAGAACTAACCCTCACAGTTTATGAACTTATTGTGAGCTACATTTTATCTTCCCTAGCTAAGAGGGAGTGTTGATGTTTATAGCTTCGATCAGATAAAATGATCATAATATTATATGCAATATATTAATATATATAATGATGAACATTATTATTATATTAATATACGTACTTATAATATTAGAGCAAATAGACATCATTAATGTTCAACCTTACTAATAACATTTGATATGATTTATTTAATACCGATTATATCGGTTTATGAACACTGCATTATAAACATCGAATACCGATATGTATCGGTTTAATGGAAGCATGTATTACTATCAACCTAACCGATATCAGTCATCCGTATTATTCTCTACATTGACAGTATTAACTATCGTGTTTACTGCAGCATTGTTTATGTGAAATGATACGTATGAAACAATATGTAACAACATCATTATTATGGAACGATACGAATGAAACAATATGTATGTAACAATACTATGTTATTATCATAATGAAATGATACGAAACTATCAGTGAGTATTATTTGGACAGTCACGATAATTTACTATATATATTAAAACAACTAATGTGATTTGCATTAATACAATCTGATAATTGTTATGAACTGTCGCATCATTTCATTGTGAACAAACATGCCATTTCAAATGTGAACAGTCACGTCACTTCCTATTCACACTTGCTAGTTCAATATATATAGATATTCAAATATGTAGATTCAATCAATAACCAAGGCAATTGAAATCTACTACATATATCCAGTTTATATCTTATACTTTGATCTCAAATTATTTAACAATCTTCACTCAATGGTATGTTAGGAGATAGATCATGAATGAAACACATAACATCATCTTGTTTCCAAAGACATTGATGGTTATGATAAGATTTGGGAGAGGAAGAAAGGTCTAGAGGGGTAACATGCTTAGTCTCTTCAACCAAGGTACCTTTGGGAGGAGAAGGTTTACTACACTCTTAATGTGAAATTCATAGGAGGATTAAAGTTGTTTTTATTGGAAAAAGATACTTTAGGAGAGGTGAAAGTGTGATTCATCAGTGCTTCATCTATGGGAGATGTGTCGTGTGGGTGCAGCAAAGGTAGAGTGTCCTTAAGAGAGGTAGTATCTTTCTCTTGCTTCAAAATATCCTTATGAGGAATATGATCTTTAGGAGAGGGACAAACATAACTCATTAAGGCCACATCTATAGTAGGAATGTCAAGGAAAACATAGAAAGTGGGGTATCATTAGGAGAAATAGCTATGATATCACTCTCTTGCACCAAGTGATCCTCATAGGGGATGTACATTTTGAGGGGAAAGGTCATCATTGTTCTTGAAGGCCTTTGTTTTAGGAGGTAGATCCTCAAAAGAAGAGGTGTTGATATATCTTCTTGCACCAAAATGTCCTTAGAGGTGGGATTGAGTTTTGGAGAGCGTATATTATGGGAATGGATGAAAGGAAGAACCAAGTTATCATCATATGCATGAAAGGGATCATCTTGAAGATCTTGAAGAAAACTTGAAATTGAATTAGCAAATGAAGATAACAACTCCATTCATATAAATCAAATTGAGATAGATGAAATGTAACAACAATGTATGAAATGAAATATTGCTGTGCTTTTTATTGTTTTTTCTTTTCAATATGCAATGCAAGAATGAACTAGATCTATGTGATAAGTGTAATTTTTTTTTAAATTTTAAGAATGCATGTAAATTTGATAAAATCAGAACTAGATGCCTAAAAGGCAACAATGCAATACATACAAATTACATCTAGACACCAAATTAGAATTGGAAATGTTATGAGTCGGGTTCACCAAAATGTACAATAAGAAAAAGATGATCAATAGGGGTAGATCCTATTTCCTTATTGCACAATCGGAAGGAAGATGACCCACTAGGCTCAAGAGGACTTAAGTGTTGAATGAGTGCAATGATCCTTCACTATAATGACTGGATGAGTTGATTTAGAGGAATATGATTGGATGATGCAAGATAGAAGACACGAAAGGGAGAAATGACAAGTTGTAGAATATACAAACTAATAGAAAACATACAGTTCAGTGTTGATACCAGATACAACAACCAAACAATGAAACTGACCTGTGAAATCAATTTGGAGGGGATTGTGGGGACTAGGTCACATGGGTCAACCTGTTCCCTGCATTTCCGATTGTTCCAAACTATAGACTGTTTGTGAGGTCTTGAACTTTCAAGATTTGATCCGGTACGAACGCCACCTGTACCCGCACATAGAAAACAAGAAAAATGTTGTGTAGAGAGGGGTTTGCCTGTGTCAAATCCTAGTTTGGAATCAACCTTAAAATGCAATGAAATAAATGAAAGCGTGCTATCATAGAGCAAAGGCTAGATTTGAAACATGAAGTGTATTCTATCTTGGCAATGCAAATGCTTCTTTGAATGTGATCAAGTATGTTGATGCAATAGCATTGACTTCACACAAAAACCTAAAAGGAAATCATAAAAGACAAAACTTTACATATTGGATGTTGTAGTTTGCCACAATGCTTGATGGAGAGAGAATGATGACTTAAAGAGTTGAAGAGTTGGCTTGAATGAATATGGATGCTTGAATGTATGTAGGTGGATGCTTGTACTATGATCTTCCTTGATGGTGGATTCCTTTGCTTGGCCTTCAATGAGGGAAAGAAACTTGATCCATGGAGAAGATTGCCTTGAAAACTCTTTAGAATACTTGAGATATTGCTTGAGAATGCTTGGATGTGAAATTGTAGGAGAGCTCTTGATTTTTTATGATGCTATCTCAAAATGAGGACAGATAGACTGCTTTTACACCTCTCGGAACATTTCAGGTCTCAAAACTCGAAGGAAGCTGATGGGAATTAGGAAATCTTGCTTAACCAATGAGACGGGCGCCCAATTTGAATTTTGGGGAATAGACCAGGGAATAGGTCAGCTGGGCTGATCTATTCCCCCCCAAAAGTGATGAAACTTGTTTTGGGATTCAGGAATGTGGATAGAGCCGAAAATATAGGCAGTGTGGAGCTGGAGTACTGGAAATTAATGCACGAGTCCATACATGCTAAAATGAGGCCTAATTGAGCATCTAATTATAGGTGCTTACAATTTAAGACGGTACAGTCCTATGATATTGTTGTCACTGAATTTGACATCATTCATCTGCCCCTCACAATCTCATTAGTCCAACTTGAGGTAAGTGATGCGTTCCACGTTGATTTGTCACTTTTTAGAAGTGGCTGGCAACTTCAAAACAATTTTGTGAAACAATTCTCTCAAACTAGCTGGAGTCTAAAACAACTTCCAAAAGTCCTTTGATTTTTTCCAAAATGTAGCTGAAAACAGTCAGTTAAAATGATTGCTTGCAGGTGGTTGGGACAAAGCACACCGGGGAGAGCATGCCTTGGACTCAGAAGATATTTTGGTTCAAGTCAATGGCTCGTAAAAATCTAGCGTCTAAATCAATGCATATTGCAGCAAATTATTATTTTATATATTTTGTATTTGTGGTGATTTTCACTACGTGTTTTTTAATACAAGTCATCACCATAATGACTATTTTTGACAAGCACTAATTTATCTATGACCAAGTTATGTGATTAAGTCACATAGCAAGGGGACCCACAAAGCACACAAACACATCTAAGCATTTGTTGTATGTGAGTGGTGTGTTTACTTTTTATAGAAGATCTATTGCTTTGGTCTTTTCACCCTCTGGTCTCCTTTCATCTTTGTCTCACTATTATTATTATTATCAATGTGGGATTAACCCAATTTAGTCCAATATCTTTTATTAATGCTAGATAAGTATGATCTGTAAGGCATAACATGCACTAGAAGCTTTGCCAAGAGGGTGAAAATCCTACAATTGTTGGAGTTTTTAAAAAATATTCCTCCTCCATACGAACAAGTGCCTAGAGGTGCTGCTTATTTTGTGGTGTTCCTTGCCTTGTGTTTTAGTCACATTATTGGTTGGCCATAGAGAATTAAGTACTTTTGGGAAATAGTCATGACCAGTCATCTTGGTGATGACTTGAGCATTAAAAAATGCCCTCAAGTGGTGAAACTGAAAGTCACCAAAAAATAAAATTTCCACAAATAAATCACTGTAACATCCTCCATTACTTGCAATTGTTCTCGTCAGTTAGTTTGATTGTGAAACAGTTGTAATAGCTAGAAAACTCTAGTAGCTGCAAGTCTCCTGGTGTTTCTATTAATAATAGAGTTATCTGAAAAATTGTTGGAAGTAGGTCAAATAGAAGCATGTTTTAATTTGAATATGCATAGGATGGTTTTTGAAAATGGGCAAGCATGAGAATATGTAATTGAAATAGGTGAATACAATGATGAAGGATGGATCAATGAACTTATGCTGCCATGAACATGCAGGAATCCGCTCGTTTTATGAAGCCTCGACATTTTCTAAAATTCTTTGATTTCCATGCATCCCTGTTTGTTTCTTACTTTACCAAGAAGCTGTTATTTCCTGTTATGATTGTATTTGGATAGATGGAACCCTTAAGTTACCTTGCCCTTGTAGTCTTTATACAACGCTTTTGTATTTTTATTCCATTGTGATAAAAATTAGTTGACACATATTTTCATTGTTGAAACAACACCTATTATTCTTAAACAAGTTTGAAAGCTGTTACAAATGAAAATAAACTCAGTATTGAGATTCACATATTTTTGTGAGTCTGTCCCAAACATAGATAAGTGGCTTCTTAAACACCAATCTTGCTGCTTCTTGGGTTTCATTTTTGAGTTTTCATGAACGTAGAGTTTGCAACACCTAAAGTAGACTTCAATGTACCACCATTTCCATGTAAAATATCATACTTCTCTTTTAGGGGTTATGTGTTGTATATCAGTGATGTTCTAGATGCAGAATTTCTATTTGGTATTTTTTTTTCTATTTTTATGCTGCACGATGACATTTTAACTTTTGTCTTGTATTATTTCATGTGATTTCCTCACCATCTATGCCTTAGTTAGAGCTCCGCTAATTTAAATTTGATCTACTCTTTCAGTGCTCTTGGCATGCTAGGCTGCTATATTCCTAAATAACTTATTGATGTAAAGACCTTTGGTTTTCAGCAGTACTGGCAAGTTTAGTAATTTAAGTGGATTTTTATTATTCCATCTCCCTATGTTGATTGATATAAATACTGTATGGTTTAAATGACTCAGGGCATAGCTTATCTAGCCAAGCCTTTGCTTGGCTTTGCACCGACACTTATAATAACTGCTACTTTGGGGGCTACGATGTTATGGATGTATGGCAGCTTTTGGATAACTGGAGCATTGATTATAATAGGAGGTGCTGTAAATCTCCTTGATTTTGTGCTTGATTAATTTACACAAGATATACTTGACCTGAGAAAGTGATCAATTTCAACTTTTCCATTCATTCTTTTGACAGTTCTGTCTTGATCTTTTTAATATTATTTCCTGGATGGATTATTTTAAATAACTAGTTAAATCCAACAATTCGACATTTTTGGATGCACAGGAAGTCTGTTCAATTTGAATCATGCACGCCTGATAGTTCCAATCGCAACCATTTATTCTATGTATTGTGCTAAAGTTTGTACTGGATGGTTTGGCTTAGTTTTTTGCATAAACTTGGCTTTTATATCAAATGACATTTTGAGCTACTTGCTGAAAAGCAGTGGAGAAGAAAATGACAGCAAATGTTTCAGTCAACAAGCTGAAGAAACTGCAAGCAGTGCCAGAATGTTTGATAATCCTCCCCAAAGCACTACCTCTAATTGTCAATCAAGCAAATCTCATAAGACTAGACCATCTGATGAAAGCCCACAAACTGGTCAGTCTTCACAAACAGTTAGAGAATCATCAACTGTCAGATCACCAAGCAAATCTCATGAGAGTAGATCATCTTGTGAAAGCTCACAAACTGGACAGTCTGCACAAACATTTAGAAAATCAACTGTCAAATCACCAAGCAAACCATCTAGTAAGAACTCACAAACTGGTCAGCCTGCACAAACATTTGGAGAACCATCAAGCATCAGATCGCCAAGCAAATCTCATGAGAGTAGACCATCTGGGGAGAGCTCACAAACTGGTCAGTCTGCACAAACATTTGGAGAATCATCAACCATCAGATCACCTAAAGCAGATCCATCTCTTGCAGATGAAGTGTTGCATATACTACATAGTTCAGATCATTATGCAACGTTGGGTCTCTCTCGCTATGAGAAAATAGATATGGTAGTCCTCAAACGGGATTACAGAAAAAAGGTAGTGTCTTGTTAGGCAAGGAATGCCTGGAATTATTGAGATATAATTATTTTGCCTTTTCTTTTCCATTAGCCATTGAGGTAAATGCAGTTGGTTGATTTGCTAATAAACATTTGCTCTGTATTGACCTATCTTGCACTTTTTGGGCAGGCGGTGCTAGTCCATCCTGACAAAAATATGGGTAATTTAAAAGCAGAGGAATCTTTTAAGAAGCTCCAAAGTGCATATGAGGTAAATGTTTCTTTTTGTTGCTTTTTTAAAATGTGAATAAATTTGATACATTTTCCATATCTTTTTGTTTCTTGAATTACCAATCAAAAGCTATGCACTGTTGCCATTTTCAGGTATTATCAAATTTGGATAAAAAACATGCTTATGATGAGGAATTGAGAAGGGATGAGCTGACAAGGAGTTCTCATCAAAAACTTCAGTGTGGCGCTCAAAAAGTATATTATTTTAAATAGATGATTGTGTTTGTCATAAGATGCATGGGATACTTTTAAAACATTTTTCCTTAAACTAAAGCGACAAGCAAAAACTTGTAGAAATTGCTCATTAAAAGCCAAGATGGTTTTCACCTCTGTAAAATATATGCACAAATAATAGATAGAAATATGTAAATTTGAAAGAACAGACGAATATAGGGAGTTTATGGGATAGATTAATCTAACTTTGTGAAACTTACAATTAATATCTCAGTTACAACTTATTAATGCCACCTAGTAGTAGAAATTACAAATTTAGTAGATGCTAGATTATATTTGAGGCAAAACTTACTACGTCAAAATCACTCTGAGGCAATCTACAGGACCATTTAAGTTTTTGAATTAAGTGAAAAGTACTCAAGATGCTCGTATTTTCCGCACTGCTTGACAGTTATCAGTCCCTAAATTCAATATTATATTCCTAGTTTTGAATAGTTAATATTTTGATGGCAGATTTTGAAAGATTGTGCCTGTAGGATCCACAAACTGCAACATGGATTGCTAAATATGATAAAGGAATATGGTTTCCCTATTTGAAATAAGTGCCGGTCCATGATGGGCCCAAAAATGCTGGAAGAAACGATGCTTAGTCATTGACAAAAGAACTGGAAAAGTCTGACAATGTGAATTTCCTTTTGTGAGAAAAAGTGCTGAAAGAGTTTCATGTGAGCCAAGTACTTATTGGATGGCCTCTTTCGGTTGTACAACAAATGCTTAATACTCCTGTATGAATTGCCTGAAAAAATGCCTCTGAATGCTGAAGATTTTGTAAATTCCAAAGTTTCCTCCTTTGATCTAGTAATGAGATTCCCTTCCCAAGAGCAAGTGATCAGTGTTCGTTTGTATACATAACTAATTTAATTTGTACACTCATGTCTTGGAATACATAATGTGGGAAAGGAACTTTGTTTTACATGTACTGGTCAACTCAAGGTTGAGGTGAAATCCAAAGAGTAGATCTGAGCAATAAAGTTGGGTTCATCTTTATAGATGAAATGGTTTGGCTGGTGATTGAATGGATTGCTGCACATTGTAAAAGTTTATGGGATTTCAAAGAAAAGCCCCAAGGCTTAACCTTAAGCGAAATGATAAAATGTTGAAATTGGGTAAAACACTGCATAGCATGGTGTGTGCAGCATACCCCAATCGACAAGGCTGAGTGCAAGTCCTAGGTGACTTTGATGAAAAAGATTTGTTTCTGGCATTGAAGCCAATTTTTTTTCAAAAATAGTGGGTTTATTTGTTTGCATTGTACAGATAATAACAGAAAACAATGAGTTGAGGGCTAGAACTCTTAAAACTGATTGATACAGAATCCTTTTATTCTTATCTGAAGATTGAGAGATTAAAAGAAGGTTGCCACTACACATTGATGGTGTCTTTAAAACACTTAATAGTAAACAATGACCATACAAAAGAGAGGAGAAACGGAATTGTATGGTCAGTGTTTACTAACCAGTTTTTTTAAGGAGAGAATCATTGTGCAGTGGCAACCTTCCTTTAATTTCATTATCTTCAGATGCGAATTAAAGGGTTCTGTGTCATATGTCAGTTTTAACTTTGATGCATTCTAGTCCTCAACTCATTGTTTTCTGTTATTGAATTAGAAAATGTATGGCCAGTGTTTACTAACAAGTGTTTTAAAGACACTATCAATGTACAGAAGACACAATCAATGTGTAGTGGCGAGCTTCCTTCAATTCCTCGATCTTCAGATAAGAATAATAGGATTCTGTGTCATATGTCAGTTTTAAGCATTCTAGCCCTCAACTCATTGTTTTCTGTTCTGTATGATACAAACAAAATAACAGTTATGCTGTACGCCTATGTTGCACTTATCAATGAGCCTGGTTGAACAAATGTGTTGACTTTTGGGGTACTGGATATTTTGCATTGTTTAAGGTCACTGACTTGGTTTGGCTTTGTGATTTGTTATCCCCCTCACTTTTCATTGCTTCGCTTCGAAGTGAAGTATTACCCTTGCACTGCATATTGCAATTTACAACTTAAAATTGCTTATTCCATTCTCTTTGGGTTCCAGAGCATATGATTAGGGCTATTAAGTGCCTAGGGAAAGGGCTTCCATCTTGTCGGTTTAGCAAGAATGGGAGCTCTTTCTTATGTTTAAGCTGCCAAAGATTTTTTCTTGGTTCATATTACTTCTTTATCAAAAGTCCTACTTATGGTAGGAGACTTGGTTTTGTTTTGGTAAGCAACCGGGGATGGTACAAAGTCAAGTGACCCACACTTAGAAATTGACAGATACTGCTAATTATGTTTATAACCTTTCTGTTATCTTCTGTATTTTTTAGGCCCTTTTCATCATTTGCATTCATGTTACACAGTTATTGCCTTTTTCATCCTTCGATCCAAATGGTTTTCAGTATGAACACTTTGTTTTGCATATTTTAAATCTACTTTTGAATTTGAAGGTAATATAATTCAAGTTAGAATGATTGCATTCCCCTATCGATAAATTGGAATTTTTAATAATTCTCATTCTGTTGACAAAATCAACCGCTCCAGGATGGTAAGCACAACAATTCGGAGACAGGACCAAGGATAATAACTTGCAGAAAGTGCAATAAATCACATAAATGGATATTTACAAATAGAATTAAATGCCGGGCAAGATGGTGCCAGGTTTGATTTTTCATTAGTTTTCTGTATATGAAAATCTTTATGTATTTGTAGTTGGAAGCCATATTTCTCTAAAGTGTAACACTATTTCATCAGGAATGTGAAGCTTATCATCAGGCAAATGATGGTGATGGATGGATGGAATGCTATGACCATATTTTGTTATTTGGAATGCCACAAAAGGTATCTATGCTAAGCTAATGTATATTTTTTTTCTTTCCAGTTTCTGGTCATCTGTCAACTTAAGAGGAAGATTGTTTCAAAGCTTGAAACTGAAAATTTTTTATCACTTGAAGAAACGAGACTGTAACAGTCTCAAGTACTGAGAAAAGTCCTCTTTGGATTCTCATCTAATATACTTGTCTCTTGGGATGATAAAACAAATTTTAATTTTTAATCTGAGGTAAATAAAGAGCTTATGTTGCATTTATCAAAGCACAATAATAAGGAGAAAACCTAGAAATGCTTCATTTGAGTATTTTCAATAGCCTTGTAAGAACACAATAGAGGGTTTTTGGATACTTTAGCTTTCATTACTTTGATTAAGAACTTTGTTATGGTTGCACCAGCAAGGGGTTTCAGTTATGCTGCCCCTGGTGGCAACTTTTGGCATGTATATGTAGACCTTTAGTTTTTTTAATCTAACATTGCATTCTAACTTCAACATTTCTATTTTTGGATCTTGCAAGTGTGATTATGCATGGTTAGCATAGTTATTTCTTACTCTTTTTACCCAAAAGGACACTCATACCCAAGGTATTTCTACAAACCTTGAACCTTGTGTAAGAAGTGCCTTAAAATTTATAAGGACCCAAAGACATAGAGGTTTCAAGAATCACTGAGATTAGTGAGAAATGTGTGCATCATTCTTTTTGGTTGTTATGTATATAAATATGTTTGATTTGAAGGAAGACAATGTCCAAAGCTTCCCAAAGACTATCATGAACTATGATATTTCCTTGAATAGGCCTTCACTTGAAAATGGAGCCATTGTTTTCATCTTCAAGAGAATGGAGGGCAGTCTTAGGATAGATTCTTGGGAGGATATTTAAACCATGACACAAGGAAGAATGGGATCATCATCATTGATAACATCACCTAACATAGATAATCATTAATTAAAGATCTCATAATTCCATCTAAATTTGCAATTTTTTTGCAGCATTTTACTGTAGACATCATTAAGAGTTTTAACTTTGCTAGCCCACCTTGTTTACACTATATTCATAGCTATACATTGTTGAATTGTTCCAATATCAGATACATGATTACTCAGTAGATTTGACTCCCTATAAGCCATAAAGCCTTTTAAGGATGAATATCGAGTGCAGTTCCTTTGGATATTTGTGATAATCTTCTTGAAAAGTCTTTTAGTTGTGATGGACATTGGTGTTTATTAGTCTAGGCCATAGCTTGGCTTCCTCACTATTAGTGAACATGATATCCGATGCTAGAAATCAATTCAAAGACAATGATATCTAATGCCAAAAGTCGTTTTGAAGACTAAGGTATCTCTAATTGATGCCAAATTGTGTTGTAGATTTTCATAATAATCACAATTCAGCTTAAGGACCAGTGCAGAGCGTCCACTCCAATGCAATATATCCTTCGTTGTGGTGCCTGCCTTTCAAAGAACTCTATGCCCTCTTCGGTGAATATACATAAAATTTCAGGTCACCCTTTAGAATCCCTTTCCATAGCTAGGTGAAATGCTTAATCATCGAACTATGAGGATTACCATTTTGAAGGAATCTTTTGAATTCCAAGTCTACCTTCTCAAATGAAGATTCAACACCAAAATCACTAGCTACTTGACAAAAGCTCTATCAAATGTAGTGCATTGGCATATTGTGGTCCCATTGTTCTTGTGCAAAGAAGGCTAGAACGTAGAGACTTTGTTATAGATTCTCGCTCTATGAATAAGATCATGGTCATTGCACAACTTCTTTTGTGCCATGTTCTTCACAAAGATTTATGTGAAACTAGAATGGCTAGATACAAGTCAGCCCTATTGACATGGAAACACTGCTGTCAGTTCCAAAGGTCTCTGACTCTCTAGCAATGACTAGTTATATCTTTAGGTGTTACCATTGCTCCTGCTACATTTACACCTAAGAATATCACATGCAGGGTCATCATTGATAACTTTGTTATCAGCTTTCTTGATGACATATTCATATATAACAAGATGCGACAAGAGGAGACAGATTATTCTATGGTAGCCTTCTCCTCAGCCTTGTGCAAAATGTAGCCTACTTTCTCTGATACAAAATGCAGCCTACTTCTTAATCCATGCAGAATATAGCCTACTCTATGGTCCCCTCTAAATCTTCTTACCGTTCTTGAGGCATCTATAACAGTTGTGTTCTTGGTTTCTCATGTAGTGCTTGGATGCATTACCAAATTTTGTGTGGTAGCAACGATGGAATCTTGTGAATTGATGAACTCGAAACAGAAAGATTTCAATGAACTCAAAACCAGAAATCTTTGTTTCAGCCTTCAGGTCAGTGCTTACCATACTGGATCTCCATTGCCCTTTTGAGATTGAGATTGAACTCTCTGAATTTGCACTTGAGCAGTTTTGACTCTTGAGTCTTGACTAAGGACAACCATTTAATTCCATATCATTCTGAGGGATTAAATGAAGTAGTTCATGGCTATTTGAGCTATGACCGGAAATTGCATGCCGCTGTCCAAACTGTGCTGATCTGGGAATAGGTCGTAAAATGTAAAACACAGAAAATACAAAATAGTCTAGTATTAGGAAAAGTAAAACATTTCAGCATAAGGAAAAGACAAAATAATAATCAAGGCAAAGGAAAGTGACAGAAAAAAATTGCAGCATAAGAAAATGAATAAGAGATCTGTCCAATGTAAGGAAATTGACAAAAAACAGAAGTACAACTAACAGCAAGATTGGAAAATGGAAGGTTGTGCATAACAAGTCCATCTTCTCCAGCATTTTGGTTAAAGAGAATGGAGGTGCCATGGGGAGGCAACCCTTCTAGGGGGAGCGCACAGAAGGTTGTGTGTAGTCCATAGTACGATATTAAAGAAAATAGTCCAGCATAACTAAAAGACAAATAAAAGGTACAGGAAAAAGAAAGTGATAGAAAAACAGCATGGCATAAGGAAATGAATAAAAATGCATCCAGCATAAGGAAATGGACAAAAGAAGTACAACTCCACTGTTGGAAAATTAAATGTTGGAAGTCCAACGAACACCAAACACGCTTTAAAATCGCATCTGTTCCAGCATTTTAAGGAAGGAGAAGAGTTGATTCTAGGGGAAGTATACAAAAGGTTGCGAGTGCAGTCCACAATAGGAGTGCCAGGTGACAATCCCATGGAGTTACACTTGATGTTGCTCCATTGTGTTAATATAATCAGATTTTGTAAGGAAAAATTACAATCTATAAATGACTTTTATGACTGAAAATAAAATTGACAAAAGTCGACAAGGAAGGAGATGATAATACCCGGTTTGTAGCAATTAGTTTTCCTTCATCTTGAGCCTCATGTTCCTTTATTTCCAACTGCAAATACTTATCAGAAGTATGAGATAATGACAGATATAAAACTGCTGCAAAACATCAATTTGAAGTGCTGCTGTAGGTACTGCTGAAGGTGCAAATTGTCCTTCATATGTTATGTCTTCTATATGTTAGACAACTCACACCTTGTGTCTCATTTATATGAGAGAAGACATGAACTGTTTGCAAGGTATGAGCCGACCCAGATTTCGGCATAAAATAATATCTCAAGGACACTTTACACAAGTCGTCCCTTGAGGTAATATGAAGATCGAATTACAATGTAAATAGGAAGTCGTCCCATGCTGAGATCTTTATTCAGTGATTTAATAACATAATCTATGAAGTATATGTTAAGGTGAATAATAAATAAGATTATTTATTATTCACCTTAGCATATACATCATTGATCTTTCCGAAAAGACCATAAATATCAACACTCCCTCTTGGTCTTGAGGGAAGATCAAATAATATATCTCATAATGTAATCTCAAAGAAAAGGAAACATAGTATATATAAAAAAAATGTAATCATACCTGACTAACCATCCTCAAGATGTCCAAGAGCCTCAATGCTCGATTGTACAAGATCCTCATCACTCAAATATCCACGAGCCTCAACGCTCAAAGGTGCAAGAGCCTCAATGCTCTAATATGCACGAGCCTTAGGGCTCAAATGTGCAGGAGCCTCAACGCTCAAATGTGCAGGAGCCTCAATGCTCAAATGTGCAGGAGCCTCAACGCTCTAATATGCATGAGCCTCAGCGCTCAAATGTGTAGGAGCCTCAGCGCTCAAATGTGTAGGAGCCTCAACGCTCAAAAAGGTGCACAAGCCTCATCGCTAAAAAGTGCACGAGCTTCAATGCTCAAAAGGGTGCACGAGCTTCAATGCTCAAAAAGGTGCACGAGCCTCAATGCTCAAAAAGGTGGATTGCCTCCATCGACGATTCTATCCACAAGCTCTCAGGTGGATTGCCTACTTCGGCGATTCTATCCTCAAGCTCTCAGGTGGATTGCCTCCATCGACGATTCTATCCACAAATATGTTAGTATAACAAAATACTCATATTTTCACCATGCCAAGTTTAATTCTAAAATACTTAATTTTATTCTTAGCAAGGGATTTGGTTAGAATATCTGCAGTTTGTTCCTCAGTATAGACATATTTTAATTTAATAGCTTTTCTTTCTACCATGTCTCTAATATAGTGATATGGAATTTCAGTGTGTTTGGATCTGTTGTGGAACATGGGGTTAATAGCTAGTTTGATACAACTTTGATTGTCACAGTGAATAATTGTAGGTTCCATGGGTTGACCAAATAATCCCACAAGGAATTTTCTTAACCAAATTGCTTCTCGGGCTCCTAAGGAGGCAGCAATATACTCGGCTTTAGTAGAGCTTTGGGAAACGGAGTTTTGTTTCTTTGTAAACCAAAAGATCATAGCTGACCCTAAGCTAAAACAACATCCAGACGTACTCTTACGATCTGATGAACATCCGGCCCAATCTGAATTTGAGAAGCCGCGAAGTTCTAGTTTCTCATTTTTATATAATAAGCCATATTCAATGGTTCCTCGAAGATATCTTAAGATGTGTTGGACTGCACTCATATGAAGTTTTTTGTCTCTACCATAAATTGACTCAGAGTATTTACAACATAACAAATGTCAAGTATAGAGTTGATTAAGTACATTAAGGATCCAATAATTTTTCTATAAAGAGTAGGATCTGCCAATTCTAAACTAGACATAGCTTCTCTTAACTTGAGAAGATTAGTTTCCATGGGAGTTGACATAGGTTTGCAGTCCATCATGCCAAATCTTTTTAATAAATCAATTGTGTATTTACCTTGACTTAAGATGATTCCATTAGATTGTTGCCACACTTCTAGGCCAAGGAAGTAGTGTAGAAGGCTTAGGTCCTTCATCTCAAATTCCTTTGCAAGATCTAGTTTGCATTTTTCTATGAGATATTGTTCACCTGTAATTAGGAGATCATCTACATATAATACTAAAATTAACATTTCATCATTTGTAATCTTAAAATATAAATTAGGGTCTACATTGTTCTTAGAGAATCCTAACCTGAGAAGATATTGATCTATCCTTTAATACCCAGCTCGAGGAGCTTGTTTGAGCCCATATAGTTCTTTCTTAAGTTTACATACATGAGATTGTTGATCATGAATAATGAATCCTTTAGGTTGCTCTAAGTAAACTTCTTCTATTTCTCCATTTAGAAAGACAGTTTTTACATCCATTTGATGAATCTTCCATCCTTTGGATGTTGCAATGACAATTATAGTTCTAATAGATGTATAATGAGCAACAGGGGCAAAAGTTTCTTCATAGTCAATTCCTTCCTTTTGGGAGAAACCTCTAGCTACAAATCTTGCTTTATGTTTTTCTATACTTCCGTCTGCAGCATGTTTTATTTTGAATATCCATGTAGAAGATACTACTGATTTGTCTTTAGGTCTAGGGACGATGTCCCAAACATCATTCTTAATAATGGATCTATATTCTTCTATCATAGCATCTTTCCATGCCTGGTGAGGGAGAGCCTCTTCAGAGGAGGAAGGTTCAGAGTCTATAATCTCACTCATAAATGCAGTATAGTTAGTTTATATTTTTGGTCTTTTGCTTTCCCTGAAAGTTCCTGGAGGAGCTGCACAGTTGTTTGCATCTTCCAACAACTTTGTGGCCCATAGTGGCCTCTTTTTGATAGTGGAAGAGCTAGGAATGCAAGGGATATCTATAGATTCAGGATCTTCTTCAGTGAACTCATTGCTCTTCCTCTGAATCTTAGGAGTTGGGGTTTGATCAATGGATTGAGATGAATTAATATACTCATATGAATGATCCTTAGATTTTGAGAAGGCAAGGTCTTCTTCAAATATTACATCTCTACTTAATTCGATATGATTTTGACCCAGAACATAGATTCTATATGCTTTGGCTAAGTCACTATATCCTACAAATATACCTTTCTTCCCTGATGGTTCTAGTTTGGATCTCTTCTCTTTAGGGATATGGAAGTATACAGAACATCCAAATATTCTTAGGTGACTGATGTCAGATTTGTTCCCAGAAAATGCTTCTTCAGGAGTCTTATTTTCTAAGGATGAATGAGGACATCTGTTTTGAATATAGACTATAGTGTTAGATGCTTCAACCCAAAGTGGAGTGAGAAGGTCTTCATCATGAAGCATAGCTTTTGTAGCTTCTATAATGGTCCTATTTTTCCTTTCTGCAACACCATTTTGTTGGGGATTGTAAGGAACTGTAAACTCCCTCTTAATGTCTGCTTCTTTACAGTAGGTGCTAAAGATCTCAGAGGTGTACTCACCTCCATTATCTGATCTTAGAACTTTTATTCTTTTGTTGGTGAGATTTTCTATTAGAGATTTAAACTCTTTAAATTTCGTGAGGACTTCAATTGATTCTTTGCTTTTAAAAAAGTATATCCATGTTTTCCTAGAGAAATCGTCCACAAATATGATATAATATTAGACATCCTCCTATGGATGGCACAGACATGGGCCCACAAAGGTCAATGTGAATGATTTCTAGAATTTCTTTAGTTTTACTTTCACTGTTGTTAAAGGTAGTCTTAATATTCTTTCCTAGAGCGCAACCTTTATAGACACCATGTTTTAAGGGTAGGTTAGGAAGACCTACAACTATTTTGAACATAGATGATAATGTTTGAAAATTTAGGTGACCTAATCTCCTATGCCATAGTTCACAAGGATCAGTGGATGCAACTGAGAGAGCTTGGAGAGTTGTATCAAGTTTGTATAAGCATTCATTATGAATCCCTATAGTATAGGCCTGTTTTAGGTTTGAGTTTTTAAGCCATGCCAAAACCTTTCCTTCCATAAAGGTGATTCTGTAGCCTTTATCCTCAAGGGCTGATATGGATACAAGGTTACGTTTTATGCCTGGGACATATAAGACATCGATAGTTGGAGGGTTATCCGGATTTCAATTGGATAAGACAATTCCCAATGCCCATGATAGGATAAGAGGTATCATCTCCTATGGTGACTTCTTCTCCACAAGTTTCTATAAATGAGTCTAAGTTCTCTTTGAATCCAGTTATATGCCTAGAAGCCCCTTTATCAATAACCCAAGAATATCGATTTGATGTTTGAGTTGATAGGGCAGAATAGAGGGCTAGACTATCCATTGTTTTCCTAAAATCTGATATGGATCTATTCTACTTGGCTCTGATACCATGTTAATATAATCAGATTTTGTAAGGAAAAATTACAATCTATAAACGACTTTTATGACTGAAAATAAAATTGACAAAAGTAGACAAGGAAGGAGAAGATAATACCTGGTTTGTAGCAATTAGTTTTCCTTCATCTTGAGCCTCATGTTCCTTTATTTCCAACTGCAAATACTTATCAGAAGTATGAGATAATGACAGATATAAAACTGCTGCAAAACATCAATTTAAGTGCTGCTGTAGGTACTGCTGAAAGTGCGAATTGTCCTTCATATGTTATGTCTTCTATATGTTAGCAACTCGCACCTTATGTCTCATTTATATGAGAGAAGACATGAACTGTTTGCAAGGTAGGAGCCGACCCAGATTTCAGCATAAAATAATATCTCAAGGACACTTTACACAAGTCGTCCCTTGAGGTAATATGAAGATCGAATTACATTGTAAACAGGAAGTCGTCCCAAGCTGAGATCTTTATTCAGTGATTTAATAACATAATCTATGAAGTATATGTTAAGGTGAATAATAAATAAGATTATTTATTATTCACCTTAGCATATACATCATTGATCTTTCTGAAAAGACCATAAATATCAACACGTTGGAGCTATGTCTTCTTCGTGATTGTATTGAGCTCAATGTGAATCCCATTAGGCATTACATCCAATGTTTTAGTTTTTACTCTATAGATTTCTCCAATGGACATACTGTATAGTATGTATTACTATGTGTGTTGCAATTGAACTTGTTCCCTTCCATGCTATGATGTTTTACTTCAACTTTTGTTAAATGTATTCACTTTAGTAATGGAGAACACTTAAGTATTATTTCTTAAAATAATAAAGAAAGCATTTAGATTGTATGTTTTGTGTGCTTTGCTATCTTATTATTACTGATTTTTTTGTATGTCAAACTGGTAGTAATCTTTCTATCCCTTTGTGTTTTTGGAAACCATTTATCATTTATTGAAATATTAATAATCTTTGCAATTTGTAAAGAAACGCAATCACATCTTGGTATCTTGCTTTGACTGTTACTGATGTAACCTATGTATCATGTGTGGAGATTTGTATGCCTTTCTTTCATTGTTGGTATAGTATCATATACATGTTAATGAAATCCATCATACGAATCTAGGAATTTGGAATCCTTATTAGGTAAGTTTCCAAAAATTGAATTAGTATTTGTGTCTTTTGCTAGGGTTTCTGTAATTAAGGCTTCTTCGAGTTCTTCCTTTCCCTTTTGGTATTTTTGTGTTAAAATTTCTATAAAATCCCTAATACCTGGTCAGACAAGGGAGTCATTCCTCTCAAATGCAGAGGAAAGTTGTTAAACTGTAACAACTTTTCCATCTGTTGTAGGCCTTTTTGTCACAAGTTCCTTGGGTGAGTCATAGTTTTTCCAAAATCTCAAAGAGTTAAATCTGTTAGCAACATATATTAAGGCCTTCAGATCCATAAGGGAAAGTGGAAAAATTAGGGCACGAGGGAATTACAAGCTAATTGTCTTGTAATAGATTGTGGCAATGATGGTTAGGATCATAGTTCAAAATATTGTTATCGACAACTTATCATCGAGGGCAAAAAAAAGATATCGGCAAATATCGGAGAAAAGTGGGGAACTTCTCGGGAAAATATCAAGAACTTAAAAAATTGCTTAAATTTAATTAGAAATGCATTTTTTTGCAAAATTCATTAAGGAGATGCATCTAATGAGTCAGTAAATGAGCAAACAAACCAAACAAGCTGATCTAGATATATATAAATGCAAATGGGATACAAAATCGTATCCTCATGTGGAATGCTAATGGCTCGTAGCCATAGTTTGATAGTCTAAACTCTGAAGCAAACTAAAAATAGCAAATTGTCGTTGTAAAACTAAAAGCAAATACAAGTGTCAAGTACAATATCAAAATAGTCTACATCTTCCTCTTCCCTCACCTAGCAGCTCTAGTAAAAACTGTTGGAATGGGAGGGGGTCTAGCCGTAGAAGTCAGACTAGTTTGTCTTTCCTTTGTTGTTAAAATTACTTAGATGCTTGGGGGTATTGATGTTTATTTTGAATCGGTTAATGTTTGGGATAGGAGTATTGATGTTGATGTGGTCTTACTTGAACTGCATTATCAAAGGACATATCACATTGATTACCTGGGCTTGGGTCATCATTGGTGAGCTGTCAACATAAATCTTAATATGTATGCTGCATCAAAAGTAGAGTAATGATTTTTCCTTGCTGGAAGTGGCACGTTGTCTGTAAACTTCGTGTGTTGGCTTTATACTTTTACTGTCGACCGAACCTTGCATTGTAATATTTGTTGTGGTATCATCCTAATATGTTTGGTTATGGTTTTGTAGCTTTTCTTATAATTTATTTGGTACTTGTATGGGATATTCTGGATTATTACAGTCCTTCACTTGAATTACTTAATCCTTCATATGCCTAATGGAAATGAATCCGCAAGAAATTGCTCTAGAACGCTATAAATGACCTTCTTTCTCCTCCAAACCCTTTCTCACCTCTCCAAATCAGTTCTTGCAAAAAAAAAATTCACTTTTGCACTTTTTTGGGCCGTCATAGTCTATTTCTGGGCGCTTGGGCGATAAGATTTTAAATATCGCAATAAATTGGGAACTTATCGCCACTTTTCTCTGCTATAAGTTGAAAATTTATTTGCGATAAGTTCCTGCAATAACTTGACAGAATTTATCGCAGGCCAAAAGTTATCAGAATAAGTTCACTTATCTGCGATAAGTTTGCGATAGTTTGATCTATGGTTAGGATCATAAACCAATAGTCCTGTTTGTTGTAGTTGTAATGATGACTAAGATTATGAGCCAATTGTTCTGTAATAGGCGACTGCGCTAGGGATTAAGATCTTAAGCCGATACCCAAAGAGTTATAAATTATAATGCAAATGTTCTATTAGGGAAGTTTTTTAGGGTGATTAATAACTTAAACAAAGAGTTATAAATTATAATGCAAATGTTCTATTAGGGAAGTTTTTTAGGGTGATTAATAACTTAAATCAATAGCTTATTAAAGGGATGGTAGCAATTTATTAGGTTATATTTCTTTAGCTAATATTCTTTTTATTTTGTTTTTATCGATAAACAACAGCTATATGGGGCTGCATCCTGATAGTGATTCAAAAAATGATTACATCTAGATAGTGTGAAATCATCTTTAACCCTGTTTTGACCATATCACAAAACTGCTCCAATTCATGGAGCCAACCACCTACATCCCACTACTAAGCTACGTTCATTTATCAAAAATTACACTAATATCATACTATATACATTCTATCCTCATATTGAGGAATCATCTTAACAATATTACTACTTTAAATGCTGCTAATAAAACCATCAAAGCAAAAAATCAGCCATAGTCAAGGAAGACTAGCCTCATAGCCTAGATGATTGAGCTGACAAGAGGGAGCAGTTGACTCCATACACTCCGTCTCCAGCCAAGATAGTGTCTGCCACATCCACCACATTCCTAGGAACAAGCACCTCTTCCTTGGCCTCCTTTGCATCATCCTCATCCACAACCAAGCCCTCCGCTACAAGATACTGCGGAGACAACCCAAACCACCCTCAACAGACAAGTCCCCCAATTTCTTCAGGAAAAGAGCCATTTCTTTCTACAATCTTCCTACTGTGTGCCACTCGAGGGCTGTCCCTATATTCAGTTATGGGACACTTTGGCACCTCCTTTCACCTTTGTTGTTGAACAAAATGAACCTATGGGAGGGGAATTCTTCTACCCTCATCCACATTGTCTAAAACATTGTCCAATCCCCCCCAAAAGCCCTTTCTCACAATCTTCTTGCACAAAGCCGCCACCACATCCTTCTTTTCACCGACATCAACTAAACAGGCGACAAACATAGCAGAGAACCCTATATCTATGCTCAGACTTAAAGAAATTCTCCCCCAAGATCCTTTGAATAACATGCATAACCCATTCATAATCGGTGAAGATGACCTTTAGTCTCTTCTCAAAAATTTCTCCATGAAAAGACATTTGGTGTTACCAACATTTCAATCTCATTGGCATGCCCATAGAAGCAGAACATCGAGGCTACCTCTTCAATACTTTCCTCAATACCGAATTTCTCACCCCAAGCAAATACTGAGCAAGGCACCCTTCACATTTTGTTTATAAAGACGCCACTAGCCCACCCATCTTTTCAATAATTATTTCAAAATGAGCCTCGATACTATGCTAACCTTGATATATGCAATTTAGTCCCATTGTCCTTGTTAAGTTTTAGGATCGATTGCAAATGTAATGGCATTGTTGTATTATCTATGTTTTCCAAATGCATCGATCTCTTTGTACTTATACATGACAATGATAAGAAGAGACATGACCTTTAATAGGACATGTCTATTCATTAATCTTTATTAATTAAGTATATAATTATTATAAGATTAACTTTAAATATATATATGTATATTAATATATAAATAATATCAATTATTATATATATTAATATATATGTATATATGTAGTAAATCATAATAATTAATAGCACATTTATTTATCTGACCGATGCTACATACATCAACAGTCCTGAATTCACACAAATTGAACTAAAAAAAGCTGTCCTTAATCGACAATTGTTGCTATCAACAATACCCACATCATCATTAGTTTATCACCCCAAGCTATTGGCATATCTCATTTGGATTTTCATAATGGTAATTACTATATTGTTTGCCATGAAGTATTCTCCGTGCATAATTTGGGTGATGCCAAGAGCCACCCATACTCAAAATGATTACTCCATTAATTCAAAAATTATCCCAACCGCTGCCACATCATTTAGCCACTTACACATCAACCACCAACTTAGCCAAGCAGTTAGCTTCCTGATTCCCTTCGTGGTAAACATGAGAGACCTTGAACTCCTTGAATTTTTGAATAGCTAATTGATTTGGGCCATGCAATTGAAGTTTGGAGCTCTTGTACCACAAACTATTATAAATTTGCATCTTATTTTATTTTGGAATTTCATTTGTGACTGTATACTATATGTTATTATGTCTTTATCTACTTTGATGTCGATGAAGTGGATTTGTAATGGAATAGGAACCTGGAAAACCATTTTTTTATTAGAAACTACTTTATTTTTTCAAGTTGTGAATTAATTCATTCTCTTTGGATTGCCAAGTTGTTTTCTAGTCTCATTCATGTCACATTTTCCTATACTTGGGAGATTGAGATGCTGAATGGTTCTTATCCTATTATATCATATATGGTAATCCGGTATCATTATGTCAATAGTAATAGCTTAATGGGGGGACCTCATCGCAACATTCAATTTATGTGGGCACCCGTCATCAAAGGTTCCGCAAAAGCTCCACAAAGCAGCCAAGATGGCTTATAAGCTTCAATGTTTTCTCTAGCAAGTAAGCCTTTGACAAATAAATTTCCAGCACCAACACTTATTTTGTGAAATCATTTTATTTTTATTACTTACTTTCTTGTTAAAGCCATAACATGAAGACACACTTTTAATTGGGGGCATACTATAAAATCTATATATTGTTATAAGAGTTTTGATATCTTTATTGTTATAAAATTATATTAGTTTCTAAATATAAAGCCTTTCACCATTCTGAAATGAATTCAGTCAACGATTAAGATTGTTAGATGCAAAAGAAATTTATCCATCACACACATGGTCAATTTGTATTAGTAGACTTCATAATTTGAATTTTACCTATAGTCTATTATGCTTTTTGTGTAAATATCTCCTTGGCTTAGAGCAATATACTAATGATTTGTTGTTGTTCCATCTGTTTCTTAGGCGGAAAAGAAGCATGCATATGCTTGTATAGAAAGTACAATATATGATGTGTCTGAGTGGGCAGCATGTCAGGTAATTAAAAATATTTTTTGTAGTAATTGATATGAATGGGATGCTTTTAATAATGTAATTTACAAGCTGATTGTGATATGCATGATATTTACACATATATCAGAGAGAACAGTATGCAAGAGTATTTAGTGTTTTGCCTAAAAAAAAAATTGCTTTAGCATTCGACATGATAGATAAGATCTATTTCATTGGACCTCCTGATGTGAGGAAAATTTGCACAAACCAATGGGTATGCTCACAAAACATACTCTGTACATCCTCTTGAGCGTGATCTTTGCATTTCATATCAGATATGATACAATCTACAGAATGAATATGTTGTGATGTTTAAACAATGCAAGCTTTAACATCCTTGCTGTCAAAGTTAACATGAACAACAATATTTTGGTTGTACCAGAATTTGGCCTTTACAAAGTTTCACTTGACAAATCCAAGGTCTCATGATATCAATAAGACCATCGAGAAGTGCTTAATATTTTGGATCAATCCCTTCCCAATTCTTGCAAGAGTGACAAAACTGATGCTGATTATGAAGGTTGATCATCAACGATTTTTTCTGCATATGAATGAACCTTGTTGTTCATCACTTCTATTGGGGTATTATGGCTCGCTAGTTTAACTTTAGTCTTGACCAATGTGTTGTTCAGTTTTAACATGTAAGAAAAGCTTCCAAAAAGAATGCTCTGCCCTTGTTTGACTGTTCATGCAGATCCTTCAGATGCATCCAAATCTCCGCAGATGTCTTGCCAGACAACACTTTTGGAAGCATGTCGTTGGTGACTGATAACTTTATGAGCTTAACTGCTTCCCAATTGCTCTCATCAAACTTGTCATGGGCTTTGGCAGCTGCCATGAGACGATCAGCTTTACCCAGAATGATCTGACCTAGACACTTGTACTCAAAAATCGTGAGCACATGCTGTTTCCATGTGTTATAATTCTTGCCATTGAAGCGCTGATTGCTTTCCAACATAATGTTGGTAAAAAATGCCATCGTTCCTGTTTTCCCATGACAAAAAAAATGAGGTCAACTTAAAAAGCTGCGATTCTGATTTTTCTGTCAAAAAATCAGTCAAAAAACTTCTGGCGCAAAGCCCAAGGTGCTTGAGTGCAGAAAATATACCTCTGATTTTTTAATGAAAATATCAAAAAAAAATTGAACCCATGTTTTTTGTTTAAAAAATGTAAAAAGATCTCTAGGAGAAATAATTTTCAGAAAACCCTAGCTCCATATTTTTGTAAAAAAATGTAAAAAATTGAAGGAAAAATTAATCTGGAACCCTAGGTTGCAGAAATCTGCAGAGGCAGCACATCATGAAGTCCTCTAAAAAATACTAGATAATCTTGTCAAAAAGGAACATGATTTTGTAGAAGATTTCATGTGGAAATACTGAGAAATGCTATTGCGGGTTGGAGAGAGAAACAACACCGGTATGAAGAAAAAAAAGGCGCACAAAAACTCCCATAAAACAACCGTGGCTTAGGAAATGCACAAAAAAATGCAGAGAAAAACCCTTGTAGAACCCGCGAGTTGTAGAGATGTTGCTTAAAACCTTGTCATTGCAAAGAAAACCCTCAAACCACACAAAAAAAACAAAAAACAGACTGAAATGCGGGTTAAAAACTTTTGCGATTTTTCTTGCTCCTATGAACTTCACAAACTCCTGGTTTACAGATGACCCTTGGTGCACAATTTGCAGCAAAAATACCAAAAAAGAATGCAATTCCAACCTGTTAGATACTTGGTGTTTCATCTTGAATTTGGTGCGCAATTTGCAGCAAGAATACCAAAAAAGATGAAACACCAAGTATCTAACACTCTTTTGAACAAGGAAACTTCAAATGCTTAACAATGTAGGATATTAAAATTATCAGATTTCCACAATCCATTAGAATTCAAAATTCATGCGCTTTTGGCTTTGATTGTGTATGTATTTTTAGCATCAACTTTTCAGATCACACTCCATGATCCATCATCAGGATGAGAGAGTGCAAGATATGTAAAAACATAAGATGTAGACCAAGAGGCTTTCTTCATATATCTATTGAGTGAGGCTTGGTCTACATCTTATGTTTTTACATATTCTACACTCTTTCTCATCCTCATGATGGATCATGGAGTGTGATCTGAAACGTTGATGCTAAAAATGTATACATAGTCAAAGCCAGAAGTGAATGACTTTTGAAATGTAGGATATTGTGTGATCAAGTGAATTGACCCCAAGGTTTACACTGCGTAGTTGCAACTTCCTATTGGACACAACTCAGTTTTTATATGTGATTTGCTGATAATCACTTGGGGACTTATGCTAGTCTTTTGCGGAGGATCTATAAACTTTCTAAGTGCGAATGATACAGCAATTTGAGTGCATCAACTACTTCTAACAATGCTTTGAAAACAAATGCAAATGAGATGATTTTAAGAGTCTAAGCTACTTCTTCGAAGTCTAACGTTGCAAGACAATATTGATGATGTGGTGAGAACTAAACTAGTCCTTGCTTTGCCTACTTAAACAACTATGCTAAGGAGGGTGCTATCTTCTAAGGGCACATGTATGATTTTCAAACTACTTATGCTCATCAAAACCATAAACTATGCAAATCAATGAACATCAAGCAATTGAAGTGAAATGCTTGTAATGGGGTTCAGTCTAAGCTTGCATCATTACTTGCAATCAGCAAGTACATAAGTTTCACCATGATTCACTAACAATAATATCTTTCATTTAACTATCCAACTATTTAACTTAAACTACTTCTAACTTCTATTCAACTCAGACAAATTTAAAGTGAGAAATGGGGAAATTATGCAACACTCCAAAACTTCACAAGTATTCACCATGAAAACAACAATGAATTAGGAATAATTTTGGCAACAATTTCCTCAAAGTCTCCCTTACAAATGATTTGAGAAAGCCTTCTATAGAGGCTCCAAATACAATGGATGGCCGATCGATTGGAATAAACGGCCCAAATTAATCTAAATAACCCTAATTAGGGTTTGTTGCAACCACTGTTTACAAGCATTAAATGCTGGCCAATCTGAAAATTACATGGCCTTTGAATACATATCCTCTTGAGGATGGACCAATGAGAAAATTCAATAGGGGTAAAACATTAAATGCTTTCATGCCACTTGGAATAACTAGAATGGTGGAGATAAAGGTGTGCCACTTCAACATGCTTATCTTGTTTCAACTCTACTTTTCCATTCTTGTAAATTTTCTCATTGAGGTGTTATTGAAAATACTTGTACTTGAATAGCTCTTAACTTGATGTCTTGGCCTTGATTTTCTTCATGACTTCAAACTTGAACTTGGTTTGAATCTTGACTCTCATTTTCACTTTTGATTTCCAATCTTAAACCTTCTTGCTAGCTTGATGAATGACTTGCAAATACCTTGTTGATGCTCCCGTATCGATCTTGGTGTTGGAATCATGAAATGTTTGACCTTGAACATGCTCTTGCTTGACATCCTTGTGTTGAAGGCCATCTTTCGCTTGAGCTTCCTCATCCAGGTATCCTTGATGTTGGCATGGTTCTTTTTTGCCCTCAAACTCTCTTTCATTTCTTTGCAAAACAAGGAAATACTTGTGTAAGTTGGTAAAAAGGCAAATGTGAACAAAATTAAGATAGTCTTATGATTAAAGATCACATAAGTCCAACTTGACATGAAGTTGCATTTGTATGAATCCATGCATTGATATTACACAATTTCTAATTCCGGCCTGAATTTTGATTTCCTAAGTGCCAAGTCTGCAAGCATTCACACTTATCAGCTTGTGATTGGGAAGCTAAAAGGTCTCTTTCACTTCTAAATTTCTGATTTATCAACCCCAAGCGAATTTTGATCTGATTGAAGGCCAATGATTGTTCTGATTTCCAGCCCTTATCCTCTGATTTTCGCACTTAAAATGTCTGCTCTGCTTTTATGATCATTGTTTTTCGAATTGCATTTGTGTTTGAAATGAAAATCTTCATCCTTTCTTTATATGCTTCACCTCAAAAGGTCATGACTAATGGGTGGCCGACCTGATTTATATTTACTTGATCAATATGTTGGTTAACATGGCCAACCCCCAACTTGCAATTTGAATTTGTTCCTCAAGTGGAAATCTAAAATTTGTTTTCAAAGGCATCAAATTGAAGCCCAAATATTTGGGCGGAAATCAGGCACCACTTGGGCTTGGAGCCTCAAAATGCTAGCGGAAATTAGTGCTTGCTTGGGCTTGCATTCAAGCTTTGAGCAGAAATTAGCTTATCCTTGGGCTCGAGCCCCAAAAATTGAGTGCAATTTAGCCCTTGCTTGGGCTTGGCATCACCATTGGGTGGAAATAAGGGCTTTCTTGGCCTCGTGAACTTGAATCAACTCCAAAACCTTCTTTTTAAGTGCTTTAAAACATACGGTGAAAGGATTAATCATCTCATCTTGCTCAGATTTTTATCAACACCAAATTGATTTTTTAATCAATACTTGCCTCAAAACCAATTAAACTTCATGCCTTCACTCCAGATTTCTTTTAGAGCATACAAATTTTGTCCTAAAATTGCATTGCCAGCTTCTCAAATCAGATCAAATATTGTTTTGGTAAAATAATGAATAAATTAAATGGAATGATCAAATGATCATTTAAAGGATATCAAAGACGATGTTTCTATAAAGAAACAATTGTAAATTACAAACTATCTAATATTTACATAAGTTACAATATTGTCCATTAAATAATAAATATTAAAGATATGATAAAAGATAATATTCTAATACCTCCCTTGGTCAATCTATCAACTACACCAAGTTGCCCCTTGAATTTTAATAACTTGTCTGGGCTCAGAGACTTGGTGAGAATATATGCTATTTGATCTACAGTCGGAACATACAACAACTGAACTGATCTATCTTCAACGAGCTGCTGAATGAAATGACAATGAAGGTCAACATGCTTGGTTCTCTTGTGAAAGACCGAGGTCTTGGCTAGTTCGAGCACCCCTTGATTGTCACAGTAAAGGGGAGTAGGATCTACTTGAGACATCTACATGTCTAAAAACATCCTCCGAAGCCAAACTGCCCCACAAGTTGTCTTAATTGTTCCTTGATACTCAGCTTCTGTCGAGGAAAGAGCCATTGCCTACTGCTTCTTGCTAGTCCATGACTGCACCAGATCCTAATGTGAAAACGTACCGAGATGTTGATTTTCTGTCATCAATGGAACCTGCCCAATTTGAGTCTATAAAACCAATAAACCTAGGATTGTGATTTCTGTTGTACAAAAGACTAAAGTCAGAAGTGCCCTTCATATAACGCAGCACATGCTTCGCTACTACCCAGTGATTAGCCTTGGGGCCTGTCATGAAGTGTAAAATGTAGCTCATTGCAAAACTGAGATCAGGCCTAAGCCGTAAGGTAGATGAGACTGCCCACCAATCGCTTGAATGCTGATTCATTCACTACAGGTGAGTCTGATTTGGCTATTCACTTCAACCCTTTCTCCATTGGTGTGGATGCAGGTTTGTAGTCTTGCATCCGAAACTTATCCAACAAACTGTGAGCATACTTAGACTGAGATAAGAATATATACCTTTAGTTTCCCAAACTTCAACACCTAAATAATAGTGCAAAAGTCCCAAGTTTGTCATGTCAAAAGATTGACATAAACTTTGTTTGATTTGATCGATCAAAAGTGCCGAGCTACCAGTGATAATCAAGTCATCAAAATAGACAACAAGAAAAATATTATCATCAATGTTTTTGACATACAGATTAGAATCAGATGGACTCCTCTTAAAGCCATTATCTATATACTTTCCAATTTTGATTTACCAAGCCTGAGGAGCCTGTTTCAAGCCATAAAGTGCTTTGACCAGTTTGCACACCTGATGTTCTTTTCCAACAACCTTGAAACTAGGAGGCTGCATCATTTAGACTTCTTCCTACAACTCACTGTTGAGGAAGGCACTCTTAACATCCATTTGATGAACTTTCCAACCAAATTAAGCTGCTAAGGCAAGGATGAGCAATATGGTACTCATTTTGGCTGTAAGAGCAAAAGTCTCCTTGTAGTCAATGCCTTGTTTCTGTGAGAACCCCCAAGCAATGAGACGAGCTTTGTACTTGTCAAAGGTTATGTCAGCTTTGTACTTGACTTTATACACCAATTTGCAGCTAATGGGCTTCTTCCTTGGAGGAAGATCAGAAAGAATTCAAGTGTTATTCTTCAGAAGATTATGATGTTCAACTTCCATAGCCTTTTCCCACTCAGGAATCCCTTTAGCCTTAGTATATGTTTGAGGCTTAAAAATTCTATGAATGTTGGCCATGAGAGCAAAGTGGACTATATTTTGCTGCCTGCTCTTGTTTCTAGAAGATCTACTTTTGATGAGCTCATTAGGATGGAGATCATTGATAGTCTTAGCCCACCATTTAGGCCGAAGAGTAGAAGAGCCAACATTAGAGGCAGGAGGAATAACTGGAATAGGTTCAATAGGAGGAACATCATTCGGAGGAAATTTAGGTAGTGCATCATCAAATTTAGAGTCTGCATCATCCCTCCCATCAAGTGAACCAAATGGAAGACGGACACTCAGATGAGTAGCCTTTTTAGATGAGGAAAGCTGAAAAGGTCCTCTTTCTTCATCAAAAACATATGACTGAAGATAAGACAACCGATGTCTACATCAATTAGCCAATAAGCCTTGTGGTTGTCACTGTACCCTGTGAACATAAGTTTCTGACTCTTGGAATCCAACTTGCTGCGCTTGGCATCTGGAATCCAAACATATTCCAAAGAGCCAAAGACTTTTAGATGGCTGATCCTAGGTTTGCGACTAGTCCAGGCTTTCTCAAGAGTCTTCCCCTTAACAGCCTGTGTGGGAGACCAATTAAGGAGATAGACTGCAGTCAATACTACTTCTACCCAAAACTTCTTCGGAACACTCCTATGTTCCATCATTGGCCTAGCCATATTAGTTATAGTGTGGTTTCGAAGTTCAACAATGTTGTTTTGCTAAGGATTGTAAGGTGTGGTTAATTGGCGTTTGAAATTGGAGAAAGCAGTAGAACAAAACTCCCCTCCCATTATTTGACCTAAGTGTGACTATAGGACAACCTGACTCTTTCTACCAAGGCATTAAATTTTTGAAATATAACAAACATATGATTTTTGTCTAAGAAAGTACACTCACATTTTATGATTGAAATCATCAACAAAAAGAAAGAAATACCTAGCACAAGTAATAAGAGATGTATTCATTGGACTGCATACATCAGTGTGAATTAACTACAATACCTTTGAGGCTCACCATGAGTCACCATCCTTGAATGGTGTCCTGTGTTGCTATCCTGCCTGACAAGCTCCACAAACTCGGTGATGCTGAGTTTGGATCTTAAGTAAGCCAAGATCTAGATCCTCCCAAACAAGTTGAGCAAGATAGTGAATGTTCAAGTGGCCATACTGGTGATGTCAAAGATTGTTGATGGAAGATGATTTAGCTACAAAAGCATGCTCAAGAAAGTTACCTAAATCTACAAGTCTGTATAGACCATGATCATCAATGCCAACAACTACAGAAGTGCATCATCGCATGATTAACAATTGAATACTTGTGTGAATTGAAGACCACATAAAGATGAGGAGAGTGTCACATAATTTGGATCATTAAGAGAAGATTCAATTCCATACCAGGAATGTAGTATACATTGAAGAATATGAGATTCCTCCCACCAGACTATATCTACCCGTTGCCTTTGTTGACAATGGTACTCTTCTTCAAAAATAATTGAATTGGTGAAAGATGAGAAGTTTTCGAACCAATCACGCTGATGAGTGAAGTGTCGGGAAGCACCAGAGTCTATGTACTAAGTAGAAGACTTCACATGATTTGCAGAGCATTTCGCCATGAAAGCATAAAATGCAGTTCTTTCTGCTCTAAGTGCTTTGCGACATTGGCCTTAGGCTAAGACCCTCGCTTCTGCTGTTTAGAAGCAATCTGATTCTGACAGTCTTTTATCAAGTGGCCAAATTTATGGCAGTAATTACATTGAACTTTGTTCTTCTTCGAGCTATCTTGAGATTGATTGGAGCCTTCATTCTAAGCTGATTGAGATTTACCTTTGTCCTTGTGAAAGTATTTGTTTGTAAAGGCTTGTTCTGAGGAGGATGAAGTTGCCCTGCTACCAAACTATTGTTTCCAATGGTCTTGCTACAAAAGTTTGAAAACTTGAAGTCAACATTAGTTGCAGTAATGTTGAACGCTTTGTTGAAGTGCTCATAGGATTGTGGTAGACTCTTATTTGATGTCTCATGGAGATCCTTCAAAATAATCCACGTCTCTGCAATGATCTTGTTGGATTGTACTTGTGGCAGCTGATCATTAGTAACTAAAAGTTTAATAAGCATGCACGCTTCTCAGTTGCACTTGTTAAACTTATCCTGATCTTGTCCAGGTTTAGTAGAACGACTCTTTAAAGTTTAATCCAAAACGTGCTCATCAAGAGGACGATAGTAAAAAATAGTCATCATCCACTGCTTCCATGTGTTGTAATTTTTTCCATTGAATCGTTGATTGCCTTCCAACATTATGTTGGTCAAAGACGCTATCTATGCGCTTTCTAAGGCACAAAAAAGAGAAATTTTGAAGAGGCAAACAACTGATTGCGGAACCTGAGGCATGGATTCCAATGCACAAATAGAGGTAGATTCATGTACAAATTTTTAAAAATATGAAGTATGGCTAGCATGAATCCCAATGTATGGATTTTTCACAAACCCAAAAATATCTGACGAAGACCCATAAATCTTTGCAAAAAACCCACAAAGAATTTGTAGGTTAAATATTAATCCGTCCAAAGAATCAGAGGGTTTTTCAAAAACCCTAGCTGGCTAGAAAAAAGAGGACGGTAAATACAAAGAAAAGGGCAGAAATTAGAGAATAGGAGATTGCAGGGATGTAGAAAGCCCTAGCCAAGCAAAAACTTGCGTTTTTGTCACATTTTTTATAGAGAATTGCGTTTATTAAACATGTGCTGAGCAAAAGGAAAAATGTCTACAAAAACGGCGAGCAAATGTGGAAATCATGATAATAGAATAACCGTGGTTCAAGAAGAAGCCCTAGCTGTGAAATGGCTTTGTAGAGGTTGCAGGTGGAATGAAAATGTGAAAAATTATGTTTATCTGCAAATATACTTAGGTTGCGAGTAGAAATTTGTATTAGATAATAAAGCGAATTGAAAGAAAAATGCAGAGCAACCTTCAGAAAAAATGTTGTAGCTTATTGAATGGAGATCACTAGAGAATAGCAAAATGATGACCACAAAATCAAAAGAAAAAACACGAAATTGTGTTTTTACTAGGTCATGAGTTGGAGAAATCATTGTCTACAAAAATCTGGCTTCAAAAAACCTTGAAAACCCAAAAACTAAGGCCCAAAAAAAAACTATCGACGGGTTTTCAAAACCTTTAAAAAAGAAAATTTGTTTTTCCAAACTTTAAAAAACTTTCATTCGATTTTTTTTTAGGAAAATAGATTTCGCACTTGTGCTCTGATACCATGTTTTGGTAAAAAAATGAATAAATTAAATGGAATGATCAAATGATCATTTAAAGGATTACAAAGACAATGTTTCTATAAAGAAACAATAGTAAATTAGAAACTATCTAATATGTATATAAGTTACAATATTGACCATTACATAATAAATAATAATAAAGTTATTATAAAAGATATTATTCTAATAAATATATCTTTGGTGTTTGGATTTTCCTTCCCTTGCTCACCAATCTTTGTTTTGCAGTTTGAATTCCACTTTACATGCTAGGTGGAAAATTGACTTGGCTTGGGCTTGAGCCCCAAGATTTGAGCGGAAATGGAGGCATGCTTGGGCTCCATTACTGAATTTGATTTCAACATTCCTCTAAATGTTGAAAGGATTGATTTCTTCTTACTTGTTCTGATTTCAATTCAATGCCAAATTTAGTTTCTAGCCTTCTTTTAGTGATTTAACCTTCACCATGTTCATGTTTTGAAGAGGTTGGAGCCCCACAAATGGGGCAGAAATTAGCCTTCTTTTGGGGTTGGAACCTCAAATGTGATGGAATTCAGCCTCCCCTTGGGCTCCATTACAAATTTATCTCCAATTTTCAACTAAGTTCTGGACAACTTAATGCATTGCCCAGTTTTTATCTTGTTATCAGGCCTTCATTTCATCACAAAATCTTCATCGCTTTGATTTCAATTCACATAGAGGCTGTAGGAATGTTGCATACTTTTTCATGGCAATCAAATAAGGTTTGAAAACTAAACTTGATTTCACCCAGCCCTTAATCACTTTCATAGCCTTGCAGATCGAATTGCTCAGTTGTCTTGAGTTTGGGAGCTCCAAATCTTGGGTGGAAATCAGGGCATACTTGGGCTTGGAGACCCAAGAAAAGGGCAGAGATTTGGCCTCTCTTGGGCTCCATCAACTATGATTGATGTTTCAAAGTTTAGCTAAGTGTTGGAAACTATATTAAATCAGAATTTAACCTTTGCTTTCTTTGGCTTCCAACAACACTCAATCCAATTCAAATGTTTGCCCAAGCTTTTCTTCTCCATATGAGATCAAATTTCAACTATTGTGGAGAATGACTTGCAACTTAGACCCTGACTTGCAATTGAAACTGACTCCCATCACAAACTTGGCTGAAATTTCTATCTTATCAAACCTTTGAGACTTCAAAATGTTGCCACACTACAACTAAAACTAGTAAACAACTAACTGCCAAAGCAAAAGAGAGGGTCCCCATTTGCTATAGGGCGATGGTGTGAAAAGGTCACAACACAACCCTCTACGAAAAAACTTTGACCATGCAATTTAGAGAAACGACACCTCAAAAAATGTGATTCCTGGAGAAGAAAGTTAAAAAATTGAACAAAAAACATTTAAAAAAACTTTTATAAAGTTATATAGGGAAACCACAAATTTTTATTGCCAAAAAGTTTGCCAAAAAATGTAATTTGGCTCTGATACCATGAAATGGTAATTCGTTGTACTAACACTGGAGACGAAAGGCTCCATAATAAGGAATTACAAGATGATGTTTCTAAAAGAAACAATCATAAACAGAAAGCAGCTATGGATAATTACTAAACTAACAAACAATACATAAATGACCATTAAATAATAAACACGACAATATTACTATAATAGATTCAACATTGTTGCAATGAGTGCAAGGCGGGGGAAAGATACATGATTCCCTAAGTTTGTTTTAATTGTTTTCCCTATGTTTGGTGATGTCATGATCTGCATAAAACTAAAACTAGACTTTAAAAAAAGTGCTTACTGATTTGTTTTGATTTTGTGTGACTGGAGAAAGTACATGAGAGATTGAAGCCAATCCAAAGGCAATAGGGTCATAAATGACAAGGAGAGATGGCAAGAGACAATAATAGATACCAACTTGATCTAGCATCTAAAGCGATAAGAATACATTATTTCCAGTTCCATATTCTTAGTTATGCCTTAATCAGTTGAATAAGTTCATAAACAAACTCAAGATGATCAATTATAAAATGTTGTTATAGATTTAAAATCTTGTCATATTCATCAAATGGTATTTACATTTACAACAATGTGTTGAAAAGAACATTCCGAAATTGGCACATTTTCTGAATTTGCTCATACATCAATGGAGACACAAAAATGAACAAGTTTACAATAACCTTTTAATGATCCGACGTTATCTATGCCTCCTTATAGCTGCTTTGAAACTGATTTTCTGTGTATTTCTGCATTTCTGGATCATTCCTATACTACTCCTACGCCCAAGTGCTGCGCAAGGTTCAAAATGAGTACCCAAACCCAGCAATAACACCTAGTAAGATGAAACCCTAGTTTATGCCATTGTAGCAGTGCCAAATCCACGACTAAGGATGAATCTTGCCCAAAATGGGATCATAGATTGAATGATGGGTTGAGCATTGATTCTTGCTAGGTGGTAGCTGGGAGCAAACCTTGGTTATCCAATTTTGGCACTTAAACTCACTTTGAAAAAATATGTTTTACATTCTAGGTTCCTATTGGGGCCGAGTTCTAGGAATGAACAATTGAGCGGAAGTGGACCAGGAAGCAAAACCTTGAGGTTCCATGTTCATGTTGAGGCTCGATATCCGGGAAGGAATAATTCTTCGGGAGTTGAGAGTGGAAGTGGACCTGGAACATGAACCTTGAGGTTCTAGCCTCTAGGTACTTTTCAAGGCTTGACATTCATGAAGAAACAATGTGACTCAAGAGTAGGGAGTGGAAATGGATGTTCTAGATCTTGTTGAGGCCTGAGGCATGATAGAAGCTGAAGGAAAAAGAACTCTAGGGAAGAACAAAAACCTCCAAAATCTTAGCAAGTCTCAATCAGATGTATTAATTTATAAAGATTTATTTTCTAGTTTGTGATGAAAATAATTCTGTTCATTACAAGGTACAACATCTCAACCAAGCGAGGGTCAAGTTGGGCAAGTAACTATTTGTCTAGTTTTGTTTTGGTTGTTCTTGGAAATGGTGTGAGTAATTTGAGTATCATTATTGTGTTTTGGTGATTCAAAATGAATCCCACAACTCTAGAGAATGCACTAACAACTTAAAGTCAAGGAACATAGGTTGACTTAGGCTAATGCAGTGTTGGTTAACAAATTGGTCGTTTCCAAAAGATTTCTAAAATAAGACTCTTTAACCCCAAAATGAGACCAAATAGTTTAAGCAACTGTTGGGTAAACCAATGAATGGTGCTCTATAACCCCAAAATGAGACCAAATAGGTTAAGCAACTGTTGGGCAAACCAATGAATGATTTCCCTTTGAATTTTAGATTGAAGGTACAACTCTCTCCTTCAGATAAATTTGGATTTTTCAAATAAAAGACTTAGCATACTTTTGACTGGAAAGTAGTGTTGATGTAAGTTTTGTTCCACTACAACATGCAAAATCAAACACTCAATGTTTCAGATTGAAACATTAAATATTCAACTCTCTCTTGATATAAGGTCACTTCTTATGCTGAGCTTGCAAAGTAAGATCACAAGGTGACTTCAAGGTTCTTTTACTGTGGATACTCGCTCAGTTGAAATGATGTGATTGTTGATTATCACTTAAGGGGACTTACGCTAGTTCATTCAAGATTTGTCAACTACTCGCACTTCTAATGATTTAGCCTTACAATGTGCAATGAAAATATGGTTTGATTTTCCAACCTTTCCACTTCAACTCAAACTTAAACCTAACTTTTGCTACTACTTCTACTTCTTACTATGAATGCAAGGAATTGTGGATGGACTTGGACTCTACTAGATGGGATCTCGCCAGTGACTCCACCCATCTAGTGCAAGCTTCTAAGGAACACTCGAATGGTTTTCAAATCAATATCTCCTCTTCAATCCCATCAAATGGATGCAAACTAAAGATCCAATATCAATTGAAATTAACTGCTTTGATTCATCGGCTTACCACACAAGGCACTCCTACTATCAGCAAGAGGTTAGTGGCCTAGATTTGTCGAGTCAATCAAGTAAACATCCACAATTACTTTCATCCAACTAACTACTTCTAAACAACATGAAATAAAATCCTAATCTAAGTGAGGAATGTGGATCACCATGCGATAATACAAACTTGATCACAACAATTCACCATGGAAGGCACAACAATGAAAAGTAGAGCAAATTTAGCATTATCTTAGCAACAATTCTCCAATGAGTCCTGCTTTACAAATGAGAGAGGTGGGGTTTATATAGGAGCCCCAATTACAATGAACGACCAAGATTGATTTGAAATCAATGACCCAGATTAATCCATTACAAACCCTAATTAGGGCAACCAAAAGTAGCCAATAGAAGTGAAGCACCACAAAATTTGCCAATGAGAAAATTCAAAGGCTTGAGGACCAATAGGAAGCGAGGAAACCATCAAGTCATCATACAACTCCTCATTATGAACATGCATGCCACTTTTCTCTTTCTCCCTTTCAGCAAAACTAATGAACTTAAGTAAAATTTCACTAAGTTCCTTCATGTCAATACTAGGGAGGCTTCTTTCAATCTTTATCTTAATTTCATTTCCCTATCTTTATAAATTCTTCATCGTTCTTGGACATCTTTTTCTTGGATGGCTGGACTTTGTAATGCTTGAACTCTTGGTATTTCCACCTTCATTGTTTGGAATTCTTCTTCGTCCTTCAGACTTGATCCTTGTGGCAATCCCTTGAACACATGAACATCTTCCTTGGCATATTAAATCTTCCTCAATTCATTTCCTTGGATGACTCGATCATCATTATGATCATTCCCTTGATGGGAATCTTGTCCTTAAACTCTTTCTTGCTCTAGACCTCAAACTTGTCCTTATGTCCTTGTCCATGTTCCAATGCTAACTTGGTGTTACAATCATCTTCAAGAATTCCTTGGTGTACTTGCTTGATCCTTATGAAAAATTGATGTGAATAGGGACAAATTGATCTCTTTGTAAGATAGTCCTTATTCTTCAAGCATCTAATTAAGTGAAAGTTGACTTGCATAGAGACATACGAGTGTCCTTGTATTGAATCCTTGAACTCCTTTAAATCTAGACTTGTCCCATATCTTTGCTTGATGAAGGCTTGATCTTGAGATAATTCCTTCAACTTAATCCTTGAATTTTCCTTCCTTTGTCCCAGCTTTGAAGTGCACGATCTTGAAGTGTTGTCCTTTGAACTCGATTGCTTTAGGCTAGTCCTCTTTCATTATTATCCTTGGTCCTGAGCTCGAACTTGTCTTCACTCCCTTCCAACTATCCCTTCCTTTGATCTAAACATGATTCCTGGTACAAAGCTCAAAGTCAGTATGCTCTTTAAGGACTTAAACGAAATAATAAATTTCAGACTTTTAAATCCTTGAATTAGTCCTTGAATTCAATGCAATGAATAAGAAATTTCTATCCAAATAAGGTTGTGAATTGAATAAGCATTTGGAGGAGAATCTTAGGACAATAAAATGATCGAACTTAACCACTTGAATGATAAAATCAGACTTCTACCAATAAAGGGAGAATTCTGATTTTCTGAAGATACCTTATGATAAGTCTGAAAATGAATCAAAATCAGTCCTAACAATTCACTAAGTCCGCACATATCAGGATCCATGGATTCATATGCAAACTATGAGTTAAAATTGTGAAACAATCCATGCACAAAACCCAACCTTAATATTTTCCGAGGACAAGTCTGAAATTGAGTTATAATTGTTCCAAACAATGCTTGAATTCTACACACAATGATTGAAATGAGAGTTCGGAACCTAAGATTGTACTTATCCATGTGTTAGAATAATGGTCCATCACTTAAAATAATAAAATCAGATCGTAGCAAAGTTCTGGTTTTCTGAAGACAATCCATGGATAGGTTTGAAACTTGACTAAGGATTGTCCTTAGCAACTTTCCAGGGTCACCATTCATCATGTTCATGGATTTATGTGCGTACTAGGAATCCAAATAATGACTTCATTTAGCATCAAAATCACACATCAAAGCCAACTTAAAAAATAGTCTGAAGACATACCTGTGACTGCACTTTTATGTATGAATTTGAGTGACAAATTAAGTGATTTAGATGCCAAAGAACCTTGTGAAGACTCAACAATATCAAGTTTATGAATTTGTGAAGTTGGGAAATAATGGGAAATTTTCAAAGAAAATCGCCCCTGCTGCTATACGTCTGCAGATTTGAATTTGTAACCTCGGATTCTAGGGCCTTCAATGGCTTTAAATGAGTTTCAAAATAGTGCCAAAAAGTCTGCCATAAATTCTGATTAGTTTGCTATCAAAGTGCAACTCAGAATTTCATAAAACAAAAATAATTTTTCAGAGAGAGTCTTCAGATTTATGCATGTAGCTCACTTACCACAGCCTTTAAATGTCTGAAAATGGTTGGGAATGCTTGGCAATTGGCAAGGGAAGACTCAGCAATCACCTTTGGACAGCCTTGGCTCTTAGATTATTTTATATGAATTTTTAAAAATATCACCCCTGTTCTTGAAGTTTTCAGATCTGGGCATACATACCTCAGATTTAGCCCTCTAATGGCCTTCAAATCGATGCCGAAGGATGGGGGACTGGTTTAGGATCAGTAGTTGGCAATTTGGGCACTTTGAAAATTTTCTATGAATTTCTGAAAAAGTTTGCCAATCTCATAAGTCTACAGATTTTGGACTAATAATCCCTTTCCCTTGGCCTTTTAATGTCCTCCAATGCCTAAATTTTTTTTGTCTTAGTGCTTGCAATCAGTCATGGATGGAAGGAGAAGTTGGAAGAAGTGGAACAATTCAAGGATGAAGTTGCTTCTCATGGAGTCTTGCTTCAGATTTCAGCTTGCCTTGCCTTTGATCCAAAGTTATTCATGTTTATTACAGCAGCACCCCTCCTTTCATACTTGTTTTTGCCTCTTATGTGCTTTCCACAAGCAATGTGGGATAAAAGATTTAACACCTTCTAGAAGTTTCCACTTTGACTTTATTAATTTTCCACATTAATTTTAATTAAATAATAAAATTCTGCCATAATGGAGAAAATCGATCCATGTTAGGACTCTCAAATTTGCCTAAGTCCACAATTTGTATGGACTTGTAACCATGTCCAAACTCCAACTCCATTCATGCAAGGTGGGGAAAATCAGTCAAAGTTTGGATAAAAATCCACTTTATACTTAGAAAAAACTTTGATCTTTCTTTGCTATCAAAAGGGGGGAAAATCAACCTAGTATAGACAAATTTGACACTTTGAAAAATTTCACAATTTGGCCCTCAAAGGGAAATTCGACCCTAGTCTGGATAGTTCTCACACCTAGAAACATTGCCATATTCCAAACTCTTCTTGAGGGGAAAAACATGATATGTCCGTACATCTCCAACATTTAGAAAAAAATTCGCACTCCATGTTAGCCCCCAGGGGATAAACGACCCATGCTTGGACTAATTTGACACTTAGAAAAAATTCGGAGTCCATTCTTGCCTTGTAGGGGAAAAATGACCCATGCTTGGACTATTCCAACACTTAGACACATTTTCAGTCTCTATATCTAATCCAAGGGAAAATCGACCTTAGTTTGGACAAACTCTAGACTTAGAAAATTTTCAAGCTCACCCTTGGGGGAAAATCACCCCTAGTCTGGATTTTTCAAACACTTAGAAAAATTCAAGCAGAATTCATCCAAAATGGTGGAAATTCATAGTATGCTTGGATTTTAACCCCAACACTTAAAATTTTTCAGGAAAAAGCCAATTAATGAAGGGAAATTCATGTACAGTCCGGATTCCGATCAAAATATGAAGGGAAATTCATGTATAGTCCGGATTTTGATCAAAATATGAAGGGAAATTCATGTATAGTCCGGATTTTGTGTATTTTTATAAAGAAAAATTGTTTTTTCTTAGGTTTTTGGTCATTTTGAACGTAAAAAGTCAATTTTTATAAAGATTTTAAGGCCCTTATGCATGAAATATGCCTTTATATGAAATTTTGGAAAAATTGACTAGCCAAAATTTAAATACACCTAGAATTTTACGTTCAACCTGTTATAATATGACCTCGACAGACTTCATTTTTAACGTTCCCACTTTAAGATCACGACTTGGCTACTTGATTTTAATACCACCCCTCAATCTTTTAAAGCATTGGTTTGCCAAATGTAATGCCAAAATTTGCCAAACCTAACAACTACGAGCAAAAGAGGGGGTCCCCATTTGCAATGGGGTGAAGGTGTGAAAACCTCACAACAAGTAGTAAAGGGACTACTAGTTATCCATCACCATGAAATAAGTGCGAAAAGAAAGAACTCTAACAATGACTAATTTCAAAGGATTAACTTCATAAAACTCAAATCTGAATAAGGCATTTACTCAAAGGTAAACATCTATAGGCAGTATAACTCAAAAAATTAATAATAAGTTGACTTTTGAGAACAGTAAACACCCATACAGACATCCACCCTGCAAAGAGTATAATACTCATGTTTGAAATCAAATTTCAAAACAAATGAGTATTGACCCAGACACACAAAGATGTCTAGAACTCATAGATTGGTTTCTAACAAGAACATTTAAAATTGATCTTCAAAATCAGACCGATTCTCACTCATGCCTCAAAGGACAAGGGAGATCTAAAATTGCCGATCCTTTCCAATGTTCCAAATTTGCATATCTAAGCATTTCGATTATAACAGTCCATAAGTTATAGTAAACTGATTCTTTCTAAAGAACCGTTACTGAAAATAAGTCCAGTTTTCAGAAATGGCATTATTACAAGCAAAATCATAAACTTCATAAGCAGAGACAAATCTCACAGTGCAACACTTGAGCTTCCTGGTTGTGCAGGCTGTTGTTTAACATGCTGGTCTTTGTAATCTTGCAGAGCTTTGATGACTTTTGAAATCTCACTGTCATTGGGAATGATTACATTCTTACTTCGCAGTGCCCAGGAAGACTTACCTTTCTTGACCTCTTCAGCCTTTGGGATAAATGCCTTATGATGGTTGATGCAACAAATCATGAACATGTCTATCCTTGCCAACTCATCGTGCTTTTCATCTCCAAAAGTCTTTGGGTCGGCTAATGTATCTATGTTATTCTGAAATTCTGTTTTCAATTTATCAGCATAGGCAATACTAGAATTATCTTTCCTTCTTAATTGACAACCAATGTCTTTTAAGTTTCTTAGACAACTGAAAAATCTTTGCAAGCAATGACAAGCACAGATCTGAACAGAACAGCAGTATTGCTCAGTGCAGAGATAGATCTGAGGTATGGAAGACTAGTGGGGCAAAATGACACAACTCTAATTTGCATACAGCAATCTTTTGTCCTTTTGCTTATGCCAGTGAGAATCAAACATGTAGCTATGTACACTTCACTTGAACATTCACCCGATTGACATGGTAGGCCCACCAACAATTTCCATTTGATAACATGTGGTGAGTATCCAATTGCTCCTTATGACATGGGCCCATATTAATCAACCGTGTATCTATCCTCCACCCAATGATTTTGAGACCAAGTGTCATGTAAGAAACCTTTTATTTACCGTTGTATCTTTGGTTTGACTATATAAACTGTGGCTAGATCTGATGGTCAACACAAGATCAATGGCCAGGGGCAAGATGGCCAAACCCAACTTGCAACGATACTATATTTTCCATTTCACTGAGCAACGTCTTGTGGCAGATTTTAGGCCATGCAACTATCTGCCTGTTCTAACATGACCAATTAAAGATTGCCACCTGTCTAGTCCCATGCCACATCCCTGCTGCTACCTTAGCTCACCTTGGATGCGTATGTAATTGCTGATGTTTACCATTGCAGCCCTCCTGCAAATCAAGAGAAGATCAGCTGGGTTGATTATCTGCGAACACAAATTCTTTATAGAATTGGTAACTGGCCTTTGTGGAGACAATAAAATCACTTAAGCTGTGGGCAACTGCCTATATGAAGTCAATGTACATTTAGAGAAAAAGCACAAAGGTGAATTTGTAGGCTAAAGCTAAGAATAGGTATTTCACATAAGTTTGAATGAGTCAGATCTCAGATCATTTAGTGCACTGTGAGAGGATCGTTATTGATGTAGAATGATGGTCCTTTTTCCTTGTGAACTTTCAACCATCGACATATCATTGAATCCATCTTGTGCAAGGACAATAGATGGAGCATATGTGTGAGACAATTATATTAAATGGGAGGACTGAAGTTTAGTATGGCCTGTGATCTGGAAATTGATAAAGAAGTTTTATGAGACTCATTTGAGTTATATGATTATATGGCAAGGCTTTGTTTTCTTCGTTTTATTTAGGAAAATAAAATTCAATTTGGCATGCTGCCTTGTCAGGTTTAAAAATCAAAGCTAGTATGAAGTACAAATGACAGTTCTTGTGTGCTTATGTGAGAAATCAGAAAACTGTTTGGACAAATAACTTTATACCGAAAATCTTAACCATGACTAGGAGTAGCTTTTAGAATAAGATTCGCTTAACTTACCAGAATTATTATGTTCTTGTATACGCTCTTATTGTTTTGGTAATGCCTGCATTTCTGAAGCTCTAGTATTCTTTTGCATTTAAACTTTAAGCATTCTGAGCATTTTTATGCTGTTGTATATCTGTTATTGTAAGATGGTGAATGCATTTTCACAATGATTGAATTTTGTATTTTGTAACTTATTTTCTACTTTGTGATGGATCTATTGAAGTGTGTAAACATTGTGAACAAGAAACGAATTTGTACTCTGTAGTACATTGATCTATTCAGGGTAGTGATTTTCTCTTTTTTGCCAGTTCCCTTGTTGATTCTTTAATGCAAGCCATTAGAATTTGAACTCCCTAAGCATGAACATTGATTTTTTATATTATAGTGTAAGCATGACTCAAATTGTTTGATAGAAAACCTGTGTGAAGGAAAATAATATGTTTCATTTAGTTCCATGGATTTTAAAGAAGTATAATTGTTAACACCTCATTGTTATTTGTATAACGTAGGATAAGAGATGATATCCAACAACATATATGTTAATCTCCCTGAATCTTTTTCCTTTTCCACAGGGTTTGAATTGCCTATCAAACACTCACAACCCAAGTTTTCACATGAATGGTATGGGGAATAATGTTGTATATAGAAGCATTCGTACTCATAGAGGAAGTGGCCATGCTAGCACAGCCACAAACATAGAGGAATATATTACGCAGGAAGAAATTCTTGAGTGGTTGCATATGGCATTCAGCAATTTAGATAGTGCTAATGGCTTACGAGGGAATAGAGGATTGAAGAGCAGCTACTATGGCAGGAGAAATCTACAAAGAAATGGGAATAGGCGATGGTAATGTTTTAGACATGAGTGATTGAATCAGTTGCATTGTATCTAAGCACATCCATGTAAAAGTTTAACTGTAAATAATTGTTTTCACTTGTCTGTATCTAATTCAAGTGAAGGAAATCCAATGAACGTGTAATAGTAACATTAAAAGAACGCTGTTATGGATAAAATCATATATCATTTTAATATTCTATTAAAGAGCATACTTAGGAACCACAATCATGCTTTTTAATAGGTTCTTCTATACTTCCCCAGTTTCCATTTAGTTTCCAAAAGAATTGTATAAACCTTGGTACTATTGTGTTAAGAATCTTGACACAGAACTGCTTCTTTAGAGATTCCAAATTCGTATTTTGTGGAATCAATACAAATTTTCTGTATGCAATATTTGAATGCCAAGAAACTTGCTCTAGTGCATGAATTGTTTTTGTTATTTGATTTGATGAAGTAAGATTATAGATTAGTTTTGTGGAGCTTAAAGTCTAAAACTAGGACTCCTTAACTTACAAAATGCTAATAATTCAAAGCAATAATGCTTGTTAAGCTGGGGTAACATGAAATTTGGAGGCTCCCAATTCATGCTTTTATTTACAGAAGTATTCACTTCAGTGTGAATGGGATTACTAAGTTCGCTATTCCCATCCTCTAGATGAAGACAAAGTAAAACTTATCCTTTTAAAGTGTTAAATTTTGAAAAGCTCTAATTACTATTTTTGAATGACGGAAAAATGCATTTTATACTATTTTTGAACAAAGTGTTGCATCAATCTAATTGCCTTTTGAAGAAAGCTAGAAGAGCTGGCATCAATTTCTGTTCATGATTACGGAAGGATTTAATTTCTCTATAGACACATGAATTTAGTTTTGACATATTGGAAATCCCAAATTCAGTGAACATTTATTCTCATTGGTATATATTAGCAATAGCTATCGTACTTTTAAGACTTTCCAATTCATTAATGTAAGCCTTGTGACATTGTTTTTACGTGGTGCTAATAAATTATATTTATTCATAATTATGAATGAGACCTGATTCAGCCACAGTCCAAAAAGGGATTAGCCTCAAAGCATTGAGGTTATTGACTGAAAATGGTTCATGGATCACTCATGTGTTATTCAAGTGAGAAATTTATGCAGTATTTGCACTGTGCAACTAAATAAAATTGTTAATTTTCTTAGAACTAAAATGCCTTATTACTCGTTATTGTGATTTTTGACTCAAATGCCATTGCAAAGTATTTGTTGAGAAAACCTAGATTTCGATTAAAAGACGTGAAATGGTAACACAACTTAAATAAAACTGACCAGAAGTAAATGCATGTAACGTCAAGATTACAGTCCACGAAAACATCTAAATTTATCAAGATCACAATTTTGTCAAGTGTTACAAAACATACATAATGTAGAACCAACACAAGAATATTGAGAGATGTTAATGACTTGCACAAGCAAAAAACTTACGAAAACAAAATAGGTAAATTTGACAACTCAATGCACTTGTTTGCTGCAAACAATTTAGTAACATTACACAACAAAAGAATGTTAAAACTACTAAATCATTCAATTGCTACTATGAAAAACAACTGCTACTATGAAGGGCCAAAGAATCATGCTAATAACTAACATATGGACACAAGCAAGACCTGTAATGGTGAGGTCATTGATATCGTTTATAGTCCTGGCTCCAAACCACCTGATGTTAAATCTCACTTAGAACAAATACTCTTCATTTTTATTACTTTCACTGCCCCTAACTACCACCAAAACTGTACATATATACGATTTTTTAGTTTCCTGAGCCCATAACATTAACAACGACGGTAAGTTTGTGTCTAATTGTTGTAAATCATGTTTTAAGGTTTTACTATTCTGTTAATGTTCAGACATATTGTAGACGATGAATCCCAAATTTTGTCAATTTGTAGATGATCCGTTTACCAAAAAGTAATTTTGGAGGTCATGGCAATGGCAATGAAAAAGGGTGCCCATGAAGGTAATGGCAATGGATTTAGTTTCTTTTTGTTTACAATGAATGAGTATTTGTTGTTTTCTATTCAATTAATATTTTTGCTAATACTGAACAAGTTTAGGGTTTTACAGAGACCAAGACATTGTACTTTAAAACATCAGAATTTATTGTTATGGTAGCTTAAACATATCCTCCTACCATTCTTGATCCTTTGATCTCTGTATTGGACAAAGATAAGGTATATATATTTTTTATCTCCTTGTACCATTTCGAATTCGGTATTATTGCAAATTTTTAAGATATTAGTTATGCATTGCAACATTTTTAGGGTAACTCCCTGTGGCATGCAATACCCGAGTCATTCCTTAATATAACTCTCTCATGTATTTCAACAAATCATATTTTAAATGATGGGAAATTTAGTCTTGTGAATTTTTTTCCAAATAAAAAGAGAGAACAAATAATTTTTTTCTATCAAAAGTGTAAACTTTTGCTATTGTTTCCTTTTCAGTTCTCCTTTAGAAACAATATTTTGAAAACCATGTTCACTTTGCTTAAATTGAAATCTATTTTCTCTTCTCATTTCTATTTTGTACATGTTTACTGATGATTTTACTATTATGTTATCAAATTGCTATTAGGGATGCTAAATGTTTTAAAATTTGAATTATAAACTATGTTACAAAATTTGAATTTGTTTGTAATGATAAAATTCCAGCAATGGTGGAAAATTAGTAGCTTTTTGTTAGGAAAATGGTGTCTCAATTTTGCAATAATAGACAAGTTTTGATGATAAAAGGTTATTGTTGATACATGAGCGCTTGCAAGGGGGGTACCCCCCTTGCGGGCACTGGTTCCTGTCCAGTTGGGTGTAGCACGTCTTGATGCGGATTTTCAAGAGCAGCACCCCTGAAACAAATTTTCATATATAATTTATAAGTTGTGAATCATGACCATTTATCATTAGGTCCTAGATCTAACTATAGATATTTTGTGCACTTTTTTTGTTCTAGAAAGCAACCCTATTTTAAGAGATCATTACATTATGATTGGGTATTGTGATGTCTATCCAGAGTTTGATAGTTGTTGAGTTGCCTTTGGTTCTCTGTTGGTGAGCTCCTGCGAGAAGCTTTCTCTAGAAGTATATTGTAATATGTTGTTGGTTTCTAAACAATATATTGGGCAGCTTTTGGAGTAGACATTTTTCTCTGAAGAAGGTTCTCCCCACATAAATCACTATGTTGCGGTATGCACACTATTTATGTTTATTTTTGTTAAGTTTATATAATTGTTGTAAAGATTTGAGAAAGTTTTTGGAAAGCCCTCCACTCAAGGCTAGTCTAGGAAGTTGTTTTGTTACCTTATCTTCCTTTTACTCTTTGTATTTTAGTTATTGGATTTTTATATCCCACCCTTTGGAATGCTAAGGGTTGTGTGAACATTGTGCTTTACTTTCCCTTATGCACTAGGCAACCTCTTTGAAAGAAGCCTACAAGGTTTTAGTTTTAGTTTTTGCACGCTTAGTTATGGATCAATTTATTTTCCCTTGTCTCTTGATTCATCACTTTGGGGACTAAAAATATCCTAGGTCGTGATTTCCAATTATAGGATGCCATGCGATTTGCATTGTGCTTTGTCTATGATCTTTTTGAGCTAGTTAATCCCAAATGCAAGCCCTCACCTATTAGAGCTCTAGGTTCAAAGATTGGACACCGATTATTTCAATTTTTTGAAAATTCAAGTGTTGTGAATAAAACATATCTTACACTTTCAAAGTTAGATTTATAAAATTTATGGATGATATAACAGTTAAATTTAAGAGAAAATATAATTTTATTATATTTATGAGCAATAATTAATTGCTACTTTTTAAGAGAAGGTTAATATTTTAATTTTAGGTAAAAGAAAAATAAAATTAGGTAGTTGATGAAATGACTTTAATTTTTTTTAGCTTCATTACTATAATATCTTTACTATGACAAATAAAATTATAATCATATTTAATGGAAAACATCTTATTTAATCACACATATTTTAATTTCAATTTAACATAAAAATAAAAATATACAATAAAAAATATAATTCATTTAAATACATATAAAATAAAATTAAAAATGGGACCATCTAAACCACTAACTCCAACTAATTTGTAGCTTATAAATATAAAATAAAATTAAAAATGGGACCATCTAAACCACTGACTCCAACTAATTTATAGCTTGGTTGGATTGAATGATTTTTTGAAGTATTAGTTTTGGGACAAGAATTATAATTACTTATTTTCATTGTTCCTATTGTTCACATAATGTACATTTTCAATCATTGAGTAGGATTTAAATCATAATGTTTTAATATTAGTAATGAGTTGAGAAATTTAATTTTGACATAGTACAAAATTTTATGCTCATTCTCTCTATATCACTAATATATGTACAATTTTCTTTTGGAATAGGTGGAACATAGACAAACTTTGCATTATTGATGTCCATGACACACCTACATAATTATCAAACTTGACAATCACATATAATGACAATTTAGCCAAGTTATTATATTTAAAATAGATTATGTTTTTAATAGGACAAAGTTTCAATTAACTAAGCCAACATCTACCCAAAACTTACACATCAATATTATGCATTGAGAAACACACAATACTATCTAATTGTTTAGATAATTGTCTTCATCCTTGTGATTTGTATAATGGATTATGTAGGTGTACACATATAATTGTTGTAGTTAATAACTTTAACATGTTCTCTTATTATGGGGCATGAACACATTTTTTTTCTTCATATAAATGCACAAAAGCATGATACACTATATATTCCTCAACACTAACATAGGCGTTTGTTCATTCCATGAGGTCTTGTTAACTATGAATTTTGAATTTTAGTTAACATGTCTAAATTTGATTTATTTTGGTCCACATCTTTATAGAAGACAAAGGAACACCTACAATTGGATGACTAAGGACTAAGAATCAATTGAAGGCTATATGATTTCTTGCTTGATAAAAAATGGACCAGGGATTTTATTTTTAATGTTTATTAAACTTTAACTATTAAAATTAAAAATAAGTATGAATACATAAAACTTGAATAATTGAAGGCTATATGATTTCTTGCTTGATAAAAATTGGACTAGAAATTTTATTTTTAATGTTTATTAAACTTTAGCTGTTAAAATTAAAAATAAGTATGAACACATAAAACTTGAATAAATTAAAAATAAGTATGAATACATAAAACTTGAATAATTTAACAAATATAGTTAGATAATTTTATTGGAGTAGTGATTTTGGGTGATAATTTTATTTTTTAGGTAAAAATATTATGTGTTACTTGCTATTATTTCAAGTAGAATGAGGAAATTCAACAAAATACTTTGGCATCATCAACAACACAACACAACACAAATTTGAGGTAAGTCATTTGCAATAGTTTCAATGAGTTTTATTTTTGTGTTTATTTTCTTACCAACATCAAGCTTCTCACAAACAATAATATAAAATATCATCAAATATGTCATATTGTCTTGCTTCTACTCTTGAAAGTCTTTTGTCTATCATGTTTTGTTGATTGAATGCTTATTTCTTGCAATTTTGATGGCTTCAAATTATTCTAGTCTATAGTACAAAAAGAAGAAAAAAATTATTTTTTAGTAATACATAATGTCAATGAAATTGATTTCAAGCTTTCATCTATAACTCTTATTGACAAGTGACCTAAACAAAAATTATTTGGTAAAACATATACAATCTTATATTATTATATAATTATTAGATATGTAATATTAGAATATATTTGAATTTTACCTTTACTTTTCCATGGACTAGTTAGTTATTAGCCCATAGACTTTTTGTGGGAGCTTTTAGTCCCCATAAAACTCATTTTCTCCCCCTAAAAAATGTTAGCCTACTTAAGTGACTGCTTTGTTCCGAAGGTTGATGTGGTTTCATACTTAGTTGGTTATTCATAGTTATCGACGAATGCACTTTTTTTTTCATTAAAGCAAAACATTATCTTATATTATAGACATATTGTGGGTAATGTGCCAGCTCTGATCCCATTAAATGAGTCAAAAGAAAATTTAATTTAATAATGCAAGACTTCGTACTTGCCACCCATCTTTTTGCATTCTTTATATATTTAGCACACATTATTTATTCATATTAACATGTAACATGTTTTATGTGGTTTCCTAGATTTGAATTTCACAAATTTTGGTGATTTAATAGCATTTACTCTTATCAATTCTAGATATTTTGCATAGGTATATTTCTAAGGTATTGTTTAAGGTGAAACTATTATCAAATCCCCTAAATATTATTTCTAAGAAGTCTTCCAAAATTGAAAGTTCACACAAGTTTGTTTTAGAGGTTTTCATCTCTCTCTCTCTCTCTCTCTCTCTCTCTCTCTCTCTCTCTCTCTCTCTCTCTCTCTCTCTCTCTCTCTCTCTCTCTCTCTCTCTCTCTCTCTCTCTCTCTCTCTCTCTCTCTCTCTCTCTCTCTCTAGGTGTGTGCACACACGCGCGAGGAAAGGAATATAAATGAATAAAAAGAGAGGACTATTGACAATAAGATAAGGTTCAAATTTTTTTAATGTAAGATTGTTCAAGATTAAAATACTAGATATTCTAATTTTGTTTCTGAAAGGTCTTCAAAAATTAAATTTTAAAAGAAGGCTGTTTTAAATGTTGCGGAGTTTTTATATTCCTTTTTCTTGATTAAAATTATAATATAAATGTAAAAAATGAAGATTTTTGATAGTTACGTAAGGAAAGACACCTCTTTTTTCCATACAGCCTATAGAGAAGGTCGAGGTATTGTTGTTATTGGTTTGTCTTTTTGATTTATAAATATGTCATTGATAAAAGGGAGGACCCTTCACACAATTGTGTGTTGATCCTCATTTTTATCAATGGATAGCCAATTGGATCTTTCTCTATTTATGCCCCCAAATAATGCTAAAGAAATGATTTTTTTATAAGATTGGATGAAAAATAATCTACCTAATGTAGATTGAGTGGTTGAAGGTGATTTTACTATGGTAGAACATTCCATAGATCGTAGTTGGAGAAACCATAGTAAGATTAGTTGTGAAGATTTTGGTAATGGCTAAACTATTGGAATACAATTGGGGTTTTAGATCATATTCATAACAAAATCTCTTCTCATAATCAAAACACCTATATACTTGGTCTAATTGCAAATTTGGAGAGGATAAAGAATTTAACAAAATTGAAAGGTTTTATGTTTCTCCCAACCTTAAATTGGTTTAGGGCTCCCCTAGTGTTTGAGTTAAAGTTGATTATTCTTCTATCCTCTCTGACCATTTTCCCATCCTTTTCTCTATGTTAGGGTCTAATACTGACCGCAAGGAGATCCAATTACATTACAAGTTGAACACCTCTCACTTAAAAGATCTATCTTGTCTTGCTTCCTTGATTGACATTTGGAACTTTATTCCCAAACCCAAGAATGGAGAATCATATAGAGAATGGTGGCATAATGCTATCTCTCAATGTGTTGAGTCTTTACATGCCTTTGGTAAAATATTTAAATGGAAAAGGAAACATAAGGTTAAATCTCTTCAAGGAAAATTGGAACACACCAGAAAACTGCTTATCTCCAACCCAAACAATACCAACTTGCATATTTTCATCTCCCCCATAAAGGACGAACTTCAAAAAAATTGTCTATACAAGGGGCAATGGGCCAAAATTAGAGCCAAGCTTCATTGGATAAAGGAGGAGAATAAAGTTTCAAAATATTTTTTTAATTCTTGAATTAAAAGCATAAGAAAGAACATATAGGTGCAATAGATGGTGAAAATGGTCATCTTCTCACAAGCTAGGAAGAGATAAAAGCTATTTTTCAATAGTTCTATGTGAATCTATTTAGAGAGGAGGATCATTGGCAAAATGCTCAATCTTTATCGGAAGATATATAGAAAGAATATATTCCAATGAATGCTAATTTAGACTATAGTAGGTTTTTAGATTAGATTCTTTCAATGGAAGAGCTTGAGCATGTTGTTTTCTCAATGGGATTTAAAAAAGTCTTGGTTTTGATGGTCTCTCAATCAATTTTTATCAAACTATGTGGCCACACATTAAGGAGGACTTTAACCTACTCTATTTGGAGTTTGTGTAACAAGGATCCATAGGGAAAACTATTAATAAAGGTCCAATTAAACTGCTTTCTAAGGGAAAAAATAAAGACTTTATCTATGGATGGTGACCTATTACTCTTCTGAATATTGCTTATAAAATTATCACTAAAGCTCTTGCTACAAGAATAACACCTACCATAAAGGAGATTATTAGACCAGAACAAATAAATTTTCTTGGTGGCAAATTTATCCTTGATAATTTAATCTTCATAATTTAATCTTCACTTGGGAAACCCGTGAATGAGCTCAACAAACATGAAAAAATGCTTTACTTGTCAAGCTTGACTTTGATAAATCATACGATAGAATATGCTAGAGCTTTATTATTAAGATGCTTCAGTGGTTGGGTTTTGGACATAAGATTTGTGCACATGTTAATATGCTTTTTAATGATGTTAATGCTCAATTGGTCATTAATCATTCTTATCAAAAATATTTCCATTGCAATGCTCAATTAGAAAAGGGTGCTCATTATCACCTTTCCTATATGTTCTTACTGTTGATGCACTTGGTTATCTGTTAGAAAAATATAATGAGTAATCTTGATTAAAATTTTTTCTAATCCTTATAATGTTGTTGTGCTTAACTCTCACTTTGCAAATGATAGTATTCTAATAATTTTGATATCGCTCTAATACCATGTAAGAATTTTCCAAAGGAAAAGAATAAAAATGCCAAGATATAGAAGCTCAATTGATAGAACAAGAGAGACAAAAAAGATATGATCAATTGATTGATCAATAATGAAATAGATACAAAATCAATTGAATTAATACAAAGTAGATGTGCTTGAATATATAGGTAATGCATGATAACTAGGAGAGATGTAAATGATAACCGATAAGCTAGACAAGGTGTAATCACATGTCCACCAAAGGTGAGTAATCCTCCATTGTACAACAATGCATTTGCAACAATGAGAGGATGATAATGTGATAGGATCACTAAATTTGGATATCATACCTAAACTAGAAATTCTCCTATACCATGTGCTAAAATGAAATACAAAATCCTAGGTGTCTCAATGACAACAAAAATAAAAATGCATTATCCTAAGTAAACTTCAGTAAAGTGTAATTAGTGAATAATTAATTACACCAACACCCCCCCTTAAGTGCAACTTAGGGGAATGCACTTAAGCTCACAAGGCTAGATGAAAATGCAAGATGGGTCCTAAATACTAGGCCATGTCAGGTACCCATGTACAATATGCAAGTGCAAAACAATGCAATCTCTCATAAAGTGGAGAAAGAGGGAAAACCTCATGGGAAAAACCCTCCCCCAAAAAGAGAGATGAAAACAAGATGCATGGATGGATGGAGTAATCAAGACCCCCCATTATGACATACATCATGTATATACAATCAAGAATCCCCCCATAGAAAGGAAATAATGAGACAAAATATCCCCCCATAATGAATAATCTCCTCCAAGGATGATGAGTGCTTGAAGGAACAACATAGTCCAATCTGACAAACAACATTTCTCCCCTTGGGAAGAAGATACACCAAGTATAGATGCAAGAAGGCTTCCCATTGTGGATAGGAAGAAGGAAGGGGAGTCCAAATGAATTATGATGTATCTGAAGTATGCTCATGTGTTTCCATGTCCTTGGTTGATGAAGATGCCACAAACTAATCAATATCAAGCTCAATAGAAGGTGACAAACAAGGAACCAATGATAACTGATCCATGTAAGAATTTGGATCAAACTCCAAAGACAGAGATGCCTCCTCAAATAAAGAAGCAAAGAAGCCCCCTCCTCAATGTAGAATTTACACCCATGATAGGTGCACCTAGATCAATGTAGAAAATGCACCAATAAAATTGAATGATGTTCCTCCTCTTAGGAAGAAACAAGGCCATAAGTGTATCAATGAATCCTCCCCAATATCTAGGAAGAATCCTCAAGATGTATGATGTCTGAGGAAACTAAATAGGAATCTCCAACACATGAGTATGATCAACCTGGACCATGCAATGTGACATCTCAAGTGAAGTTTGAGACTCATGAGAATCAATCTCCAAAGACTCAAATGTCTTCTCAGAAGTGAAAGAGACCTCCTCCAAATGTTGTATCAAAGGATCCATAATCATGTCAAACTTGAAAGAAAGATCAAGTGGAGAATGAAGATGAGGGTTATAGTGTTCCCTCGAAACAAATGATGAAGGATCATCCTCAACAAAGAGAAGATGAATGTCATCAATGATGTCTCCCAAATCCTCAATGTAAGACTTGACAAACAAACCTGCAATGTTTGTCAAAAAGTCATCCCAAGGAACTAAAACTAGAAGACAAGGAATATCCTGCTGCATTGAATCACAAGAATCCATGGGTGAAGTAGTACAAGAAACATTAGGAGCAATAATAGGAGTGATCTCAATTGGAGAAGTAGAAGAATCTTTAGTATCTTTATGTTGCGCCTTCAACTCTTCATAAGACTCAAGTCTTGCAACATGTGCAATCTACCTTAAAGTAGGCTCATCATAAGGAATATTATCTATATCATCAAGTGGAATGAGGCAATCTACAACTGGATCTTTTGGAAATGGAGAAACATGAGGATCTCCAAAATATTTCCAAACAAAAGTCCAATATGTGTGTGGGCACTCAATATCATGAAGCTTGGATTTGACTTCAAGAAAGGAAGATGTATCAATGTTGTAAGACATCAATCCCAAGATATTTGAATTCTTTTCACACCAATCTACTTATTTCTATTGAGAAGTTGGCATAGGAATGAGTCCATAAAGATGAGGCAAAATCTTCAACCATCTACAATATGTGATGATACCTTTTTCCCATGACTCGTAAAGTTATCCCTATTTAAATGCACAACTATAGAATGGATTGTATAATCCATGATTTAGCCACGATGAACTTCTCACATGATAGAAAGTGGGATCAAAATATCAATGCACCCCCCAAAATGCAATGAATCAAAGAACCCCCCTCCCCCCCAAAAAAAACAAAAAAAACATGATTTTGACACTTTATATTAGTGCGTGTACAATTGCCACCTACTAGAATTGGCCAAAGTGGACTTCTAATTTTGAATAATACAACAACAAATATGAAGCAATAACAAAATCACACAATCAAGACACAAGATCACTAAAGGATCTAATCAATTACAAGTGCCAAATATAGGCCAAAATAGACCAAATGTTGAAAGTACTATGTCCACTCAAATTTTTTCCAAACTGATACTAGATTTGAAAAGCAAACAAAAAATCATGCACTTTAAAAGGGAAAGCACCTGAAAATGTGTCCATATGAGCCCGAATGAAGCCTCTAACATTACAAAAAACTAGATTTATTATTTTCAGAAAACATCAGGAACACAAATCAGAAACCACCTACACCATTGTGTAGATTGTGAAATTCTATCCCAAAACAAAAATACATGTTCGAAAAAAGGAGTCCGGATGACTGAGATATCGCTGTTTGAAAATTGCTTCTGAAATTATTTTTTCTAACTCACCATCGCCGCACCTTGAAAATTCAAATGGTCTAGATAGATGTCCGATTTGGATGAAACAAAATTCAATTTAGGGTTTTTTGGACCTTCTCAATGTGATGCTAACCTTTGATTTGCTCCAGCAAGCTCCAATTTTGACCTGCAACAAAATTCTCTCCAAATAGGCTATACAATAATACTTATATGACTCTAATACCATCTAAGAATTTGCCTAAAGAAAATAATGAAAATGCCAAGATCTAGAAACTCAATTAATAGCACAAGAAAGATAAAATATATGATCAATTTATTAATTCAATATTGATCAATAACGAAATAGATACAAAATCAATTGAATTAATACAAAGTAGATGTGCCTGAATATATAGGCAATGCATGATAACTAGGAGATATGAAAATGATAAGCTATCAACTAGACAAGATGTAATCACATGTCCACCAAAGGTGTATCATCCTCAATTGTACAACAATGTATGTGCAACAATGAGAGGATGATAATGTGATACGAGCACTAAAGGTGGATCTCACACCTAAAGTGGAAATTCTCCCACACCATGTGCTAAAATGAAATGCAAATTCCTAGGTGTCTAAATGACAACTAATATGAAAATGCATCATCCTAAGTGAACTCAAGCAAAGTGTAATTAGTGAATAATTAATCACACCAACAAGTATGTTATTACTCCAAAACTCCAAAGAGGAAATTAATAATGTGTTGGAAGTACTAAATTTATATGGTCTAAGGCTGAAAGCTTGCTCATCAAAAAATTAAATTTTTTATGATTCAATTTGACCTGGTGCCTCAATGGATTCCTAAAGATTGGATTCATATCAAACATGGAAAAATTACTCGATACTTGGGAATACCATTTGGTTTGGGAGTTACTCTTTTAGACACATGGGATTGGTTCATTGTTAAACTTTAAAATAGATTGATGACTTGGGGGAAAAATATCTTTTTCTTGCTGGTAAATTTCAAGTTGTAAACAAAGTTTTCTTTGCCTCTCATGTTTACTATTATTTTTGTTGGATGCTTTCTAAGAAGGGTTATGATGAGCTAAACAAGATTATTCATCAACGTCTATGGTCAAAATAGGAAGGCAAATAAGGTTATATATTTGTATCTTGGTTACATTGTATTCAACCAGAAAATAAAGGAGGTTTGGAACTCTTGGACCCCAAGACACAAGGGATAGATCTAACAACCAAATGGATTATTAGAATCATGCCAGACGAAGAACCATGGAAAATAATCATTCATTGTTGTATTAATATTGTCACTTCTAATATGAAACGATAAAATGTTTGATGGATTGATATAATCTTGCTCACTCCTTTCTTTCATGTCAGAGTCTCATTTTCCCTTCAATCTATATGGAAAACATGATAGCTTGCTAGTAAGTTCTTATGGTGGAAAGATGCTTCCTTACTACATGGGTTCAGTTTTGGTAATTCGTCCATTTGGTGTAATAGGCAAGTGCAATAACACAGTTTACCTCTTTCTATTGCCTTTCCTAGACACTCTAGTTACTGTTTTAAGAAAGAGGTTCACCAGTTTGATGGTATTTGTGACTTCATTTCTTTTGAGTGGTCTTCGTGGTAAATACTAAAAGGAAAATTTAAACTAAATAGTATGGCTAAGAGATTTTTTATTTTTGTGAAGTCTTTGGTGTCAGTTGATCTTGTTATGAAGCTTTTCACCCTACTTCAATGTGATTTTACCAGAGGTTGGCTTTGGTTATCTAAATACCATTTTGTTAGTTTCCCCTTAAAAAATATCCATTTAAAATTACTTCCCAACTTGCCATTAAACCCTAGATTGAATACACATTGGAGATGTAAATTTAATGAAAGGAAATGGAGGAATTTGAGTGAACAAATATGGAAGTCTAAAGTAGAAGCTAATGCTCATATTTTGGCCTAGAAAGTCTTACGTCATAAATTGTTGTTTGGGGATAAGTTGAAATTTGTGATCCAATCTATCAAATGCTCCTTTTGTCAACATGATCAAAACTTTAAACACATATTTTGGGACTGCCCTATAGCAAGTACAGAATGGAATGTTATTTTCAAGTACTTCCCTGTTGTTTTTTTATCATTTCTTGAGTTGAAAAAAAAACATTACTTAGTGTTGGTCTACATAATAATATTGTAGTTGATACTTTGAGACAATTTATTTTTCTTAATATATGGAAATGCATACACATGTCAATGTTTTCTAATCAACCAGTCAACTAGGATACACAAATTCTAAAGTTTCACTTTGACATCTTGCTTCAAATTGCCTCTCTTTGTTGGAAATTGTAGTGAGGTTCTAAGAACAACAACAAGACTAGTTATTTTTTGGACTATATCAAGCTTCAAATTATTCAACAACATAAAAATAACACCAATTGTTCTAGACAACTTCTAAGGCTACTTCAAAGACTCTTCAAATTCAATGTTTGGTAGTATTTTCTTGTTGCCATGGGCTGATTACCTTAATGGTTTTCATATAGTTGTTGTCTTTTATATTTCTAAGACATGTTGAAGTTGTAGATTTGTGAAGTTATGTAGTCTTATGTAAGAAATGTTATGATATTAAGTGTACTCTCTTTAGATTATAGTTGAGTTGTAGTGACAATTGTCTCATACTTATTTTTTTGACTGTTTATGAATTACTATTCTTTAATGTAATTTTTTTTCCATGCATTGATTCAATATGAAAAAAAAATATTAATTAATTTTGTATAAAATTCAGTTAGTTAAGATAGTTTAATTTTATCATACATTCAGTTAATTAAGATAGTTTAATTTTATTTAAATAGAATTATTTGGAGGAGAGGTTTGGTTTTAGGAAATTGAAGGTGATATTTTTTTTTAAAGTTGACCTTTATTCCTTTGATTTTCAAGTATGTGATGAACATAATTCAATGGGGTGTTTATTAAAAAACATATGGGCACCCCGTTGTACGGAAAGAAAACACTTTTATTCTTTTAAGGGACTGAAACCCTAATTTGTTATTTATCTCGTATTACTGTACCTATTAGTAAAAGCTTTTCTCTGAAATTACATTGCAATCTGGTTCTTATAGCATCATAAATCAAGTGGGAATTGCTTAGGAGAGAAGCCTTTCAATTGGAAAAGAGCAGTCTGTTCTCAACAAAGTACAGAAATGAGATTAGGGATAAGCATCCATACAAGAGATGACTACTGCTTCAATTACAGGAATAAAATTAGGAATCCGACACATAGTATGATGCCTGTAAGAAAACACAGATACAAGATAAATTCACATCCACAACTGTCCTGTAAACCCATTAAAAAGAAAATCTGTGCCCTGCACATCATACTTTCTCATGATAACATTGAAATCCTGTGGGCGCTGCTCTCACAGCTGTCGGATAGCCTTCACCACTGCCACTGTCCTCCTGCGTAGAATTCTGATTGGGATAGGGTTTAATGGTCCCCGTCTCCATATCACTCTCTCTGTCTTTTAAATGATATTAATGGTGTCTTTCTGGATGAAGGTAAATAATCTTGTTTGTTATTGGTTATATTTTTATTGAGGGTTTAATAGAATCAATCATATAATGGTTTCCAAGGAGAAAAAGCTATTTTTATTGTTTGAAAATTTGTGGTTGATCTAGGGATCTGCAACATAGAAAGTGGAATAACTCTGGCGGACAGGTCCTTCAACATTAGGATTGCCATTGCTGCTTAATTGTAATGATTTTTTTTTAATTTGTATTAAACAGCTGTTTGTCTAATAGAACCAAATTCTCTTTTCCTAGTGTAACTGTTTCTAAATTTTAAAACCCTGTAAGCTTTAATATAATTGACTTTGAAATGTAACTTTACAGGGTCCTTTTTAAACTTTATGACTGTACACTTAACTAATCACTTTAATAAATAGTCTTTTTCATCAAAACTCATGGTGGAGTAGTTGTAAAGATTTGGTCCAGTCCACCTAGCCACATGCCAGAACCTGTAAAAGTATTTTTCACTCCATTCCAGGTGCCAATCAGAGGCTAAACTCGACTTTCTTATTGGGGTTCTCCTTATATATTTTGGTAATATCTGAAGCAGGTAAAGGGCAAGGTGGTTTTTTCTGTATGATTGCTACTGAAGCTAACTCCCATGCCTGTATCTGGGCGTGCTATAGACATTGATTGTAACTTTGCACAAGGTTCAAAAAGCCTAAAAAATGGAGTCGTTGATACCCACTAATGCATCTATCCTTGTCTATTTATTAGCCTTTTAACACATTAATAAAAATGTCTCACGAGTCTTCAAGTCTAAGCACAAGCCAAACATTATATAATCAGCACTGCCTTCAGAGCTAGAATTCAGATCAAACCTTCTGCTTTTAGTGGCTTATGTGGGTAGACTCCGGTAGAGTCAATTCAAGGTGAAGAGCACTGAGCAGTCATAACCATGAAGAACAACACAGCAGCTAGTGGGCTCAAGTTTTGCCATGCATTTTTCTCAATTTTGTTTCTGAATTCGCTGCAGAGTGAAGGTGCAACACTGCAGGGGCAAGCACCTTCACCCATGATGATGCAGGAGGAGCAGCATGAAATGCTGTCCCATGAAATACCATCTGAACTCTCACCAGATGCTGTGAGATTCTTCAGCCCTGATGTTCCTTCTCCACCTCAGTTTTCTTCCCACCCACATCAGCTGTATGCTGCAGGAACTGGAAGTGACTCATCAGGGGCACTGGATGGCACTAAAAGTCATGGGAATGGTATCAGCCAAGGTGCTAAAGCTGGCATTGGGTTTTCTGTCCTTTTGGGTGTTGTTTTTGTAGGTGGGGGATTGTATGTCTATGCCACTAGAAGGTCTAATATCAAGAGAGCCAATGCAATACTCCCAAATCCCTGATTGGGATCCAGACTTTTTTTTCCCTTGGATTATAGTCGAAGTGCTATTATATCAGATGAATACAGAGTGCTTAATGCCTGTTGAATAGTGAACATGTGCTAATATATCAGCAGAATGCAGGGTGTTTGATTCCTGATTGGAATTTGCCTTCCTAGTTAATATGTGCTAATTTATAAGTAGAATACAGGCTGTTTAAGTCCTGATGGAAATTGACAATGCAGATGTCATCCTTAAAAAATGCCCGATCTGAGCTAATGACATAGATTGTTCACTTTGCTTATGCTTGTGCTATCGAGGGCTTTTAAGGCTAGTTCCCCATTTCGTACCTTTTTAAAAAAAAACTTTGTGAATGCTTTACTTAGCAGAAAGCTTTTTAACCTTGAGCACTGAATATCCAAAAAAGATAAATTCATTCATTTAAATTGTATCTTGAATTTAATTTGCTATTGATTTTGAAATAATTTAATTATTTATTTTTAGTGTAGATTAGTATGATCTTATTCTTTTTCAAATAAATAGTAGTTTCAGATAATCTTTATGACCATTTTAATCTAAACCTTTCACTATTAATTCTTTTGTCATTTTTCTATCAGTCCCTTTTCAATATAATTCTAATTTACACAATTATTTAGATTGTAATGTAATAACGAATATGTTTTGGAATATGATTTGTAAAAGAATAATCAAAACTGTACATTCTTACTTACTTCTGCCCTTAATGAAGGCCGTTCTCTAATTCCAATGACAACTGTGAGGTCGATCCCTCAAAATCTAGACCACCTCTTAATAGTCCATCCTTGATTAGACTCCACTCATTCTTCAATTGAGCTATCATCACAACTTGATCCCATTGAGCAACTATTCAAATTCAATAATCAGTTTCTTGCCTTGAGTGATGGGATGCCAAAGTCAATCTCTAACTAACAGTGAAGTGTACATTCTTATGTCTAGAAAACCAAGGGATTATCCCTCTTGAGAGGAAAATACAAATTTAGCCAATTTACTATATCCAAAAAAATATTGTTTTACTACTCTAAGAATTGTAATTAACAAGAGAAAGGGGGTAAAAGTACAAACTTGTGTCGCAGTAGAGGAGAATCGGTTTGTTTCGGCTGGACAAATTTCGACCGAGAGGGTTCGGTCGAATACAGGTGGTGTGCACGTGGTGCCACGCGGCGCCAGGTGGCGTTGACGTGGCTCACAGGTTTTGGCCAGAACCAGTTCGATCGAAACGATCAAAAACTATATATTCCTGAAAAGCCATTAAGCGACTCATTTGCACTATAGCGACTTCCAAGGTTTGTGGAATGATTTGGAGACCTTCGGTCAGACTTGGTAGGTTTATTTTTTATTTTAATTTTTTTTAATGTTTTTTCAAGTTTTTAAATTGACATGTGTACATATTAATTTACTTTATGATTTTTAGGATAATTTCTAGTTATGTTAAATTGTTAAAATTAATTAACATGCTTTGTAATGTAATTTTATTTGGTTAAATGACATATAGTTAACTTAGTAAACCTAGCTAATCTGATTAACCTTAATTAACATGTAGTTAACTTAGTCAAACTTAGTTAATCTTACTTAACATAGTTACCATTAGTTAACCATACTTGAAATCTAGTTGACCTAGTTAACCGTAGTCAACCTAGTTAACCTTAGTTATACTAGTTAACCTTAGCTAACTTATTCAAATTTCTAGTTAACGTAGTTAACCATACTTCAAACCTAGTCAAAATTATTTTTAATCCTAGAGTTAACTAGTTAACCATACTTGAAAAAACATAGTTAACCTAGTCAAACTTAGTTAACCTAATCAACCATACTTCAAACCTACTTAACCTAGTGAAATTTAGTTAACCTAGTTAACCATACTTCAAACCTAGTTAACCTATAATATAACTAACCATGTATTTATGTTTCATTTATGTGAGTTGTATAAATGTCGTTTGTGTATACACACATGTATTTAAATATGCTTAAATTATAAATATTATTCATTTTTTATCATGTTTAGATTAAATCTACATATAAATTTTGTTAATGTAAAATGTTACAAACTCTTGATCATTTGAAACATTAGAAAATTATTCCCAGAAAATGTTACATAGTTCTTAGTTAACCATACTTCAAACCTAGTTAACCTTAGTTTTAACCTAGTTAACGTTAGTTAACCTAGTCATTTACTTAGTTAACCTAGTTAAGTTCCATGTACTTCAAACCTAGTTAACCTAGTCTTGAATACAATAACCATAATTCAAATGTCATTCTTTTTTTTGTCATGTTTCTTAAATATATATGTATTAATTGTTCATATATAGTTTTTACAAAGTAGATGATCATAATGTGCATGTGCTTTAAATTAAAGATTATTTTTTAAAACACTGTACATGTGTCATAGCATGTGCATATATATATATATATATATATATATATATATATATATATATATATATATATATATATATATATATATATATATACACCTATCTACATAGTTTCACGTACATTTGATCTATCATACATGACATCTCGTACTGGGGCAACATCTACATCATCAGGAGAGGCTAATCCTCATGGGGGTGGTAGTGCCCTCTCTACACATAGATCTACCTATTCTCGAGAGGAGAGAGAGAGCAATTATTTGCTGATATTATTGCTAGATTGACTCGCTCGAACGAGGTTCTCAATCATACCATTGAGACATCCACCACCCTCCCTAATAGGGATAGGGTGAATAGTATTAGAGAGGAGTTGGTCCATATGATTCAGATAGTTGGATCATACAAACCTTATGATATCATCAATATTGATACTTTCTACACTTCTCTGTGTCACAGTGTTACTGACACTATGAAGTACAAACAGATTGACTATGAGGTCTCCACCGCTATGGTTACCAGATGCACAAATGTCCTTGTTGCACCATTTATATATCCTCGTTGGTTGGATGCTCATCATAGGTAGCCCCAAAAGGATGAGCTTCCATTATATTTCTGCAAACAACTGTTTGCAGAATTACATTTGCATTATAAGGTGGATTACACATATTTTCCAGGTTATGCTGGGAAGGCGAGGGGATATTTATTAGATAAATTCAGGCCAGTTGATGCCCCTATGCCCACTAATAAGTGGGAAAAGGTGGGTCCAAACCTTTTGGTTTTTCCAAAAGGTTTGGAAATGACAGCTACAGGAGAGACGGTACCAGACAACACTAGGAGAGATGTGTATTCTAGTCTCACGAGTATCATGACACATGTTCATGATATGTCATATGACCGTTGCAGGAGATACATGTTACTTTCTCGTACTACCATTCCTACACCTACACACGATGCATCCTCCAATGATGATCCATACTAGATAGTAGGCATACCATCTCCCCTTGACGTTGCAGCTTTATCAGGGGTGGATTCTTTGCATCGTATGGGCACATGTTTATCTAGTAATCTACTTTGTGCATATCAGGCTTTACAAGCAGTCAATGGGATTCCTCTTAGTGGGATCTCATCACATGTCACCCACATTCTTTTGTGAGGTTCTACTAGATCAGGTTCTCAGGGTGTATAGAGAGAGGAGGATATTCCTACACCACCTATAGCTCCTTAGCAGACTGCAATTAACGATGATGCACCTCCCCCTACCCAGGCCCCTTCATCACATCAACTTTTCACCACATTGTTTACAGATGAGCAAATTGATCTCTCAGAGGTGTTATTACACGATTCAAACTTGAGCGGGACTGGGAGAGCATTATATTATGCTACAGTATATGTTTATTCAAAATTTTATTTTATTTAAAGCTTATGTGCATGTATCTAATCGAGTATATTTCTTTTAAAAATTTGAATTAAATGATTAATATTTATGTGTACTCCAGGGTCTTTTTGATAGTATGTTAGGTTACAGAGATTTAAAAACATTTGGCGATCCCATGGAGCATGGCTCACGGCTAATTTTAGGCATCTTTATGTAATTTTTCTTAAATAAGTATTTAATTTATTCAACATGTATGCATGACACATATATATTTCTTTTATTTCACACAAAGATCTGGAGGACGTGGACCACCATCAGGTCATGGATTAGGACATAGCCCTAGTTGACATTACAAATTATTTTAGAGATTTGATAGACATGTTATATTCTGGACATTTCATATGTACATTACGTATATGTATGTATGTTATTTCATACACATGTTATTTCATGAACACATGCTATTCTACACAGCTCATACATTATACATTCATGTTATACATTTTCTTGTTATGAATGCTCATGTATTCATTAAGTAGACTTATTTTATGTATGTTCATGTCATATGTATATTTTTCATGCATATCAGCTAAAATGCAATTAATGTTTAATTAATTTTCATTTCATACATATAGTTAAAATCAATTACTATATTTATTTATGTCATAAGCTAATTTAGCAAACATAAAAGCATTCTATTCTCACTAATGTCTTAAGGGAATGCCTTAAGAGGACATACATAAAAGAATGCACACAACAAAGGACATAAAAATATACATAAGAACATATACAAATTTCATAAGAACATACTAAATTGAACCATCAAAGCATACATAACAATATGCGTATACATTACATATATGTATGTATATTATTGCATACACATGATATGTCATATATTTCATCTACACATGTTATTTCATGAACACATGCTATTCTACACAGTTCATGTTATATATTCATGTTATACATGCTCATGTTATGAATGCTCATGTATTCATTAACTAGACTTATTTTATGTATGTTCATGTAATATGTATATTTTTCATGTATGTTAGTTAAAATGCAATTAATGTTTAATTAATTTACATTTCATACATGTAGTTAAAATCAATTACCATATTTAAATGTCATAAACTAAAAGCAAACATAAAAGCATTTTATTCTCACTAATGTCTTAAGGGGACATACATAAAAGCATGTACATAACAAATACACAAAAGTATACATAAGAACATATACAAATTTCATAATAACATACTAAAGTGAACCATCAAAGCATACATAACAAAAGACATAAAAGCATTTATAACTACATATGTAAAAACTATTGAACCGTCAATGCATACATAAGAACATACTTTGTGATTCTAATGTATCTTCATGGGTCATAATGGGTCATAAGGGGTCATAATACCCCTTACGATCAATTAGAACCTCTTATGACTCATTATGATCTCTTTCAACACATTAGAACAATATAGTGTGTCCTAAGGCATCGTACGACCCCTTAGAACATATTATGAATCCTTAAGACACACCTTAGGGTTCTAATGTGTCATAATTGGTCATAAGGGGTCTTAATACCCCATAGGACCCATTAAGACCCATAATGACCCCTTTAACACATTATCTAACCATAAAGTGTGTCCTAAGGGGTCGTACATATTAGGACCCCTTAAGAAACACCTTATGGTTCTAATGTGTCTTAATGGGTCATAATGGGTCATAAGGGGTCCTTACACCACTTAGGACCCATTAGGGCCCCTTATGATCCATTATTACCACTTTTGACACATTAGAACCAAAAATTTATTCCTTAGGTGACGTAATGTGTTCAAAGGGGTCCTACTACGACCCCTTGTGACACATTTTATGGTTCTAATGTGTTCTAATGTGTCGTAATGGGTTATATGGGATCCTTAGACCACTTAGGGCCCATTAGGATCCCTTATGACATATTACAACCCCTTTTGACACATTAGAACCATAAAGTGTGTCTTAAGGGGTCTAGGACCTCTTAGATCACATTACGACCCCAAAAGACATACTTTATATTTCTAATATTTTTTAATGGGTCATAAAATTTTTTAAGGGGTTCTAATACCACTTAGGACCCATTTGGGACCCTTATGACCCATTATGACCCCTTTCGACACATTAGAACCATAATGTGTGTCCTAAGGGGTCATAATGTGCTATAAGTGGTCTTATGAACCCTTAGGACACACTTTATGGTTCTAATGTGTCTTAATACATCATAATGGGTTGTAAGGGGTCCTAATACACTTTAGGACCCATTACAACCCATTATGACCCCTTTAAACACATTAGAATCATAAAGTGTTCTCTAAGGGGTCATATGACCCCTTAAGACACACTTTATGGTGCTGATGTGTCTTAATGGATCACAATGGGTCATAAGGGGTCATAGGACCACTTAGAACACATTAAGACCCCATAAGACACATTAAAACCAATTTTGACATATTCAGACACGTTAGAACCATAAAGTGTGTCTTAAGGGGTGATAATGTGATCTAACGGGTCCTATGTCCCCTTAAGACACACTTTATGGTTCTAATGTGTCAAAAGGGGTTGTAATAGGTCATAAGGGATCCTAATGGGTCCTAAGGGGTCTAATGTGTCTTAATGGATCACAATGGTTGTAAGAGGTCCTTACACCCTTCAGGACCTTAAGACCCCTTAAAACCCATTATAACTCTTTAAGACACATTAGAACTATAAAGTGTGTCTTAAGAAGTTACGTGACCCCTTAGGAGACACTTTATGGTTCTAATGTGTTCTAAGGGGTCCTATGACTCCTTAAGGAACACTTTATGGTTCTAAGGACCCCTTACGACACATTATGGCCCATTAAGACACATTAGAACTACAAAGTGTGTCTTAAGGGGTCCTATGACCCCTTAAGACACACTTTATGATTCTAATGTGTCGTAAGGGGTCCTTATACCCTTATGCCCCATTAATACCCCTTATAGCCCATTATGACCCATTAATACATATTAGAACCATAAAGTGTGTCTTAAGGGGTCATAGGACCCCTTAAGACACACTTTATGGTTCTAATGTGTTTTAATGAGTCATAATGGATCATAAGGGGTCCTTAGACCCCTTAGGACCCATTAAGACCCCTTACAACCCATTATGACACATTTAGACAAATTAGAACCATAAAGTGTGTCTTAAGGGATCATATGATCCCTTAGAGCACATTACGACCTCTCAGGACATACTTTATGGTTCTAATGTGTTAAAAAGGGTCATAATGAGTTGTAATGGGTCATAATACCCCTTAAGACCCATTACAACATATTATGACATATTTTATGGTTCTAATATGTTCTAAGGGGTCCTATGACACCTTAAGACACACTTTATGGTTTTAATCTATCTTAATGTGTCGTAAGGGGTCCTTAGATCCCTTAGGATCCATTAGGACACCTTATGACCCATTATGACCTATTAAGACACATTATAACCATAAAGTGTGTCTTAAGGGGTCCTATGACCGCTTTAAGATACACTTTATAGTTTTAATATGTCTTAATGGGTCATAATGGGTTAGAAGGGGTCTTAATGGATCATAAAGGGTCTAAGGACCCCTTACAACACATTAAGACACATTATAACCATAAAGTGTGTCTTAAGGGGTCATAGGACCCCTTAGAACACATTATAACCATAAAGTGTGTCATAATGTGTCGTAATGGGTCCTAAGGGGTATTATGACCCATTATGACCCCTTTCAACACATTAGAACCATAAAGTTTTCCCTAAGAGGTCGTAATGTGATCTAAGAGGTCCTATGACCCCTTAAGTCACACTTTATGTTTCTAATGTGTTGAAAGGGGTTGTAATAGGTCGTAAGAGATTCCAATGGGCCCCAAGGGGTCTAATGTGTATTAATGGGTCATAATGGGTTTTAAGGGGTCCTTAGACCCCTTAGGATCTATTAAGACCCCTTACAATGCTTTATGACTCTTTAAGACACATTAGAACCATACAATGTGTTTTAAGGGGTCATAGGAGAACCAAACATGCATAGTTGAACCATAAAAATGTACACAAAGTATACATAAGAACATATAAAAATTACATAAAAATATACTATTCAACCATGAAAACATAAATAAAAGCATACATAACAACATGCGTAAAAACATTTTATTCTCACTAATTTATCATAAGTAATCTAACTAGTAAACAATCTAGCTAATGTCATAATTAATCTAACTAATATCTTAAGGGGATGTCTTAAGGGGCATACATAAAAAAATATACATAACAAAAGAGATAAAAGCATACATAAGAACATATACAAATTTCATAAAAAACATACTATTGAACCATGAAAACATACATAACAACATGCATAAAATCATTTCAAACCAAACATGCATAATTATATATATAAAAGTATTATTGTACAAGAATGCATAATTGAACCAAGCATGCATAATTATATATCAAAGCATATCCAATATCTATTACATCATTTATATGAGTTTAAAGCTGCAAAAAACACAAGTTCAAATGTGAAAGTATGAAAGCTAGAAAAAAAAAGTTTAGCCTAGAGCTCCTGATACATATAGTATCGATCCTCTCCATCTTTTATTATCTCCAATTTTTTTTCATGTTCTTCAATAGGAAACCTCAACTTTTGGTTTCCATGTCCTCTTTTTGGAAATGTCTCAAATTGCAACTTTGTCGCTATAACCAAGTGACTATAATGTAGAACTTTTTGTCCAAGCATGTATTCAATAAATTGAACACCATTTTTGTCTATCTTCGTTTGTTGACAATATGTGCCTTCAATGACAAATGAACCAGTTGGATATGATTGCCCATCACCATCTAGAATTACTTCTGGCAACTTGTATTTTGCTTTCGCACATCTTAGTAGATAATAATCTACACTTTACACATTGTCAGGATCCGCAACCACAAGAAAAATATCACCTATGTACAAATGAAAGAAATTAAAAAAAAAAGAAAAAAATAATTTGATCACCACTTGTGATAAATTAAAACTAATAAAAAAAATATGTATGTGCACACACCTGTAAACACTAAATCAAATATACATTCAAAATCATCCGAATATATAGGATCATGAATGTTTATGTCAATGTCATCATCTTCATAAGGAGAGACTCTGATCAATTCCTTCATATCCCATCATGAAACATATCCATTTGCAATATTCTCACATTGACTCATTGGATTGTCCTCAACACAATCTGCACAAAAGCATGATTTTTCTCTTACTTGAATCAATGGAGGCCTGTGTTGTCCTGTAGTCATCACTTGATGTAAACGTATGATACCACCAATTATTTGACAATTGTAAGGATTATATTGATCTATATCTGTTACAAATATGAAATGAAATTTGCACATTTTTAGATCAACAATTACATGATAAAAGTGAAAAGCACATGATTGAAAATTTTATTTAAGAATTTGAACAAAATAAATTTGACCTTTCACTTCCCAGAAATAATTTTTGTTGTATTGGGTGTTTCAACTAGCAAAATGACCTTGGCATCATTCAACAATTTTCTTCACATTCTTTATCATGTTACCTGTACATTTATGAAGTATTAGTTTAAATAAAATGGATCTAGAAGCTTCTTTTGACATTATATTACTTGAACACCATTTGTGTACCTGCAAGTTCATGTTGGCTTGAAGTGCACGCTTTACACATTCTTTTGCTCCATCGTGCTCCCCTTTTCTATGCCCACTTTCAAAGAAGTTCCATATAAACTTAACATTATATCTAGCATGTTGCATGACTAGCCAATTAAAGGATTTTGTAGATTTAAATTGTAATGCTCGATAAAGTTGTACACATACATATGTAAGATCATTAAATATAACATTTATTAGATTGAAATTAAATATCTTTAAAGATAAGAATGTAAATTTAATAACTTAAATATACAAGTGAAAATGAATTGAAATACATGTACTTACCTGCACAACCATCATACCAAATCTAGTGTTGTGATGCCTTTATCCCATGATTCATGAGATCTTCAAAAAACATTGCAAAATAATGAGCCACATAGCTCCTATCATGAACTCTATCATCATTGATATATAGAAATGAACCTCCTTGATGATAATGCATTCATTTTGATCAATACTATCTATCCCATCCAAATGAAATTGTGAGTGTCCATAGATCACTTGCACAAATATTGCAACTTGTTTAGAATGATAATATTGACCTTGAGGCTTCGATTGAGGAGAAAATGTATAGTTCTCAAAGAAATCTACAATTGAAAGAATACAACCAGGTGGAAAATATTTTTTGGAATCATGAAATTATTTAGCTTGTCATCATGCACCATGACAATGTTGGATATATGGATATATCATAGTAAAAAATCTGGTCATAAACTCAAGGTAGGACAATTCTCTCTCCTTTAATGCAATGTTTTTGGATTCATCTCCTGTCTTAGTTAGATATGTCTCATATTCAAATCTCTTCCACAAAACTGGCATTGAAACATCAATATTCTCAATTTGCAGTGGAAATTCATGCAAATCTCCACAATCATTACATATATTTCTTATACATTGTACTTTGAACTCATATGAATCTTCTAATTTATCACCTAAAATAGACTTCACAAATTGTGTCGTACTTCTAGGGATAACCATATCTGGATTAAGTACTGCCATAGCTTTTTTATATGATTGCAAGTATAGATGAAACTCACCAAGATTTTGACAGCAACAAGTTTCATGTACCTTATTTATGCATACAAAGAAAGAACAAAACCTCTCAAACATTCTTTGACATATTTTCACATTTGAAAACTCTTGCTTGAATGCTTGAATGCTTGAAATAGCTCACTTTGTGTTATATTTATAAAATGTTTTAGATGTTCATATTTCATACCTATCTCTTCATCTTTCATCTGTATAGTATCCCTTCTATTGGAAGAAACACGAGAGAAAGTAGTCCAATATTCAATGACCTATCTTTTTTACATCTTCATAAATTTTGCCTTTTCAAGGTAGTCTACAAATATTTACCCAATTCTTTTCAATGTTTTCATCTAACATATTTATCCTCCTGATATATATTTGAACAGTTCTTCTAGATACTTGCATTAAATAAAAAATTGCACAATTTTTTTTTCTCCGTGTCAACTTCCTACTAGATATTGTATTTTATCAACACTCTATGTGCAACATTTAAATCAGCTCCTCAAGTTGTGTTCTTAATGTTGCTTAATGCATCTTGCAAAATTTCAACTATTGTTAGATTAACATTATCTACAGAGCGTTTCCTATTATCAACACCCAATAACTCCAAAACAAGAGTCATCTCTCTTTTCTTGAATAACCTTGCAAATAATTATGCTCTTACAAACATGCTTTTATTTTCAAAATATTCATCACAATTTTTTTTACAATGCAATTTAATTGTGCTTTCAGATACCATGTGTTCAGATGAAAATTGACTGAAAAGTGTGTCCTCATTCATCTCCATCAAATTTCCCATGTCAAATGATATGTTTCCACGTTGAGAACTACCAATTTGTTCCCCTACTTGAATTGCATCTTCTTGAATATCAATAGGTTCTTCCTGAACTTCAACATGTTGATCTTTATTACGTTTTGTATGACCTTTTATTTTGTCATCTCTTATTCGATCATATTTTCTTGTTCTATTCCTTTTATTCTTCATTGAAATGAAAGTTTCAATTCACTTGCATACAGAAAACCATATACCCAATAAAGAACTATAAATAATATTTATAAGTTCATAAATCAAGTACTAATTGAACAATTTTTTAATTAATAAACCAAATAAAATAATGCTTTAAGTTAAAAAAAAAAACAAAATAATGATTTAATTTAAAAAACTAAATAAAACAATGCTTTAATTTAAAAAAATCAAATAAAATATTGTTTCAATTACAAAAAATTATATAAAACAAAATAAGGCAAAAATAAAGTATAAAAATATCTTGCAAGAAAAAACATACCTTCTTGATGATTGTCCTTCGTAATTGCTTTTCGAACGCAAAAAGAACAATAAAGAACTTCCAATAAATGATTTTATTTAAAAAAACCACTCATTATTTCGTAAGTATGAAACAATTTTTTTGAAATTTTAATTCACCAAATTTATCTTTTATATAAGGTTTAAGGGCTTAGTCGGTAAGGTGACCGTGTTTGGTCAGCCATAGTTTCGACCGAACCGGGTTTGACTGAAACTGCCTATGTGTCATGCCATGTGGCAACCAAACAAGCAAAAATTGAAAATTTTCAGAACTTCTCAGTCTGCAGCTCACGTCTCCATCAAAACTCAACTTTCTTCAAAAAATAAAAATACCCTTTTGTAGATCTCAGAGTCAAGATTATTGTCATATAAGTTTTATAATATTTTGATTAGAGATAATATATTATAATTTTAAAATAGTGTAAGTAGATTTTTTAACATTCGAGAAAATGGTACTTCAAAAAAAGAAAAAAATAGTAAATCATAACAAAAAAGATCAAAATTATATTTAACACTATATGAGAGAGTCCTCTTCAAGAATATGTAATTTGTTTTCTGAATGGTGTAGATTTGATAGGGAAAATTTGGTGGGAGACAAAAACTATCAATTTCAAATAAGTTCTACTTTGAGTAGTCATAACGGAAAAAATATCCATCGAAAACCAATCTTTCTTTTTTTATGCACTAGCTACACATGTTATCTATTACATATTTTGAAATAAGAGGAAAAAAAGATTATTTGCGTATAGTTTTCTGGTGGGAATTAGACCCCATATTTTTAGCATTTTTCAACAAGTAAAAAATAGACTTCAAATAATAAAAAAATGTATCAATTCTTGTTCAATTTTTTAAAAAAAAATTATAAACAAACTTCATCCGATTTTACACATTTCATCAGTTTACATCATCTTCAAATTCTAAATACAAATGTGACTTTTGTGTCATTAAAGTTGAACAATTTGTGTGCTGTTGACTTTTTCTTGTATAAAAGTGTGACACAAGTTTGTACTTTTAGCCAAGGATAGTTTTTTTTTTAATCTCATATACATCTCTAAGAACTTCCTTTTCATATATTAGCCAAATGATAGTAATGGTGACATCATTCTTGGATTTCCATCTTGGATGTTTTACTACTCTAAGAATTGTAATTAATGCGAGAAAGGATAGTCTTTTATCTCACATATATATATATCTCTTAGGACTTCCTTTTCATATATTACCCACATGATAGTAATGGTGACATTTTTTTTGGATTTCCATCTTGGATCTAGTGCTATATTATTGAGAAAGGGAAAGACTTGAACAATCATTGTGTTTATTTCAACCCTCCTTTTCTAAAACAATGTTATAGGATTTCACTTGTTTTCTATTCAGAAGGATTCCATATACAAAACCATTGAGAGAGAATGTGTTCCCACACCCCCCAAGTTGATTGGGTAAATATGAGGAGAGTACAATATGAATGGAAACAAAGAGGATCACAACTAGAATAACAAAATTAAACTCTCCAACATAAATGGAAATGGAACATGCATGTCCACAATTCTATTATTGGCAATAACACTAGTCTTATGCTTCTAATTGGTATACTATAAATGTATGCTATCATTGATGTGAGACAATCAATAATCAATGAGGAGTCAACATGTAATTGTATAATCACAACCATCTCATGTCATGTCTATATTTGAGAATTTGAGTTCTCAAAGTACAATAACAAGTTATGCTAGTAATATTAGTTGACTTATGTTTGTAGTATCATATTGCATGTATTATAGTCAATGGAGGCAATGTGGAAGTGTGATTTGAAAGTGTTTGTGGTAAGTTAGTTAGACAATGATCTTATTTTAACAACCCGCTTTGTTCTAAATTTTTCTATAGTTGAGCATTATTTCTTGTGGATTGGAGGCGAGTATGTCTACACATTTTTTATTAGAGTCCATAGTTCTCGGAGTTGATCAACAACAAACAAAAAAATGGAGTGAAAAATGCTCTTTGTGAGAGTTGGTTGACTAGGTTATCACTCTAGATTGATGCATCAAATGATTGTAATGTATTCTCACAGCATGCATGGATGATTGTTGGAACTAGATGGGTCTACATTAGACAATGCATAACGTGCCCCTTCTTTGGAGTAATGTGTTGGCTATGACATGTGGCCTATTACATGTTTGCTTAAATATTTTTCTTGTGGCCAACTTTCAAATGCATTAATCTTACTATAGGACAACATATGAATGCAGTTGTTATTGTGCGTGTCTATATATGTGTATTAATGTAATTATTTAGTATGTGTTATTATATTGATGTGAAGTTGGAGTGATGCAATATGGTTTGTGTAGGATTTGAGCAATACAAATCCATAAAACTTGAAGATTACCTGCATACAAAAACCTATTACAAGGAAGTAGAGACAAGAAGAGGGCAAGGGTTTGACTCAAAAATATGAAGAAGAAAATATCCTCAAATAATGAATGAATTAAATGTACAATGAATCATCCTTATAAAGGAGATCAAAAGCCTTGAAAGGCAAACCTAAAAATTAGAAGTGCATGTAATAATTAGTTTAACTATTACATGACTAATGCATGCAAGTTTATATTTAAAACAACAAGTGCATAAGTTTAAATCAACTAGTGCATGTGTGTTTAAATATAAACAAGTAAAAATAAAAGTGTTGACATCTTAAGAAAGGAGTAAATATTAATTAACATAATTAATACTTTACTCTAACAGTTTGCATTTCAATCATTCTACGAATTTATTAGAAGATTTTATGTATTCTATGAGGAAACTATGTTCATATCATAAAAAAGTTGTGTTTTCAATTTGAAGGTTTAGTACTACATATCTTGTATTCCAGTGGGGTTTTTGTCTCACTTGTTGAGTTGGTGCTCAGATCTTGGTGTCTCTAGTGAGTTAGCGTGCCTGCAAATATAATTAGGGATTGGTATTTCTAGTAGGTTGGTGCCTACTTCATTTTGTAAGTGATCAATTTTTGTGGAGCTGAATTTGAGCAGACACCCAAGCAATTATTTCTCACTAGGGTTTTTCCCATCCTAGGTTTCCACATATATATGGTGTTATTTGTGTGGATATGTATTTATGTGTTGATTAATTACTGCATCATTAACAAAATTAGTAAATTGACACTTTGATGTTTTTGAGTTCATGCTTGGAGAAGTTATTGATGAAAATTAATGTTTAATTAAGTGTAAACTAGTATTATACTAATTCACCCACCCTACCTCATTATATTTTATGCCCTTCATATACTTGGTTTAACTCTTAGTAAGAACATGACATACAAATCAATAGATGGTAAATTATTTATCAATCTAAACTTAACCTCAAACCTTACCACGTAAGGATAGATAGTGCTTCAAGACCTTCCCACAACCCTATTTGATAGTACACCCATCCTAGTTGGTATCTCTCTAACATAAGGAATGGAAACCCAATGCGAGTTTCCCTTCAAGCTAAGTATCTAAAACCTTGAGAAATTGAATTATCTTCAAGCCCCATAAATCCTTTATCTTTTAGGATATAAATCCATTTCTCAATAGAGACGGATTAAGTGTTGGACTTAGTGGGAAAGACATATTGCAAACCTTGCATGGTAAAATTAATAATGCCAATTTAATATAAAAATAAATGTTTAATTATGGTGCATCCTAGGGATGCATGCATCACATCATTTAGGTATCATTAGGGACACTTTATATTATATGACACATTAGGATAATATTTAATGTAGGTGTCAAATTGGTAAAATATTTAATATTGAAAAAAGTAGTACAAGATCTTTAATTTGGAGATCATGGTTTAGTGAACACATGGTTTTGAGGCACATAGTTTATGTAATGCCACTTAGTGGTTTTGCACAATGATTTTCTTTTAAAATAAACATGAGTAGTTGTTGAGGTTGGCTTCTATAACCTTTGGATTATTAGCTAAGATGTATTTAGTATCCCTTATAGGTTTCATATGTGGAAGTGTGGATTGATATATATATATATATATATATATATATATATATATATATATATCTCATTTGCTTCTTCACATTGGAGGCTTGCAACAAGAGAGCTTGATTCTTTAGAATCTTGCATGGCAACATTAAAAGTGTATTGTATTTTTGTTTCTTGCAATAATACATCAAGTGTGCAAGTTCTTTTTAAGGTGTGGATTTTTCCTTTAGAGGGTTTTCCTTGGGTAGTTATAGTGTTATCTTGTTGTATATTTTTTATTCTTTTATATTACAAATTCAAGGCCTATGTTTCACTTTTTTTCTCTAATGATATTTATATGGAAATGATATATTATTTTTTATGAATTTTATTTTTATTTTGCATTAGAATCTAGTAGTTAGGTTGTAAGAGGACATCTTATTGGTTGTTAACCTTTGGTACGAGTAGATATTATGTATGGTTGATTCCAAATATATGTAGGAAATGATTGGAAGAATTTTTATAGTTTGAGATGCATTATAGATCTAGGGTTTTGTTGGCTATTTTTTTTTCCAACACTAGCCCATCATAGATATTCGATTTGAGAGATCCTTATGATGGGCTTAATTTATTTTTATCTTTCTTCCCTTGGTTCACCATGTTTGCATTTATATGTTGGAGGAGGCATAAAGTTAGAATAAACACTAAGTCATTTCAAAGGTCTTTTTCCATCGACATTTGGCACAAGTTCCTGAATAGGCATTATATTCTGATGTAGGTTTTGGAACCTCGCAATTGTGTGTGTGAAAATTGTACCTGATCTGTAGACACAACACTTCAATAAAACATTAGAGGTTAGCTATAATCAAAATCGTGCAAAATTGAAATCTAATCTAACCAAGTGATTTACTGCCTTCTAATAGGTGCAAGATTGATGTTCTCAGATTGTAATCGAGATTAGTGACCTTGATGACACCTAAATGAAGGATTTGAATGCAAAAGATGGATATGGAATATGAATGCAATTAATCAATTTTTATTTTATTTTAGATGCAATAAGAATGATAAAAACTTGATATGAATCTATGATATGTAAAAACTGATATGCTATGATATGCTAAATGATCTAACAATAATATGCAATATGAGGCTAAAATGATTGTAAAAACAAGATTGATCTCACAACAATGTTGATTCGCAAGAAGCTTTGATTCTTCCAATTTCAATTCTCCAGGTGATTATGCAATTCTTGTGGATTTGAGAGATGAATTATGAAGAGCTGAGCCTTGTTTTTATACAAATCCAAGGCTTTGGAGGTGCATGGAAAAAGCCATAAATCACTCAGATTAACTCAACTTGATTTTTGAGTTATCTGATAATAAAGATAATTTAATTCACAAAAACATGCAAATCATGCAAAAATAGTTTTTTAACTCAAGTTAGAAGTTTAGATCAACTTTAAAACTCAAAAATGATGTTGAGTTCCAAAAAGTCAATAACTTGCATTGATTTTCTGATTTGGAGTTTAACTGCTCTTTGATTGTGCAGATGAATAATTATGAATTAATAAATAAATAAAGTGATTTATTCTCAACTTAATTGATTTTTGAAAAATAATTGATTTATGGGTTAATCAATCGTTTAATCAAATTTTTATTCAAAAATAATATCATCAAATATGACATCTTGCTTTAATTAATTAAATAAGAATTTAATCAATTAATGATAGGATTTTGGATTTATTGTCAAAATTAAATAATAATACTTAAGAATAAATACAATTAAATTCAATTAAATAATTAAGTGGTAGAATTAAATCTAATTAATTAAATATTGAGAATATTCAATTAATCAAACTTTAGGATAAATATGATTTATCGCCAAATAATTATAAAATTAAAGATAATTATGATAATTAGGAATATTACTAGGAATATTCTCTCGATGCAGAATTTAAGATAATCAATTAGGATTCGATGATGTTTAGATGTGCCTTAGGTTAGGACTTTGATGTCGATTTCATTTGATTTGATGACGTAGGAGATTAATGAACTTATAGCCCATTTTTGGGGTATTACAACAATTGTCCTGACAAAAAAAGAAATAAATGTAAGTTGAGAAGTGGTGAAAATTTTCTAAGTTCCAAGAAAGGTGTTAGAGCTTGATGACCTAAGTGGAACTAAGGCAACGAAAAAATGAAGGTCAATTGGAAAATTGGGTTAAGTTTGGGAGATTTTAGAAATTCTCTATGGTTCAGGAACTCTTGGTGGGCCCCGTGATTAGTTTTGGAAGTTCTATCAAAACTTGATGAAGTGGAACTCATGAATATTGAAGAAAAAGAGTTTGTCTCTTACAAAAATAAGGCATACCTCACAATCAGTTCTAGAGCTCTTGTCAGAGTCCGATGGGAGTGATGGAACTTCAAAAGAAAGAAGTAACAATGGTGGATTTTGATGAGATAGGTTTTCATTTTTTTGATGTGCATCTTATTGACGTAGCTGGGTAGTCTATGAAATATGGTGCAGTCTTGTCAAACACCATGGTAGACATATGAATGGAGAGAATAACTGAGAGATCATGGTGGGTGCCGATTGAGTATGGGTTGAGGTCATCGAGGGGACTCTCAACAATAAAGAATGGGAAAAGGATTGATCATATTGATTACTCACTGCATCCAATGAATTTTTCCCCAACAACCTTTTTGTTCAATTGACATCATTACTACTTCATGCTTTTCGTCATTTCTTTCAATCATCCCATGCTCATTTATTGTTGTAGATGATCTTCTACTTTTTTCTACACCATAGATGATGTTCTCAACTATAGGGATATTTGTTCACCCCCTTTCTGTCATCTCATGACTTTAATACTTCACACAGAGATCAGATCTTTTGGTCTAATATGATTTATTATACAACCTATGCTGGTACTAAGGAACACTAAGAAGAGGGGGGGGGGGGGGGGGTTGAATCAGTATATTGAAGATTTTAATATTATCAATCTATTTTTTCAACCAAAATTCAAATGCAATAAAGTGTAAAGATCTAAAACAACGAACAAGCATCCACAACATCATGACACCATAATTGTTATCATATAAACCTTGTTAGGGGAGAAAACATGGTGGGGATGGAAACCAAAAGATATAGTCTACAAAAATATATTACCATGTTAAAGGTTTACAATAGGATTTCACATGCATTCAGGTAAACTGCCTAGATCTCACTTCTCAATTACAATCAGGGTTACGACCCTAAGGAAGGATTACTTCCTTTCAAAATATATGGAATACAATCCATAATTGATGAACTAGATCACAACATCGGAATATGCAAAATAAGTTCCATTTAATTACAATAAACTAAATCAATACACTTCATATAATGAATCAAACCTATGATCACATACCCTTCACATACATAGCATTCACATCACATAAAAACAATCAAATATACTGATCTTATTTAGCTGCTTCAATAATTAGATCATCAACTAGGTCAACATGTAGATAGTCAGTTGAATCCGTATGCAAAACAAAATATGAATAAAAAATAACTTATCACACACTATCAACCAATTCGACCTATCATCCTCAAACCAAAAAATGAATCAACAAATTGATCTGATAGGAGTGCATAATAATTTGCTAACTTCTATCTCCATTTTTCACTATATATCAGAAAACTAATAATCAAATCCTCATAACTAAATTCAATGAGCTCATCAAGTATTTCACACCTAGAATAAGGTATTTTAAATCTTCATTAAGCTTCAGTTATGTCCACTCCTCAAAATTCAAAACTGTGTATGCATACCATACCTTTTACCGAACATAGTCAATTGCACTGTTTCTTCCATACTTAAAAAGTTTTACCTTGAATCAATTAGTATGACCAAAATAAGTGTACCTAACATGTGGGATCCATATAGTTTCCATCAATTAAAACATTAAAACACTCAAGAGTAGTGTTTCTATCCAACAATATCCCCCTTTGACATTGATGGCAACACTTAGTGAGAAATGATTAAGTGTCAAAAATGTCAAATATACTAACTGCTCTAAGAACCAAAATCACACATGCTCACCCTTTCTCCCCCTGAGCTGAATAATTTTTTTACTACATATCTCTACCCCTTTGACATCAATTGGAAAGGCAGGGGGTCCACAACCAAAAATATTCTACCAAAATTCCTATATATGTTGCCTATATACAACTATATTGTTTATACTTACAAAAGCATAATAACATCTAAAAAATTTATCCTTAAAGAACCAAAATATCTATCCCAACTCTTCTTCATGCTTTCAATAATCTGTATATGACCACATATGGAATATGAAAGCTTCTCCACTGATTGTAGATTAGGTGGATCAAGTGAGGTGTATGTTGTCTCTACATCTCTCAATCCAGTGAACAAAATATCCATCTTAGAAGCTATCAAGCTTATCAGCTCACCAATTCTCCCAACCAATCTCTCCTTCTCTGTGATTAAGATTTTGATTTTATCCATCAAAGATATGACTTTTCCTTCATGAATAGAAACTAAAATTGTCAAGGGATCAAAAGATGTAGACAATTCAGATAGTTTGTTTTCACTCTCCTTTATCAATGTCTCCAAGTCATCAACACATATAGGATGGGTAATGCATGCTTTATATATCTTTCCTCCTTTAGTTAAAACATCATTTATCCTTTGTATACCAACTCCTAAAGATGTCTTGTCCTTAGCATTCAAAGCACATAATTGATGGTATCTCTTCTCATCAAATTCATCCTTTACTTTGGCCATAACGAAATTTTCTAATGAATCAAAATGAGTACTTATTACATTAATTAAGCCCTTTAGCTGGCCATATGGAGTGTCATTACGATATTTCACATATGTAGGAATGATATTCTCTAATATATTGGATGAAAGACCCAAAAGTTCACTTTCTTTGATATGAGTTTTCAACATTTCCTTCCTTGCCTTTTCTTGAACAATTGATGCAAGTCTCATCATTTGAATAGGACTTAGTGTATTTAGACTGATCAAGAGTGACATTATCACTCACATTTTTATTTTTATTCATCTTTCTTTTCTTCCTCACCACCTCTCTTCTCTCTCTCAATATCATCCTTCTTTCCTTCAATGTCTCCAACAAATAGACTAATTGGAATACCAGTTATGTAAAAATCATTTACATCATCTCTAACATGAATAGTGCTATCCATAGGTTCACTATCATAAATAGTGGTATCATGAGTATCCTTAACATCATCCTTTCTAAAAACTTTAAATTGATTTTCCAATAAGACCTTTGTTATGACATTCTCTATATCATCCATGAATTCATCAATCAAGCCAATCATCAACTTGTTTATCCTTGTTTTTCTTCTAAACACTTTGCTCACTTCCTCAAGAATTTTATTTACTTATTCCACAACAATAACTAGACAAAGAATGAACATAACTTGTTCTCTTATCCTCTTATCTCTAGAATGTGCATTTAGTCTCCTCATTTCTAAAATATCAAACAATTGCTTATGGATGTCTCCCATTATCTCAATAGGTGACCTATTATACTTGTTTAGACACTGAATTGTTGTTTCTTTAAGAAATCTCTTTCTATTATCATAAAACATATCAAAATACTTACTAAATGGACCTAAATTTCCATGAACTACCAAGTTTTAAACAACATTATTAACTAACATAAGGGGCTTAGCAGTATCAGGTTTCATCTTCTTTCTTGCTAGATATTTATTAGATGGTTTTGCCTTTGTTACTTTAGCTTCTTTTTCCCCTTCTGATCTCAACTCATTAACCAAACCATCTAAATTTGTCTCTTCATCATCACCATCTTTTACACCATGATATTTTTTAGTGACTTTTGTTCTTACCCTCTTACCAGATAGTTTAGGTTGTTCTTTTTGTTTATGATTGATCATCTTAGATGCATAAGCTTGTTAGGAATGGGAACACTGAGAGGGGGGGGGGGTGAATCAATGTTCTATAATTAATTTATGATACTTGAAACTTAAATCAATTCATTAAACACTAAAATTAATAGTAAAGAAAATGAGGTATTCAACCATAACACATAACACAAGATATGTTTATGGGGAAACCTTGGCCAGAGGAAAACCCCGGTGGGAATTAGTACCCACAAATAATTGTACTTTGTATTATGAACTTGTTAATGTTCCTTTGCCCTACTACGAGTAGTCATTACAATGCTGAGTAAAATGACTCGATTAAGAGTCTATAAGTAACAAACCCTGTTAGGGGTGGATGGATCACTGCCCAAGCTCACTGCTCAATGAAGAAGGCTACAACCTCCTAGTTATCAGATACACACTATATCTGCAAGGTGAAATACTACTTTGACGCTGATGTCTGATTAGTTCCTTTTGTGCATTGATGCTCTAACCTCTTGTAAAGCTCTATATCATTCTTACTTCTCTAATAGACACTTCACATACTTCTTCTCTTCTCCATATCCCATTCATGCTCAAATACAAAAGCACATGTCACATATATACGTGCTGAATAGACACAACCAATAACTAACTACTAGGTCAGTCTATAACTTAACACATACAATGCTTCCAAGTTAATTGGCTCAAGCGTGTTTACATACAATGATATTAACATTTTTATAACACAATTAAAATAGGTGCATATCCTTTACAAAACAAAATGATATACACTAATCAAAATACTATCTGTCAGCTCCATGCTCTGTTCTATTCTGCTGCTTACTGACTGTGTCACTTAGACTTGTTGTAACTTCTTCATGTTGTCATATCTGACCATGCATTCTTAGAATTAACATAGTAACATACTCAAAAGCTTATATCTAAGGGCACATACCAAAAATAGATCATACACACGTGCGTTGATGCTCTAATCATCAAGTGCTTCACTGTCTGCTCTGTCTTCCATACTTAGCCAAATTATGATCTTGTAAGTTAGTGCGCTGACTAAAAAACTTTATATGACTTTGTTGCCATAATTACAACATCAGACTTAGTCATATATACTAGTAAAGTCAAATTTCCAACAATCTCCCCCGTTGTCATTAATGGCAACAAAGGAATATGGCGAAGTTGCTAAACTACATCTTTACACAAAAACTTGCTATCCTTTATCTTATCCTATACTATATACTGTACATCATATATTCTTCTATCTCCCTTATCTCCCTTAATCCATATACTCTACTCATACTCTACTCCCCCTTTGAAATTAATGACAAAGGTGCTAAAAAAATGAATCTCTAAGTACTTACATAGAAAGTACATCTGGGTATGCAATCTGAAGGTTTGTTATTTCTTGCTGCCAAAAAACCTTGAGTGCATCAACTATCTGTAGATGGGAACATAATGCATAGGTTAGCTTCTCCATCTTTTCTAAATCTATATAGGGACCTTGATCATATGTTACAATAGTAGCATCTATATGCTTGATGTTTTGATTTAATACATCCAATGAGGGCGCAAGTGCATTTCTCAATTGTGCTTGTCTGACCCTTAACTTTGCTATCTCTTTTTCTACCTTCTTGATTTTGTCTATTTGACCTTGATAGACATTATTGCACATGTTTATATCTTGGGAGGGATCTACCATTGATTTTATTACTGTTGCCATCAGAGATTCTACTTCCTGAATCTTCTTAGATAGGTCTGAGGTGAGTTTGTCTTTGTTCATGCAGTTAGCAATTATTTTCCTTCCTTTTGCTGCTAACTCCTTCAGCATAGCTTGACCAACCTTTAGAGAATTAAGGTCAAGTGAGAATTTTCCTATCAATTCATTTATCCTTTTCTGGATATATTTCTCTTCTGCAATTCTTGATGCTGATTCTTCTAGATTCGAGAAATTTTCTTTGAAGCTTGATAAGATGCTACTAACATCATCCACTGAATGAACACTTATCACTTTCTTATCCTCAGGTAGTAAATTGTTTAGTATGCTAACTGATTCTAAAAATATTGGATTTCTCATTACTTGTTTCTCTTTTTCTTTTTCCATAGCTAACACACTTATTTTCATCAGACCTTCTTCTCCCCATGAGTCTAAACTAGTTGTATTAGGGGTCAAACTTGACAACAATGAAATTGAGGACTTATGAGTAAGGAGTGTGCTATCCATAATCTCACTCTTTACCTTGACTAGAATTTCAGTAGAGGGATCTTCTTTAGGTTCAACTTCTTTCTCTTCTTCTTGTCCTGTTAAGTCTTCAATTTTTACTTCTTGTTGCATAGGTTTGTCTTCACCACATAGGATCTCAGCTTCTTCTATACTGACAAAAGTTTCTTCAAACTTATCCAGTTCATTATATATTGCCACCATGGTGATTTCAACATTATCAATCACAATTGTTTCATCCTTAGCTTCAGGCATGGGTGCAGACTCCTCTGGACCTATCATAGGTGCATTAGGGATCTCTGATTCCTTTGCTTGTTCAAAGGGAGCTTGGGTTATAGGTACAAAAGGTGGATACATGCATCTATCTAGAAATACTTTCTCAAATGCCTTCTTTGTTTCCTTTGCAACTAACTCATAGTCTTTGTTCATTATCTGTAGAGTTCTGGTTTTGGTTCTTAGATGTGGCTTTACCAAATCTAGCAACAATGTTCTCTCTTCCAGTGAACAGATAGGAAGGTTGTCATCCAATGTCTTTTCTCTTATCCTAAAATCCTCTTTTATGACTTGTCTCTTCAAAGAATCCAAAATGTTCCATACATTATCAGGAATGACTGTCTTAAGTTCCAAACCTATCTTTTTGAACTTAATCATGTGCATGATAATCATAGAATGAATCTCTGATTTGTCAATCTCATGATACTTGTCATAAAACTTTTCTATTTGATCTATCCTTCCTTCATCAACTACTCTAGTTCTCAAGACTTGCAGATTTGGTTTGAATCCTACCTCAGGAGGTGCTTGAGTGTTTTTACCTTTGCTTTTGGTTTTCCTTGAGGATGGGTGGCTTGCACTGGTCCATTTCTTCCTTTTAGGCATCTTACTTGGTTCGAGAGGTGGAGTGGACTCCAGATCAATTCTGGTTGTGGGCGCAGAGGTGCTATTTTTAGTCTTTTTCTTCTTTTCCTTCCGATCATCAAATTTCTCTATTTTCACTTTAGATGAGGGTGCACTCTCAAGTTGCATGGAAATCTTGGCTTCCCTTTCTTTGTCCAAGTATGCTGGGGTGACACCATGAATTTTTAGAATGTCTAAAGTAATCCTTAATGCTTTTCTCTTTGTCGTAGCATTGTATAAGACATAGTCTACTTGTCTTGTCTTCTCTTCATAAGTTCCCCATCTAGGTTCATTGGGATCCTTAGGTGCTGATAGGAGGACTTGTGCATAAGCTTCCAAAATGTGTTCCTCTACTTCATATCCAAATGGATGTATCCACTTTGTCCTAGGCTCAACTGCTTCCATGCATGTGATATCAGTTTCCACCATGAAGCATATAATATCTTTATACTTCTCCACAATATTTTCAAGTATCCTATACCTTCTCTACATCTTGATTCTGAATTTTTTGATTTCTAAATCCATGAAATCCTTCAAGGTACTCTCTGATGTTTCCTTAAATGAGATTTGAGGCAATGCAGGTAGGCTCTTGTCAAGAGAAAGATCAGAGACTTTACCAACAATGTGAACGTACATATAGATGATTAGTGAACCAAATTTGAACACTTTTATTTTGTCATGCTTTATGGCTCTAATGTTTTCTAACAACTATGCGTGCAGGATTTCATAGAGGTTAAACTCTCCATTCTCTCTCACAATCCTTATAGCTGCCAGAATTGTTGCCACGGATACACTGTTCACTTTGTTAGAATGCTGAAACTTGTATCCAATGATCATAGCCATTAGTTTGATATCCTTTTCCTCTATAGGCTCAATTGTCATGCCACACTTGTCACTCTGGGACTTACAAGCCTACTCAACTTGTTTCTTGACATCTTTACAAGTAGGAAGAATGGTGCTGATCTTGGAAAGTTCGGTCATCTCATAAATGAGATCTGTGGTTATGTGAACATGAACTTCTCCAATGCAAAATAGATCATAATGAATGTTGCTAAGAAGGATCTTGATCGATTCTGACTCATAGAATTCATACGCAGTCGCATATTCAATTATTGGGTGACTTGTGAAGTGCGCGAATTCATCCTTGAATGTCATGTCTGGATTAACCATTGTCTCTATGCGTGACCTTATCCTATCTATTCCTACAGGTTCCTTCTTACAATAAATGTAAGTGCAAATGTCTTCTACATGCATAACTCCCATTAGAGTTCTAGAGAATGCTCCTTCTAGGTCATCTAGCACTGATTTAAATGGATGTTTCTTGAATACATATCTCTTCCTCTTTGTAACATCAAATAAAACTGGAGTGGCCATTACTTACTTGATTCAATGCTCAAAATAGGGTTTCAAAGGATTTTTGAAATGTCACATCCGAACAATGGTTCTGCAATAATTTAACTTATTTTCACTGATGAAAACAACTTCAATCTTTCAACACTAGCTGCTATGATCTATTGTGCTCTCCAAAGGCTTGATCTCAAATGCAAAAGTGAAGATAATAGATCTCTGATGACTTATAAATCAACTTTCTACAATTAATGGTTGCTGTGTAAACATGGGTTGCGATCAATGAATTCCAATCTTTGATCTTGTTGTCAATCAGGCTGTACGATCTTGCATACAACATCAAATAGAAACCAAACAACTAAAACCAAAGGTGCATACTTTGAGGGTGAGTATACCAGCCACATAGGGGTCTAGAGATTATCTAGCTCCCCCTATGACCATGAGGGTCATTTATCCAGAAGTAGAAGGTGCGTCCACTAAGGATGCATCTACTACTGTGGCACTAGCATTATCTTTCATTACTTCCATCCAAATCTTGCTCGCATCTTCTGTAGCTTTCACAAACTTGGCTTCTCCAAATTCATCCAATATTGATCCTTGAGACTTATCAGGTCTTTCTTGTCTTTGCACTTGTGATCTGAAAAAATTTGAGATGTGTCCAACCTTGTTACAAGAGTGACAAATGATTGGAGGCCTTATATTCTTTGGCACATTGATGTGAGTTACCATACTGCATAGTCTAGCTATATGACCATTGTAATTGCATATCTGACATGTAATGTTCAAATGAATTCTAACATTTTGTTGAGGTTGATTTCTCTGATTGTGTTGTGTCTGACTTCTTTGATTTGATCTACAATTCATAGCTCTATGACCAAATTTATTGCATGAATAACAATAACAATTGAAAGGTCTTACCTCTTTACAATCTCTTGCTATATGTCCATTCTTGTTATAGGCATAACAAGTTTGGTTTACTAGCTTGCGTTCATCTTTAGATGGTTCTGCTTTAGCTTCAGTATGATTTTCAGTCTTCTTAGCTTTTGTAGATTCTTCTGGTGCTTTCATTCTTTCTCGCATAGCATTAATTTGATTTTGTGCTTCATTGAATCCAATACCACTGATATCTCCTTTAATCTTCTATGCATACAACTATGACTCTATTAGATCATAACTTGTGTGCAATTTTTCAATATGGTTCCTTGCTTTTGTCAGCTCAGATTCCATCTTTTTCTTGATGTTTTCTAACTCCAAGATTTTCATGTTTTCTTGCCTAAGTTCTTCATCCAACTATTTGTTTTCTTTGATTTGTTCTTCATAGGCTTCCTACTTGTTAGTTATCTTTTCATCTAAATCTTCAATCTGATCCTTTAGAGATGTGTTTTCTTCATTCAACTTTTTGACCATTTTTCCCAAATCATTTGTTGAACAATCTTTCAAATATTTTCTTAGTTTCTTGATGAATACTTGTGAACCACTGGCCTTCAATTTTAGTTCTTCAATTTCTTTTTTAGATCTATCAAGATCTTCAAGAGATGCTTCAAGATTCTTCTTTAGATGTTTTACTTCTTCTGAAACCATGATCTCCTCAAGTGGTTAAACTTATCTTTAGAGGACCAAAGCTCCGATACCAATTGTTAGGAATGGGAACATTGAGAGGGGGGGGGGGGGGGGTGAATCAGTGTTCTATAATTAATTTCTGATACTTGAAACTTAACTCAATTGCTTAAATATTGAAATGAATAGTAAAGAAAATGAAATTAAAACACATGCGTAAATGGACAACACAAAAAGGTATGAGTACTCACCAGAGGTCCTGAGCCAAGTAGACGCTGATATCGATGGCATCTCTCAAACTGATGCTCATGGATAGGGACAAACATCATGATCAGTGATAAGGACAAAGGAGAGCAAAATTCAAAAGGTGAATAGTAAATGAATAGTAAAAAGGGATTTTTACCCCTTTATATAGGTTGTTAACCTAAAAAGATGTAACCTGACCTATGCACACGCATTTTTCTCATAATCAAGCACTGTTATTATCAGAATCATTGACACTGGGGCATTTTCAAATAAGGAAATTAAAATCGAATATCAGAAATTCAAATAAAATTCATTAAAAGCCTTGAATGTTATTAAAATCAAATGAACAACATCAATCCTGAACCACCAAATTATGATCTTCTAAGTTAGTGCACTGACTACAAAATTTCATATGAATTTGTTGCCATAATGATAACATCAGACTTAGTCATATATACTAGTAAAGTCAACTTGCCAACAAAGCTTCCTTTGGAGTATTTCTCTTTGGTGTAGTAGGAGGATTTGGAGATGGACTAGTAGATGGTGGAGTTGATCTCCTTGATTTCCTCAACTTGGATGAGGATGCAATATGGGTAGTTCTTGGTGTAGCTACATCAACATCAATTGGATCCTCTATTTCTGTCTTCTCTTCTTCCCTTCTTTTCCTTAATTCTTTCAATTTATGAACATGAATACCAAAATCTTCTGCCAATGCCTCTACCTCTTTTCTAACTCTTCTCTCTCTACCAAGCTTGTTAAACTCCAAGTGTAACTTTAGGCTTTTCTCCTTGTATGTACCAAATCTCTCTTCATTTGGATCTATGGGTCTTTTCAATAAATCTTATGCATAGATATCAAGAAGAGTAACATCAACTTAATAACCTATTTGCATAACCCATGAAGTTCTAGGTTGAAATGGCCTTGTCAATCAATCATCTTTCTCAACCATGAAACATGTAGAATCATCATATTTGTCAACAATTTCCTTAGAAATTATATACCTCGAATGCATATTCTCTTGGAAAATTTTGAAACAACCCCATAATGTACTTCTCCTAGTCAAACTATCAAGTAAATAATAAAAGTATTTAATTTGAACTACCATTGGTCTATTAGTGCTCCATTGAATATCACAAACACTAGGGAAATTATTCATGAAGTAGAAGAAAATATACAAGACCTAAGAACCATACTTCAAAATTTTCTTTTTGTCTTTCTTTATCTTAGAAAGGTTCTCCAGTAGGTGAACTCTCAAAGCTTCAACTATCTTATACTCACCATTTTCCTTAACCATTCTATAAGATATATGAATGATTGTGCTAGAAATTGAGTTATCTCTACTTGAATGATATACCTTGTAACCCAATACCATAGAAATCAACCTCACATCACATTGGATGGTGTCATTTACTATCATAGCTCTCTTATCACACTATGAACCTATAAGATTAGTGACCAAATTATTCTTAATGTACATAAGAACAGGTACTTTAGTGGATGCATTAAAACTAGTAATTCTCTCAAGAACCTCGTTAGTGATCTAATAAGGTCTATCTAACCATATGAAATAATCATGGATTCCAATCAAGACATACCTTATCTACTCTTTCTCATCAAATGTGGGAAATTTAATAACCTACATGCAGGCTTATTTTCTTCTAACACCTTATAGTCATAGTTCAGAATTGAATTCACAAACAAATCCTTTAATAACTGATGAATATTATGATGCCACAGTTCATCCAAATTACAATGTATATATTCCCTTATATCCTCTACATGAAGCACATCGTAAGGAACTAAAGAAAAATAACCTTGGGGATCATCTTCCATTGACTTGTAGGGGTGTTTCTTGAATTTATTCCTAGGAAGGTCACTAATGTCTAATATTTGGGGCTTGTCCATGATACAAAGTGCAAAATATCAAACAATGCGATAATGATACCTTTTTATTTAAAATAATTATTTTCTCATGAAATCCTTGATAATCACCTTCAATCTATCACAAATCACCTTTCTAATCTTTGTAATTTCTTCCATTGAGTTTCAATGTGAATAATGATGTGTTAAAATTCCCTGAAAGTTAGATGTAAATGCTCCATACCCTAGCTGATGTTTGGTTCACAAACTGAGATTCAAAAAATTCCTATGAACCTTCAAAACTTGTACAGATTCCATCAGAGTTGATTTGATCATGATTTCCACATCTTGATACATCTAAATACAACATTCACACTCAAATATCAAGATACATTAGGGGTTTTATAGATTTCTCATGAAATCTCTCCTAGGCCAAAGGCCTTAATTAAATTCTAAGAAGAATTCTCCACACCAGATTCAGGTGTGGATCTATCATTAGCATTAGAATTACTCTTTGGTACCCATATCTTGTTCATATTATTCCTAACTTCTTCCACATCAACATTTTGTTTTCCCTTTTTTGGAATTATATAAAGGTGTGTACTAAGAGGGGATGGGTGAATCAGTACCCTTAAAAAGTTTTCAAACTAATCCTTGTAAACATGTACTTCAATAGCTGACTGTGTCCATTTCATTCACCATACATTCAATGACATGACGAAAATGTAAATGCATGTAAACAAATCAATAAAACATACATGAAAGTTAAATACACATGACACATGTATTTTGGTATCGCAGAAACCCTTGTTAGAAGGTAAAAACTACGGTGGGGATGGAACCCACAAAGCTTCACTTATGCAAAAATAAAGTTGTCGGTTAACGCTTACAAAGATTGATCACTTCTGGTGATCTTACCCTTTTAGGAGTAACAATAAGATCAACTAGATCTACCTGGTTAGAGGATTTTAGCAATACAATACATCTATGCACTCAGTTAAGAGATTTTGAGTCTACTATAATTGTTAGAGAGTAATAGTGATATATGATCTGTATGAAATACAACTCAAATTGATGATATCAGATCCATTAAGTACAACAATAAAATAAACTTGATGTCATGAATGTGTCCTTCTGTACTGCTTGATAGCCTTATATCTATTTTGTTAAACTGAATGCTCTGTCAAAATCCTTTTTTCAAAACCTTGTCTGATCTTCAGATGTCCTTGAGTGTGGATACTTCTTGATGATACATGTCAAAATGACATCTTAACAATACTTATATCTGTATGCACCCTAAAATGGTTGCCTAGACTTTGGGCCCCCATTCAACAATTTATCAAATCCTTGAATCAAGATTTTCAAAAATCAGCATTTTATCAATTATATCAATTTCCTTGATCAAATCCTATGTTATCATTTATTCGATTATTCCTTGGGCTAACCATTTTATCCCAAAGTCTTTATTTATTAAAAGGAATATTTCCTCCCCTTTTATTAAATAAAAAGCCCCCACTTTTCCTCTTATCCTAAGTTGCACAAATAAAGCATTATTCTTATTTTATAAAAAGGAGAAAATCACTTTTTGTCTTATATGGACACAAAAGTCAACTCTTATTTTCTCATTGGAGGATACTTGTGCACATGGATTTCTCCTCTTTGATGCTCCACCGTTGATTAAATCTTTTGCCTCTTAATCTCCATGGTCCATTCTTTCTCATTTCCTATAAAAGAAGAGCTCTCTTCCTCATTTTCATATGCATTTTGAATACTAATGTTATGTTGTAGGTTTTCTAGGTCACTTTGGAGTTTTTGAAGATTTGGAGCATTCTTGGCTTTTGCATCTACATTCCATTCTTAGTTTCATTCATGCATAGTAGCTTCATGTTTATGCTTTCATAGTTTAGATTTCCTTTCAAGTTTTAGAGTAACTCATCTAGCTTAACTAGGAAGGCTTGGTAATACTTGTACTTTCCTATTCATAGCATAGCTTGTACTTTCATTTCCATATCTTAGCTTGCATCCTTCATTTCTAGCTTGCATATTCATCTTAATCTAGTTTGCATTTGCATTTCATAGTGATTCTTGGGGATATTGGCATTCTTTCCCTTGTCTTCATTTGAATCTCTCATTGTGTGGTTGACTAGCAAGGTCATTAGCTTAATAGCTCTAGCTAAGAGAAAACTTAAAATAATCTTGCAACTCCATGCATAGAGAGCTCTAGGTTGCTTTTTAAGGTTTCCTCTTCATGGATTCCCTTGGATATAATGACTTAGAGAAGTGTACCATTTGAGTGTGTACAATATCAGACTGATTTGACTTACATTATCTTAGTAAACCTAAGATCAACGGTTCATAAGATTAACCTAGATCATCATTAGATAGGAATCATGATTCATTAAAATTACATCCACAATAAATATTCACCTCGATCTTGGTAAACCATTTTCTTGCTCAAAAAAAAGTTGTTCACCTTGAACTGTGTGCCATTCCAAACTTTTATGTGTACTCTGGATTACTTGGTAAATGTTGTCTCTCAGTCTCAGTATTTACTAGTGCTCAGTAATCCTATGTACTCAGTAACTATTGTACTCGGTAACCTCTATGATCGGTGATTACTGTGTAGTTATAACTGACTGATCTATCTTGCATTGTTTCCCGACTGTAAAAATGAATACTAATGACAACACTAAATCGATTTAGGAGTAATATTATCCCCCTTTGGCATTAGTATAAAAAACTTATATGTATGTCGACTATAAAAGTTTGAACTTGAAAAATTTACAAAACCAAAAGTATGAAACTTAGTGACTCTCAGTGACCCCCCCTTTGAACATGTTCTCGGTATATATACATATGTTTTCCCCTTTTTTAAAAATAATGACAAATAATAGACTTACAATTTTTCAAAAAATATTAGGATGGGTTTTATTGAGATTATCTATAAGTTTCTCCCATTTCTCCTTTAGATTTTCTAGAGCTAGCTGCTCTAAGATCACTTATGCATGCATATCATAAATGTTCTCTATGATTGAAATCTTAGGGGTGGCAATCAATTTCTTTGCCTTTGTCACATATTTTTGCATCACTTCAATGTGGTAGTAACTCGGCCTGTAGCTCGGTTACCTCTTCTTTGATTTGGTCCTCTTCCTTTCTCAACTCTACTCTTAACCATTGTATGTGTTTAACTTTTGAATAATGCACTTAAAATGCATGTTGCTTGGTTGTACGGCGAGTAGAAATATCTTTTAGATCTTCATCTAATTTCATTATCTTTTCACTTACCTCAGTAGTGAAGCAATCTAAAGTGCATAGCTATTTCAAATTATGAGAACATTTTCAATAATGCTTTCTAAATCTGTGACAACTTCTGAAAGCTTTACCTTGTTTGAGTTAACTTATACTGAATCTTTTGTTCAGCTCTTTCTTCAATCATCTGATCGACATCATTAGTGGGGCCATTAATAGTCTCTATGAGCAGTGCAAGTTGGTCAATGATGGAGACATATTCATCAACATTTACATCTAGAGAAACTTGCATGAGGATTTCCTTGACATCCTCTAGCACCTTTGTATTCTTATTTTCTTGTCTCAGCTTCTCTTGTGCTACCTTTCGAGTGCATATCTCTCCATATTTCTTGAGAGCTTTAGGGTCAAGTGTCCTTGGGTCACATGCTAGTATTTCTATGATTTCATCAAGTGTGACCAGACCCTTACTTCGTCGCTTCCTCTTCTTCTTCTTCTTCTCTTGCACACTAGATGATGGTGATTATGCAATAGAAAGTTGAGCCTTGTTCTTGGGATCTACCTTTGGTGGCATGATATATTTTATTTCTTCCTTATTCTGCCTAGTAAATGATTCCGCAATTTGCTGTGAAGGGCCTTGTGACCTTGTGTCAGTGGTAGAAGTGTCTACCATTGTCTCTATTTGTGTAACTTGTACATTTTCTGCCGCATCAATGGTCTTGGTGTTTTCCTCACCTTGTGTAATTCCTCCATTGTGCTTGGTCTCCTTAATGATTTCCTCACCCTTATCTTTATTTTTATCTATCTCTTTCTTGGGTGGAGTGTTCTCATTTTGTGTTTTAGTGGCTATCTCAATAACTTGTACCAGTATAGGTAGATTACCTGGTACCATTGCTCAGGATACCTCGGTTGCTTCTTCTTCACCAAGGTTCTCGGTAGCACTAGTAATCATTTCATCTTCTTTATCCTCATCATTGGGGTCACTTCTTGTTATGTCTTCAATCAATATTTGTTCATCCCCTAGAGTTGTCAGCATCTCCATGATTCCTTTCATCACATTGTTAACAACAATTATTAATTATTCTGCATTAGTTTCTTCCTCGGGTTTCTTAGTATCCGAGATATGAATAGTCTCATCCTCAACATTGATAGGCTCTTCTTCTTGTATGCTCAGTTGAGGTTCCTCGGTATTAATGACCAATGGAGTTGCCTCAATTAGCTCTATGGACTTAGGAGTTTAGTCCATATATTCATGCTCTCATCATCTACTTCTTGCAATTTTCCTTGTAGAGTCTTGAATGCTCTAGCCTTAATTAGAAATTTATTAGCATATTGTTTTAAAGATTCATCAATTTTTGCAACATAATAGTCATATCTTACCAAAATGAGTGACCTTTCTCTCATCCTTTTCTCGATTGTAAGTGCATAATTCCATCTAGCAGATACTTTATCATACAATTCTTTTGGTATGCTACTTGCAAATTCAACTGGAACTCTTTTGAAAGTTATCATCATGCTTATTATTTCTTCTTCAAGCTTATCCTGCTTCTCAGTACTTAGAAATGGATATCTGTTTAACTTCGGTGTACCAAGCCTTCCAGTGGTCTTAATTCTTTCTACTACTTCAAAACATTTGTGGGCTCCTTTATTCACCACAACACGGAATTGATCAGTCTCCTCCTAACACAGGGCATGGATGGAGAATCCAATAATGGATAGTCCAAGCCTACAGTTTTTATTATAACAACAACAAGCATAGCAGAATTCAACACAATAATGCTTCAAAATAGAATTTCATTCAACATGCCCGACTATAAGGCCTTCCGGGTTTCGGCCTATTACAATGAAATAACAAAGTATCAGCAAGATCTCACAAGATCTAGGAAACTACTAAATAGTTAAGATCTACAATAGGAATCATTTGATAGGAACAACCAAGATAGAGTCTAAACTTGTGCTCGCAAGCCACCCAAGCAACCTACTATTGTCCTAAGCCTGCAGGCCACTAGTTCTGCTACATAGTCCCAGATTCGCAAATCTACTTGTACTCTACTCTTCCTTCATATCCTGAATACATCTAAATATTTCCTAATGATCTGATGATCATAATCCTCCTAATGATCTAATACTACTTCTACATCAACCCAAACTCTCAATATATAGCCAGCTAAACCATAAGTTGACCAGTCAGGCTTTTAATTACAACATAGGTCCAGTCTAATAAGAGAAACCAAAACTAATGCAAGAATGATAAAAAATTAATGTGCCTTTAGATTTAGGTCCACATGACCCAATAACATTCCCCTAACTTCTCAAGGCCCCATCTCATCACACAGAACCACACAAGAAGAAACACTCCATGTTTCACGTGAAAACTGGCAGAAAATAGGTCCCCGAGCAAAATGGTCATAAAATTTTCCTCATAATGAATTAGGGATTTTTCTCTTGAAAAATGGTATTAATTTAGGTCCTCTTAAATTAATTAAGAGAACAAAGGTTTATTCATCAAGGATCAAGGTCTCCATGATGCGCAATCAACACCAAAACTGTAGGAAAATACTGCTCCGACGACAAGGAAAACAACTCTAACTTTGAAACAGTTCATCCAATATCTCCCAAACCATGCCACCTCAAGAGCTATGAACTTAGAAATATCTTCCACATACATCAAGGAAAAAACACCTTTCATTGCACATGCTAAAGATCTCCACAGATCATCACAACCCAGAAATTCAAAAAACTGCCAAAAACAAAGTATTGTATCCCTTTGATAGGGAATTCCTCCAAGACTAAGAAAGATCTTTAGGAACCCAAAATGCTCCTACATTAGACTACCTAGATAAATAGAAAGTATTTACCATACTTTAATCTTAAGAGAATTACCTGCAATCAACTTCATCTTCACCAAAGGCTTACAATCCCTCAAGGATAAGAGAACAAATCTAAAAATCAACCATCTATGCTTCATCCATTCAAACATTAGGATCACATGAATCTCAACAATCCAATCAACATACAATTGATCACCACAACCAATCTCAACAACAAGAGTATCCAACTCCCCAACAAGTAGATCCAAAGTTAGATCCACATCAAAATGGAATCCCTCATCATCAGCATCCCATTTCTACAACTCATCACAAAACTCATTACTGTCAACCAACAATTCAAGTCCACAACCAACAAATAAGATCTACACCATAACACTGAACAAAAGAAAGTTGACAACACCACCATTACAAAGGTGTTTAGCAAAGACAAATTTTTTCCAACAAGACTTCATCAGCTCTTCAATCCACAGATTGAATTTAGGCCAAAACTGACCCAACTTCTCCATAAAGTTTCCTTCAAAGTGCAACTGCCTCTGCTCGGTGATCTGATTGCAAGATACCAGTTGCCTCCACACACTTGGTGATCTAATTTTTATCTTCACAACCTACCTCAATTCGGCAATATGTTCACTCAAGGAAATCTTCATCTCTCACATCAAATATGCTCTCCTCGGAGGCATCTTCAAATCAAGGTCCTGGTGCAAACAACCTCAACTGGTTTACACACTCAAGATCTTCAAGCTCTGATACCACTTGATGCAGGACAGGGATGGAGGATCCAATAATGGATAGTCCAAGCCTAAATTTATGAATATAACAACAACAAGCACTGCAAAATTCAACACAATAATGCTTCAAAATAGAATTTCATTCAACATGCCCGACTGTAAGGCCTTCCAGGTTTCGGCCTATTACAATGAAATAATAAAGTATCAGCAAGATCTCACAATATCCAAAAAAACACTAACTAGTTCAGATCTGCAATAGGAAGCCTTTGATAGGAACAACCAAGATAGAGTCCAAACTTGTGCTCGCAAGCCACCCAAGCAACCTGCTATTGTCCAAAGCCCGCAGGCCACTAGTTTTGCTACAAAGTCCCAGATTTGCAAATTTGCTTCTACTCTAATCTTCGATAATATCCCAACTACATCTACATCTTTGCTAATGATCTGATAATCATGATCCTCGTAATGATCTAATACTAGTTCTACATCAACCCAAACTCTCAATATATAACCAGCTAAGCCACAAGTCAGCTAGTCAGGCTTTTAATTACAATATAGGTCCAGTCCAATAAGAGAAACCAAAACTAATGCAAGAATGATAAAAAATTAATGCACCTTTAGATTTAGGTCCACAGATGACCCAATAACATGCCCCTAACTTTTCAAGGCCCCATCTCATCACACAAAACTGCGCAAGAAGAAACACTCCATGTTTCACGTGAAAACTGGAAGAAAATAGGTCCCCAAGAAAAATGGTCATAACTTTTTAATCATAATGAATTGGGGCTTGCACTCTTGGGAAATAGTAGTACTTTAGGTCCTCTTAAATTCCTTAAGAGTGAAAAGGCTGATTCATCAAGGATCAAGGTTTCCACGACACGTAATCAGCACCAAAACTGCAGGAAAATACTTCTCCGATGGGAAGGAAAATAACTCTAACTTTGAAACAGTTCATCCAATATCTCCCAAACCATGCCACCTCAAGAGTTGTGACCTTAGAAATATCTTCCACATACATCAAGGAAAAAACACCTTTTATAGCACATGCTAAAGATCTCCACAGATCATCACAACCCAGAAACTCAGAAAATTGCCAAAAACAAAGTATTATATCCCTCTGATAGGGAATTCCTCCAAGACTAAGAAAGATCTTCAGGAACCCAAAATGCTCCTGCATCACCTCCTCTTCTGAATCTTTATCATCTTTTTATCTAATAATTTTTCTTCTCTTCTTTGGTTCTGGGAGCTCGGTGGTGGCCTTTGGTTTCCTCTTTTGATAAGTGTGCGTCAGTGTAGGCCTTGTTATCTTTGCAACACCTTTCTTCAAAGGTAGTGAATTGGTTGTTTCAGACCTTGTCCTAGTCTTGGTTGAAGTATCAACTTGTTTTCCTTTAACTTTTTCAGCCTTAGGTGGCTCTTCCTGTTCATTTTCTTAGGGCTCGGTGGCCTCTTCATCTACATTCTCACCAACTGGTTCCTCTTCCTCATTTTCCTCTTCAACTGATTTCTCAATGTCTTCATCTATGACACCAAATTGTTTCTTAATAGTTTTAACCATTTTATCCTTTTTCCAGCCCATCTCTTCAACTACAAGTCCCATCTTTATCCTAGACTTGACTTCATCAAAGGTTCCAAACCATGTAGCATTTTTTTCCTTAGGCTCAGCAAGTAAAGCCTTTATTGATTTTATAGCTATATCAATATCTATCGCATAGTTCATAGGTAGTAACCAAGCTGTTCTTGTCTCTACTACTTTGATTAGGGTGGTGTCAGTATCCACCAAAAAAAAAATGTCATCTTTAAATTTCTCTACCAATTGTGCTGGTATCCTTGTTCGTTTCTCCTTTATTTCTTTAAACTTCCCAAAGTAATCTTCCATCACAGGTACATAGTTCTTATCTAAGTTCTAAATAAATTCACTAATTTGAATAATAATTGGTCAATTGATATCCCATTCTACACTACTGACTGATGGGAAAAAGTGTTACAAGTAGAAGAATGTACATACCAATAATGTGCCAAATTTGCAAGTGTTTGATCTTGCTACTCTGATAGTTCTCATGTTTTCCTCTAACTATCTCAACATCAACTCGTCTAGGTCAAGTTGTAAACCCTTTTTCACAATCTTATAGGAAATATTGACCGCTCCACATACAACACTATTCGGTCTGCTTGATTAGAAAATCTTGTATGCAATAACATATTAACCAAATCTCATTTTAGGGTCACTGATGGTATTTATTCTAAAGCCTCTACCATCCCATTCTACTCCAGTTAAATTCTCAATTTTTGTTCTTGCCAGGTGCCTTAGGGATTTTTCTTTGTCATTCATGGGATATCCGGTGACTGCATGTATAACATCCTTTGTGATATTCATTGGTTCATCTAGTCATAACTTTCCTTTATGTACATGGCTTATCACTATTCGTATCCATATAGTTTTTAATTCTTTCAAGAAATATAGGGAATTGGTTAATCCTTTTACCTCCAAGTGCTTGTGGTCATCCTTTGGCTTGCCATTAGTGCAAATCTCTTGATATTTTGATTGGAGCTCAAAGTCATCGATTTCATTAATTTTGTAGTGGATGTATGATCTAACATCTTTCATGAGTAGAACCCTAGGAGATATCAAGGAGAATGCACCCTTGTCATCGGGTTGAGCTGCAACTTCCGGATGAAGTTTGTAATGGGGCTGAATGCAAGTTGTGTTCTTGATCAAAATAACCTTCTTACTCTTTTCTTCATTAGTTTGAGTGGTTTGTGAGGATTAAGCCATCATGATTACTAAATTTAGGGCTTTCAACAAACTGGATGCAAAGATATCGATTAGTTCCAAACTTACTTGATTCAGTCTTTAATTGTTTGTAATGTGCTTAGATCTCTATGAAATGCTTGAATTCGCTCTGCTCAAATTTTTCTTTGCTTCTCTCTTAATCACTGTTTAAACAAATGAGTTCATCTCCCACTTATTTATAATCAAAAACCTTGATCGGTGCATTAAATGCTTTTTCAACTACCACTCAGTTGATAGTCAAATAGCTCAGTTGGCACTATAGATACCTCAGCTTGGTGAATACTATCAATACTCGGTTGTCTCTAACACTTTCACCAATTGGAATTTCTTACTAGGTCCAAATTTACCAACTAAACTTGTTTCAAGTTAATAACATATAATACCCTAGTGCATCTTTAATTCATACTGATTTGGTATTCACACAATAGATATAATGAATTGTTGTAAGATATAACTAATTGAAATTCAGTTCCATACTAACTTGATTTTTCTTAGGTGGAGATGGTGAAATCACCTAATCCAAAGGAAGAGGTGTCATCGACTGTTATGTTTGATCCAACATTGTCATTTGATGCTTTTCTCCATATTTGATTCCTTATCCTCATGATTTATTCAATTGTGTTCCCATTTGTATTAGTTCTTGATTCTGGTACTCAGTCTCTTTAATCTTTACTTAAATGACCAAACTTATGACAGTGCAAACATGCCATTCTAGAATTTGTCCAATTTTGAGATCTTCCTCTCTAGTGCTTTCTCATGCAATTAGCTACTATATGTCCATACCTACCACATGTTGTGCAATTAACCCAAGTGTTGTAATCCCAAGTATATGCATTACCTTGTCTTCTTGGTTAATATGTCTTGTTTTGTCCTTTTGGTTTCCAGACTTGTTTCATCTTTGTCTTGCATTCTTATGATATGTGTCCATGCATGTTGCAAGTGCGATAGTGCTTTTCCATATAATGTTTCTTAGGTGACTTATTCATCTTTGATCTACACACATGTGCTTAATGTCCATACTTATTGCAATTATAATAATAACTATCAAATTTAGGAGTGTATTTAGGAATACCTTTTACTTTGCTTCTACAAAAAATTAATGTGTGGTTTGGTTTTCCACAATGATAGCATGAGATCTTCTTTGGACTTGGATTTGCATAGGAACTCTTTTGCTCAGCTTGTTTTGATGACTCTCCCTTCTTAGTATAGCCTAAACCAGTAGTGATGTCAAGTATTCTTTGACTATTTATAAATTCATCCATTCTTTTAGTAATTTCTTCAACTTTCTTTATCATCTCATTATGTTGTTGTTGAATCTTTACTTCATTCTTCAGTCTTTCATTTTCTTATCTCAATTCATTGATGTCCTCCAATTTATTAGTAAGCTCACTATTCACTCAGTTGACTTCCTAATTCATGACAACCATTTGATTGGAGATTTTAAAATGAAGTTCGGTAAGTCTCAATATTTCAGATTCCTTTTCTTGCACCTTATCAGTCATTTGTCTTCTATCTTCAATAGCTAGATTCCTTTCTTGTTCAACTTTTCTTTCATTGTTCATGACATCAATCATTCTAACCATTTGTGTCTCTTGACTGATCTACAATGCTTTCACTTGTTCAGGAAGATGTTGATTCTTTTCAGATAGATCTGATATGGTTCCTTTAGATGCATCAAATATGCTACCGGATCCAGATCTAGATGCTTCAAATGGATCATCTATCTCTTCTTTATGATAATCATTATCATTATACCGAAATGCCATATCCTTCCTCTTGACCAATAATTCTCTTAGTTTTTTTTTGGCTTCCTTGAACTGTTCAATGTAAATCTGTATCTACATTTTCTGATTTTTAATAGTCTTGTCAAGCTTATACCCTTCCATGCTTAGATATTTTCTCTTCAGTGATTAAACTTCCTTAACAAGAGAAATAGCTCTAATACCAATTTTTGGAATTATAGAAAGGTGTGTACTAAGAGGGCAGGGATGAATCAGTACCCTTAAAAACTTTTCAAACTAATCCTTGTAAACATCTACTTCAATAACCGATTGTGTCCATTTCATTCACCATACATTCAATGACATGACTAAAATGTAAATGCATGTAAAAAAATCAATAAAACATACATGAAACTTCAATACACATGACACATGTATTTTGGTATCACATAAACCCTTGTTAGAAGGTAAAAACTGTAGTGGGGATGGAACCCACAAAGCTTCACTTCTGTAGAAATAAAGTTGCTGGTTAAGGATTAAAAATATTGATCACTTCTGGTGATCTTACCTTGTTAGGAGTAACAATAAGATCAGCTATATCTACTTGGTTAGGGGATTTTAGCAACACAATACATGTGCACACTCGGTTAAGAGATTTTGCTAAGGATGGTTAAGTCCACTTTGTTGGGAGATTTTGAGTCTTCTACAATTGTTAGAGAGTAACAATAATATATGATCTATATGAAATACAACTCAAATTCATGATATCAAATCCATTAATTACAATAATAAAATTACCTTGTTGTGATGAATGTGTCCTTTTGTACTGCTCGGTAGCCTTATATTTGTTCTATTTCTGAATACTTTGTCAAAATCCTTTAGTCAAAACCCTGTCTAATCTTCAGATATCCTTGAGTGCAGATACTTATTAATGATACATGTCAAAATGACATATTAACAATACTTATATCAAACTGATTTGACCTAATTAGGGTTTTACATTATCTTAGTAAACTTAAGATCAATGATTCATACGATTAACCTAGATCATCATTACATAGGAATCACCATTCATTAAATGATTACATCCGCAAAAAATATTCACCTCGATCTTGGTAAACCATTTTCTTGCTCGGCAAAAATTTGTTCACCTTGAACTGTGTGCCATTCCAAACTTTTATGTGTACTTTGGATTACTCGGTAAATGTTGTCTCTTGGTCTCAATATTTACTGGTGCTCGGTAATCCTATGTAATCGGTAACTTTTTTACTCGGTAACCTCTGTGCTCGGTGATTACTGCATAGTTATAACCGATTGATCTATCTTGCATTGTTTACCAATTGTATAAATGAATACTAATGAAAACACTCAATCCATTTAGGATTAGCACCGTTCTCATTGTTCTATGTATTATTGTTATTCACCGGACGTCGTCTGCTCGTGTTCACACTTCCAAGTCTACAAAATTTTGCAATATAACTAGTAATGTTGCATTTGTAACTTGTCACATTGTATCGACCATTCCTATAGTTCATTTGATTTCCTCTTGATCTGTAATTATTATTGTTTCCCAAAATCTCCTATTTTGCAAATTTGGCCAGGTTTCCAGGGTCTCTGCATTTTTCCTAATTCCCAGTCCCTGCTGTAACTTGTTTTGTTTTGCGAAGTAGATCCTTGAAGTTTTATGCTTTGCACTCTGAACCCCATGTTCTTTGATATGTCACCATGCCCCAGTCCAGATTGCATCACTTAAATCGCAATACCCAGGAAGATATTCAATTTTAAAGCTTGCAGGAAGTGCTCAGGTCACAGGGTTCCAAAAGTGTTCAGTGTCAAAAACTCTCTGTGTTTTCGACCATCGAGTGAAAACCTCAATTGTTTTAGGCCTTCTACACTTTGCACTTCTTCTTTAGCGTTGGCATTTTTTCTTAAGTGCACAACTCCAATCAGTGGGGCCCGATGAGACTTCCCAGTGAAGATTCGATGATGGTCGCATGTTCGCATGGGATCTTTTGATCCCATGCGATCATGCGACAACCATCCGATGGGCATCTTGGTGGCTCGTGGGTTTGACGTGTGAGGGAATCTGTAGGGGTGCAAGTGCACGGTTGCAATTTGGTGGTGGGCCCAGTCAGCAGTCAAGAAAACTATTTTATTTTGGTCGCATGATCGCATGCAGTCTCGGCACAACATGCGACCATGTGACAAGCGGTTTGTGGTCTAGCAGGGTGACATCAAGCGGTTGGTCGCATGATCACATGTGATCTTCTAACCGCATGCGACCATGCAACAAGACTTCTAACGGTCAACAAAGAGCTTTCAAACTTCGGTGGTGGGTCCGTGGGCAGTGATGTGTCCATTCTACAATGGTCCCGGTAGCATGTGGCCCCATAGATTCAAGATCTATGGTGGTTGCATGTTCGCATGGGATCTTCTGATCCCATGTGATCATGCAACTGCTGTGAGATCCTTTTGATGCTCCTAGCCGTTGTCGTGGGTCTGGCTGACGTGCGAGTTTCTTATTGGTCCACGCTGGGACAATTGGTATTTTTGTGGACCCGGGTGTCTATGTGGCAGTGGAGGCAGATTCTAAAAGGCTTGTCACATGATCGCATGAAGCCTTTTGGGCTCATGCGATCATGCGACCAGTGTTATTTCGAAGCGGTGCGGCCAGTTTTGGCAAGCTTTCTTCTGCAAAGGATGTTGCAAGTGCAGGTAGGTAAAAAATTGATGATTTCAGAGGTGGTTGCAGTTGGGAGAATTTGCAAAGATTTAGACAGCCATCTTTTGGTCCTTTCCAGTATCTGATCAGATTGTGAGCTTTGATGGCTTAGTGGACTTACAGGGAGGTAGATGGATCATGGCGGCCTGATTTTTATAGACTCAATACAAGGATGGGCACGCAAGGAAGACATATCTGATCGGTTTAGATATTTTCAAGATGCATTTATGATCAGAAGTGACTGGTTTAGGGTTATATTATTTTATGCAGATTTATGTAACCTTGGTTAGATTTTTGACTCCTGTCTACGTGCAGTGAGTGTTGTATATATTCTTTTTTGGAGCTTGTAGATCTTAGAGAGTTGACATTTTGTAAAAAGGAAAGTTTCTTTCCTAGAAAGCTATCTGAGACACTTTTTTCTCCTCTGGTTTTTTGCTCTTTGTAATCTCCCATTGATAATTCAGATATGGCAAAGCATTTTGTGACACTCTTGTTGTCCTCATGCCTTCTTATGTGAGTTATCTCTTATTGGATTGAAGTTTATGAATGTTGTCAATAGAAATTGGGGTTCCTGGTCCCTCTCACTTTTTGTGATTTTGTGTGTTACTGTGTCTGATCTGATTTAGATGTTTTGTGGGTATGCTACAGCCCCTAGCAGTCTTGTCTCATTCCTACACCTAGTTGCAGAGGAGGATGTTTGTTTGCAGGTCATAGGTTGAGTCTCCTGTTCAGGCCTTCCTATGAAATACTTATGCAAGCCTATCTAGTGAGTGGTGACTTATTAGACCTAATTCCTCCATTGATCTCATTCCTCTATAGTGAGATCCAAACCCTAATTTTGGTGCATCACCTAGTAGGATAGTTTGCTTTCAGTTATTTCCCTTTCATGCACTCCTTCTAACCCTTTCCCTCAAAAGATTTGCTTTCCTATTTAAGAGTGAACTAAGGTGATTATACAAGAGGAACTAGCCTAGAACCTGGAGGTTTCATCTCAGTTAGCAAAGGTCCCACAACCTTGAAATGATTCCCATGTTATACTAGGTTATCAAGACCAAGAGAGCTTGAGAAAAGGTGCAAAACTCAGTGTATAACAATTATCAATATGTCCAAAATTGTTGCATGTAAAGCATCTAACATTCCCTTTGTTAAGATTATTGTTCATCTTGCATTCATTTTATTTATGACCATAATTATTGTATTTGAAGCATTGTCTATAAAAAGATGTAGAACTTGCTCTATTTATGCATTGTGCACCCTTATGACCAAACTTATTGAAAACAAGGCATCTTCCATTGAAATTTTTACCATTAGATTTTCTTACCGAGGACCTCTTAGGATTTCCATTCTAATTGTCTAAAGATGGATTTCTTTGACCGGATCTAGAACTTTCTCCTTTCTGAAAACCAAGACCATGTGTATCACCTTTTATTCTTTGTTTTTGAAGTTGTTCATCAAGCTTTTCTAAGCTATCTTTGAATTTATCCTCGAAATCATTTGTAGTAGCAAGTTCACTCCTAAGAATATTATTTACCCTTTCAAGTTCTTGCACATTATGTCTGGATTCATCTAGATCAATTTGTAGCTACCCAAATTCACAATTCAGTCTATGAAATTCATCATGTTTGTCTTTCAAGGATTTATCAAGACTCTCCTCATTCTTCTTCCTTGTTTCAAACTCCTTATTTATCTTCATCACCATAGCTTCCATTTGATGCTTTAGGTTCTCTTTATCTTTTGCAAGCTTCTAACATTCATCTATCTTTTCCTTTAGGGCTTTAATTCATCCATATTTCCTTTCTACTTTAGCTTCTCAACAAGTTCCTTCCTCTTATCCATGGATTTTTTAATTTTCCCTTTCAGTCTCTCAATGAATTTTTTTGCTTCTTTAAGTCTCTTCTCTAATTCCATGTTATGAGCATTATATTGATCAAGATGTTCAAGTGTAACTAAGAGCTACTTCTGAACACTACTTGAAACCATTGAATCACCCATTAGGATCTTCTTCAAGTTGCTAGACTTTGTTTGAGGCACAAAGCTCAGATACCAATTGTTTCTATTAAGGAACACTAAGAGGGCGAGGGTGGGGGGGGGTGAATCAACGTTCTTTATTTTTAATTTTATTAATCTAATTTTGCAAGAAAAAAATGTAATAGAGAGTAAAGAACTAAAAAAAGAACACGCATCCACAACATCATAACACCATTAATTTAATAACGAAAACCCTATTAGGGGAAAAACCACGGTGGGGATGGAACCCACAAGATATACTCTACATAAATATATTACCAGGTGTTGAAGGATTACAAAAGGAATGCACATGCATTCAGGCACACTGCCTAAAGCTCATTTCTCAATTACAATAAGGGTTACAACCCTGAGGAAGGCTTATTGCCTTATAAAATATATGGACTACAATCCACAATTGATGAACTGGATCACAACATAAGAATATGCCAAAGCAATTCCTTTTAAGTACAATAAACTAAATCAATATGCTTAATCTATTGAATCAAACCTCTAATCACATACAATTCTCATACATAACATTCACATCTGACCAAAATAATCAAATATACCAATCTTATATATCCATTTCAATGATCATCAATTGGGCCAATCATAAGCGTATTTATAAAAATAATATAATATGTGGATAGTTGACTGAATCGCATGCAAAACATAATACAAATAAAAATTAATTCATCACACACTATCAATGAAGTTGGCCAATCATCCTTGAACTAAAAAATGAATCAACAAATTGATTTTATAGGAGCGCATAACAATTTGTTGACTTTTATCTCTACTCTTCACTATATATCATAAAATTTATACTCGAATCCTCATAAATCGATTCAATGAACTCATCAAGTTTTGCACACCTAGAATAAGATATTTTATATCTTCATTAAGATTCACTTATGTCCACTCCTCAAAAGAAAAAACTATGTATGCACACTGGACCGTTTACTAAACACAATCAACTGGACTATTTCTTCCATAATTAGCCAATTTTATCTTCAATCAATCAGTATGAACAAAATAAGTGTACCTAACATGTGGAATACATATATTTCCATCAATAACAACATCAAAGCCCTGAAGAGTAGTTTCTCTTGCAAACAACTTAACCCTGGTTAGTGTTTGTACCTCATGTTTCAATCTAGGTTATGGTAGCTCTATAAAAATAAATCTTTTGTACATATTCATGGTTCTTCTTTGGTTCTTTACAGTGGCTATGCACTGAAACTATAATTTCCTTTTGTCTTACATTAATATAATTCATTTTTCTACCTTTTTTTTCCATTTAACTATCTTTTGTGGATTTCTTGCTTGAAGTTTAGTGTTTCTTTTTTTCCTTTCTAGTTTGTGTGTCGTATCAAATGTACTCATGGATGTTGCACTATGAAAAATATTTTCCTTGCATCATCACATTAGTTCATACCTATATATGATTCATAGTGTGGTAAGATAGAGTTTAGATCTGTGTATCTAGGTGATTTATTGGTGTTATGTGCAGTTATAGGTAGAGAGATCCAAAGTTTCAATCTAGTGCATCCCCCTCTTTAAATTTCTACATATCCTTCTTCCCCTTATCCTCAAAACTTTTGAGCTAGGTGCATCCTTATTATAAGGAAGTCAACCTTATTCAGAGATTCAACCCTACATATGAAATTCCCACACTTGGAGTTTGTTTCCATATTTCACAAGGTTGCTCGGGGGTCATACCCCAAGCATGGGTGCAAACTTTTGTGACAATAATTTTTGGTACACTTGGTGGGACACATAATCAATTGTATAAGTGCACTAGTTACCGAGTTTAAATTCATAATTCATTGATAATTCGGGTGTTTTCTTAGTGCCAATAGCCTTTGGAGGCATTCCATCAAACACCATGGTGAATCTGAGTGAAAACCTATTGGTTTCAATCAATCCTAGTGCTGGCATGTACACAGACCATTTATAATCTTTTATGTTTCTTCAAGTTTTCTATGAAATTGATTATTTGAATGCCTAACCAATGAACTATTTCATATAAATGTTTATTATTCCTCCCCCCCATATAATGAAAGTAATGTTTCCCCCATACCCTTCTGTTATCAATATCAACTAGAACCTCAACTTGGTTATGGCCTAATTTCTTATGCAACATCAAACGGCCAATGTGTCCAATATATTCCCTGGTCCATCTTCCTTGTCTCCAAATTGAATTAGTGAGATCAAGTCCATGATGTTGGACTTTAAAAAGAAGATGGATGAGTTAAATATAACTGATAATTTTTTGGACCTTGAGAGGTGATGTGATAAAATTGGTAGGAAACAAGAGTTCAACTTGCACCGGGAAGAGGAGGCTTATCAAACCTATCTTTGTTGGTGTAATTAAGTATTTACTAATTACACTTTACTTAAGTTTACTTAGGATAATACATTTGCATATTAGTTGTCATTGTGACACCTAGGAGTTTGCATTTCTTTTTAGCACATGGTTAGGAGAATTTCCACTTTAGGTGTGATAGTTGTCATCACATACCTCGTTGTGTGAGATCCACCTTTAGTGCTCTTATCACATTATCATCCTCTCATTGTTGCACATGTTGCACATACTTTGATGTACAATGGAGGATGATCCACCTTTGGTGGACACATGATTCCACCTTGTGTGGGTGATATCTTAACATCTCCTTATCATGTAGTCTTATTGCATTGCCTATATATTTAGGCACTCCTACTTTGTAATCAATTCAATTAGCTATAATCAATTATTTGATTATTTTTTCTATCTCTCTTGTGCTATCTCTTGAGCTTCTAGATCTTGGCTTTTATTTTTTTGCCTTAGGCAAATTCTTACATGGTATTAGAGCCATAGGAGTTTCATTGTATAGCCTATTTTGAGAGATTTTTATTGCAGGTCAAAATTGGAGCTTGCTAGTGCAAATCAAAGGTTGGTATCACATTGAGGAGGTCCAAATACCCCCAAATTGAATTTTGTTTCATCCAAATTGGACATCTGAAGCCAAATCTAGAGCCATTTGAATTTTCAAGGTTCGGCGGCAGCGATTCAGAAAAAATAATTTCAAAGGCGATTTTCAAACAGCAATATCTCAGTCATTCGGAGTCCTTTTTTTGAGGAATTTTTTTGTTTTGGGGTATAATTTCACGATCTACATAATGGTGTAGGTGATTTATGATCTCTGTTTCTGATGTTTTCTGAAAATAAAAAATCCCAATTTTTACAACTTTAGAGGCTTCGTTTGGGCTCATATAGACACATTTTCAAGTGCTATTTTTTTTTAAAGTTCATGATTTTTTATCTACTTTCCAGATCTGGTATTAGTTTGGAAAAAATCTTAGTAGACATAGTACTTTCAAAATTTGGTCTATTTTGGCCTATTTTTGGCACTTGTAATTTGTTAGATCCTTGAGAGATCTTGTGTCTTATTTTTTTGAGTCTACTATAGCTTCATATTTTTTGTTGTAATTATCAAAATTAGAAGTCCACTTTGGTTCATTTTGGCAAGTGGCAATTGTACACACACTATATATAAAGTGCCAAAATCATCTATTTTGGGGGGGTTCTTTGGCTCATTGCATTTTGGGGGGTGCATTAATTTTTTTATCTCATTGTTTCATGTGAGAATTACATCATGGATGGTTTAATTAAGTTGACAAGATGAAACTATAAGCAATGGAGTGAATTGGTTCTTGCTCATCTTAGTGAGCATAACCTATTGTCCTATTTGTATGAGTATAGACCTAAAAGTCCTTCTTATAATTGTGACTCTTACTCAGAAGTTGTTAAGGTTATCTATTTGAATATGGATATGGATGTTATGGATTCCCTTGATGACTATGAAGATGAAACAATGAATAATCTTTGGACTATTATTTGGGAAATATATGGAGATCCACATATTCCTCCACTTCCAAATCATCCAGAACCTCTAGTTGCAGCTCCTCCTCCTATTGAGATCACATCTATTGTCTCTCTTGATGAGTCTTGTCTTCCTATAACCATTGACTCTTGTGATTCAGTGTAGCAAGATATTCCTTGTCTTCCAGTTATAGTTCCATGGGATGCCTACTTGACAGACATTGCAAGTTTGTTTGTGGAGTCCTACATTTCAGATTTGGGAGACTTCATTGATGACATTCATAATCTCTTTGTTGAGGATGATCCTTCTTCAGTTTTTGCGAGGGAGCATGCTGACCCTCATCTTCATTCTCTACTTGATCATTCTTTCGAGGGTGACATGATTGTGGATACTTTGATACAAAATTTGGAGGAGGTCTCTTTAACTTTAGAGAAGACATTTGAGTCTTTAGAAATTGGTTTTCATGAGTCTCAAACTTCACTTGAGATGTCACATTGCATGGCTCACATTGACCATACTCATGTGTTGAAGATTCCTATTCAGTTTCTTGAGACATCATACATTTTGAGTATTCTTCCTAGAGATTGGGGAGGATTCAGTGATCCACCTATGGACTTATTTCTTCCTAAGAGGAGGAACATCATTCAGTTTTCTTGGTGTAGTTTCTACATTGATCCAAGTGCATCTATCACGGGTCTACATTCTACATTGAGGGGGGGCTTTCTTGCTTCTCTTCCTACTTCATTTGAGGAGGCATCTTTGTCTTTGGAGTTTGATCCAAATTCTTACATGGATCAGTTACCATTGGTTCTTCATTTATCACCTTCTATTGAGCTTATTCCTAATTGGTTCATGGAATCTTGATCAATCAAGAGATGGAGGCCCAAAAAATGAGATATTTTGAAGAGAAAATATCAAGAAAAGTTTTTGTAGAAGAGAAATAAATGAGGCTCAAGCTTTCTCAAATGAAAGCATTTGAAGCACAAAAGGCTCCTAGACATACATTTTCCAACTTCATACATAATAAGCCTTCCGAATTAGCCTAATGACCCTTCTCCCAAGCTCATCATTTAAAATTTTAGACAACCCACTCCATCACAAGAGCCTACTACTACAATTCCTCCTCTCCTTGTGCAATAAACTTTACTCGCTCATCTCTCTATGCTTGATACTATTTCACTCTTTAAGGGTGGACCAATTGTATGGACTTCTGATGGTCCTAATATTTCATTTTGGGAGGTAAAGCAAAGACAAAGCTATCATGGGAGGAGTTGCATCCTGTTGTTCATAAACATATTGTTTATAAACCAGAGGAGGAAAAATAGGATTTGTAGAACATTGAGAAGGTTGTACCCATCCAAACCTCTCTACATATGAAGAGTGGACAAAAAGAAGAGGACCCCATCCTCTTATTCGAAGAGATTCCCTCTTTTGTTGAGGAAGAAGAAGATAATTTTTTTTTCTTGTCCATGAGGAAAAAATGCTTGCTAATGAGCCTTTACGAGAACTAGAGGACTTTCTACAAGAAAAAAGAACAAAACTAGTTGTTGTAGTAGGAAATCCTTTATGATATGGAGGATGAAAAATAAGGTCCCAAGGATAGCTTGTCCTTGAGGAAGACAAAGTTCATATGCATGGGGTTTCTCCTCAACCTATTCATATTATTGTAACAAATAAAAGGGAATCTAATGAAGAGGAAAAGTTTGTGGAAGACCTGGAAATATTTTACTCATCCATAGACATCAAGCCATATTGTCCTTCATCAAAAGATCATGAACTGGTGTAACAACATGTGGAGATCCACATCATAATAAAGACACTATATGTGGTTTGTGAGAAACATGAGGAATAGGTGCAAGAGTTCATATCTTCACAAAAGAAAGAGACACATCCAATCTAGCAAGATAATATTATTATAGAGTATAATAGTGAGGTCAATCCTAATTTCTTAGACCTAGTACGATCAAGAGGATTCCCCATAAGGAATTTATCTTTCTAAAGAATTTGAAAGTTTCCCCTCTTCATTTTTGTTTCAAAGCATGAGGGATAATATCACAAGAAGGATAAAGTATCTCTTTCTCAAAAGGACAAAGTGCCAATGTTAAATAACCTCTTTGTTCTCAGCATTGGGAAGGTATTCCAATAAGCTATGATATGCCTACCGTTCCTATTGTCCTACCTAGTTGCCCAAATATGTGAAAGGAGATATTTTAACAAGATAGTTAATGGATTTGTTTAATTTATTTTGTTGTAAATTTTTGTACATAGTAGGTTAAGTTTCTTGTTTTCCAAGAAGTGCACAAGCACAACTATCTCTTCCTGGAGATGATGAATTTTGGTCATTTGTAGGGTTGCATATTTTCTTGAGGTTATAGGTGACTAAAACTATCATGTTTTATCCTTGGTGACTCCATTCCCAATGGATTTGTTAAGGTCATTGATCATATTCTTAGTAGGAAATCATCCCCTTTGAGTCACCAAAAGTGTTGGCTATTTTTACCAACACTAGCACATCTCGGATATTTGATCTAAGTGATCTTTCATGAGATTAATTTATTTTTATCCTTCTTCCCTTAGTTCACTTTTTTTTGAATTTATATGTTGGAGGAATCATAAAGTTAGAATAAACACTTAGTCATTTCAAAGGTTTTTTTCCATCGATATTTGGCATGAGTTCCTGAACATGCATCGGGTTTTGAAGTAGTTCCTAAACCTTGTAATACTCATGACAAAAAATAAATAAGTGTAAGTTGAGAAGTGGTGGAATATTTCTAAGTTCCAAGATAGGCATAAGATCCTGACAATATAATTTGAACCAAAGAATCAACAAAACAGAGGTCATTTGACAAAATGGGTTAAGTTTAGGAGCTGTCACCAATTGTCTATGGTTCCATCACTCTTGGAAGGCCCCACAGTTGGTTCTAGAAGTGTTGTCAGAACCTAATGGAGGAAGTGGAACTTGTGAATATTGAAGAAAAAGAGTTCATATCTTGAAAAAATAAGATGGTGGGCCCCCCAAAACTCTTGTTGGAGTCTGACGGGAGTGATGCAACTTCAAAAGAAAGAAGCAACGATGGTGGATTTTGATGAGACAAGTTTCCATTTTTATGATGTGCATCTTATTGATGTAGATGGACGGTCTATGGAATATGGTGTGGTCTTATTGAATTCCATGGTAGACATGTGAATGCACATAATAATAGAGAGATGATGGTGGGTGTTGATTGAGTATTGGCTGGGATCATTGAGGGGAATCTCAACAATAAAGAAAAGGCAAAGGATTGATCATATTAATTACTCACTGCATCCAATGAAATTTTCCCCAACAAACTTTCTACTCAAGAGACGCTATTAATATTGTGTTCTTTTTGTTATTTCTTTTAGTTGTCCCATGCTCATTTATTATTGCAGATGATCTTCCAACATTTTAAATTCCAAAGAGGACATTCTTGACTACAGGGGAATTTATTCACCCCCTTTCTGTCATCTCATGAGTTTAATACTTCACACATAGATTAGATCTTTTGGTCTGATCTGATTTCTTTTGCAACCTAACCCAAGTTGGGGTTTGTACCTCATGTTTTAATTTAAGTTATGCAACTCTATAAAAAGGAATCTTTTTTTACATATTGTGGTTCTTCTCTAGTTCTTTGCAGTGGCTATGCCCTGTGACTATAAGTTCCTTTTGTCTTATATCAATAGAAATCTCTTTGCTACATTTTCTTCCCATTTAACTATCTTATGTGGATTTCTTTCCTAGTGTTGAGTGTTTCTTTTTTTCCTTTCTAGTTTGTGTGTTGTGTCGAATGTACTCATGGATGCTGCACTGTGAAAAATATTTTCCTTGCATCATCTCATTAGTTCAGACTTGTATATGAGTCCTACGGTGTAAAGATAGAGTTGAGATCTTTGTATCTGATTTCTTTATTGGTGTTATGTACAGTTATAGGCAAAAAGATCCAAAGTTTCAATCTGGTCCATCTCCCCCTTTTCCTCAAAAGTTGTAGTTTAGGTGCATCCTGACTGTAAGGAAGCCACCCTTTGAATATTTAGCCTCACATGCATAAGACCCACACTTGGAGGTTGTTTCCATGTTTCACAAGGTTTCTTGGGGTCATGCCCCAAGTATGGGTGCAAACATTTGTGACAACAGGTTTCAAGTTGATTTGATTGATAGGTTTTTATTTGGGCCCATTCTATAAGGGTTGTGATGGTGATGTTGTGTAGTTGATCTCCAAGGATAAAATAAACCTTATAACTGGTTTCAAAGGATTAAAAATATATGAATCAACATAAAACTTGATTTAATTTGGAAACTTACAATTTCTAGGCAATTTTTGGGCCATGGGGGAAATTTGGCAAGAAAAATTCTATGCAGGAACGTATAAATTTTGCATGGTTGTGTGAATCCATATGGTTTGTACATAGTTATAGGGTCCAAATCTGTATAGTTAACACATTTTTTTAGAGTTTTTGATAGAATATTTGGTATCTTCTTTCTATCAACCACATTGTTTCAAGGATCACTTTCACAGACCCCTCCCCCCTTTCAATTATTCACCCCCTTTGTTCCTAAACCCCTCTCTTGAGGATGAAAAGATGGAGGTAGTGCTGCAAACTATAAGAAAATTGACATCCTTCTCTTGAGTCTCTCACTTGGATTAGGTTTTGAATTTTTTTATTTTATCCTACTTTACTCCACACAACCTAATTAGGGTCTCAATAATAGGACCGATGTTAGCGATAAAATAGGTGAACACAAACTAAAGTAGTGAATCCCATGTAATTATTATATGTTGTATTTATATAGCCTAGAATTAGTTTTTCAAGAGAGTAAAGAGTTAGTTGGGTTTGTGAATTAAATGATTAACAAAATGCAATCAGTAGAAAACTAATTATCATAAAATAATTACATATAATGGATAGAACTTCATATATATAGATCATGGTGCGTCATTCATGTACATATTCTTTTCATCTATCTTACTATTGTCTATATCCTTGTATGCATTATTCCTTATATATCCTTATTTATGTTTCTATTCTCTTCTCACATATCTAAATGCACTTTGTTACATTACGTCTTTGTCTATACAAATATATTACGAGGAACATGCGCACCTTATATACTTCTACTTCTATAAATGACATCTTTTAAATTAGGAGCTCCCAAATTCCTTGCAATAGTTTGTGGTAGGAACTCCAACACTATTTTGGCTCTACCTTTTCCTTGCTAACACCCATTAATTGTCTTTCTTTATGATAAAGATTCAATGTCTTATAAGTTCTTGTAAGACTCTTTATTCAAATAATTAAAATACTCTTAAAAGTGATCATAGACATAAATTATTTTGACGGAATAAATAGGATTATATAAATGTTAGCATCTCTTCATTTATATAGTGAATCACAACAATATGAGTAAGCATATATCTAAGCTAGAATTTATCCTTTGGCTAAGCAAACATATTTAGGGGTATCCTATCTATCAAAGTCACCTAGGTTTTGAATTTGGCTTGAACACAACTCTAGGGGTTTGAACATTGGTGGATGACTATTCTTATCACATATAGTCACCTTCACCAATTGCTAAACCAATTGAGCTACAACCCTTTGGCATTCATGAATAATCTGGTTTCTTCCTTTTTCAAATAAAAGATGTAAAATGTTATATTTTTTAAAATATCAAATGTTAGATATATAATTGAAATATTATATAGATATGTAAGTGTTGATAGTTTAGCAATATTTTTTGTGCATTGAGAAATATTAAATATTTTTAGTGAGTGCATACAAAATTTGATGATCTAAAGATTCTTGACACGTGCAACAACATAAAAAAGGTAATAACGATAATATTTTAGTATAACCATTAGTCATCTAGGATGAGTTACAATTATAAGCAATATTTTGAATGATCATACGGATTTCTTTAAGTAGAAGCACATTTTCACACATTTTCTATGATAATAGAAAATAGAATATACTATGGTAGTGTCAAGATAATGTAATTAGGAAGATTATTTAGTTAAAATATTGCCACATCATGTATTTTCATCTAATATTTGGATACAATTTTATCATTTTTCAATGTTGTCCCTATAAAATTCATGATGTCTTGAGGCCAAATTACTAATTATAATGTATTACAAGGATATTGCACCAATTCATGCATTGTAATCATTGTTATCTTGATGGTGCTTATGATGTCTTGATACCAAATTATGGATTTCTATGTATTACAATAGCCCTTGCACTAATTCACATAATTTAATATTAATTTTTTTAATTGTGTCCATAATATTTTTTTATTCTATAAAAATATTAATAATATAATGATGTTCACAAAACTAACTATAATATCATTTTTGGATATGTTTCGTATAATGTATAGTCATGATATTCATGTTGTTAGAGTATATGTTTTTATTTATTCATTTGAATATCATGGTCAACTTTTATGCACCAATGATTTGTATTGTACACAACACATTGAAATTTTATAAAAATAATTGGATACTAGCATTTACACTAAACATTCAAATGCATTTAATAAAAGATTTAATGCATTTAGCACTATGTACAACACAAAAAATATGTTCATGATATCTTATAATTTTTAAGAATAATTCATTTAAGCATGACCTACTAGATTATTGGTATTATTAAAAATATACAAGTGCCTTGAAAATAAATTTTTACATAAGGCCTTCTTATGGTCAATATTTCTTGTATTGTTAAATATTTTGGAACCAACTGCTAGTGTTAATAAACTAAAATGCCTTTGCTACTTAGAAGATCATCAAATTTATCTTCAATTATCACATTTTGAATTTAAAAAAACTAGCAGCAAAACCTTAAAAGTATTATCATATGGTTGATAGACATAAATATCTATAGCATTATTGAACAAACATCACAAATAATACATGAAAAATCTAAAAATACATTACTAGCTCATATGGCTATAAATACTTATGTGTAACAACAATTTGATAACAACTTTAGGTGTTTTTATTAGTTGTAAATTAGTGTCAAACTAAATATAAAGAAGAATTAATGAATGCAGTGTCTTTTCAAATATACTCCAATTTTTTTAACATGAAAATAGATCACCTAAAACTTTTAAAGTTGGTGTTCATTTCTACATTTAGGTTGAACCCCAAATATCAACTAACATTATGTATAACATCTAATTACTCACAATCAAACTTAATGCACAATAGACATGTCTATAAGTGTTTGTAAAGAGAACAATTCTTAATTAAGAGGAAAATTACAAAGAAGTGCAAACTTTTTAGTAATGAAAATATTGTACATGATGTATGGTGTGAATGGTTAATACCTTATTGATCAAATTATGTAATAACTTGAAATTGATATTGCATGAAGACAATTCTCCCCCCTCTCCTTGAGAGATAAATGTGTCTACTTACATGCAAGCTTATTCTTGGTAGTTGAAGCCAAGCAAGGATGACAAAAATCTACTAAATGTCGCACTAGTGAGATCATAGTGAATGTGAGAGCCCAACGATCAATGTTTAACATGTTTTTAGCAAGAGCTAACACAACTAATTAAGACTATCAACACAAGGTACAAGTCATGTAGATCCCAAGGTGGATCCACATGATGTTTAAACTTAATGACAATTGTATAGACAATAGTAATAACTATTCTTAGTGTTCTATTGATAAGACTTGTATCAACCCATAAATTTGAAGGAAGCATAACTTGTTGGGAAATCCACAATAGTAGTGGGGCAGTTAGTTGTTCATCCTTGATATTGAAGGAGGATGTCTCCCTTGTGTGTTCTATATTTCACCATGCAACTAGCGCTCACAAGAATGTTAGCATCTATTAATTATGCATATCAACCAAATCATTTGTTGGAAACAAATGTATAGAGGATTGAAATGCAGCTTGGTCATCATTACTAAAGATTAGGGTAAGGCATAAGTAGTTCCTAGTGGAAAATTTTGGCTCTATATTTCTAATATTGACAAGAGGGCTACAAAATCCCAATTAAGATGGTTTATCACCTTGTTGAAAAAATACATCATTTAGTATAACACCTATATTAAAATTATTTCATTAAGCTTTCTCATAAGATGCTTTAGGATACATAGGAATACCTTTGATAGGTGGTAGTTGACCCAAACCACTAGTGAGGATGATGAAGCAACAATCAAAATGAATTGTATTGTTTATCATGGGAAAGGTTTCATGCAAGCAATTGCCAATGTAAGCCAATAAATCAAGCCTTATTAAACTCAATTAGTTCGAGTCTGTTAAATAAAGTACACGCTCTTATGAAACATTGCAAGTGCTTGGCCCTCAATAGGAATTCATTTCTTTTAGTGAATACAATGGACAACATCGATTGTAGGTACATTGACATTGAACTTTGCAACGCTAGTTTGGACTAGCAACAAAACCATTGATTTAGATGGGGGAGGAACTACTTGAAGTCAGTGGAATTGCTTGGGTAGAGGCAATATAGGAGTTGCCGCTTTTAAGGCTCATCTTTGTAACAAGAATAATTGATATAGTAACAAGAAAACTCAAAATCATTGATATAGTAACAAGAATAATTTTGAAATGAGATGCCATTGTTAAAACTACACACTTCTTCAATTTGTTCTTTGTGCCAATGATGTAATTGTTACAAATTAAGGAGCTACTGAGGTACCTATTCACACTTATTCTCTTATACCTACCTTCTAGGTGAGACCCGCCTCTAAAAGATAAGAAACACAATGATAATTATTTAGTAGAGAGGGTGTGGTGGAAATGAGCCTCTACATGTATTGTGAGGAATCAATCTACATCTTAAGGACTTACAAATATCCAACATATGTTAGTAGTCCCTTGGTCTGCTAGTGAAGTTAAAGGATTGAAGATGAGCCTATGAAGAATCGAGTCTTGTCGAATGCAAAACCTCGACATCCTAAAAGATGAAGTTGAAATACCCATTAGTCCTTAACTTTGAGTGAGCTAAATAGATTCCAGCCTAAAACAACTCAAATTTTATATCTCCCTCAACTCTAATGATCATAAAATTTGATCCACAACATTCAAATTCAGAAAATATATAACTGAGTCAATAGATGCTCTACAGAATGAATCTGCAATCAACACGTTGGGAAATTCGAGTCGGCCAACTGTTGCATCACGGTGAAGTTATCAGTGAGCAACACATCCCCTCTTATCTACGCTTTCTTTCACCATTATTTTCCCACATTCCACCGGCACTCCGTGAAAACAAACAAAGAGATGAATAAAAAGATCCTAAATCCCAAAAGGAGGAAACAGGTCTTCTTAGCAGATTTGCACTGTAACTTCTCAGCCGTGGATTTGAGATTTCTACCGCAAACTTCATTTTAAAGTAACAGTGAACAACTAGCAACATGTGACCTCATCGGTGGATTTTGAATCAAGATAGAAAGATGATATTACAGATACTCTTTCCTCGTGAGAAATAAAAATGGTGTCTGCAATGGCAGGTCAAATCTCAATTATAGCACTGAAACTAAGGATTGGACATTTATGGCCGGTAACTAACCCATAAAGTAGAACAGAACAGATCTCAGAAAGTGAACTATCCCACAAAGGAGAAAATACATCCACAATTACAAACCCATAAACAGAATCAGTGCGCACAATTAGAAACCCATAAACAGAATCAATGCGCACAATTAGAGATCCTTAAACAGAATAAATGTGTCTGCACATCATTTTCCGTCATGATAAAGTGGAATCATGGTTGAGTAAATTTTAAGGTTTGGGGCACTCATCCCAGGGACATGTGTGGTGAAAAATATAATTCCCTCAAAGTAAAGGGCAATTCAGCTAAACTCAACTTTCTTCTTGGGATTCTGGGAAGCTTGATTTTTTTTTGGGATACAACTTTAAGGCATTTTTTTCCCACTATGATTGCTACTTTTAGCTCTCTCCCATGCCAGGACTCTGGGCATGCTACAGCAATCAATCATCAACTCAAATAGGTGGAAAATAGCATTAGCAAAGGGATTAATTGATACCCACAAATGCATCCCCACTGCATTCATTAGCCTTCATAAGCCTTCAGGCCTAAGCATAGGCCTAACATTATATAATCAGAGCACTCTCCTGTGAATTAGTAAATTGGGATTCAGCTGAGTTAATATGTAATCAGCACAGTCTTGAGAATTAGCCTATTGGGATTCAGCTGAGTTATTATATAGTCAGCACCGTTTTTAGAATTAGCCCATTGGGATTCAGCAGAGTTTGTAGGTGTTTCTGTTTACTGGGATATAGTGCATAGGCCAAACATAGTATAATTAGCACTATCTTGAGAATTGGCCCATTAGGTTTCAGCTAAGTTATTATATAATCAGTACTGTCTTCAGAATTAGCACATTTTAATTCAGCAGAGTTTGTATGTGTTTCTGTTTTCTGGGATATAGTACATTCAAGGTCTGAAAGTAGCAACAACAATGAAGAACAGAGGGGCCACAGGACTTAACTGTTATACATTTCTTTCAATTTTATTTTTAAATTTGTTTTTGGGTGAGACTGCAATAGCACAGGATCCAGTATCTTCACCTGTGGTAATGCAGAAAAAGCATGAGATGCTGTCCCATGAAAGGCCATTAGAACTCTCACCAGATGCTGTGCGATTCTTTAGCCCTGATATGCCATCTCCATCTCAGGAATCTTCTCACCCTGATGAGCTCCATTCTGCAACAAGTAGCTCTTCAGGGGCATTGTATGGCAACAAAAGCTTTGGGGATGGTATCAGCCAAGGTGCGAAGGCAGCCATTGGGGTTTCTGTTCTATTGGTAGTTGTGTTTTCAGGTGCCAAATTGTATGTCTATACGACCAGGAGGACTGCTATCAAGAAGGGCCAATGCCATACTGCCAAGTCCCTGAATGGATTCTAAATTTCTGATTGTTCTTTTTCTCAAGATGAACTGTAATCATTTCAATGGAACATATGGTGTTTGGAACATAATAGTAAATGCTAGTTGGCCAGAGGAATTTAGGGTGTTTGATCTCTGAGTGCAAAGTTCCATTTAATCCTGAAAAAAATGACTGTTTTAAGACAATCATCACTCTGTTTATATTGTGAAGAGCATTTGTGCTGTAAAAAATATGCTGTTCTATTGCCTACTTATTCCTCAACTGAAGAGCGACTCTGGTGCTTCAGGTCTCCCCATACATTGTGGATTGTTCTCATTTATTCCATGTTAATTGTCCCTTCCGCATTATAATCACAGCTATGATTGTGCTTCTAATTGTTTTTGGTTTTGTTTCTTGCTTTTCAGATGGAGATACAAAAGTAACCCCCTTTCTCTAGTTCCTTTGGTTTACACTTTGCTTGATTTTGTAAAGTTTACAGAGACAATTAGTTGCCAATTTAAAAGGAAAAAGACCCTAATAAGCGTTTCCTGAGAGTCTAAGCACAAGGTCATAAACTTCACCAAATTTATTTAAAAAAGCAAAACAGGAATAATATATATATTGTTGATAATAAAACATAAGAGATAAAATATGATTGTAAATTCGTCACGTTGAATTTTGGTTGGAAATTTCAAATTTTCTAGACACTAAAATCTCATTTAAGAGTAATTTTGTGGTTTCAAAGAAATCATATAGAAACTCACCTATTCATTGTTATTTTCATTTTCCATTGAAAAGTAAAGGTTGCTATTTTTTTTTCATATGACCTTGAGGATTATATGATCTCATACTTCATAGTTTACTATCAAATGTAAGGATGCTTGCAATGATGCATGCATCTTTTCTTTTCTTGCACTTAAGTTAAATTCTAATATTGCTTTGAGGAGAGTCAAAGTATCAAGTAGTGTAGATTGCACTTGACATCGATTATTGATTTGTTAGCACATTATAAATGTTCAAGTGTCTAATGATGACTTGGAAATGTTTGTGTCACCTCCTCCTCCTCCTCTTCTTCTAGGAGTACTTTTATGCAAATACACACTTCAACAATTAAAAAAAACCTCAATTGTTCATGAGCAATATTCTGCCATCCATGCTAGTGTCATGCTTCTAATCCTTATCTTATTGCTTTATAATTCTCATCTTAAATCTAACTCTAATCAATAACACAAGCTATTGCAATATTTCTCGCCAACAATACAACAACAACATTTCACAAGCAACACAACATAGAGAACATTTGCATAGTATCAATACCTCAATACCAGAGTAGTAAAATATTTTGCATCACCTACACGAACATGTTAGCAGAGGGCCGACAACACAATCATCAAGTTCTTGTCACCATCAATAACACAATCATCAATGACACATATCAACAAGTTCTCAACACCACCATAATCACTCATCTCAAGGTCTCGTGCAATTGTAACAAGTAGAAGGTTGACATTAATGACAACACCAACTGCCAACAATGTGATTCCTAGTGATTTGTTGCTTGCCGTATCTTTTTGTTTCTTAGGCTCTCTTCTGATGACCCTTTGATGCAGGGGTATCTAGTCCCAACCAATATTAAGCAATAATCCAATTGATTTGCACAACTATGACTATCAATCCCCAAGGTTTACTTGTCTTTCCTCCCTCACAAGGTTACACTAAACCCTCAAATAAGGTTTCCACTTTCACTAACTTGTTCCTATTGGAATGGAAAGATAAGGGGACTGAGAGGGGAGGGGTAAATCAGTACCCTCAAAAACTTTTAACTGAATACTCAATCTGCAAATATTAGTAACTAATCTATCCAACTGAATCCATTGTTTGCAACATTCATTCAATTGACTTGTAAATGTAACGTGTATGAAAACAAACAATAATTCAATCACATAACACATATATTTTGGTTATGCAGAAACCCTTGTTAGAAGGTAAAAACTACAGTGGGGATGAAACCCACAAATTCTTCACTACTACAGATAATAAAGTATGCCGGTTAAAGCTACAAGTTGTGATCACTTTTGGTGATCTTACCTTGTTAGGAGTAACAATCAGATCGACTAGATCTACCTTGTTAAAGGATTTAAACAACACTACTTGAGTGTGTACTCGGTTAAGAGATTTTGCTAACTCTGTTACAATGATTATAAGATAACAACAAGTATCTATAAATGACAACTATACTTGGTCTGAATCAGATCTATGATATACTGAATAAATATCACCTCAATGTGTAGTAGTCTGTCCTTGGTTCTGCTCGGTAGCCTTGACTGATTCCAAATAAACTGAATCGTATCTCTGATTACTGCTCAAACTATGTCTAAATTCTGATGTCCTGAAGGTGGCTACTGCTTCAAGATCTTCTGCTTGATTTGCTTGCTTGCCTTTCTCGCCTTATGTCAAAATGACATGAATTACAAATATATAGCAAATTGCTATGATTTCCATGACTGCCATGACCTAATTAGGTTTACATCTTCTTAGGAAAAACCTAAGATCTACGGTGTGTACAAAATTAACCTAGATCTGACTATTACATAGGGATCATCATTACATTTAATGATTACATCTACAATAAATAATCCTCGATCTTGGTAAAACATTTAATGAATCTGTTGTAATCGTTTACATAGATAAATGTGCCATAACTGATTACTATGCCATTTCCTGGATCACTCGGTAAACATAGCCAATATTGCTCCATGAATATATTGGTGCTCGGTGTCCAGTGTGCTCGATATTTACTGAAGCTCTGTGCTCGGTATACTCTGATGCTCGGTAAAACTGCTCTAGTGCCCGGTTAAACCTGCTTCCATTTAGTTCTCAGTATTGCCTTATGAATACTCGGTATGAAGGCTTGTTTGTTTAATTGACTAGCATATTGTAGCTTGAAGTTCTTCTTTTTACCAATTGATCAGCATAGATAACCGACTAATCCACTTTGATACTAATGACAACATCTAATGCTCAAATAGAGATAACAATCTCCCCCATTGGCATTAGTATCAAAACTTGTAATGTATATACATTGATATATCTCTCACTATCCTTACTTCATATATATATGAAAAATTTTATTCAAAACTTGCATAACTGCCCCTCGGTGCATGCTCTCGGTATGTATGTATTACACTTAGCATATAATTATACAGTTTGGCATATACATTATATTTCTGCCTTTTTGAGATTAATGCCAAGATAAAAAATATGTACTTACATCTTGTAAAAAATGTGCTGATGGGTTTTCTTCAGAGAATCTAAGAGATTTTCCCATTCCTCTTTCAAGTTGGTGAGAGCAATATTCTCAAGATTGACTTGTGCATGCATGTCAAATATGTTCTCCAACACTAAAATTTCCGGTGTTGCAACTAAAGCTTGCACCTTGACAATATGTCGCTCAATAATTTTTAGGTGGGGAAGCAACGCTACCTGTAGCTCGGTGACTTGGTCACTTATTTTATCCTCCCGCTTCCTTAAATCTGCTCTTAACCGCCTGAGTTCTTGAACTTTGATTATATGCTTATGAAAAGCATCTAACTCTGTTAAGGAGGCATTTGCACTAGCTTAGATTTCAGTATCCATCTTTTTAATCTTTTCACTAATCTCAGCAGTGAAAATCTCCACAGTGCAAAGCTTAACTAACATTCGAATTATTGTTTGAGTAATAGATTGAACATCAGTGATTACCTCAAAAAGCTTTACCTTGTTTATTGCCACTTCCTAGTTGATCTTTTCTGCCAATTTGTCCTGTATCTTAGAATCTACCCTTTCCTCAAGTCTCTTTTCCACATCAATGTCTGGGGCATTTATTTCCTGTACAAGAGTGGCAAGCTAGTCCATAATCAGTGTGTCTTCATTTATCTGGACCTCAAGTACAACCTATTGCAAGATGTATCTTACATCTTCAATAATCTACTTGCTCTTGCATTCTTTCCTCAGCTTCTCCTGAGATGCCTTCCTTGTGCATAGCTCCCCATATTTTCTTAACTCTTCAGGGTCCAAAGTTTTTCGGTCACAGTCAAGTATTACTGTTGAGCATCATTTTTACACGAAGACAATGGCTAGGAATTTACATAAGAAAATTCCCCTCTTGGAAGACTGATGGAATCAATCTCAAGGTTCCTTTTGGCTGGGTCTCAACTGCTTGGATAGCTCAACGAAAGACAAATATGAATCTGTTAACAAGGAGGCCTTTGCTGGTTCTTCTCTCAAGGGAAACTGCAAAAAAAATTTAGGATTCCACAATATCTCTTTTTTTAATACGATTTTCAGATTTAGGATGAAAGTAATGCTAAATTAATTAATCTACTGAAAGTAACTTGCAAGGAAGGTTAGAAGATGTAGGGTAACAAGAGATTTGAATGAAATTACTGAAAAGGAAACCTAATGGACATATGCTAGCATCACACCACCATGCGAATTAAATAACCAAGAAGATGAAGAAACCCACAAAATAGAGATAAGATCATATCACAATCTTCAACTAATAGATGCAATCATCAACAGAATCAAACAAATGCAGACGTATGATAAGCCAAAACTCATCAGATCACGAAGCCACCCCAGATGTGTGCACATGTGAGACAAGTTAATCTTCAAGCACCAAAGAATAATCTTCTCAGAGATTCGTCACAACACAGCAATGCAATACTAGCAAACACCGAACTAAATGATCGCAGACATAAAATCATTAAACAATCAATTGGCTCTTTGAAATAAAGAATTAGAAAATCACACATTCAAAATTTTTGCATAGATAGCAAAAAAATCACACCATGAATGAAGCACCAACTGTATGTATTGTATTAATGATCAAATCGACCCTCATTACATCATTTTATTACAATTTATAGAGCCATGCTCTTATTTTCGCAGCTAGGGTTTGGCTGGAACTAAAACTTGAAAGTAAATCTAAACTAGAGTTGCATTAAAGAAATTACTACTAAAACTCAGCTAAACTACCCTAGCATGGAAATAAACCTTGTGCATTACAAAGCTTTTGAATAAAATATGCATTAGATAACTCAAAATGGAGTTGGAACTTGTGCATGCACTTGACACTCTTCATGTTTATGCCCTTGATCCTTGGCTCCAACTTCTCCACATGGACCTAACTGGAAGAGATCCCAAAATCATGCACAAACGATCCCAAAAAAGAAGCCTAGTTGACTGGAAAATGATCTCTGAGATAACTGGAGTTAACTTTTAGACATGAGAAAAAATGCCCAAATCCTGACAGTTGGTCCAAAAAACTCAAGCTCCAAAATTGACTAAGTGTCAGGTCTCCTCCAAAATTTTTGGACTTCGGACTTGTCGATGGCTGAAAAATCTCTAGGGTCGAAATGCCGAAAATCAGGCTTTGCAAAAATGGCTAAGTGTCAAAACTGCATTTTCTGTACACAAAATTTAGCTGGACTTGGACTAGATGCTCATTCGCTGGGGGGCACTTCTAGATGTTCTTTCTTGAATCTATCTACAACCTCTAGCAATTCATCAAAGTCAGGCATCTTAATCCCTTGAAGGACTTCTTGTTGCCTATCTCAGAAGGTGATCAATTCTTCTGCAAAGGTCTTTATTTCTTCTTCTCGAGATAGCATTTTATGAATCTCCTCCTTCTAATAGAACATTTGTTGGAGGTACTCCTTGATTTTAACTCCCCGAAATATCCCTAGGTACTGGTTGACGATGACATTTACTGAATTCATTGTTTTCTCGTCCTCTTCATCGTACAGATCTAGGTCTAGACCCTCAAAAAACTTATGCAACTCTTTGACAAAAAGCAAGCTGTTATCCCTTCTCTTATCCAACCTCTTGAGAACCTTTTCAAATATGGCTAATGCCGCTGTTATCTCTTGTATCCATTTCTCAAAATTGTCTAACTCTGAGCCCTCATATATTTTTACCAAAACTTGGAAGCACTACTTCCTTATTTCTGTCAGCTCATCCAGTACCTTTTGCCAGTTTAGGGTTGTCTCTTCCACACAGTTTTCTTTGCTCATGATCTCCACCAGTGAGGTTATTCCCATTAAAATGGCTCTAATGGGCCTTAGAATCTTCCTGAGGGATAGATTGGTGAACTGTACGAAATCCTACTTCCAGTCAGCACATGCCTATACAAAAGAATGTGGTATATCTGTATTAATCTCTCCCCTCTTTTCCAAAATTGCCTGTAATGAGGCTATGGGGTTACTAGGGTCAATGGGACCCGCTTTCTTCAAAATGAATCTTTTCATAGCTTCATTTTGCTCAACTAGAGCCTTTAGTCTTTCCTCATCCTTATCCATGAAGCCGAGAGCATGCTTCAATCCAAGGGTAGCCAAGGTCTTTCTACCTTCTCTAGTTGGTTCCCCCAAGTCCACTTCCTCCAACACATAATCACCTGGAGTGATCTCACTTGTACTGACATCCATTGTGGGAACAACCAATTGTGCCTTCCACCTACCCACTTGATTGTGTGTCACATAAGATAATGTTCTTGCTTGGGTAATTGATGCTGTTTGGTGGAAGGCTTTCCCTAATGTATCCATATCAGCCTCATCATCTGTGTATACTCTAACCCTCAGTTGTATTTCTTTTATAAACCAGGTGGGCTTTGAAAAGGAAGTTAAAGGCTCATACAGAGAAGCCAGTGCGGAAGAAGTTGTCGGGTGCTTTGTCTCCATTTATTCATTAATTTCTTCCTCCTTAGTTTCCTATTCACCCACTACCTGCTCTCCTTCATCTTTGGTCTGCTCTTCATCATCAGTTGTCTGCTGTTCATCCATCGTTTGTTCCTCTGTATCAGTTTTTTGTTTTTCCTCCTCCATTTGTGGCTCTTCTTCATCCTGTGATTGTCCTTGATCAATAGGCTCCCCTAATCCTATGTACTCTTCTCCTACTTTCTCCTCATCAACCATCTTTGCATCTTTCTCAGGCTCTTGTGAGCTTTGAGGGGCTGACTCATCTTGATCAAGAGGTGGAGTGGGAGAGAAAAAGGGAGTGGATGAAGGCATTTGAGATGGAGTTGGAAAAGGGACATGAAATGATTAAGGTTTCTAAGGCAACGGAGTGGTAGGTGGTGTTTGATACGAAAATGGAGGTGGAGTTGGATGCAGAGGTGGAGGTAGAGGTGGAATGGATGAAACCAAAGGGACCTATGCAGCTCTATCTTCCTTAGAGGTGACCCCAATAGAAGAGTCTTTATCTAGCAGTCTCCTTTTGAACCTCAGCCATCTCGACATCAACCTGCTCTTGAGGCTTTTGTTGGAAGTCCTCTCTCATGCCACCAAGAGGGCTTGTGAATTGAATAGGGACTTGTTGTTTAGACTTCTTGAAGCCATGCAATCTTGCAAAATCTGTGATGTCAAACTCATCATCACCAAAGGCATCTAGATTCACTGGTTCTTCCTGAGTAGCCCCTCCACCATCCTCTAGATTAGCGTCCATTACTTTCCTCCTTTTAATTGACACTACAGACCTTGTCCTTCTACTAAGAGGGATTTCATCTAAATCATCCTTATCTTCTTCTAGTAGGGTATCCATCTGTGTAGGCATTGAGCCTTTCTTTCTCTTGTAGACATTTCCCTTGATCACTCTAGCCGGCTTGGGTCCTATGATTTTGAACTTTTTTTTCTTTGCCGTGCTTGGAGAATCGTGGCCACTGGATGAAGGCATATATAGTGGCACAATGCTTCCTATCATTCAAGTCTTGACCTTCCTGGAATGCGTAGCCAGACCATATGCAGTGGGGCACTCATGCCTATATACCATTTCTGGCTTTAGCGGAGCAGCCTCCTTGAACCGTGGCTTCAATATCTTTTTCCCTTTCTTCTTCTTATCTCTATAAGGTTGCTTCAGGAGTTGTTTCATTTGGACTGGTTTCATCAGGAAAGGATGGGCAATCCATGACTTGGTCACCTTGACCACATGTCGGGCTCTGAACTCAATATCATCATTTTCATCCCGGTCTACCTTTGCATTCAGGATAGCCCTTGCATACACCTTGTCCATGTTGTAAATGGAATCCAAGATGTCCCTGGTAATAGTCATGGACCCTCACCTCATAGTCATCCACATAATTTGCCCAATGATCTTCATTATGAGGCTCATGGATGTAATGCCTCCCCATTATATGGTTGAATGTACCAATGGGATCAAAATGACACCTCACCAAATTGTAGGTTGGCAGTGGGAATTCATCCCATTCCTAGGTCAGAGACTTGCAAACCTTCATGTCTAGCACACAGTGGGGGCCGATGGAAATGGGAAAATCCTAGCAATGCTTCTTCTTATGCTTGATATGTTCATGGGCATCTAATAGCTGCCTTACTATTTCAGGAAGAACTACCCTATCAAAAGGGTATCTTGGAAGCTTCTTTGGTGCTAGGGTGCTTCTTGCCACCCGAATGTATGTGAAGGTTTGGAATTGTATGTAGAATGCCCCAAGGGCCTTTACTTTTGCTACTGCTTTAGCAGACAATCTCTTGGCATAATCTCCCTCAACAGAGCGTATGATGGAAAATACGAAAGCATCGTTGACAATTCTGAAATCTGGGCTGTTATGTGTGTAAAAATCTTTCCTCACCAATTGAGGATACAGTGTGAATGCCCAGGTATTCTATTCTCCTATTGCCCCAACTTTGATCAATCCTAGATAAACTGCCCTGGCGGCTAGTAGATATAGGACATAAGATGTCATGTAGAAATAAGGATCTATCTTCACTCAGACCAATTTCTCATCAAGGTTATCACTCAGAATGGAGGCCCAATCAAACCTTGCTTGCCTTTCCCTTATCTTCTAGATGAGTAGGATCATCCATGGCTCCAACTGATAAGATCTTGCCAGCCCGTATAGTCTACTGATCATTGTGATTGCAGCTTGGATATCTTCTTGCATATACCCTTTCCTCATATCAATTCTATCTAGTTTCTTTTTGGGCATGGGCTACTTTAGATATTCATTGTTTACGATGCCATGAGCCTTAGAGATATACTTGTTGTAGAATTCCATCCCTTTATTAATGCGGAAGTTGAAAAACTTGTTGAACCCTTTGGGAATTGGAAGACATCCTCAATGTTGTTCGGCCTCAGGTCCAGGACTACCTCACCAGCACTATTCTTCACCATATGCTCATCAAGTACATAGTTGTTGGCCAGTGTGTTAATCAAGTCCAATGATAAGATGGAGATTGGGTGAGCCACTATGTTCACCAAAGAGCAGTGTACCAAGGAAGTGCAGTCTTTTGATCATCCCACTAGTTGGGCACACTTTGTCAAGTAATCATTCCAACTCACATTCCCGATGTCTATGTCTGTTATGCCTGTGTGCAAGTTGGTTACCTTAGAAGGTGGATGGTACCCCTTGAATTGATATTTCATGGTTGGTGATGCTACTACCTTCTCAGCCATTTATGTAGAGGATAAGACATGGATCAGTAACACGATAGGAAGAAAACTAAAAAAAACAAGTACATTGTTAGAATTAAGTTAAAAAAGGGCTACAGAAGACATTTTCAGCCTTTCAGACTTTCGGGGGTGTGAGACCTCCGAAAGGCTGAAAAGGCCGAGAATGCGAAAAGAGGCGCCATGAATTGCTTTTGAAAAAACTCATTTTGGTCTTTTGGCAAATCGGAGGTGAGAAACCTTCATAGGCTGCAACCTCCAAAAGGCTGCAAGAGCCTTATGATGCCTGTGAAACTGTGAAATCTCTAACAAATTGGGGGAGACCAAAGCTTTGGTGAGTGACAATGCTGAAAGGCTAAAAAGGCTGAAACTTGGCACTTAGGTGATTGTGCGAAAGGTTGGCTCCTCTAGTTTCAACGTTTTGGAGGACTGGATGTTTTGATGTGTGCCAACACCGAAACACTGAAAGCTATGGAGGACTTGGTAATTTATCAAGTTGAAAACTCTACGAGCTTGAAAGTTTCAGACCTTGAAGGTTCAAAACTAGGGTTTCATAGTCAGACTAAAAAATGAGTCTGATGACGAGTTTGACCACAAACTCGCCAAGGGGATGTAAGTTGACTACCTTAGCGATCCTTGAGGCCAAAAAGGCTGACAAAGCACAAACAAAACCCTAACTCAAGGTTGAAAGCTAACAAAAAAGATAACGAAAAGAGAGGAGGAAAGACAACCTACCTCAAACAAACAATGAAGACTCGAAGATGACCAGCTAGAAGGAAACAACAAGCAAGAGGTGAGGGCGCACGAAGAAGCTCCAAAAACTGAAAAGAGGCTACGCATAAAAAGTAAGTTAAAAAAACCCACCATGCCTTATATAGGTGATCCCGATGGCTGATGTCAGTAGTCCACCGATCGACCTTTTGGCCTTTCGGGGGTGTCAGACCTTTAGAAGGCTGAAAGATCGAAAGAATGACTCCCTTTTGGGGAGTTAGACCTCCAAAAGCCCAAACCTCTGACAAGTCTGAAAAAGATGCCAGGACCGAAAATGCCAAAGGCAAAAAAGACTTCCCACTCTCCGCTTTTCAGACTTTTGCACTTTTGGGCATCTGAAAGTGCGAAAGTGCTGAAAACACTGAAAACTAACTAACAAGCAAAAACAAAGGACAACAAGCCAGAAACCAAAGATAAGAAAAAAGAAAAAGGGGGGCCCCTAAAGCCAACGGGCTAAAAAAGGGGAGCATGGTTGTGGGACCACAACAAATAGCCCCAACAAAAGAAAGGGAAATGACCCGAGTTCCCTAGAGCCACTCTGCCTCGAAGCAATCCTATCCTACAGCGAGCCAAGCACAAGATCTTTAGATTGAATAGTTTTCTCATCATCATCAAGATGAAGAACATCATAATGTCTGCATCTAGTGTGTGAGCACATGTATTTAAATTTCCCAAGGAATCCTTCACCGTAAACTCCTACTGATCATCAACTAGTCATTGCCAAATCACTGCCCACTAATTTGAAGTCAGTCGTAAGTAAATTTAACCTTGCTCTATTGCCATGTAGGAATTTATAGCCCCTATAGAGGTTGCTAAAATCACCATTCCCCAACTACAGATGAGCTTTTAATGGAAATTTTAAAACTCCTTTGGAGGGCTCTTAGACTCAATTTGCATCAGTTTTTTTTAAAACTGATTCTTTTGAGCCATTATATTCTGAATAGTTTGCCTTTGATTTCGTTCAACATCTACTACTTTGATACTTCTTGTGGTTTTTTCAGCTATCATTTCTTTTCTCATTTCCTTTTCACTTTTTTTTTGAAACTGGGGTAGCGCTTAGACTGTGCTACCGGACTTTGAGCATTCCATTGTTAATCTCATCTTTATGCATTCCTCTTTTGCTTTCTCGCTCTTTTCTTTCATTCTGTGTTCTAGTTAGGATAGGGTTCTGACTTCCAAAGCTTCCTTCGTGACCATGGGCATTTCCTAGCACTGATTGACATCCTATCATGAGAGGCTTGTGACTTAGGATCCCCCTCTTAAATGTGTGTTAGTGTTGAGGATAGTTGGTTTTGATGAACCCTTTTGAGAAGTCCAAAAAAAAAATGTCTTGCTTCCAATCGCTATATTTGGCTCACTACAAGACAAAACTATATCAAAGAATTCTGACAATGGAAAACCCTTATCTCTTGCTGAGACTACTTGAAGCGGACCACTAAAACTTGAGAAAGATGCCTACCCCCTGCAAACAAAGACCCAACAAAAAGATGCGAACAACAAGGCTGAAATACAACAAAGAAAAGACACTAAAGTACAAGAATATAAAATAATATACAAGGGGCCAGTCAAGACCCAAAGTAGTGCTTCATAAACTGGCCATTGACTGGAAAAGAGACCAACTCTCCGTCAAGAGAACTAATCTGAAAAGTATTTTCTCCTAGAATTTTAGCAATCTGGAAAGGGCCTATCCACAAATGTTGAAACTTGGTGTGGCTTCCTGGTTTTTTTTTTTCTTTATCCCACATTAAGACCAAATCAGAAATTCAAAATGATTTTATGGTTTCTCTTTTGTCAAACCATCGCTTGAGAACAACTTGGTGTTTGGCCACATGTTCTAGAGCCATAGTTCCTTTTTTCTCAAGGTCCAGTAAGTTCATCAGATGAATCTACACCTGGTCCTCACCCTTGACATATTGATCCATGAATCTCATAAAGGGGATTTTTAGGTTCATCGAAAAGATGGGTTGCAAACCATAGACAAGCTAGTAGGGAGAAGTCCCCAAAGCATTCTTAATTCTCACTCGATCCGTTCATAGAGCATATTTTAACTGAGTGTGCCAGTCTCTAGGATTATCATCCAAGAGGCGCTTGATCACTGTGGTTATGTTCTTGTTAGTTGACTTGAAAACTCCATTCCCTTGCGTGTAGTAATTGGATGAGAATTTTAGAATTACTTGGTTTTTGAAGGCCCATTGAATGAGACTTTAGATGAAAAGTAGGGGGCATTATCACATACCAAGAAAAATGGCATGCCAAACCTCATGATGATGAACTCCTCTAGGAATTTAGTGATCACCTCAATGGTACAATTCTTCATAACCCGTGCCTCTGTCCAGTGTGTACAGTAATCAGTTGTAGTCAGGATGTATTGGTGGCTTGCAGAGGATGGAGGATTGATCGTTCCCACAAAATCTAGCCCCCATTGGGTGAATGGACGTACTTCGTACATTGGCTATAGGGGCATTACTGGATGTTTCTCTCAAATAGCGCTAGTTTGGAAAACATGAAAAGAGCACAAGTGCTCATGGGTGTCTTTGAACAAAGTTGGCCAGTAATAGCTGGATCTCAGTATTTGGTCGGCTGTGGCTTATGTTGATCCATGCCCAGTACCATACTTATCATGAAATTCTGTGAGCACCCGTTAAGCTTTTGTTTGATCTAAACATCATAGGTATAACCCATCATAGTTGCATTTGTATAGCTTCCCATTTTTCAACATGTATGAACTACTCTTATTCTTTAGTGCTCTTCTTTGGGAACCATTCAATCCATTTGGGCAATAATTTTGCAACAAATAGTAGACTATGTCTTGATACCATACGTCAGTGACTATTCCTTCATTGGTGTACACCTGGCACACCAAACCTTCTTTTGTTTCTGCTATCATCCTAGTAAGACCTTGACCTCTCACCAATTTCATTGGTTGGATCTCAATGTCGAATTCCTACAATATTTCCATCCACTTCCCCCTTCATTGTCCTAGTTCATTTTGCATCAGCAAGGACTTGACCGTTGGGTCTGGAATATTAGCAATGACTTTTCTCTAAAGGATATAGTGTTTGAATTTCTCAACAACCTTAACCAAGGCAAAAGATTTCTTAACTAGATTTGGATATTTGAGCTATACATTTTTTAGGGGATAGCTCATGAAGGCTATCAACCATTCATCTTCTCCTCCTTTCTTCTATGTGAGGATTCTTGCACATGAATGTTTTGAAGCAAAGGAATAAACCTTGAATGTTATAAGATAATTAAGGCTGACAAGAACTGGGGCAGTGGCAATGGACGTTTTGATTTCTTCAAAGGCCTCCTTAGCCTGAGTGCTCCATTCAATCTTAGCATCTTTCTTCAACATATCATTTAATGGATGCACTATCTCTGCAAACCCACTGATGAATTTCCTAACGAAGTTGATTTTCCCAAAGAAGGACTTCAATTCCTTCCTGCTATTTGGAGGAACCAATTTGAGGATAGCTTTGAACCTCTTAGGGTCAATTGAGATGCATGTCTCAGATATGATGTGCCCAAGGAGTTTTCCTTGAGTCACCCCAAAGACACACTTCTTAGGATTTAATGAAATTATGTAACGTTGACACCTCCTTAGGACTTTCCCTAAGTCTTCAATGTGGTCAACATGATTCCTGGAGAAAACTATGAGATCATCCATATAAATAACAATGAATTTGTCTACCAGGCCCTTAAATGCCTCCTCCATAGCCCATTGGAACATGGCTCCCACATTGATCAGGCCAAATGGCATATGAAGGTAAGCAAATGTCACCCATTTCGTAGTGAAAGCCATTTTCTAGAGATCTTCTTCTTTCACCATGTATCATCTTAAAATGGAAGCACTTCCATGATAAGAGCATTTAGCCCTTTGAGTAAGTGGTCTGGGGTCATGTTAAGCACCTTGATTAGATCTTTGCATGTATTTGGCTTCTCCCCCCGTTCTGCTTCCCTCTGCACCTATTTTCCACTTCATTACTACATTTCTTGGCATTCTGGACTAGGGTCCTGAGGTCTTTGACCTTAAGGTCAAAGTCAACCTTGAGGGTCAAAGTTGGCCTTGAATCTAACCTAGGGCAGAGTCGACCTCATCCTTGACCCATAGTTCAAATTTCAAGTTTTTCTAATTTCTGGGTATCAGGTTTCAGAAAGATTTTTTTTTCCGCCTTCAGGTCAGCCATTTCAAGTTTCGGAATGGTAAATCCTTAAATTGAATTTAATATGGGTCCATTTATAGGGGTTAAGGATAATTGGGATTTAATTCCCTAATGTCAGCCTTCTCTAGAGGTTTGTGCCCTAGTTCACTATAAAAGGAGGCTTTCCTCTCTCATTTCAATCCATCTCTCAATCAAGTTTACATCTCATCTCAAGCAATTTCATGAGCAAGCTCTCAAGTGCAAGCAAGTGAATTCAAGCATTCAAGCAAGCCTTCAAGCATTCAAGTGTTCAAGCATTCATCAATCATGGAGATCCATTGTTAGCCATTGAAGGATTCAATCTCTTTGGAGCCCCCTTGAAGAGCCATCCTTCTACATTCATCCAAGCCTCCTCATATGCAAAGATCTATTCAAGATTGGTGTTGAAGATCAAATGCCATTGATTTGAGACATCCTACATTCATTCAAACATCCATTGGAGCATCCCTACTTGTGGATTTGAGGATTTGAATCCTCTACAAGGACTTCAACATAAGCAAGGTGAATTGTTTCATTTGCTTTGTTTATGCACATTACATTTCAATTCAATTTCAAGGCTAATTCCTAAATTGGGGTTTGACCAAGGCAAACTCTCCATACAAACAACAAAACCCTCTTTTTCTTGCAGGTGCAGGTGCAGAACTTTGGATCTAAGATTGGATTTGGATACCCTTTTTGATGAACTTTCGAGATCTACGAACAAAGTCAAAGTTGACCTTCAGAATATTAATGTAGCCTTTGACCTTTTGTCAGGATCAAAGACTACCTGCTGTCAGAAAGATAAAAGTTTTCTGGGTTTTCTTCATCTTGGCATTTTCATTCCGAAATAGGATGTAGAATTGCCCGAAACTACAGACAGACATCAAAAATTGGCATTTTCCAGATTTGCCCTATTTTGAGGTTAGTATTTGTCTTTCAATTATTTCAGATTTCAAGCACAATTCCATTATAGGGAAATATAAGGTTTTCTTCCTCTTTCATATTCTCCATAGATTGATTCGATTGTGCATTAACCTTTTGGTTGATCAATTTGGATCTCTCCTTTGGGAATTTGGATTTAGAAGTGGATCTCATATTTCCCCCATACATTCATTAATAGGATGAACACTATTTCATCTTATTAATTTTGGTGAACCTGATGTACTTACTCTCCTTTCTTTCATGGAATTGGATGCCCTATTGTGTTTTGTGGTGTTAGATTTCCTTTTATCTTTTGGTATTAGATTTCTCTTTTGTGTTAAATCTTGCATGCTAATTAGATTTTAAAAAAATACAAAAATGTTCATGCTTTATAGTTTAGTTCATTTGTATTGCATTGGTTTATGAGCTTTACTACTACTAGTCCTACTTATAACATTCCGGTTAGAAGAAGTCGTAGACTCATGGGTGCCTTTGATCCTGAATCTTCCTCTCTTTTCCTTAGGATCCCGGATGATAATTTGATTCTTCATGATTCCAATCCTACTATGGAGAAAAACTCTTCTCACTCATCTCATGATGAGGATGACGCTTTAAGAGTTCCTCCTGAACAAGTCCAAAAACTTTCAATTGAACTTGATAAAATGGGTAGTTGGCTTATTCAAGAGAACCATAATCAAGATTCTATTCAAGCTATAGAGGATCTTAAGAAAGTTCTCCATGATAGTGACCAAGGTGTTAACCTCTTGCATGGTATTACTCACCTCATGCATTCAAATGTTAAAACTTTAGCTTAAGAAGCTCAAGATTTAGGGTTGATTCCTCCTATCACTAGTGTAGAACCTCCATCTAATCCTTTACCTAGTATTCCTACCTACACTCCTTCTTTGGTGACTGTGATGGTTCCCTCTATTCCTATGAGTGTTCCTCTTGTGTCCCTTCCTACATCACAACCTTCATATCATAATGTTCCTTTTACTTATTCCAATCCACTTCCAACTGTAGTTCCTAGTGTTCCTCTAGTTGTGTCTTCTATTCCTGTAGCTTCTTACACTTTACCTAGTGTGTCTAATGTTGCTATTCCTCCTATTTCCTCTAATGATTCAACAATCATCAGTTTGGCTCAAACTGTGTCATCCTTACAACAACAACTTGCTTCCTTAACTCAAAACAAGTTTAGTATTCCTACATGTGACATGGGAAGTCCTTTTTCCTTGGATATTATTTGTACTCCTATTCCTCAGCAAGTTGATATGCCTCATCTTGAGAATTATAATGGAAAAGGAGATGCTGTTCATCATGTTAAAATATCCCAAATCCTTTGTAGTGATTATGCTCATGAGCATAGGATTTTAGCCAAACTATTTGCTAGAACCTTCTATGACAAGGCCTTACAATGGTATTGTTCCTTGCCTCCTTATTCTATTGATTCCTTTCCAAAACTTGCTAATGCCTTTATTCAACAATTTCAAAACAACATTGGCCCGCAAGTGTCTTTAACTGATTTGATGCATTGTAAACAAAGTGCTAAAGAAAAATTAACTAAATTTATTGGTAGATTTAAGCATTTGCATGCTTAGATTTCCTATCATGTTCCTGATATTGATATTCAACGTATGTTTATTTCAAATTTTCAAAAGGATATTAAAGATAAGATTCTTCTTACTAAATTTACCTCTTTTCAACAACTATGTGCAGTGCTTCATCATTATCAATTACAAGTGAGTCAATTTGAGAGCACCACTCCAATGGCTCCTGTTCCAGTTGATTAAAGTGATGTTGCTCCTAATCCAAACAAATTTAAAAAATTCAACAACTGTGTCACGATAAACAAACAAGCAAATGCAGTTGCTGATCAAGTTGTTGTTGCATCTCACAATGCCACTTCTACATCCACTTCTTTTTGATTAAATCGTACGTTTAATCCTCTTTCTGAATCTTTACATGCTATTATGAATAGGTTTTTAACTGCTAATATGATTAATTTACCTCCTATTCGACCTCTTTTACCTACTATGATTGCATCTAAATCTTTTGATCAAAATGCTTTTTGTCAATATCATTATTAGAATGGTCATGATACTGAGAAGTGTTATTCTTTAAAACATAAGGTTCAAGACTTAATTGACTCTAGTGCCTTATCTATTGATAATCTTGATGGTAGTGGGAACAAATCTGTCTCTCCTCCTAATCAAAACCTTCAAAGCTATATGAATCCTTTACCTACACATGATACTAATACCATTGCTCAGCCATTTGCTATGGAAATTGTGTATGATTCAAATATGGATGATCTCAATCATGTTGTTAATCAAGTGGAGCATGTTGGTCAATCTGTATCTCCACCTCAACCTCAGATTCAACCTCAAGTTCAATCTCAACCTCGACCAAAACCTAAGCCTAAATTGAAAACTCAACCTAAACCTCGACAAAAACCTAAGAATAAAAGACCTCGGGAAATTTTGATTACCTTTGATGACTCTGAGACTATTAAAGCTCCTGTTGGTCCCCTTTACATTTATGCTAGGATTTCTTAGAAACCTACTCATGGTTGTCTTGTTGATCCTACATCCTTAGTCAATGTTATTACTAAAGAAAATCTTTTTATGAAAATCTTACAATGCGATTCTTATGATACATCGGATGTGTGGATTCAAACTTGCAATGGTTTTCTTTATCCATCATTTGGTTCTATTACTTTACCAATTGAACTCTATGGAAAAATTGTGAACACTACCTTTGTTGTTGTTCCTACTTCTGATCAATTTCAAGTTAAGCTAGGTTTTCCTTGGTTGAATGCCATGCATACTGTTGCTTCACCTATCTAGAAGTGTCTTAAATTAATTCATGATGAAGAAGTGAAGATGGTTAATCATAGTTTATATTAACCTTCTAGGCCTAGAGATTGTGTTGCTCTTGATTTCCTTTGGCCTTCATTACCTAATTCATGTCCTCCTCGACCCGATAATCTTTTTCATTCATATCAAGCTTATAAATATCATAAGATTCTTGAATTAAGCATACCTCCTATGGATCTTAATCATGGTCTTTTGCCTACACCTTCTATACTTCCTTTAACTATGGCTTCTAGTTCTGTTAATCAAGTTCCTTCTATTAATCTTCCTAAAGAACCTGTGAAAGATCCTGTGATAGTTCCTCCTATTGCTAATAATCCTATTGATCTTCCTAAAGAACCTAAGAAGGATCATGTGATTGTTCCTCCAAGTTCTCAACCTATTTGAAATAAATAAAAACATAATCGATCTGCCAATGAACATTGTTAGAAGCATCATGCTCAAGCTAAAGCTCATAATTCTATTCTTAAAAGATCTCTACCTTCTTTGGATAAATCTATGCATGATGTGTTAGAAGAAGTTATTAATAATGATGTTAAGATGCATGATTATGATGATTCTATTCATATCTTAGATCCTATTTTGATTAATTTGGATGAAGAAGATACTCTTGATGATACTGATGATGTTAATGATGAATATGAGACTATTGACATTGACATTGATTTACCTAATATGCTTTCATCACAATTAACTCTTACACCTAGTGTCGAACATTGTGATTCTCAAGAAGATCCTAACATGTTGGATATAGTCCCTCTTATGAGTTACCCACCTTCCCTAAATGATATACAAAGAGATGGGGAGAGTAGGCATGCTTGATCGACTTGTCTTTCATGGTAGCTTTTTTGTGTGTTTGCTTGTTGTACTGTGCTTCTCCCATAATGTGTTTGCTAAATGTTATTAGATTCTGTTATACGATCCTTGTTACTCAGTTGGTGCAAGGTGATAAGGGAATTGAAAATGTTGTTCAAATTCCTCTATATGTATCTCTATTCTTCTATGCATTGTTCCATGTCATAATTGTGCTATTGTTTGTAAATGTTTCCTTGTGTAATCTGCTTGGATTCAAGACGTGGTAGCACTAATTATTTTTGGTCTCTATGTCATGGTCCAAAAATATTCTCCTTTGTATATCTTATGTGATCTTTCCTCCTTTGTAATTGTAGTTCTACTTTCTTTGGGGAATGATGTCAATTCATTTGCAATAATATCATATATATTATCTTATGATCATACTGACCCCACGATAGGTAGATCCCTTCTATGTTCTTTGTATGTTTCTGTGATATTTCCCTTGATTTGTCTTCGTCTGGGGGCATCTCGACATGGAAACATAAGCAGTGGAGTTGTTTATGTTTCCATTAAAGCCATTACTCCTGTTAAAGTGTTAGCAATGACTTTAACGTGGGGGCATACGCTCTGCTCACCTATTGCACACATGCATTTTTTGATACACACATATTATTTTTCAAGATACTTTTCTCCCTTTTTGGATTAGTAACTAATCCTTAAAGCATGGATTTATATTTTAGGATCTCTTGATCCCTCCAGTTTCAAATATATACATATATTTTGATCCCTTAAGGTCAGAGGTGTCCTTAAGACTGGATCTCTTTTGTTTTTAGTTTTATTCTTATGGAATAGAATATTCCTAAGGGTAAATCCTTGATGGGTTGACTAGTGAGTAGCCACATTCACTAGGTGGTTCAATTTCATCTTTCTAGTTGCGTCGTTTCCTTCTGTGGTTCACAATGGGACATAAGTTCTCATTGGGTGAGATAATAACACTCTTCCTTTCTCTTTCTAGAGATGTCTCTCTTATTGTGATCTGGGAGTTGATGAAAACTTGAGTCCTTGGGGGCTTAAGGTTTCTCTTTGTCCCTTGGATTAGGATAAGATTAACTTTTCATTTTGATCTCCTTTACCAAGAGTTTGCATCGAGTCCATACTCTTGCTAAAGTGGGGGCTTAATGTATCATCTTAAAATGGAAGCACTTCCATGATAAGAGCATTTAACCCTTTGAGTAAGTGGTTTGGGGTCATGTTAAGCACCTTGATCGGGTCTTTGCATGTATTTGGCTTTCCTCCCATTCTGCTTCCCTCTGCACCTATTTTTCACTTCATGACTACATTTCCTGGCATTCTGGGCTAGGGTCTCGAGGTCTTTGACCTCAAGGTCAAAGTTGACCTTGAGGTTCAAAGTTGACCTTGACTCTGACCTAGGTCAAGGTTGACCTCAACTTTGACCTAGGGTAGAGTTGACCTTGTCCTTGACCCACAGGTCAAATTTCAAGTTTTTCTAATTTTCGGGTATCGGGTTTCAGAAAGATTCTTTTTCCCACCTTCGGGTTGGCCATTTCGGATTTTGAAATGGTAAATCCTTAAATTGCATTTAATATGGGTCCATTTCTAGGGGTTAAGGTTAATTGGGATTTAATTCTCCAATGTCAGCCTTCTCTAGAGGTTTGTGCCCTAGTTCACTATAAAAGGAGGCCTTCCTCTCTCATTTCAATCCATCTCTCAATCAAGTTTACATTTCATCTCAAGAAATTTCATGAGCAAGCTCTCAAGTGCAAGCAAGTGAATTCAAGCATTAAAGAAAGCCTTCAAGCATTCAAGTGTTCAAGCATTCATCCATCAAGGAGATCCATTATTAGCCATTGAAGGATTCAATCTCTTTGGAGCCCCCTTGAAGAGCCATCCTTCTACATTCATCCAAGCCTCCTCATATGCAAAGATCTATTCAAGATTGGTGTTGAAGATAAAATGCCATTGATTTGAGACATCCTACATTCATTCAAACATCCATTGGAGCATCCCTACTTGTGGATTTGAGGATTCGAATCCTCTACAAGGACTTCAACATAAGCAAGGTGAATTGTTTCATTTTCTTTATTTATGCACATTACATTTCAATTCAATTTCAAGGTTAATTCCTAAATTGGGGTTTGACCAAGGAAAACCCCCCATACAAACAACAAAACCCTCTTTTTCTTGTAGGTGTAGGTGCAGAACTTTGGATCTGAGATTGGATTTGGATACCCTTTTCGATGAACTTTTGAGATTTGCTAACAAAGTCAAAGTTGACCTTCAGAATATTAATGTAGCCTTTCACCTTTAATCGGGGTCAAAGACTACCTACTGTTAAAAAGATAAATTTTTTTTGGGTTTTCTTCATCTCGGCATTTTCAGTCTGAAATAGGTTGCAAAATTGCCCGAAACTACACACAGACATAAAAAATTGGCTTTTTCTAAATTTGCCCTATTTTGAGGTTAGTATTTGCCTTTCAATTATTTTAGATTTCAAGCACAATTCCATTATAGGGAAATATAAGGTTTTCTTCCTCTTTCATATTCTCCATAGATTGATTTGATTGTGCATTAACCTTTTGGTTGATCAATTTGGATCTCTCCTTTGGGAATTTGGATTTAGAAGTGGATCTCATATTTCCCCCATACATTCATTAATAGGATGAACACTATTTCATCTTATTCACACCATAACTTGGTTATATTCGGAGTAGCCATCCTGGAAAGACATCATTTGGGAACCGTTAACCATTTGCAACACTTCGTCAAGGGATGGGAATGAGTAATTATCCTTTTGAGAGGACGTGTTCAAGTTTCTGAATTCTACACAAAGCCGAACCTCTCCACTTTTCTTCCTCATAGGGACAAGATTGGTGACCCAAGTTGAATGCCAGATGGGAAAAGTTATCTTGGCATCGAGCAACTTTTGCACCTCCTTTTGGATCACTGGTTCAATCACAGGGTTCACCGATCTTTATCTCTGGTGGAAAGGTTTAGCATCTGGGTTCAAAGGAATGTTGTGAATGATAACATTGCGATCATAGGTTTTCAAATCTTCATAGCACCATGCTATGATGTCTTTGTATTCAGTGAGTAGCTTGACCATCTACTTCTTTTCTTCTGGTGTGCCGACCTTACCAATGCAAACTTCTCTGGGTTTGAGTTGCAAACCCAAGTTGTAGAGCTCACAATCATCTCCACCCACTACTGGTGTTTTCCCTCTTTCTCAGGCATGTTCATCTTTATTAAAAATCCTCTCTAGAGCTACCATACCTTTCAGAATGGAGTTGGTCTTCAATTTCAAAATCCCTAAGTCATCTGACTCTTCTATTTCATCCTCTTCTTCATCAATGCTCTGCTTGTCAAAGATCCCGACATTCATGATAAATTCCAATATCTACTGATTGTCTTGAAATACCTAGAATTTTTTTATGTAGTCAGGGACAGCTGGTACAGCCACTAGTTCCATAGAGAATTTCTTTAATTTGGACTTCTCTAGCAGTTGTAAAGAGCTCACAGATACTGCCAAAGCATTGACAATAGTATTCCTTCTTCTTGGGACGTTCTGAATGTTAAAAGCTTCAAAATATTTGATTAGATCCTAGACGTGATTGCAGTAGGAGACCAATCATTTGTCAATGCAGGAATATTGGCTCTTGATCTACCGGACTATCAATTATGAGTCACCTTCCACAACTATTTCTCTCACTTTCTTCTTCTGTGCCAAGAGGAGACCCCAAACTAGAGCCTCATACTTGGCAACATTGTTCGTGTAGTAAAATTGTAGTCGGTAGGAAACATAATATGAACCCCCATGAAGGTTGACCAATTCTATCCCAACTCCTGCTCCCAGCTTGCTCTTGGAGCCATCAAACTGAAGTTTTCAAACTGAGTGATTCTTATTGAAAGATGTTTTAATGTGGGGTTTTGGAGTGACCTCTGGTGGAAGTGTCTTGATTTGGGATTCCACAGGGACTGCGGGTGATGATAGGCCTTTTGTACTTGGAACTTCCAATTTCCCTTCGTCTGAATATTCTCTTTTTGAAAGTGGAACCCACTTCATCTTTTGTTTTGCCTTGGCATCACACTAAACATCGTGACACGAAGGGAGGCAACCATAATCATAAGAGCTCCACTCCTCTTGTATAATGTGTTCAGTTGTGAGACTCTGAGGTTCCTCACTAAGGGGAGATCCATCCTCACTTGAAGGTGTCATTATATTCTTGGGAAGTTTTGATATGTCAGACATCTCACTCATTACTCGGACCATTGCCTCTTGGCAGTCCCTGGCTCATTACTCGGACCATTGCCTCTTGGCAGTCTTGGCATGTAAATTCTGAGTGGTTCATCCGATGAAGATGAAAATACCCTGGTAGCATCACTATGTTTGGGTCAATGTCTTGGCTGAGATGCCTCATGTTTTTCATTATGCCATTTATGAATTCGGTGAGAATCTCTTCCGAGATCTGGTTACTTACTGACCCTTGAACAGGGCTATTGTTTGGGTCTTCTTCTTCTTTGAGATGGAATGTAAATGCCTTGTCAAAATGATACACTTCTAGATAAGCTTGTGAGAACAAGACTTCATTCAGGGCGTTGTACTCAATTATCATGTGTTTGAGCTTGGGCTTTGCATCAATCTTAATCTGGTTATTGTGTCCTTTCCATGGAAGCCAAAGTTGGGTAAAATCCTATTGGCAATTTCGCTGAGTTGATTACATAGATGTTGTCATTATGGCAACATATGATCCACATGAAGATCACACAGGTCAAAGAGCTAGTATGATAGAGCGCATTGCAAATTTGTCTAAGTATGAGACAGTATTTTTACCAGTGAACCTGGACATAGTTTTTGTTTGCGATGTTTATTGGAGTAAGTTCAGTGCTTGTAAACTTGAACATAGACTCTATGGTGACTATTGATTAGCCATCTTAGAGTGCAAGTCAATATGACATGTACAGAATAAGTTATGATAGTTTGACTAAAGACAATGTCAAGTCAATAGGACAGAATATGAAGACATAATTAGTAAAGAGTTAAGGGATTATTTTGTTTATCAAAATAATGACATAACAATATAAAGGGATGACATCCTAGATGTTAACCCTTGGATAAATTTATTTGTATAAATGTAATTGTAATTGTAAGAAAATATATGATAGCTGTATGATGAAGTAATGAAATGTAATGAAGCAGTGATATGATGCGAAATATATGATGCATATGTAATAGTGATAGTGAAAGAGCAGCGAAGAGATATTGATGCAAGCAATATAAGGTTATGTACCTTAACCTTCTTTTGTAATCAGTGTATATTGTACATTAATTTGGTAATCACATTATGTACTGCTAACTCCTAACAGGGTTGAGGCTTCTAACAAGGCCCATAGTCCCTTAATTAGGATGGATACACTATATGTTTGTAATAGACTCCTAACATGGTCAACATCCTTAATAGGATACCTTTGATTAATGGATCTTTGTGGTTACCATCCCCACCAGGGTTTTCCCTTGGCCAGGGTTTCCTCGAGAACAAATAATGTGTTATGAGTTCTTTAGTTTTATTGCTATGCATGTTGTTTAGCTTCTTATGTTATGCATGTATAAAGATAATCTGTTATATCCATAATTATGAAAAAGATAAAGTTTGTAGGATACTGATTCACCCCCCCTCTCAATATTCCCTATTTCTAACAAGTCCACAGAGAACCATCCTCTAAAAGATTGGGTCCATTCTGTACTAAGTAGCATACCATAAGTTTCCGTGATGTCCACCATATGTATGTCAATGAAATCTTGGATTCTGGGGTTAGTTGTCAATTGTATGCATGTATCTTTCAAGACCCCAATGACTTTGACCTTGGTCTTGTCAAGTTGGATGACCACCCTATTGGTTGGTTGAGGATTCATTCCTAACTTTTGACATATGGACAATGGCATCACGTTACATGAAGCTCCTGAATCAATTAAATAGTTGTGCAAGTTCCTTCCAAATATCTTGAGGCTAAGTAGGAACGGGGTTACTTCTACCCTATCCTTGAACATAGTCAGAATTGACTCTACCACATTCACGTTGGATACATTTTTGGTATTATTTTTGTATGGGGCTGATTTGGAATGATCCAGTGATTTCAAGAAAGCTTCTCTTTGAGTGGGACAACTTTGTAGAATGTCATACATTGATATATTCATTCTAACTTTCTTTAGTTCCTCTACTACGCTATATTTTTCATTGGCCAGGACTGGATTTTTTAACATCGTAGGTTGGTGTTGTGTTGTCTGAACAATAGTGGCACTAGGTCCTCTCAGGGGCATGGGGTTATTGCTGGCCTTTGGATCAGGTGGATTCAGCTGCATACCTGGGGGAATAATGCCAATCAAAGGTTCTCTTATGCTTCTCACATTATAGGTATTTCTGTTATTGTTCTAGAAAGGATGGACCTCAAAATACTCAGACTAATTTTCTTGATTGAAAGGGAAGACAAATTCTTCCTCTGTAGTGTTATCGACAGGAGTTCTACCCGTACTTGGATCATATGAATTAAAAACCATGGCACTAAAGTGGGTCTGGGAACTTTTGAGATCCTGGGCTTGCTAGTTGTCAGACTCCCCCCTATATTCATAATCCAGTTGATGCATGTTGGGACCTTGGGTAAAGTTGACTTCCTATGAGTTGAAGAAGTTGGCATTGTCTGCAAGTATGCTACAATTATTTGGATGTGTGCTCCATGTTCTATTTTTTTGTGGTTGTCAAAACTATTTATCTTGAGAACCATTCCCATAACCTCCACCATTGTTATTATTGTTGTTGTTGTAGTTTCCATAATTATGATTTTGATTTTGGGACTAGGTATTTAGGACATCCGCTGGGCGTTGGTAGTTCCTTGGGTTTGAAGATGGGTTGAGCTTCATTCGGGTAATCTCTTTGATCAACTGGGATAGTGTCTTCTTCATGGCATCTAACTCATTCACTAGAGCCTAATCTAGTTTATTTGGGATAGTAGTCTTTTGTTCAGACATGGAAGCCCTATGTGTATCACACCCTGGGTATGTGATGGCTAGTGGTGGGGCAACAACATATGGAGCTGACACCAGATTGATCCTTGGGGCATGTTGTACTAGAATTTGATTATTTTCTATGAACAGACCAGTCATGACAGTGTTCCCTAATGTTGGTGGAATACCATAATTTCAACCCGCCTATGAGTCTATTTGTTGGGTGAACATGATGGTTTCATTACATACTTTTTCTAAAGTATCTATGTCCCTTGGGGGCAGACTTTTCAAAAATATGTATGTTAATGGGTATAAGGCTCACAGGTACACTTGTATGGTAGCCCCAACTGGTATGGTATATGGAGCCTCAAGTTTCTGGTACATCTTATGAAAATAATGATTGAACATGGCAATTGATTCATTGAGGTCCTTCCTCACTGAGATGAGTTGGTGATGGATAGTTGCCAGATCCACATATAATTTGAACTGATTAAGGAATTTCATCTCAAATTCATTCCATGTGGCAATAGATCCATGTGGCAAGTTGAGATAATAATTATATGAACATTCCCCTAGTGTGTAGGGGAAAAGATGACATGTGACATCTTGATGAGCAATCTCCTTACGGTTGCACAATTCCTTGAATGCACAGACGTGTTCTTCCACCGTCTTGGATTCTCCATAGATGAAACGTGGGTAGAATTTCTTAGGATTATTGGGAAGTTGATGAAGCTATCCTTGTATGTCCAATGGATATCTTTGAGCATTCATGAAAAATTCCATTAGAGCTGGTGGTGGAGGAGCAACAGGTGGGGCAACATTGGTGGGAAATGGAGGAAGATTCAGATGATCTGAAGTACCCTCTCTACGCTTTGTTTTGTTGCTGTGAGGTCTGCAAAACTCTATAAGTTCAAGGAACTCCCCTTTGTTGGGTGAAGATCTAAGGACTCGTTGAAACCTCTTAGGAGAGAATGATCCAATATTCTAGGGTGTTCCTTTTGAGGGCCCTCCTTCTAGCACCACTTCTATTGAACGTCATTTTTACACAAAGACAATAGCTAGGAATTTACGTAAGCAAATTACCCTCTTGGAAGACTGATGAAATCAATCTCAAGGTTCCTTCTAGCTTGGTCTCAACTGCTTGGATAGCTCAATGAAAGAAAAATATGAATCTATTAACAAGGAGGCCTTTGCTAGTTCTTCTCTCAAGGGAAACTACAGAACAAACTTTAAGATTCCATAATAGCTCTTTTTTTTAATATGATTTTTCAGATTTAGGATGAAAGCAATGCTAAATTAATTAATCTACTGAAAGTAACTTGCAAGGAAGGTTAAAAGATGTAGGGTAACAAGAGATTTTAATGAAATTACTGAAAAGGAAACGTAATGGACATATGCTAGCATCACACCACCATGCAAAAAAAATAACCAAGAAGATGAAGAAACCCACATAATAGAGATCATATCATATCACAATCTTCAGCTAAATGGATGCAATCATCAACTGAATCAAACAAATGCAGATGTATGATAAGCCAAAACTCATCAGATCACGAAGCCACCCCAGATGTGTGTACACATGAGACAAGTTAATCTTCAAGCACCAAAGAATAATCTTCTCAGAGATTCGTCACAACACAGCAATGCAATACTAGCAAACACCGAACTAAATGATCACATAATTAAAATCATCAAACAATTAATTGGCTCTTTGAAATAAAGAATGAGAAAATCACACATTCACAAATTTCCCATAGATAGCAGAAAAATCACACCATGAATGAAGCACCAACTGTATGTATTGTATTAATGATCAAATTGACCCTCATTACATGATTTTATTATAATTTATAGAGCCATGCTCTTATTTTTGCAGCTAGGGTTTGGCTACAACTAAAAATTGAAAGTAAATCTAAACTAAAGATTGCATTAAAGAAATTACTGCTAAACTACCCTAGCACGACAATAAACCTTGTGCATTACAATGCTTTTGAATAAAATATGCATTAGATAACTCAAAATGGAGCTGGAAATCATGCATGCACTTGACAATCTTCATGTTTCCACCCTTGATCCTTGGGTCTAGCTTCTCCACATCGACCTAACTAGAAGAGATCCCAAAATCATGCACAAACAATCCCAAAAAAGAAGCCTAGTTGATTGGAAAATGATCTTTGAGATAACTGGAGTTAACTTTCAGATGTGATAAAAAATGCCCAAATCTTGACAGTTGGCTCGAAAAAATCAAGCTCCAAAATTGACTAAGTGTCAGGTCTGCTTCTCCAAAATTTTTGAACTTCGAACTTGTCAGTGGCTGAAAAATCTCTAGGGTCAAAATGTCGAAAATCAGGCTCTGCAAAAATGGCTAAGTGTCAAAACTGCATTTTCTGTACACAAAATTTGGTTGGACTTGGACTAGATGCTCATTGGCTGGGGGGAACTTCTGGATGTGCTTTCTTGAATCTACCTAAAACCTCCATCACTTCATCAAAGTCAGGCATCTTAATCCCTTCAAGGACTTCTTGCTGCCTATCTCGAAAGGTGATCGATTCTTCTACAAAGGTCTTTATTTCTTCTTCTCGAGATAGCATTTTATGAATCTCCTCCTTCTAATAAAACATTTGTTGGAGGTCATCCTTGGTTTTAACTACCCAAAATATCCCTAGGTATTGGTTGACGATGACATTTACTGAATTCATTTTTTTCTCATCCTCTTCATCATACAGATCTAGGTCTAGACCCTCAAAAAACTTATGAAACTCTTTGACAAAAAGCAAGCTATTATCCCTTATCTTATCCAACCTCTGGAGAACCTTTTCAAATATGGATAATGCCACCATTATATCTTGGATCCATTGCTACAAACTATCTAACTTTGAGCCCTCATATACTTTTACCAAAACTTGGAAGTGTTGCTTCCTTATTTCTATCAACTCATCCAGTACCTTTTGCCAGTTTAGGATTGTCTCTTCCACACAATTTTCTTCACTCATGATCTCCACCAATGAGGTTATTCCTATTAAAATGGCTCTAAGGGGCCTTAGAATCTTCTTGAGGGATAGATTGGTGAATTGTTCAAAATCCTGCTTCCAGTAAGCACATGCATGTACAAAAGAATGTTGTATATCTCTATTAATCTCTCCCCTCTTTTCAAAAATTTCGTATAATGAGGCCTCAGGGTTACTAGGGTCAATAGGACCCACTGTCTTCAAAATGAATCTTTTCATAGCTTGATTCTGCTCTACCAGGGCCTTTATTCTTTCCTCATCCTCATCCATGAAGCTGAGAGAATGGTTCAATCCAATGGTAGGTAAGGTCTTGCTACCTTCTCTGGTTTGTTCCCCCAAGTCCATTTCCTCCAACACATAATCATCTAGAGTGATCTCACTCATACTGACATCCATTGTGGGAAAAACCAACTATGCCTTCCACCTACCCGCTTGATCTTGTGTCACATAAGATAATTTTCTTGCTCAGGTAATTGATGTTGTTTGGTGGAAGGCTTGCTCTAATGTAGCCATATCAGCCTCATCATCTGTGTATACTCTGACACTCAACTGTATTTCTTTTATAAACCAAGTGGGCTTTGAAAAGGAAGTTAAAGGCTCATATGGTGTAGCCAGTGTAGAAGAAGTCATTAGGTGCTCTATCTCCATTTCTTCATTACTTTCTTCCTCCTTGTTAGTTTGTTGTTCACCCACTACCTACTCTCCTTCATCTTGGGTCCGCTCTTCATCATCAGCTATCTACTGTTCATCTACCATTTGTTCCTCTCTATCATTTTGATTTTTTTCCTCCTCCATGTGTGGCTCTTCTTCAGCCTGTGATTCTCCTTGATCAATGGGCTCCTTTGATCCTGCATACTCTTCTCCTACTTTCTCCTCATCAGCCGCCTTTTCATCTTTCTCAGGCTCTTATGAGATTTGAGGGGTTTACTCATCTTGATCCAGAGGTGGAGTGGAAGCAAGAAAGGGAGTGGATGAAGGCATTTGAGGCTTAGTTGGCAAAGGGACATGAGATGATGAAGGTTGTTGAGGCAACATAGTGGTTTGTACTAGAGGGAGAAGTGGAGTGGTAGGTGGTGTTTGATGCAGAAATGGAGGTGGTGTTGGATGCAGAGGTGGAGGTGGAGGTGGAATGGATGAAACCAAAGGGAATTATGTAGTTGTATCTTCCTCAAAGGTGACCCCAATAGAAGAGTCTTTATCTGGCTATGCAGTCTCCTTTTGAACCTTAGCCATCTCGACATCAACCTGCTCTTGAGGCTTTTGTTGGACATCCTCTCTCATGCCACCAAGAGGGCTTGTGTACTAAATAGGGACTTGTTTTTTGGACTCCTTGAAGCCATGCAATCCTGCAAAATCTCTTATGTTAAACTCATCATCACCAAGGGCATCCAGATTCACCAGTTCTTCCTGAGTAGCCCCTCCAACATCCTCTAGATTGTCATCCATTACTTTGCTACTTTTAATTGACCCTATGGACCTTTTCCTTCTACTAAGAGGGATGTCATCCAACTCATCCTTGTCTTCTTCTAGTAGGGTATCCATCTATGTAGGTGTTGAGCCTTTCTTTCTCTTATAGACATTTCCCTTGATCACTCTAGCCAGCTTGGGTCCTATGATTTTGAACTTTGTTTTCTTTTCTGTGCTTGGAGAATTGTGGCCACTAGATGAAGGCATATCTAGTGGCACAATGCTTCCTATCATTCTTGTCTTGAATTTCCTGGAATGCATAGCTAGACCATATATGGTGGGGTGCTCATGCCTATATACTATTTCTAGCTTTAGCAGAGCAATCTCCTTGAATTGTGGCTTCAATATCTTTTCCCCTTTCTTCTTCTTATCTCTACAAGGTTTCTCTGAGAGTTATTTCATTGGGACTAGTTTCATCAGGAAATGACAGGCAATCCATGACTTGGTCACCTTGACCTCATGTCAGGCTCTGAACTCAATATCATCATTTTTATCCTGGTCTAGCTCTACATTCAAGATAGCCCTTGCATACACCTTGTTTGTGTTGTAAATGGAATCCAAGATGTCCTTGAAATCAGTCTCTTTCACCCTTTGAGGGATTCCTAAAGAAAGAGTGGTCTGCACCAGCTCCAAACTTATCCAGCAATAGTCACAGACCCTCACCTCATAGTCATCCACATAGTTTTCCCAATGATCTTCAATATGAGGCTCATGGATGTAATGCATCCACATTATATGGCTGAATGTACCAATGGGATCAAAATGAGGCATCACCAAATTGTAGGTTGGCAATGGGAATTCATCCTATTCCCAGGTCAGAGACTTGTAGACCTTCATGTCTGGCAAGCAGTGGGGGCCGATGGAAATGGGAAATTCCCAGCAATGCTTCTTCTTATTCTTGATATGTTCATGGGCATTTGATAGCTGCCTCACTATTTCAAGAAGAACTACCCTATCGAAAGGGTATCTTGGAAGCTTCTTTGGTACCACTTTGCTTCCTACCACCTGAATGTATGTGAAGGTTCAGAATTTTATGTAGAATGTCCCAAGGCCCTTTACTTTTGCTACTACTTCACCGGATAATCTCTTGGCATAATATCCCTCAATGGAGTGTATGATGGAAAATATGAAAGCATCATTGACAATTCTGAAATTAGGGCTATTATGTGTGTAAAAATATTTCTTCACCAATTGAGGATACAGTGTGAATGGTTAGGTGTTATGTTCTCCTATTGCCCCAACTTTGATCAATCCTAGATAAACTGCCCTAGCGGCTAGCAGATACATGACATAATATGTCATGTAGAAATGAGGATCTGTCTTCACTTGGACCAACTTCTCATCAAGGTTATCACTCAGAATGGAGGCTCAATCAAACCTTTCTTGCCTTTCCATTATCTTCTGGATGAGTAGGATCATCCATGGCTCCAATTGAGAAGATCTCGCTAGCTCGTACACTCTGCTAATCATTGTGATTGTAGCTTGGATATCTTCTTGCATATACCCCCTCCTCATATCAATTCTGTCTAGTTTGTTTTTGGGCATGGGCTACATCAGATATTCATTGTTTACGATGTTGTGAGCCTTAGAGATATCCTTATTGTAGAATTCCATCCCTTTATTAATGTGGAAGTTGAAAAACTTGTCGACCCCTTTGGGAAGGTGGAAGACATCCTCAATGTTGTCTGGCCTCAGGTCCAGGACTACCTCACCAACATTGTTCTTCACCATATGCTCATCAGATACATAGTGGTTGGCCAGTGTGTTAATCAAGTCTGATGATAGGATGGAGACTGGATGAACTACTGCATTCACCAAAGAGTAGTGTACTAGGGAAGTGCAGTCTTCTAATGATCCCACCAGTTGGCCACACTTTGTCAAGTAATCATTCTGACTCACATTCCTGATGTTTGTGTTTGTTATGCCCACATACAAGTTGGTTACCTTAGAAGGTGGATGGTATCCCTTGAATTAATAATTCATGGCAGGTGATGCTACTACCTTCTTGGCCATTTTTGAAAAGAGGACAAGACATGGATCAATAACATGATAGGAAGAAAACCTACAAAAATAAGCACATTATCAGAATTAAGTTCAAAAAGGGCCACATAAGACATTTTTTCCCTTTTGAACTTTCGGGGGTGTGAGACCTTCAAAAAGCCAAAAAGGTTGAGAATGAGAAAAAAGGTGACATGAATTGCTTTTGAAAAAACTCCTTTTGGTCTTTTGGCAAATCAGAGGTGAGAAACCTTCACAGGCCGCAACCTCTGAAAGGCTGAAAGAGCCTTATGATGCCTATGAAATTGTGAAATCTCTGGAAAACTGGGGGAGACCAAACCTTTGGTGAGGGACAAGGCCAAAAGGCCAAAAAGGATGAAACTTGGCACTTAGGTGATTGTGTGAAAGGTTGGGTCCTCTAGTTTTGATGTTTCAGAGGACTGGATGTTTCGGTGTGTGCCAAAACTGAAACACTAAAAGTTGTGGAGGACTTGATAATTTATGAAGTTGAAAACTTTGCGAGCTCAAAAGTTTGAGACCTTGAAGGTCTGAAACTAGGGTTTCACAATCAGACTAAAAAATCAGTCCAATGACAAGTTTGAGCACAAACTCACCAAGGGGATGTAAGGCAACTACCTTGGTGATCCATGAGGCCAAAAAGGTTGACCAAAATAAGCTAGACCTAAGGGATAGGCCAAAAAGGCCGATAAACCACAAACAAAACCCTAACTCAAGGCCGAAAGCTAACAAAAAAGACAATGAAAAGAGAGGAGGAAAGACAACCAACCTCAAACAAACAATGAAGACTTGAAGATGACCAGCTAGAAGGAAAAAACAAGCAAGAGGTGAGAGTGCATGAAGAAGCTCCAAAAAATGAAAAGAGGCTACGCATAAAAAGTAAGTTTGAAAAACCCACCATGCCTTATATAGGTGATCCTGATAGCTGATGTCAGTAGCCCACTGATTGACCTTTCAGGGGTGTTAGACCTTCGGAAGGCTAAGAGACCAAAAGGCTGACTTCCTTTTAGGTAGTTGGACCTCCGAAAGCCTGGACCTCTGACAAGTCTGAAAAAGATGCCAGGACCAAAAACACCGAAGGAAAAAAGGACTTCCCACTCTCCTCTTTTCAAACTTTCGCACTTTCAGGTGTCTGAAAGTATGAAAGTGTGACAAGGCCGAAAACACCAAAAACTAACTAACAAGAAAAAACAAAGGACGACAAGCTAGAAATCAAAGACAAGAAAAAAGAAAAAGGAGGGCCCCTAAAGCCAACGGGCTGAAAAATTGGAGCGTGGTTGTGGGACCACAACAAATACAATGACTTTATCTAGTGTGACAGGCCCGTTTCCATACTTTTTCTTCTTCTTTTTAGGCTCTTGTGGAGAAATATTAACAAAAGGAATAATATCCTGTACCTCAACACTCGACATTTCTTTCCTGGTAGACACATTATCTTGCTTCTTTTTCTCCTCGGTAACCTGTGTGTCGAGGGAGCTTCAGATGTAGTTTGTAGTGGTGTGGTCTTCATAGGTTTAGGGTCATCTTGGCCCTATGTCTCTGCCTCTTTTTCTTTAGGGTCTTCTATCTCTGCAGGTGTTCTTGTCCCTTGTTCCCCTGATATTTCCTTTGGTTTCTCAAGGAATGAGCCTTTGAGTTCCTCCATAGAAATAAGTTTAGCTACTTCGATCAGGATAGGAAGATCACCCAATATAGAGCTTATTGTTGGCTCAGTAGTGGTTCCCTCATCTTGTGTTTTGTCTCTAGTAATAGTGACATCCTCATCATCTTTAATGTCATCAGGATCACCATTTGTGATCTCCTCAATGAGTACATCAAGTGCATTATTATTGATCCCTTGGATTTCAACTTGATCTAGTGCATCCTGAGTTAAGCTCATCTCCTTAGTGACATCTATTGTATTAGGTACCTCGGTATTTGATATATTAATTCTCTATTTTGGTGCTAGATTTACATCATCATTATGAATTCCCTTACCTTTTCTCTTTAGTTTCTTCTCAGGAATAGTGGCTAAGGCCATCTTTTCTGACTCTTCTTGGGCTTGTACAATTGAAGTCTAGATGAGTTGACTATTCTCATCTATGTCTGCCAGATTTTCATCAAGTATCTATAGTGCCTAGTTCTTTACTCAAAATCTCTTTGCATACTTATAAATTCATCAATTTCAGGAATTGTCAATGTAGGCATTTCCAAAACTAGGGATTGTTCCCTCATTCTCTTCTCAGTATTCAAGGCATAGGACCACTTTTGTGAAATTCTTTTTTCTAATGCCTTGGGTAAGTATTTGGAAAATTCTATCGGTACTCTCTTGAATCTAATCATCATTTGGATGATAGCCTCTTCAATTTTATTCTGGTCCTTAGTTGACAAGTGCTCAAACCGACTAATTTCAAGATCACTTAATCCTCCATTTTCAATTATCTCTTCAGCTACCTCATAAATTGAATGAATCTTATTTAAAGTAACTTTAAACTGATCATTATCATCTTTTCATCTAATTAGCTTTCTTCTTTTCTTAGGGGCCTCAGTAGTAGATTTAGTACCTCTCTTTTTGTATGTCTTCATCGGTATTTTTGCAATTGGCCTTGATATTTTCACAACTCCTTTCTTCGGTGGAGGTGAAGCTATAGTTGTTGAATGTGTATGTGCCCTTGTATGCACTTGTAACTACTTCTTCTTTGGAGTGGGGGATGGAGAAATTGGTGTAGAATCTACATCATTATCTGACTCAGTTTCTTCATTGTCTTGAGGTTTCTTACAAAGAAGTAACCGACCTTTGGTTGCTACCTCAATCGGTGTACTCTCAGATGATCCAACATCATCACCAAATTTATTTACTATATTTTTCATCATTTTCTTTGAGTTATTTGTTATTTTATTGATAACTAGGCCTGTTTTAATTCTTGACTTGGTCTTTGCATAGGTTCCAAACCTTTCTGTATTAACATCCTTAGGTACAACCAATAAAGATTTTATTGATTTGGAAGCAAAATCAATGTCCATTTCATATCCCATGAGGGCTAACCATTTTTTCCTAGGCTCTACAACCTTAATCAATGTGTGATCAGTGTCAACTAGAAAACATATTTCCTTCTCATAATCTTCTACTAGTTGCCTTGGAATTCTGCTCTGAGAATTCATTCTGCCTTTGAATTGCTCAAAGTAATTATCTAAAATACTGTTAATATTATTTCCCAAGCCCTTAATCAAATCTAAAATTTGAACTATAACTGGCTTTTTGGTTGGCCATTCTATATTACCAACTGATGCAAAGAATATTTATACATAAAAAAATATGCAAACTAGCAAGGATCCAAACTTACATGTGTTAGACTTCACTGACCGGATTATCTTCATGTTCTCTTCAATCTTCTTCAAAAGAAGCTCAGCGAGGTCCAACTGAAAACCTTTCTTGACCATTTTGAATGCTATGTCAATGACTCCACATGGCACACTATTCAATCTACTCAACTGATAAATCTTAGAACTGATGACATGAGCTGCAAATTTTACCTCTAGGTCTGTGATTATGTTAATCTTCATAGCTCGGTCATCCCACTTGGCTCCCGTGTTCTTCTTAATTTCTGCTCTTGATGCAATGTGAAGTGATTTTGTCTTGTCACTGGTAGGATACCCGGTGATAGCATGAATCATATTATTAGTTATTTTGATGGGCTCATCCAACCAAAAATTTCCATCATGGAACATACTGAGAACAACCCTAATCCATTTTCTCTTGAAGTCTTTTAGAAAATTTAGGGCATTCACCAGATGTATTACTTCCAATTTCTTATAATCGGATTTCAGTTTTCCATATTCTCCACATAGCTTATGATAAGCTGCATACATATCAAAATCTCTAATTTCTCCTATCCCGTCATGAGTGCATGAGCGTACGTCCTCAACCAGTAAAACCCTAGGTGGTATGCTTGAGAAAGATCCCATTTGATCAATTTGTGATGCAACTTCAGGATGAAGTTTGTATTGGGGTTCAATACATGTTGTAGAAACAATAAGATTGACTTCTTCCTCCTCTACAAACTTAGACTTGTTCACCTTTTATGCAGATGCCATAATTTCTTAGTATAGGGTTTCGGTAAGTACAAGTATGAACAACTTGGTGATAACAGTACTTACACAAAAATGTTGACAAAATCACTCAGAAGAATTTGATACCATGCTCAAATACTCTGAAAATCCTTTTCTTGAAATCACTCTGGAAACTCTTTGCTCATTGTAAACGTTGGAGAAAAAATGAACTAAGTTCATCGCATATTTATAAATTTTTCAAATTCCCGCACAAACCTTTTTGCAATAAATGCTCAACCTACCCACAGCTCGATGACAAATGTCAAACTTGGTGAGTACCACAAAATACCAATAACTTGGTTAACATATAACTTTTCACTTGGTTAATAGTGATACTTGGTTAACCTTGTATAATAGTCACCAACATGTAACTTCTTACTCGGTCTAGCATATACCGATTGTAAACTCTTTAAACTCCAAAACTTGTAAAACCATAATGCATCTCAATTCATGCAGATTTGGTATGTGCACATATAATATAAGGAACTATATGAAAAATGTGATCATCTTGAAGTATCAGCTCCATACATACCTTTTTCAGCTTAGGTGGAGGTGCCGATGTCACCCAATCCAATGGACAAGGTTTCACCGATGACATTTCTTGACTCAACATTATCATTTGACACCTTTCTTCACATAGTGTTTCTTATTCTCATGATATATGCAATTGTATTGCCATTTTCAAAAACTTGTGCTTCTAGTGCTCGGTCTCTGCAATCTTTACTTAGGTGACTAACTTTGTGATAGTGTAAACATGCCATACCAGTCCTTGTTCAGCTTCAATATTTTCTAGCTCATCTCTTCCTCATGAAATTAGCTACAATATGTCCATACCTTCCACATAATGTGAAATTAACCCATGTGTTATAATCCCAAGTGTAAGCATTACCTTGTCTTCTCGGTTGATAGGATTTATTCTATCCTTTCGACATCCAGACTTGCTTCATCTTTGTTCTGCATTCTTGTGAGGTGTGTCCATGCATGTTGCAAGTGTGATAGTTTTTCTCCATGTAGGGTTTGTTAGGAGTCCTATTCAACTTCGATCTACATTCATATGCTTGATGTCCAAAATTGTTACAATTATAACAATGACCATTAAACTTAGGAGTGGTTTTAGGTTTACCTTGTGCTTTACTCCTGCAAACATTTGAAGTGTGGCCCGATTTACCACAGTGATAGCATGTCAATGTATTAGGTCTCTGATTCTAGTTGTTATTCATATGTTCATCTTGCTTAGAGGATTCTCCTCGCTCAGTGTAGCCTAATCCAGTAGTACTTCCAAGTCCTCTTTGACTAATCAGAAAATCATCAATTTTCTTAGAACTATCTTCAGCCTTTTTCATCATCTCATTATGTTGTTTCTGCATCTTCACTTTATTTCTTAGTTTTTCATTTTCTTCCCTGAGTACTCCAATGTCTTCAACTTTCCTTGATAACTCATTATTCACTCGGTTGATCTCCTAGTTGACAATAATCATCTGATTGGATTTTTCAAAGTGATGCTTGGTAAGTCTCAATATCTCAATTTCCTTCACTTGTAGTTGTTCATTGATTTGTCTTTTGTCTTCAACAACCAAATTTCTCTCTTGTTCAGCTTATCTAGCATTGTTCATCACATCAATCATTCTTACCATTTGTGTTTCTTGACCGATCTACAGGGCTTTCACTTGTTCATTCAAATGTAGATTTTTCTTAGATAAATAAGAATTTACACTTTTAGAACTGTCAGATACACCCCCTGAATAGGATCCAACATTCTAAAATAGATCATCAATATCTGTTTCATGATAGTTAGTCTCACATTCCTGAATAGTCATGTCCTTTCTTTGAACTAGTAACTTTTTCAATGCATCCTTAGCTTGTCTATATTGCTCAACAAGAATTTGTATCTAAATATTTTGATTCTCTATATTTTTGTCCAACTTGTATCTCTCCATGTTTAGATATTTCATCTCCAGTGGTTAAATATTCCAATAAGAGATCTAGCTCTGATACCAATTGTTGGAATGGAAAGATAAGGGACTAAGAGGGGAGGGGTGAATCAGTACCCTCAAATGTTTTTAACTGAATACTCAATCTATAAATAGTAGTAACTAATCTATCCAACTGAATCCATTGTTTGCAACATTCATTCAATTGACTTGTAAATGTAAAGTGCATGAAAATAAACAATAATTCAATCACATAACACATATATTTTGGTTACGTAGAAACCCTTGTTAGAAGATAAAAACTACGATGGGGATGACACCCACAAATTCTTCACTACTACAGATAATAACGTATGTTCATTAAGGCTACAAGTTGTGATCTCTTCTGGTGATCTTACCCTGTTAGGAATAACAATCAGATCAACTAGATCTACCTTACTAAAGGATTTAAACAACACTACTTGAGTGTGTACTTGGTTAAGAGATTTACAAACAGACTATTAAGTCTACTCTGTTAAGAGATTTTGTTAACTCTGTTTCAATGATTAGAAGATAACAAAAAGTATTTGTAAATGACAACTATACTTTGTTTGAATTAGGTCTATGACATACTAAATAAATATCACCTCAATGTGTAGTAGTCTGTCCTCTATTCTACTTGGTAGCCCTGACTGATTCCAAATAAAATGAATTGTATCTCTGATTACTGCTCAAACTATGTCTAAATTCTGATGTCCTGAAGGTGGCTACTACTTCAAGATCTTCTGCTTGATTCGCTTTCTTGCCTTTCTCACCTTATGTCAAAATGACATGAATTATAAATATATAGCAAATTGCAAGGATTTCCATGACTTCCATGACCTAAGTACAAAATTAACCTAGACTTGAATATTACATAGGAATCATCATTACATTTAATGATTACATCTACAATAAATAATCCTCGATCTTGGTAAAATGTTTAATGAATCAATTGTAACCATTTACATAAATAAATGTGCCATAACTAATTACTATACCATTTTTTTAGGATCACTCGATAAACACAGCCAATATTGCTTGGTGAATATACTGGTGCTCGGTGTCCAGTGTGCTCGGTGTTTACTAACGCTCGGTGCTCGGTATACTCTGATGCTCAGTAAAACTACTTTGGTGCCTGGTTAAACCTATTTCCATTTAGTTCTTGGTACTGACTTATGAATACTTGGTATGAAGGCTTGTTTGTTTAACCGACTAGCATATTGTAGCTTGAAGTTCTTCCTTTTATCGACTGATCAACATAGATAACCGGCTAATCCACTTTGATACTAATGACAACATCTAATGCTCAAATAGAGATAATAGTTCCAACACTTCTATGGGACTCAACATACCCCAACCAACTTGACTCAAAGGTCTACACTTGCTTCTACAACTGATCATCCATCAACTTACCCCGATAGCATTCTAGCCTTGTTCCTAGTAGCCATTCAAATTGGGTATTTTCCACTTTTCATCAAACTTCTCCAAAAAAATTTCCAAAAAAGTTACATTTCCTAATATCCTTTTGAGATTACTACAACATATCTCAAAACAAATTATGACTCATTTAGACCAACTGTATAGACCAGTACCTTGCAACTTCCTAATTAGGCCTAATTAGCCCTCTTTTCCAAAGCAACTATGAGAAATAGATCTTCCCAAGTTCCCAAACCATGAATCTATCTTGTATCCTGATGCCAAATGAAGGATTTTCATACTCATTTGAAGAGCCATGCTCATTTTACCAACCAAATACTAAACCCTCCTTTTTAGGGACAAAAACTAGGGCTTTCTCAAAATGGGTTCTACATTCACTTCCAAAATCAAAAATTTTTTTCTTCACATTGTATTCAACCTATCTTGAGATATTTCAATAGAAAACCATACCATTTTAAAGAGAAATTCCTCAGTCCAATACCGTTACCGTGTACACCCACCATTCAACATGCATTTTTACCCCAAATTGGTGATTGCCATTCTCAAAGCTTCTTCCCTAAAAAGTATGTCATTATATATAATATGGTACATATTTTTAAGCTCTACCTACAAGGAACAATAGTGACATAAAGTGGGGGATCCTATTTACTCATTGAAACCTTCATATCAAAACAAAAAATTATCCTCAAAATAACTATCTACATGATCAGTCAATAAGATATGTGCAAATGAATTAAAGAAACTTCAAAACAAATAGAAAGGAGATCTAGAAAAAACTTAGGATATTAATATCCTTCATCCAATCCCTCAAAGGCATGATCAAGGTCTTTAAATAAGGTAAAGTTCTAATTTTTAACCAAATGTGTAGGAAAACCATTTAATTTTTATTATTCAAATTGATCATTACATCATTCTCTATACATACACATATTCAAAAGCCTCTTATAGGCATAAACAAAGAATTACAATCATTTCTAATTCTAAAACCCGACCATCACCACCAAAACTAGCAAAACTACCCTTTAGGCTTAACTAGCCGTTAGGATCTAAATTCAAATTTGCTAACTTCTAACATTTTATCCTTTAACCTATCCTATTGACCCAAAAGGATTTCATTTGGTCTTATTATATCAAACTTGATTAAAAAAACCAAATCTAACTCCCTAGGGCCTCATTAAAGCATTTATTACATAATTGTGACCCTCATTAGGCCAATTAGGACCTATTGTCGCATGACACTATCTATTACATCCATGAGCCTTAAATAGTTTCACATCATTTTAGGCCACATTTGACCTTGATTACATCCTTCATTCCTTAATGGCATCATAGACCTCCTTGATCCTTTAGGTGCTCCCGCACCACCCTTGATGCTCCATCAACACAAGGATACAATGGGATCGAGCCTGTTGTGACATTCTTCTATCTATATCTTAATTATTCTACTTGTGGTATACATGTTCTGTCATAAATGTTCTTATATTGTAAAAGTGATTTTGTGTTATCTTTTGGGGATTATGCAAAGCTTTGAGGCATTTTTGGTCTCTTTCACGTTGACCCAAAAGTCCTTTGTTCCTTCTTATGCACAGTTCCTTCTTTGTAATTATTTTTCCACTATATTTGGGGACAAGATCAACTCAAAATAATCATATTGATAAACATTATTTATCTTATGCACATACTAATTTCAAATCTTTGGATCCCTTATATGCTCTTGCATGCTCTTTCTTGTATATGATATCACGTCGACTATCCTATGTTTTGGGGAATTTTTTTGATAAGATGTTCTTGTCTTTGAATGCATACTACCTTCAAGGCAAGTACTTTCAATTGGCACACACAATTACTTTAAGGTGGTGGCATACATTCCTCTATGTGTTTCACTATGTATACACACCAAAAGATAATTTGTACTATCATAGCATCCTTTTGCAACATTCTATCAAGATTACTCAAAAACCAAAGAGTTTTTCTTGGCCTTGTAATCTCCATTAGTGTTAGTCTCAGGTAGCATAACACAACTTGCTAGATCTTGTGAGATCTTTACTTGTCCATGACCCACCTAGAAAAATAGAAACTCCTAGCCTTGTGACTCCTTTTGTACATGAACTTTAGTAAACACATGAGAATCTTCTTAGTCCTAGGGGAAAATGCTTTGTGTGCTTGTAACATGATTCCTAGTAAGTATTGAAGGATCTTACTAGTCCTAGATACCATGCCTTCTCTTTTTTATATGACTTCTAGTTAGAGTCTATGGATGTTACTATTCATAGATGTCATAATTTATTTTTTATATGTTCCATGTGTGTTACGAATGTTGATAATATTGTTCACTTTGTAATTTCCTTTTATCTTAATATTGTAGATTGATAAGATCCTAAGGCTTGGGGACTACCGCCTCACTGGGCTTGGAGTTATCTTTTCTCTTTGATGTCTTGATGAAAGACTATTTTCTTTCTCCGTTATTTATTGAGACTATGATTATAAGTTCATACTCCCACTAAAGTGAGGGCGTATGTAGTAAACTGTATACCTTTACAAGTTCACAATAGGTTTTGACATACTTTGATGGTTGTGCCTACTTTATGCTTGATTGTTCTTAGTTTCAATACTATTTCCATAAACTTGGTGCATTCCCTTATTCATGTAATTTTTCATGGCTCATTTGCTAGGACAAGGGTATTAGACACCTCTTTCTTGGAAAATTGGACAACTTTTGAAAGATGAATATCAACTACACAAATACTAGGAATTTTCCTTGTTCAATGACTTTACCTAAAATTAAATTTCAAAAGGTGTAAGTTGCATTTAAATATAACTTCCTCTAATTTTAAACTCTAATCAATCAATAATACTCACATACACATTTAATCAAGCAATTTTATTACCTATTTGCATTCAAGGAGAATAGTGTTCAAGTATACAACATTTACAACAATTGCAGTCAACTAGGTTATGTTTCTCAATGATGAAAGCATGCACTAAATTTTTGCAAGACTTAATTCAATCAACATCAAGATTTATGTGAGATTACATACCAAGGGTTAGTAACATTTGTAAATTTATAATTTCCATTATTGTTTAGCCATTATCCTCCCACACTCTTCTTCGTCATCATAGCTATTATGGAGGTGGGAGAACCAACATGAGGTCTAACTTAGGAAATCCCCCATACAAATAACACTTCCTATTTTGTGTGTGGGTAAGTGCACCAAAATGGTGTGCAAAAAAGTGGCCACCCACTAAAAAAATAGCAAAACACTCCTAGCATGATCGACTTACTTTAAATTCAAATAACCCTATTAGGCTTAGGTTTGGTAAATGAATAATCCAAGGACAAGTATAGTTAATAGACTTGGATAACAAGGTTGAGGCTTGGGAGCTTCATTTCTCTCCATTTACTTCTTGTTTTACATGTTTTATTCTTTGAAACAAGTTTTTTAACTTCTTCATCATCAACTTTACACATCATCAAGTGGGTATTTGTGAAATTACCAGCATAAGTTCACACATCTTCTAAGATTTATAACCACATAATTTTTCCTATTTTTGGAAAACATTATCATAGTAAAGTTTAATTTTCTTTACCATTATCTCCACAGTTCTCACAAACATATGTGTATCATTTTCTTAATAAATTTTGATTTTCTTGACCAAATAGAAAATAAATTACATATTATTGTTCTACACTTGATTCTATGTACTTTAAAAAAATAAAGTTTTCATTTTTAATTATTTTGATGTAAGTTATGTCTAGTGCATGAATATACACCTAATTTTCAGGATGAACCCAAGTTTCAAAAAATCATTTAAAAGAAAATACTTGACAAAAAATTACAAAAAAATACATAACTTCTAGATCTCACTCTTATCTTTCTCCCAAAGGGTTTTACAAATTACTAAATCTAACTATATCTTTTTTGATGCACATGATAGACACCATGTTATGTTTTTATCAAAAAATTAGAAACAATTTTTTGTGCACAATAGATTTGACCGTCTTAATATTATCCATTTTAAAAATTATTTAGTAGTTTAGAAGCTAGATTAAGAGTACTAGAGTTCTTGTTCCAAGAACATCTTCTAATTTTGAGTGTATAACTATAAAAATTTTCTTCTAAGTTTAGGTTTACCTAATTTCAAAAAAAGAGTGGCCACTTATACCCCCTTTTTTTCACACCATCTTAGTGCACTTACCCATGTGTGACTTCAAATTTGACAATGAAGGTGGTACATGAGCATAAAATAGTCTGTTATAGGTTTTGATAGACTCTAAAAAAATGAAAAAATATTAGATTAATTCATTGGGCATCACTATCCTATTTTATGGGTTGAATTTTTTGGAGATGACATTTTAGAGCCTCCTAATTAAATTTCTTCACATCTCTATTAATTTTGGACAACTTCAAACTAGGGTAACAAGCACCTAGTACCCATGTCCAACACTTTCTACTCCAATGTTTTGATTGAGGTTCCTCTTTTTATCTCCCTTCTAGATCTAGCTTATTATGTTTGTTATTATTTTTGTAATTTTTATAATTTTTCTATTATTGTTGAAACCTATCATTAACTCACACACACACACACACACACTTCAGAATCTCAATTTATATAGGAGCATGATCCAAGTGATCAAATCTCTTATCACGAGTGTTGGTGTGTTTAAGTTTTGCACCTAGTAAGTCATTCTCCTAGGTTCTAAACATTCATGTTACATAAGTTTACTTGGGATCCACATAGGAACATGCCCACTTTAGGTGGTGTTATCACATTATCACTTTTCCACCTTAAGTGAGATTTCCACCTTTGGTGGGCTTATCACTTTATCATTTTTTGTCATAACCCTAACCTTTAGTACACGTCTTCTTTTTTTCTTAAACACATTTACACACTAGAAAGTGATCCACCTTTAGTGGACATGTAGCAAAAAAATCTTTCCATCTTAGAGGATGATCCACCTTTATTGGACATGTCATACTTTCAGTTTTCAACCTTAGGTGGATGATAAGTTATCACTTTGCACGTATCACATCATAAGATTATGATACTTGTTGTAATCTTATGAATTCTAATGTCTCACCTTGGTCTATTTAACCAAGGGATCTCCTTTGTAATCTTGTTCTAGTTCCAGTTGATATAATAAAGTGAATTTAGTTAATTTAGTCATCCAATTGATTCTATTGCATTCTTGGTGAGGATACAATTTTATTCTTGTCATATCATTTCTTTCTTGTTATTGTGATTTTTTTCAGGCCTCTAGATCATGGGTGGATACCTTTATAGCCAAATCTTACATTGTATAATTTCTTATAGAGTTCCTTTCAATAATTTTTTGAGAGATTTTGAGAATATTTTAGTAGATTTTGGGAGGGGACCCTCTTTGTGGCTTTGTATTAAATGGAACGATTGGAGCTTGTAGGTGTAAAATTGATGTTAGCATCACATTTAAGAGGTCTAAAAACCCCAAGATCAACTTTTTGTTTCATCCAAATTGGACACCAAAGACCAAATCTACAACCATTTGAAGTTTGAAGGTGTGGCGGCAATTCAAGCTTCATAATTAAACAAGCAATTTTCAAACAACGATTTCTCAGTTATTTGGACTCCTTTTTGTGAGAATTTCTTTTTTGATTTGGGGTAGAATTTTGTGCTCTTCACAATGGTGCAGGAGATTTTTTATTTTTAGACAAGGATTTTTTTTAAAATTGCATAATCCCTATTTTTGCAACTTTAAAGGCTTCATTCAGGCTCATATGGACTCCTTTTTAGGTGCATTTTTTTTGAAAGTGCATAATTTTTCCTATATTTTATAGTGGTTCTATTATTTCTAGTTCTTGTGATCATAAATTCTACTTTTAGCAGATACCCTTATTTAGCTTATTTTTGTAATTGTAATGTATATATCTTAGTTTAGTTTTATATAGTAATCTAGGTTTCTTATAGCTCAATTGTGGAAATTGTAATAATTGTAGAAATTGTAATAATTGTGGAAATTCCAAGAAAAAAAATATTTATTGTTTAATAATTTTTTTAGTAATAAAATAATTTTAAAAAACTTTTAAATTAGTTTTTTAAAAATAAATTTGTTGTTTAGTAAGAAAATTTAGGAACATAATTTTTGTCTACCTGTCAAACCTGTAATGTAGCATCCTCCAACCAACATCCAGAGGTGCTAGTTGTTCTCTTATTTGTTGTCTCAACCTCATTAGAGAGAATCATCAAAGGTCTTCTACAAGAAAATTATTTTGTGGCATCATCTTCATATTTGCAGATTTGCATCATCATGTCATTGTTGTAATCTTTTTGTATGAGCCATGTTGTAAATGCAAGTTAAAATAAAGTACCATATCTTCCATGCATTTTTTCATCGAGGCTTCATTGGATGAAATCCTCTTGTATTCAATATGTTAGGAACTATCTTGTGAGACTCAGTACATGTCTCTAGTTGAGAATGTATGCAGTTTAAGTATCCAATCAACTCTCATACAAGTGGCTTCATGGCTGATCTCTATCATATTGTAGCGATAGATTTATCATCAACTCTTCATTGACAGTAGTACCTAGTTTTGTCACCCTTTGACATTCTTGGTGCAATATTGGCTCTATTTCTTCTTAAGGGGATGAACATTGTTTGAGATCATTGGATCATCTTTGCAAGATATTCTACATTGAGGGGGATTCATGGTCTCTATTCCTGTCTCTTATTGGGGGGGATTCACATGGGGTTTTGTCTCTTTCATTCATCTTTGATAGTTCTTTCATATTTTGATGTCTCTTTTGGGGAGGGGTTTCCTCATTTATTTTTATTTTTGAGAGATTTCACATTGCATTTGTACATGGGTACCTAACATGGCGTAGTAGTCGTGACCCATCTTACATTATGTGCATACATTCTACCTAAGTTACACTTAAGGGAGGCTATTGGTGTTTTTAATTATTGCAACTAGTAATTTACTCTCTTAGGTTCTAAAAACAAATTTTACACAAGTTTACTTAGGGAACACATCATCCAATATTCCCACTTTAGGTGGTTTTATCACCTTATCAATTCTATACTTTAATAGGGACTTCCACCTTTGGTGGAATTATCACTTTTCCACCTTTATTAGATGTGTTGCACAAATATCTTTCCATAGTGGAAGGTGATCCACCTTTAGTAGATGTGTGACACAAACATCTTTCCACCTTGGAGGGTGATCCACCTTTAGTGGACACATGACACTTTCATTTTTCCACTTGAGGTGGGTGAGTTATCACTTAATGTATGGGTCAATGCACAAAGTTGGGTACGAATTCCATGGAAGTCCGCGGCCAAAAAAATTTGGCACAAGAAAGAGGCACCCATTTTTTAAAAATCGGGTGCCTGTTTAATAATCGGGTGTCTATTTTGTATCAGGCACCCAAAGAAAAATGGGCACCCGATTTTTAAAAAATGGGTGCCTATTTCATAAATCTATTTATTTGTTTGTTTTAACCATTTTCCATTTCATTTTCACAACTTGGAAAATGAGATTACGTTTTGCAGATCACTGGTGCCCAATTCAGCTTCTCGTGCTGATCGCCTCAGCCATTTTTCTCCTGTTCCAGGTATGTACTATCATTTTTTATCATTTTTCTTTATTTTTTAATTATTTTTTTCATAAAAATTGTAGTTTCATGTTATTTTTAATTAAAAAATGTAGTTTAATGTTGTTTTATAATTTATCATATAAATTTAATTATATTTTATGTTTCAGTTAGTTCTTTTTAGTTTTAATTTACTTTGTAAATTATCGTACCAAACTAGAAAACTATTAATACTTTTAATTTAACCCTAGGTAGTAAAACAAAAAATGTAAACCTAGACACAATTGAATTACGAAACCCTAAGTAGAAAAGAAAAACATAAATTTAGACATGTAAATAAAATAAGAAACCATAGGTAGAAATTTTTTTTTTTACCTAAACAAAACTAAAATAAAAAATTGTACTTGTAGAAAATGTAAACTTACAGATAGTTCTAAAACAAGAAACTCTGTGTGTGTGTGTGTGTGTGAGTGTGTAAGGTTAAATGTAATTTGTATCTTAATTATAAATTTTCATGTTAAATGAAATGTTGAGAGACAATATTAGGAGAAATGTAGAGGCCATAATAAGAGATGTAAATACTATTAGGCATGATCCCCATCCATCTCCCCAGCTAATATGCCTTGAAGATAGCATGGAAGGAATAGTAGATTTTGTACATACATTAGACTCCAAGATTGATAGTTTTCAGTCATGGAGGGAGACTATGTGTGCATATTATGTTGGCGAGCTCTCTTATAAAGAGATCAATAATTTAAAAATTACAAAAAGTGATATGAAATGTTATTTTTTGAACCCTAAAATGGGCGAGGAGATACTTGGCAAGAAGCCACATATTTCTATTAGATGATGTCGGCACCCTGGTATAGTGGAGCATTTTTGGGAGCTGTGGTGGATAGTATTTGACCATCCACCACACACTAATCATGAGGTCCCCCTTTATTTTTTGAAAAAAATATGGGCTGAATTTGAATTCGGTAGGAAACCCAATTACTTTGACATGAGAGCATTCTAGGGGGTTGGCCGGGGCATGCCACAGGATAGGCCAGGGGCCAAATGAGCGATACAACTAGAAATCATGTGCATAATGAGCCCCTTGTTCCTCTTCCCTCTCCAATAGTTCCTATACCTATCCATCATTGAGCATTGAAGTCAGATCTCGGTTCATTGAGTATCCTTACAGACAATTTGTTACAACACTTGACCTAGGTGAGGGCTTCCCCCAACATAGCACATGTTTTCTCAAGTTGTGGGGATATATGTAGGGGTCCCCAGACTGATCCTGATGCTGCCCATGCTACCCATGGTGGATATATTGATAATTATGGGGGCACACATGGTGATGTTGGAGATGATATCACATCATTTATTGATTTTCTCAATGCAGATGATGATCATCCCATAGAGGTAAATTTAATTATAATTTATAGTGCAATATTAAATTTCATATTTATATAATTATGAACCATAACATGTAGATTTTTTGGTGAATAGAGGAGGGTTCACCCTCCATCATTCATTGGCCATCATCATATGGCATCCACACCTCGACATCTCGGTGCCCTGTTCACAGTATGCACTTTGATCTTGATACATTTAAAATTAAAACAAAATAACCTTTAATTGATAATGTGTTTGACATATTTTTTGTGATTCTGTAGGGTCTCTCATGTAACACTGAGATTGGCAGTTCTTCATTCTTTTCCCCACCAGTCACTGAGAGTCAGTTGCATATACTTGTAGTATGTTTTTCATTCATTAATTTTAAGTGTTTATAACTTACTTATTTATGTAAAACTTTGATTCGTACTTATTTTTTTACAATTGTGGGCTTTTGGATTGTCTCATGCTGTACAATCACATTTACATCCTGACTTATCAATGATATTAGCTACGTGTCACACACAAGTAATGTACATGCTTTTATTCCATAAATTTATAGTCAAGTTAAATATATTTTATAATTTATGTATATACTATAAGTTTGATTCATGCTTTATATATATATATATATATATATATATATATATATATATATATATATATATATATATATATATATATATATATGTTGTTCAGGTCGACAACACCACGAGTCTTGGCATGGCTATAGGATTAAGCCAAATGCAGCCATCGACATTATCCTTTGAGGTCATGATTAAAATTAATTTTTTATTGTCCATTGTGTATCTAGATCTTTTACACCCTAATTATTAAAATTTTGTATTGTTTGTTTTTACAAGATTTGACTGCATCCACTTTTGATGTAGTTGAGAGAGGACCTCCATGTCCCAATGAGGGCATTGCTAAGCATAGATAGATGGTAAAATTTTAAATGTTCAAATTAATATTAACATTGTGTATCTAAATATTTTATACCTGAATTATTAACATTTTGTAATGTTTGTTTTTAAAGGACTTGAGTGCATCTACTTTTGATGTAGTTCAAAGAGGACCTTCATGTCCCACTGAGGGCATTATTGAGCATGGACGCATGGTAAAATATTAAATGTTCAAATTTATATTAATTTTTTTAAAGTGAATTTTTAAATAGTCTTTTGATGAGATCTTTTAAAAATTTGCAGGAGGATGAGGGCACCCAGGAGCAGACACAACATGATGGTGCATCACAGTCCTCTTCACATGGAGTAAAGAGGATTGCAAATCAGCTAGATGACTAGAGTTATCTATTATACTTGTCACATACTTTATTTTCACTTTTTAAATGATGGACATTTTATGATGGAACATTTTATATATGTGTGTGTGTGTGTGTGTGTGTGTGTTATCGAGACTTTTTATCATGTTATTTGGACTTGTGTTATGATGTCTTCTTCTCATATTATTTTTACTTGTTGTTAGAGTAGGACTTGCATTACTAGGACTTGTTATCATATATTACTTGGAATTGTTGTTAGAGTAGGACTTTATGGTGTGATTATATATATCATGAGTTCATATGATGGACATTATGATACATATTATTCTAGGACTTATTATGTTATTTATATTATTCATGGACTTTTAATCTCATTTCATGATTTTTCAAATAGTGGTAAATGAATGTAGATATATGAGCTTATGTAATATGATCATTTAATATCAATTACATAAAAAAACCATCTATCTAACAATGAGATCTATTAATTCATGTGTAATTGACAAGAACAATATAGATGTTACAAGTAATATTGACTTTGATTAACTATAAAAAAACCATCTATCTAACAATGAGATCTATTAATTCTTGTAATTGACAAGAACAATATCGATGCTACAAGTAATAATGACTTCGATTAACTATAAAAAAACCATCTATCTAACAATGAGATCTTTCAATTCATGTAATTGAAAAGAACAATATCGATGTTACAAGTACTAATATTGACTTTGATTAGCTATAAGAAACCATCTATCTAACAATGAGATCTATTAATTCATGTAATTTACAAGAACAATATCGATGTTACAAGTAATATTGAATTTGATTAACTATTAAAAACCATCTATCTAACAATGAGATCTATTAATTTGAACAATGAATATGGATGCACAAATAAATCTATCATAATCTATTAGTGAACATAATCTGACCAATGTGCATAGTTTAATATTTAGAACAAAATTAGGTGAATACAACTATGAACTTTAAATTTACAAAACTAAATTGGATGATTACAAGTGTGCATTGAATTGCATAAATAGTTCATGTCTATGTTCTTCCAGACATCCTACATCATAAAAATAAATGTTGAAATGTTAGAAAATAAATTTAAAGCCAATTTTAATTTATTTCAAATCTATATCTCTAAATTATAATTTATATGAAACTTGAAAGAAGACATGGATATTTATATAGAAAAACATATAAAAATAAGACAAATTGAACAAAAACTTACATGTATAAATTTGATTTAACCTAATGTACCATCATCATCCTCTCTTTTCTGCAATGCATCTATGATTGCCTCATGCTCTTCCAATGAAAGTGTCCATAATATTTTATTAGTAGGTCTCTCTTTGTATCTTTCCAATTTGATATTTGTTGCCACTACCAAATGGGAGTAGTGCATAATCTTCTTTTTTGATTGGTAGTCTTCAAAAGATGGTAAACCATTCCTTCTTGTTAGTTATTTGCATAGCCATGTACCAACTGTTAAAAGTAGTGGTTCTCATTGCACCAAAAGATCAAACCATTAATGCCCAATACAAACACTAGACTTATAGAAGACACAGTAGGCAGTTAAGCCATGTCACAAATCATGAAGGGAGTGCTAACCATTTTTCCAACAATCTCCCCCTCAGTGTTACTATTATACACTAAGTTTGCACCCTTATTTCAAGCTCTCATATTCTTGATAACCTAGTATAACATGGGAATCATCTCCAGGTTGTGGGACCTATGTTAACTGAGATGAGACCTCCAGATTCTAGGCTGGTTCCTCTTGGATAATCACCTTAATTTTCTTCTAGACATGAAAGTAAATCTTTGAGGGAAAAGGATAGAAGGAATGCTTGGGAAGGGAAATGACTGAAAAGAAAACTACCTACTAGGTGATACACCAAAATTAGGGTTTGAATCTCAGTATAGAAGAATGGAATCAATGAAAGGCTTAGGTCTAGTAGGTCACAACTTACTGAATATGATTGCATAAGTGTTTCATAGGAGGGCCTAAACATAAGACGCAACTTATGACCTACAAGAAAACATTCACTTCTACAACTTGGTGTAGGATTGAGACAAGACTGTTAGGGGGTTGAAGTATGCCCACAAAAACATCTAAATTAGATCAAACATAGTAACACACACAGTTACAAAAAGTAAGAGGGATCAAGAACCCTAAGTTGTCACTAAGAAAATCATATACTTTGATTCAATAAGAGATAATTTAGATAGGGAAGCATAGGGATAGAAAAGATGTCACAAAATACCTCTGCAATATCTGAATCATCAATGAAAGATTTACAACTGTATAAGCTAGAGGGTAGAAATAATACCATAGATGACCTTTAAGAAAAGATGAATTTCTTCTACAATTGTCCAACTTTGAGCTCAAAAGCTCTAAAAACACAATATATACATACTCATTTGCACGCAGGCAGGAGTCAAAAAACCTAACTAGGGTTACAAGATTTTTACATTATAATAATCAAACCCTAAAGGTACACTGGTCAAAATCTCTGAGAACACTAGTGATCAAATCATATTTTTCTTGGTGTGTTGATCCTTCTGAACTGAATTCACCTGCAGACACAACAACCTTGACTGATCTACCCACCTACAACTCCACTAAGCCATGAAGGCTCACAATCTGATCATAATTCCCTGGATAATAGTACCATCCAAAAGGTGGTGCCAACTCTTTCTAGCATCTCTTGGCATGAAAACACATCACAATACCCTACAACATTGGCCAATAGTCAACTCCATCACCCTCTCAACCATAATCATCCTAAGAATTTAATTCCTAAGCTAACCGATGTCGCGCATGGCTGAAAGAATGCAAAACCCTAGCAAAACCTTCGTAGGAAATTTGAATTTAAATGTTAACGGCTAGCCTGGTCATTTTAAAACATGATCATCAATACCCTTTGTTTCCCGGTAAATGAATGGCCCAAATTACTCTTGAAAAACAACTTTAAACCCTTCTGACAAGTCAAAACCACCGTGGAAGTCGACAACCAATGAGAAACAAGAAAATTGACATGTCAGCATATTTGGACCCACCTCGAGCCCTTCTTCCTTTAAGTCATTCGATGACCATGCGACCGAAGACCTTTTTTATTTGCAAAATCCATCTCTTTACCCTAGTCTAGTTAAGCAATTCAGCAAACAAGGCATTTCACTGAATTGCTAAGTCTTTCACTGACCCTTGGTTAAATCAAGCAAACACAAGAAACCCCTTTAGTCATTGATTTGCAAAATCTTTAACTAACCCTGGGCCCAAGCTACCACATGTCACCTTTCTATTTGTTTCGGCCACTCCATCAGCAACCACCTCGGCAACCTTTCTGACAACGGACCCACTACAAACAGATTCCAATCTAACGGCGGGCGCATGATCTCATGGCCATCGAATATTCCTTCAGATCATACGCCTTCCGTAGATCTACATTAAGCCATGACCCCACTGACACATTGGTCCACCTGGAAGTCCTCATCAGCATGTGACAACCAATCACATTTGAGCAAGTCAGCACATCTAACAGACTTGGACCCATGACCTACAGAAAGAGCATCAGACAGTTGTCACAAGATCACAAGGGCTTGGAAGATCCCTTGCGATCAAGTGACAATCATAGATCTTTGGCCTATTGACATCCCTGCAGATACCCTGACATGACCCCATTGACAAATCCTAGTTGTGCACTCATCGACCAATGAAATTTGAACACATAAGCAATACAAGGATCCACCTAACAAGGCCTGAGGATAAAGCAAGATCAATGGCCTTCACATGATCACAAGTGTCAGAAAAACTCCTTGCGGACATGCGACAGCCATTAGATCAACATCGACTGACAACCGCCGGGCCCGCGCTGACATTCTTTACAAATCATCATCTCTCAACCAATCAGGAGCTTCCACATAGGATGACATGGCATCGGACCCACTGACACACTGCAGTGCTTCATTGAAAGGGAATCGATGGTTGACACATGATCTGATGCTCTGACACAAACCCTTTAGATCATTAGACAGCCGTTAGATCTCATTGATCAGGACCCCACATAAAAACACCACCGGACCTCTTAGCGAACACGCGATTGAGGAAAGGCAAACTGTTCACTGAGTCACTGACCACTGAGACTTAACCACCAAACATTAAGTGACTAAGAGAGTCACTGTAGTTGCTAGTTCATCGAAAGAAAAGGGTAACCGCCGAGAGACTTAGAGAACTAGCAACCAACCAATAGAATTAAAGCACACATGGGTATTTGAGGATTTTAAGTGGCCGATAAAGTAACTGTAAATTAGAATAGAGCCCTAGGGTTTTCAGACACAATGACTAGTTTTATGAATTTTTTAAGGGTTTTGCACCTAGCCAGAGACCTAGAAACCACTACAGAGACCAGAGGGAAGCAGATAAAGCCATGAAATTTTTTAGAGCTTTTCACAGGACTGAGGAGATGAAAATCTAACATAAAACCAAGGCCAAATTTGAATGGAAGGAAAATTAGGGCAACAATTACCCAAGGGGATTCGAACCTATGACCAAGCTTTGATACCACTTGTTACAAGTAGTGGTTGTTGTTGCAGCAAAAGATTGACTAGTTAATTCTTGATACAACCACTAGACTTATAGAAGACACAAGAGGTAGTTAAGCCATGTCAGGAATCTCGAGGGGAGCACTAACCATTTTTCCAACACCAACTGCCACAACAGACCCAATTGGATACTGAAAATCATCATCATATACTTGATGGCATTTCAAATTTTCTTAGGTTCTACACATCGAGCTAACCAATACTTTGTCTACTCTTCATTATCCTCATGAGGTGCAACAATAACATACACATTCCCTTCAAAACAAAATTAAGTACATGCACAAATAAAAATTGTTTAAAGATTTATAATTCAAATATAATCATAAATTATATGACATACACATGTAACTAATATAATTTAAAGTTTTACAATAAATTGAATTAAACTACCAGGTTGTATGAGGTCTGAAACATGATCATAATCTTATGATGCAAAGGCATGATCTAGGTCTTCATTGCTTATATCATCTTGATCTTGTGCCTCACTAGGTGCTAAGGATTTTTTTTACCATTATTCAACCCATTTTGTATTCTCCCACTCTTCCCATTCACCTGCAACACAAAATTGACAAAAACATGCAAGCTCCCTAGTCCATATAGTCCAAGTGTTAGAATTAGAACTCCTAAATGAATGCCATTTAGTCAATCCGCTGATTGTATCACAATCATATATTGAAAGGATATTCCTCTCTTCAACTAGACAGAAAAAATGTATGATTGTAGAGCTCTGACTTGATCATGTAGACAAACTTGTTTTACACCATTCAACAATTGCACATGTATCTTTAAATTTTGATTTTTCCTCAAATTTGAGTTTCTCTCTACAAAGGGCTCTCTTAACACATGCACTAACACCATTTTCTCCCTTACCGTGTCCAACCTAAAAAAAACTCCAGATATGTTGGATATTTATTTTCTTTGTGTCCTACTCAACCAATAAAATATTCTAGCATTCTTGAATTCCCCTGTGCAATTATCTGACCATATTAGATGTTGTGTTATATGAATTTCTCTCTCTCTTAAATTTTCATAAAAGGTCTTAAAGCAATACTGGACAAACTCTAATGAGTGTAATTTATTATCACTCATATAGAAATGGTACTCTCTCAATATTTTTTGATCCTCTTTTGTACTATCAGGTGCATGCCTATAGATAATACAAATAAAAAATGTTACTTGCACAGAATTATAATATTGCAGTTGGATCTCATCTTGTGGTGCAAGCATGTAGTTCTCTACAAAGTCAATGACTAAAAGTATACTACCAATTGGAAATGTATTCTTGCATATGCGAAATTGTCCATAGCCATCTAGAATTTTGAGAGTGTTTCACATATTTAGGTACGATCTTACTCTTGAATTCATTCATAAAAGAATGAACACTAAGTTTTTCAGCTATTAGATCACACCGTTTTCCAACCTTTCCATCCTTCAATGGATACTCAACAGTTTTAAATCTTTGTACATCAAATAATTGTTGTCCAAAATCAATTGAAATATTTTCATGCAAACATTCATCTAATAATGTAAGATTGCCACATACATCACATACACTAGAAAGTCATGTATTCAAAAGATAAAATTGCTCATTAGGTGGGTTACAAAATAAAATTGATATAAACTCCTTTATAGTTTGAGGTGGTATATTTATACCACATTCCTACAACATTTCATTACTATGCATGGTAGAACATATAGATTGAAAAATATCATAATGATAATGAAATTGAACATGAGTTTTACAACAATAGGTGATTCTTTCCTTGTTAATCCTTACATACCATGGTTTACATTTTTCAAAAGATCTATGACTCATACTAATAGATAACACCTTATCATCCACAATTTTTTTAATACAATTCAGTTTAAGTCATATCCAAAAGGTGTTTTGGATGTGGATCATGAACTTTTGAATCAAATCTTAATTTAAGAACATCTCTGGCATTAAGGGATACTCTTGTATTATTGTACCAAATGTTCTCAATCAAATTTTTGACTTCACCAGTAATTTTCATGTCAGACCTTGGGATTCTACCACCGAAGGTCCTGTAATGGATAAAATATGGATGGGGTCCTAGGACAATGGTTTGCACATAAAAGAGACCCCAAAACCAATATTTTATACTTACATGAGATTTTATTGATATGGAAAGTAAATGTAGATGACTAACGTTGAAATGAAGAGATAAAGGTACCTACCTCTAAAAAAGAATGAACTGAAAACCCAGTCAAATAGTCTTAGAAACTGTTGACTTCCATGCTCCTAATCCAAAACTGCGAGATCTACCACACCCAAAAATCTTTTCTAGAGATCAAGTTGTCTCTGCCCTAGGTTAGGGACGAGGTCATCTCTGACCTAGGTCAGTGTCTAGGTAGTTCCCAATGTAGGTTGGGGTCTAAGTCATCCTTGACCCAACTACTCTGACAGAAAATTTGTTCGTGGATTTTGGAAGTTCGACAAAAAGGGTATCCAGATCTGTACTTCAATTCACCATCCTGTACCTATACCTACAAGAAAAATGGTTTTTTTTTTTTTTTTGAGGGGTTTTACTTGGTCAAACCCCGGTGTGGAATCAACCTTAATAATAAAATTGAAATGGAGAATGATAGCAAGTAGTAGAAGTAGATCTAACAATGAAGCTATGTCATTCAATAGATATGCAATTGTATTTGAAATGTAATCAAGTATGTTAATATGAAAGCTTGGAATAAACACTAACAAATGTAAATCTAAACCTCCATGATTGTATGCTTGGAATCCACCTCGAAGGAAGAATGAATGGATCTTGAAGATGAAAAAAGGATATTGAAGGAACATCACACCACCATCATGGCTAGATCTAGGGTTTGAATGATGAATCTTGAATGCTTGAATAAAATCCACTCAATGGCTTGAATGGTTGAATCCTTGATCTTCAATGGAGAACTTGAATGGAGAAGAGGACTTGAATGCTTCCTTGAAAATTCTTGATGAAATTATTTCTTGATATTACTTGAGAGCTTGAGATGAGATATGAAAACTTGATGGAGAAAATGAGAGAGGGTCTCCTTTTATAGTGATCTAGGGCACAATCCTCTAGAGGGGCCACCTTGGGGAATTAAATTCCAATTAGGCCTCAAAACTTTAGGAATGGACATAAATTAAATATAATTTAAGAGTTTACCATTTTAGAGACCAAAACAGCCGACTTGGAAGAGAGAAAACAATTCTTTCCAAAACCCAACATCTGGAGATCACGGGACCTTGAAACTTGGACCCGGGGTCAAGGATGAGGTAAAAACTAACATAGGTTAGGGATGAGGTCATCCTTGATCCTCAAGGTCATCCTTTACATTGAGGTCATAGATCTTAGGGTCTCAGTCCAGAGTGCTAGGAAAATGCAGCTAGAAAGTGGAAAAAGGGGTAGAATCAGGGCATAGTGCTAGGAAGAGGCACAAAATCCTATGATGAACATGATAAAGGCTAGGAGGACCTATTTTTAAGTCCTACCTAGAAAATAGAGCCATAGAAGAGGGAAATTAAGGAGAATCCTTAGGATCCTAACCCTAATTTCACCTAGAATGAAGTAATCAAGTGCATAAAAGAAGTGGAAAATGGGAAAAAAGCCAAATCAAAGAAAAGAACAATTCAAAGCATTCAACATGACCCAAAACCACTTACTCAGAGGGCTAAATTCTCTTACCATGGAAGTGCTTCCATTTTAAGATGATACATTAAGCCCCCACTTTAGCAAGAGTATGGACTCGATGCAAACTCTTGGTAAAGGAGTTCAAGAAAGAGGAGATCCAAGTGGATTCACAACGAGATAAAATAACATTTAGCTAAGGACACAAGCTCCCAAGCTAAGGATTCTAACTCAACATACACGCACGAGGGTGTGAAAAGAAAAAACCAAAAGAAAAGGGGTTAGTACTAAAACAAACCCAAATCAACTAGTAGAGGAAACCTTGCTAAGAAATATTTCCTATACTAATATCATATTTGGAAAGCTATCATAAAAGCATAAATGATTACATAAGAAAGACAAGAGAAACACTATAAATAACATAGCTTCATGATCCAGTCCTACTAGCATGAAAGAGAAAAGAGAGAAAGGAGAAAGTGATTACCTCACCCAGTAAGATGCCCACCTTACCGTGAATCACCCTAAAGGGAGAGCCCAATAGGTTCACCCATAAACTATGCCTTGAAGTTGTAGTGCATCTTCTAACAACTTCTGGTTTACCCATAGATCCACCTTCTTGTATCACTATGAATATGAAATGTGTGTCTCCTTAGGATTTAGCAACTTATGTGCATTACCTTCGTAAGATTTAGCATATTTTGAAATGCGTGTCTCTTCAGGATTTAGAAAATTATGTGTGTTACCTTCCAAGATTTAGCATATTTGAAATTGGAAATGCGTGTCTCTTCAGGATTTAGAAACTTATGTGTGTTATCTTTCAAGATTTAGCATGCTGCAAAACAAAAGGTTAGAACAAAAATGCATAATATAAAATGAGGGAGGCCATATATATGCCTCCCTCCTTAATATGGAAAAAACATACTATTTTGACATGTTAAGGAAAGAAAAGAGCAAGGATAAAGCCCTCTTCAACATCAAGACAATATCCACAAATAATACCTAGTCCAAGCCAAGAAGGTTGCAGCTCCTATGAGGCCATGGAAGGGATGAATGCAAAGAGATATCATGCAAGAAGTGAAAAAGTAACCCTTGTGAGAGATAGCACACTATTCAACTTCCAAGGTGCGAGATTTATCAACCATGGAAACCCAATGTCAAACAACAAAAGAGGTTGTGATTAAGGACAAAGATCCTCAATTCAAACCAAAATTTTCATGTATGATTGGATATCACATAATAGATAGATACTGCTTAACCAAGGAAAGAGGTGAATCTCATAAAGATAGGAAAGAAGGAGATGACATCCTTGCCCCAAAGTGTAGGAACTGTATACCAGAAATAGTATCTTCATAGGATTAGTATTGACAATAAATTAAATAGAAACTAAACAAACCACAATTAAGAAATCTATTTAAGCTAGAAATTGACAATTAAGCATCCTATGGTTCTCTAACTAAGAATGTTAATGCAAAGCTCTCAGCAAGCTTCCATTAATGACAGTCCTAGAATGAGAAAGATAAATGATTAAAGCTAAAGCTAATTGTTCAATTCCAATTTGAAAACTAAATTAAGTCTAGATTGCCTTTCTAAGCTAAAATTGCAAGAGGTTCAATGCAATTCTCAGATGTGTGGTTATTAATTATGAGGAATTTGGTCTTCCTTTTATAGATTTTCCCAATGGTAGGGGGTGTAGTGTAGTTGATCATGATTAAGCCTTGGTTGAGTCTTTGGTTCCACCCTTTGAAGACAATGCAAAGTTTGTGTCCTCAAAGCTTGGGACAAGTAGACACGATCAATGGACAAGATGCTCTTTCACTTTGAGTGATTGAGATTGAATTTGGCTTGATCCATGTGAATGCCTTCTCTCAAATCCTATTGGTTGATTGAATTTCCTCCCCTTTTGGGTTGTTGAGGGAAATTAGGATTTATTAATTGAATTTAATTGATTTATTTAGCCATGTACCCCTTGAATGGGTTGAATTTGTTTTAATCCAAGACTACACAATTATTTGATTTAATTGTATTTTGATTTGATTGCATTTGATTAAAACACTCTCAATTTTGATTTATCTCGAATTAATACTTGATTTTAATTTTGATTGGCTAATTATGCATTGTGATTCAATTACTTCAAATTTTTCTTGGATTTTCTTTGATTTGACTTGATTTATCATTAAATTACCTTTGTCCATTTTCAGGTGATTACAAATGCCCCTCTTTGAGTTGACGTGGGAAGCATGTCTATTCAAAGAATACTCTAATCTTGCTGATGATATGTCCCGATTCATTGATGGTTGATCTTTGATGTTCTTTTAATGTCTTTCAATGGTCAATTCTTGATATCTAATATGAGATTGATGCATATTTCGATTGATTTAATACCCTTGATGCAGTTTTGATGATTATTTCTGATGATGGATCATTGATATGATGTTTGATTCTAATGAAAGATTGTGATGAGATACCTAATTTGATGATTGATTTTAATGTGATGCCCCATTCGATTGATTTATGAAATTTTTTTTGATAAAATCTTTCACTTTGATTTGATGATCATTCTCCTGTTTTGATGATGATGATGTTGATGCTGATTATCTGATGGTATGCCCCCTCAGGAAATGAATCGAAATGCTTTTGGATGATTTGATTGAGATAGGAAAATTTTGATTTGTTTCCCAATATAAAAATTTGAAAATGCCCCAATCATGAGTGAATTTGATGAGAAGAGATTTGATTGATAAGATGTTGATGTCAATTTGATAGGATAAGTTAATTATGGTTAGGTATCATTTGATGTCAGTCAGAATCACTTGGTTGATTTGACTAATTGATATTTGATATGACATGATTAGATGTTTTGATGATACATGGTTGATTGGATTTTCTCATGATGCAAAATTATGGACTGTAGAAGAGAAGGTGATGAAAAAGATTAAGTCTCCCCTATTTGATTAGCATGATTAATTTTTGATGATATCCTTGATGAAGCATGAATCATTTTGATGATATATCTTGATGACATTGATGTACTTTTGATTATCAAATTGAGCATGATTTTTGATGAGGGGTACTTCAAACATTGATGATGTTGATCAAGTCTTTGATTCTATTGATGGAGATTTGATGATGTAGATTTCAAGACATTTGATGATGTACCATTGATGATATCATTGATCATTTGATGTATCTTGATTTGGTCTTTTGATGATGATAACTCCACCCCCTTTAGCTTTGCTCTTGAAAATTATTTTTTGAGCTAAGAAAGGCAAATACATTAAATGCATTTAATCTAAGATGTATGTAGCTAACTATCATTATTATTCAAAACTTGGAAGCTTATTTTCATCATCGAGCTTTTGGAACATGAAATTGGTACAACCATCACTAGTTCAACCATGATGATATGAATACCGCTTTACTTATATTTTAGCAATTTCAAGTAAACAATCAAAGAATTGATCCCTTTCATATACAAATGTCCTCAATGATTCTTTGATGATCATGTCATTAGATAGATTTGCATATTGCTATGAATCAACCTAACAAGCACTAAAGTACCAATCAAGAAAATATCATGTTTTCATCATTGCTCATCTAGTCAACCATCATCGATTTGCTAAAAAGACATGGTTCTAAAAATTTAGTAACACTTTGAACATTTTTGCTTTTGTTTGTAGATCCATATTTCAAAAAACTTCATCCACTTTGATCCTTAGTTATGTTTAAGCTTTTTAGATTTTGATTTGATTTGATTAAGCTTTTGAGATTTTTATTTGATTTTTCAAGTGTTGTTGTTTACATCAAGTATTTGGATGTTTGAAATGTAATATTGATCAATAAGTTTAAGTGTAGCAATTTTTTGATTTCGATGCAATGATTTTGAGCCAACTTGTGTCTATTTTGATAAGCTTGTTGAATTTGGATTGATGCCCCTGGTTTGATTTATCAAAGATAATGCTTTGTTGGGCAATGTAACTTTTGAGTGTTTACTTAAGATTTGCAATTTTTATATTTTTAGAGATTTTTGATGTTTTTGGATTTTAGAGATTTTTTATGTTTTTGGATTTTTTAGAGATTTTTTTTAAATTTTTTTTTAGAGATTACTTCTCAAACAAGATCACATTGAATTTGTCCCCAATGTCTAGCAAGGTATAGGACATGAAAGATGGATTTTCAAACTGATGATTCACCAATGAATAGTCAATGATGGATGAAGCAAGTGTGTTACCCATATGACCATCTCCTCAAGATTATTGAAGAAATACTATGTGGTGTTGGATAGAATATGGAATAATGACCCGGTGTCATGAAAATGGTCCAAAGGAATGGACATATCAAGAGACTTTTTCTAACAATTTTTTTTCATTTTTTTATTCTTCAATTGGATCAAGATTAAGGGATAAATATGAATAGGATCACACAATCATGATAAAGGGGTGGTGAAGGCTATGAGTGAATGGTTTGGGATTATGGGAAGGCTTCTTAGGAATAATGAAGGTGGCTTTAGGATCAGCAAGATCATGATAGGGTAGCGTGAACGCAACAAGTGAATAGGCTAATGGATAAGATAACTCATGTCAAGATACTTAATGCTCATGGATATGTTCAACCTTGTCAAGATCAAAGGTGAAAGATGTAATATGAATGCAAGTGAGATTAATGGTAGAAAGATAAAGGATATGATGGATGAAACTTTCCCCCAATTTTAGAGTACAAGAGAGAGGAATTACGCATGATGCCTATTTGCCAGGTTTTCATCATGGTACTTGTCCAAGATGCCACAAGAAGTGGTTTTCACCATAGGATGGATTTCTTTTTTTTTTTTTCAATTTTCTCTTTTTGGATGGACTCAAGCCTCATGCTCTTTGGATACTCCTTGAAAAGGTATGATATGACGAGCCAATGCTTCTAAAAGGTATGCTCAAAGATGTTGATATGGTGATGGAAAGGTGATATGGTTGATAAGATAAAGGGTGGCTAAAGATTTATGAAATGGATTGGATAATGAAAATGGTAGGATAATGAATGAGAGGATAATAAGTCTTTCCATATGTGGGTGTGAAAAAGGGAATGGAAGGATAATGAATAGGAGGATAAGAAGTATTATCAAGATCAACATTGATACACACCTTGAAGGGTAGTGGAATAATGGAGGAAAAATGGGTGAAATAGCTTGGGATTTTGATGTAAGAGAGGATACAGATCTTGGGACACAAGGACTCAAAATGGATGGATGAGATGGAATATGTTTGGGAGAATGTGAAGTGGAAGCCTTTGGAAGCTTAAATGTCAACTTTGATTTCTCTTTCATGTGTAAGTCCTTCAAAAGTGACTTGGGAATCCACACTTTCTTTGATTTGTCTTTCCTTTTGGATGCTTTAGAATGCATTTCTTCAATGAGGGATTTAGAAATCCACATTTTCTTTGATTTTTATTTTTGATTGATGGACCTTTATGGTATCTTTAATATCTCTTTTTTTCTTTCATTCACATGTCAATTAGATGGGACATGGTGCTCTTCATACATAAGTGAATTCTTGGATTTTTGATTTTTATGTTGCACATCCAAATTGCTTCTAAAATACTTGGGATTGGTGGATGAATAAGGCTGATATGAATGGTTCATATGGATGGGTTCATATGGAGGGTTTATATGGATGGGTCCTTGGTTTCTCAAGTATGTATGTCTTTGTTGATCTTGATAGGATATAGGGTAAGTGGATTGTGGGATAGGGATGGTAGGAAAGGTTGATGGAAGGATATAGGGACCCAATATAGATGGAAGATATGAAGGTTTAAACTTTGGAATATAGGGACCAAGGATGGATTTGGAAGATGTAGAAGGATGATGCTTATGTGAAAATGAAGGTAAATGGGATGTGGGAGGGATATCAACATCTTTATTTTGAGCTTCATGGCCAAGGCTTTCATCTTTCGGATTTATCTTTGTACCAATAGGCTTATATGTAGCTTTGAAATGAGTGACTTTGATAGGAGCAGTTAAAGCTTGAGGGGATTTATTCTTATGTAATGGATTAGGAATAATGGGATAATTTTGAGGTAGATATGGAGGCTTATGAAAAGTGGATGTCGGGGTACTTTGATCTTGACAAGGATCTTTTGATAGCCTAGGAAGAATACTTTTCTTTTCATTTTCAATAAGTTCATTAGAGATGGAAGGAATATCTTGATCTTCCTTAGGATATGGGTAGGATATAAGAGGTGAAGGAATATGGGGTGCTTGAGATGTAAATATATCTTCTTGAAATAAATGGAAGGGTATGAAGGGTTCATCATGGTATTCTTGGGGTATGGGAATTTGGTCAACTATAGGATAAAGAGGGATATTATCTTGATCTTGATCCTTCATAAGATTTGTTTCTTTGCAATTTTGATTAGTCTCTTGACATGGGGCCACTTCTAAGGAAAATGTAGGAGTTTGGATCCACACGATGGATTCTTCAAGAGATGATGGATGTTCATTTGAAATAGGTACAATAGGCATTGTAGCACTTGAAGGCTTGGGGTCTATAACCTTTGAAGCATGGAAGAAGTTTGTAGCAAGATATAGGTTAGCTTGGATCTCTTTTAGAGGTAGCCCTTGAGGGTATACATAGTCATTATGGAAACTATTTGGGTCTTTGTTTGATGGAGGAATATTGGATAACTTTGCTTCTTTATGAAATGGAGGAATGGTGGAATAGGTAGAAGCTATAAGAGGAGCACTACTAGACACGTGTTCATAAGTTTGATCTTGCTTGAGAGTAGTATCTTCATTAGATGATTCATTAGGATTTTCAATTTCAATTATGTCATCATCAATAAGATTTTGGATTTTATGTTTCAACTCCACACAATCTGAAGTTTCATGGTCATTATGTCTATGATATGCACAATAGTTTCTCAAAAAGATAAAACCACATGAAGTGATTTGAGGCAACATGATGAGATCATTTTCAAGGAGTTTTTCCAAAGCTGATTCGTATGAAATTCCCAAAGGAGTAAATGATCTATCCCAAGGATATTTTGATGTATTTATGTTTCTAAAAGAGTTATCATATGATGCATATTGCTGAGATGGGACTAATTCCTCTTGATTTCCTTGATCAAAGATGAGATTCTCTTGATATTTTGAAATAGGCTCTTCATCAAATATTGGTTTATCATTAGGATATTTTTTATCAAATATAGGATTTTCATGATATTCATCAAATTTTGAGTTATCGAAGATATGGTGTTCATGATGTTTTTCTTGATCATAGAGGTAAGGAAACAATGTTCTTAATGAGAATTGGTTGGATAATGTTTCCATTTCTTTTTCCATTTCTTGAATTATTGTGAATAGAATATTCTTTTGAATCTTTATTTTTAATTGATTTTTGGATCTTAATGGATGTTTTATTTTTGTAATCAAAGATTTTCAAGCACAACACAACGATTTTATCAATTATCACAAGAAATTCTTCCAAGCAATCTACTTTAGGTCAAATTTGGCTTTTAAATGGCTCTAATGAGGTAGGCTTGCTAATTTATCAAGGATTTAGTATGGATTCCATTCAAAATGGATCCTAAACTTTCATCCCCCAAGTATGTTAAGGGGCTTCCCACCACCAGTAATCAAAGTTTTGCGCAATCTGCAAGGACTACTCGAGGAAGTTCAAAAATTTAAAATCCTTTTGTCATACACCCCATTAAGGATGTATGCATTTTGTTTTATAGTGGGTTGGATTCTCGCAGCAAAAAAAAGTGTATCCCACTTTGGGCTATCCCTCTCACCAACCCTTTTAAGGCAAATCTCAGGAGGCGAGCCCAACTAAAGTTCTAGCATGGTATTCTCTGTAGGATGTTATTTTTTATTTCTTTTTTGCGTGCAAAAAAGAATTTTTTTTTTAGCACTTTTTAATAGACATAATTAACAAGGTTCAATTCCCAACCCACTAACTAAGGAGAATTGACTATTTCTACTCTTTTCTACAAACAAGGGGTTTTTCAATTAAGTGTTTGGTTTATTCCTTTAAGCTATCCAAATTACTAGATTTTGAAAGGACAAAGCCACAATTTAAGCACACAAATCACCAAGTTTTAAGGCTTACCTTTCCTTGTAGCTAACAAAAGTTAGGGGCATTTTTGAGTTATCTCCATGATTTTATGCTTACCTTGGCTATCGTTCCTTTCCAATGTGCTTTTTTTTTTCCAACAAGTTAGTCAACAAAGCCAACCCAAGTGAAGAAACCAAAGATAAATTTGAAGAAACAAAGACAAACTGAATTTTAAGCCTTACTTGTCAAAGCTTTTCCTTCTCTGTTGTATCTTGTCTTTAGATTTTTTCCTTTTCTGTGGTCAAACATCCTATAGAGTCAAATAAATCATTTTACCACTGTCAAATTATGCAGATTAACAATTTAGGCAAAAGCGCTCTTGAAATGCTTAAAAGCGCTATTTTATTTCTTAAAAGCGTTGCTGATTTGATTGAAAGCATTATTTTAACTTTGTCAAAAAACTCAAAAGCACACAAATAACTTGTAAAAGTGCTACAGAATTGATTAAAGGTGGTAAAAAGACAGCAAAAGCACGTAGTAAACTAGTAAAAGTGCTCAGGAGTCAGGGAAAATGCATTGCAAATCTGTGTAAAGATGTTGTTAGAATGATAGACATAAAATAGAAAGTGTGAAAGCACTGTGGATCAATGCAAAGGTGCACTACTTTGTCATGAAAGTGCCAAAATAGTGCTTGAAAGCACCATTTTATCTATCAAAAGTGTCATTTAATCTGTCAAAAGTGTCATTTCCTAAAAAACCCGAGAGTTAAACACATGCAAATTTGACAAAAATGAGATAAATTTGAGTGTTTAGTAAAGTGAAGCATTCTGCCCCATGGTGGGTGCCATTTTGTGTACAAGGAAATGTACCTTCATATGATTAGTATTGACAATAAATGAAATAGAAACTAAATAAACCATAATTAAGAAATCTATTTAAGCTATAAATTGACAATTAGGCATCCTATGGTTCTCTAACTAAGAATGTTAATGCAAAGCTCTCAACAAGCTTCCATTAATGATAGTCCTAGAATGAGAAAGATAAATGATTAAAGCTAAAGCTAATTGTTCAATTCCAATTTGAAAGCTAAATTAAGTCTAGATTGCCTTTCTAAGCTCAAATTGCAAGAGGTTCAATGCAATTCTTAGATGTGTGGTTATTAATTATGAGGAATTTGGTCTTCCTTTTATAGATTTTCCTAGTGGTAGGGGGTGTAGTGTAGTTGATCATGATTAGGCCTTGGTTGAGTCTTTGGTTCCACCCTTTTGAAGACAATGCACAATTTATGTCCTCAAAGCTTGGGACAAGTAGACACGATCAATGGAAAAGATGCTCTTTCACTTTGAGTGATTGAGATTGAATTTGGCTTGATCCATGTGAATGCCTTCTCTCAAATCCTATTGGTTGATTGAATTTCCTCCCCTTTTGGGTTGTTGAGGGAAATTAGGATTTATTAATTGATTTTAATTGATTTATTTAGCCATGTACCCCTTGAATGGGTTGAATTTGATTTAATCCAAGACTACACAATTATTTGATTTAATTGTATTTCGATTTGATTGCATTTGATTAAAACACTCTCAATTTTGATTTATCTCGAATTAATACTTGATTTTAATTTTGATTGGCTAATTATGCATTGTGATTCATTTACTTCAATTTTGTCCTGGATTTTCTTTGATTTGACTTGATTTATCATTAAATTACCTTTGTCCATTTTCAGGTGATTACACAAACAAGGATGGAAGGGGACCTATTATATCGCTCGCAACACTATACAAGACATCGAGCCCCCAAGGATTAGGCTAACATTGTTTACATAATGTGGAGCTCCATAATAGGAACATAAATGTTATTTAGAGAAAATAGGATTGAAATACAACTCATTGTCACATGATATTTAAATAACCTTACTATCAATGAGCTTCCTAATCTTACAATGTAAAGCTTGACATTCATTAGTAAAGTGATCATGAAATCTATGATATAAACAAAAAGGAATAGTCTTCATGTGTGGACTACATTTCTTTTTACGTTTAGGTCTCATAATCATCTTAGCATGAAGGAGTTTAGGAAAAAGAACTTCTTGGTCAAATTCCTTCATAGTTTCATCATGTTTTGAAGTGTTATTTGAGATGTTGTTAACATTGATTTGTTTTTGAGGATTAAATCCCAATCCATAAGAATGCTCATGCCCTCCAGTATGTAAGGGCATTTGAATTCCATGTTTATGCTTACCACATCCATGACCATTAAATCCTTATTTAACTAGGAAATGATAATCGGGACCATAACAAGAAGACATATCAGAAGGAGTCAATGAAACTTCAAGAATCACTATGTCATCACTAGTAGGTTTGATAGATTCATTGTGGGTAGAAGCAGCGAAAAATTTATTATGAAGGGGTTTAGAAGTAAAAACTCATTGTTCAAACTCTCTTTGTTGCTTCATAAAATCAAGATCATTAACCTTATACTCTCCAATAAAGGTAGGAGTAAAATCCAAGGTTCCCCAATCATCACAAGGAAGAGAATTAGAGGAAGAAGGATTACTATTAGGAAAAGGAGTAGTGTGGGTTTGAATATTTAGACAAGGATTAGGTGCATCATCCACACGAAGCAAATGCATATTGTTATTATGTATAAACTTGACTTTACGGTGAAAGGTGGAAGGAATGACATGCATCTCATGCGACCAAGGTCTACCCAAAAGAAGGTTATAATTGAGAGGTCCAAGCATAACATGAATAGGTGTGCTCAAGATGACTGGACCTACTTTAATAGGTAATTTAATGATGCCTAAAGTGTTCTTAGCAATATTATCAAAGCCACGTATAGGAACATTGTCAAATTGAATAGTTGAAAGATCAACGTTAATCGCTTTGAGCATGTCCATGCTACAAACATTAAGTCCAGATCCATTATCAATCAAGGTCCTATGAATGATACTTTTATTGATAGAAACAACAAACATAAGAGTATCATATTGATTTTGAACTTCTTTAGAAGGTAAATCCTTTTGATTAAATACAATGTCAGGAGGACCCGGGGTAGCATGCATGCATTGTAAGAAGTTATCGATGTTCTCTTAATTAGGAGGTGGAGTGGGAAGAGTTGATAGAGATTTTTGCAAGGCTTCATAGTAGGTAGGTGAACTTTGAAGAAGCTCCCATAAAGAAATCTTGGCAGGGGTATTTTGAAATTGGTTTATCAAATCATACTCCTTGCTAGGAAGACGGGGTGGAGGAGGAAGAATGGGTTGAGAAGGTGGCAAAGAAGTAGAAACCACTGGATTAGGTTGAAGGTTATTCCTTGTATGATATGTGTGAGCTGTTGGAATTAGGAGAGATAGGTACTAAGAGGGGAGGGGTGAATCAGTGCCTTCAAAACTTTTCTTGCAAAACCTTTCAGATCTATAACTGAATACTTGTGATAACCGATCAAAATAACTTGAATATAATTGTGTAAATTAATCATCTAGTTAACTTAAGAAAGTAAACAACATGAAATCAATATGACAATCATATAACACAAGTATTTTGGTAACACAGAAACCCTTGTAAGTAGGTAAAAACTGTGGTGGGGATGACACCCACAAATTCTTCACTACTACAGATAGAAAAGGTTTTCTTGTTAAGGATACAAGTTTTGATCACTTCTGGTGATCTTACCCTGTTAGGAGTAACATGTTAGATCAACTAGATCTACCTAGTTATAGGATTTAAACAAAACTAATGAAGTGTGTACTTGGTTAAGAGATTTACATAAGACTGTTAAGTTTACTTTGTTAAGAGATTTATCAAAAACTCTATCACAATTGTTAGAAAGTAATAGGCAATTATCTGGTAGTTGACAACTCAATTATCTGAAATAGATCTATAAGTGCTCATCAAAATATCACCTTATCTGTGATGGTTCTCTACTATGTTCTGCTCGATAGCCTTCTCTAATTCTGCTCAATTTGATATCATCTGTACTCTGTTCTGCTCGGTAAACTGATTGTTTTGAAGATAGGTAATTTCTTCAAGTGCTCCATGATTCATATATATTAGTTCACCAACCTCATAAAATGGTGTGAACATACAAAATATATAGTGTTCTATTTTTTCCACCTTAGCAAAAATTAGGTTACAAAGATAATCATAACCCTAAGATCTACAATGCAAAATAACCTAGATCAACTATTACAATAATATAAACATTACATTTAATGAGTATCTTTTACAATAAATGCTCCTTAATCTTGGTAAACCATTTTATGATCTGTTGTAACCATTTTCATAGAAGATTGTGCCATTTCAGATTACTATGCCATTTTTTGCGATCATCGGCAAACACTGTATAGTCTGGTCGGTGTATACTGTGATGCTCAGTGTTTACTGACCATCAGTGTCAGTGTCACTGGTGCTCGGTAAACTGTGTGATGCTTGGTGTAAAGGCTTTACCGACTGCTCTATCTTACTTCTAGTTACCGACCAATTCAATATAAGTAACTGACCGACCTATTTACTATGCTTTGATACTAATGACAACCTTGAATGCTCAATAGAGATTAACATGAGCTATTGAATCTTGGTCATTAAAAGACTCTAAAGACTCCATAGGTTTACCTTTGATAGTAATGTGAGGACAACCTTTGACAGTCAACAAGGCTTTTAGAAAAACCATATTAGTTGTCTTGACACTACATATAGATTCACAAGAAGGAAGTAAAGAAGACATCGAAGGAGGAAATAAGGTAAGATCTTGATTCTCCATAGGATAATCACTAAGAGGGAGAGCATTAAGGGAATTATTTTCCACTAATGCCTCATCACTAGAAGGAATCTCAAATGGAGGTAAAGCATCTATAATATCATTTTCTTTCACTAAAATGTCTAGATGAGGGGAGTGTGTTGTAGAAAAAGATTTATCATCATGTATGAATATGTCATCCATTAATAAATCAGCCTCTTATATCAAAGATTCTTCACAAGGAGGGGATGAATCAATATCTTTATCCAAGGGATCATCTACAATGGCTTCATGAGGAAGAGAGTAATCAACATCCAAACCCAAAGGTTCATCCCAAATAGGATGATTATCATCCCTACCAATAAAGGACATTGTAGGATCTCCATAAATCACTAAATCTTGATCCCTAGAGGGGAGAGAAGGTAAATTATATTCTAAAGTAGGCTCATTAGGATAGAATTAACATCAATCCTCAACTCATCTCCATAAAGAGAAATATGACGGAGATATAGATTAAGGTCATCTTCTTTCTCTAATATATCCTTATAAGGTAATTCAAAAGCAACATCACATGCACTAAATGAATTTTTTCTAGGTGTGACACCATGCTAAGGTAAGGTAAGAGGAGGATGTTGTGAAATCCCAAAATTTTTGGAAAACGTTTGAAACAAATTATGCAACATGGTAATAAAAAAATAAATGCATATAAAATAGGTCTAGATATATCCAAATGCATTCAAATTTATTAGCATGGAAAGGAAATCAAACACAATAGGGCATCTAATTCCACAAAAGGAGTTGTCGTAAAACAGGTTCACCAAAATGTAAAGTGAAGGTGAACACACAAGGTAATACAAAGGGAGATCTAACACAATAGGGCATCTAAAACCACAAAAGAAAGGGGTAAGTGTGTCAGGTTCACCAAAATGTAATGGATAAAATATGGATGGTGTCCTAGGATAATGGTTTACACATAAAAGAGACCCCAAAACCAATATTTTATACTTACATGAGATTGTATTGATATGGAAAGTAAATGTAGATGACTAATTTTGAAATGAAGAGATAAAGGTACTTACCTATGAAAAATAATTTGTTAAAAATCTAGTGAAACAATCTCAAAAACTATTGATTTTCATGCCTCTTAAATAAAACTACAAGATCTACAAAACCCAGAAATCTTTTCCTGAGATCAGGTCATCTCTACCCTAGGTCAGGGATGAGGTCCTCTCTGACCTAGGTTAGTGTCTAGGTAGTCCCCAACCTAGGTCAGGGTCTAGGTCATCCTTGATCTAACTACTCTGATAGAAAATTTGTTTGCGGATTTCAAAAGTTTAGCAAAAAGGGTATCTAGATCCACAGTTCAATTCATCATCGTATACCTGTACCTACAAGAAAAATGGTTTTGTTTGTTTGTTTGAGGGGTTTGCCTTGTTCAAACCCTAGTTTGGAATCAACCTTAATAATGAAATTAAAATGGAGAATGCTAGCAAGTGGTAGAAGTAGATCTAACAATGAAGCTATGACATTCAATAGATATGCAGTTGTATTTGAAATGTAATCAAGTATGTTAATATGAAAGCTTGGAATCAACATGAAAAAATGTAAATCTAAACCTCCATGATTGTATGCTTGGAATCCACCATGAAGGAAGAATGAATGGATCTTGAAGATGAACAAAGGATATTGAAGGAAGATCACACCACCATTATGGCTAGATCTAGGGGTTGAATGATGAATCTTGAATGCTTGAATCAAATCCCTTCAATGGCTTGAATGGTTGAATCCTTGATCTTCAATGGAGAAATTGAATGGATAAGAGGACTTGAATGTTTCCTTGAAAATGCTTCATGAAATGCTTTCTTGATCTTTCTTGAGAGCTTGAGATGAGATATGAAAACTTGATGGAGAAAATGGGAGAGGAAGGCTTCCTTTTATAGTGATCTAGGGCACAATCTTCTAGAGGGGCCACCTTGGGGAATTAAATTCAAATTAGGCATAAAACCTTTAGGAATGGTCCTAAATTAAATATAACTCAAGATTTTACCATTTTGGAGACCAAAATAGCCGACCTAGAAGCGGGAAAACAATTCTTTCCGAAACCTGACATCTGAAGATCATAGGACCTTGAAACTTGGACCCAGGGTCAAGGATGAGGTTGACCCTAACCTAGGTCAGGGAAAATGTCATCCTTGACCCTCAAGGTCATCCTTGACCTTGAGGTCACAGATCTCAGGGTCTCAGTCCAGAGTGCTAGGAAAATGCAGCTAGAAAGTTGAAAAAGGGGCAGAATCAGGGTAGAGTGCCAGGAAGAGGCACACAATCCTATGATGAACATGATAAAGGCTAGGAGGACCTATTTGTAAGTCCTACCTATAAAATAGAGCCATAGAAAAGGTAAATTAATGAGAATCCTCGGGATCCTAACCCTAATTTCACCTAGAATGAAGGAATCAAGTGCAGAAAAGAAGTCAAAAATGGGGAAAAAGCTTGATAAAAGAAAAGACCAATTCAAAGCATTCAACATGACCCCAAACCACTTACTTAGAGGGATAAACACTCTTACCATGGAAGTGCTTCCATTTTAAGATGATACAGGTCGATAAACATTTTGCTGAATCACTTTCAAAGTTAACTCTTCTATTTATAGCTCTTGTAAGTGTTACAATGAATATTAAGATATCCACTTATGTTTAAGAAATAATTCTTTTATTAGTAGTAGTTTTTTTTACTAAATCTTTTGTTATTTCTCCTATGTTGCATTACTATCTTTAGAATGAATTTGATGAACTGCAACTGATTGAATATCTGAATGAACTAAAGAATCAATGATTAGAGATCACCGAGAATTGAAATGATATGTAAGATGATTAAATCAGTCAATATGTTGTCATTGATGTCAACTAGTCTTGACAGTACTTATCATGTTAGTTACAAACATCTGAACATCTATTGGAGTAAGAAAAGATGAAGAACTAAGATATCTACATGAAGAAAAAGATGGATATGATAGATAAGGATAAGGAAAACATTGGGTAACTTATTGATGAGTCTATGGCTTCATACTATTGATTTTACTATGTTGCATTAATATATTATGAAGAAGAGAACTGAAATTGAACAAGACAATGTGGTTGGTAATTAAAGATTTTCATATACATCGAGCCACTGTAGTGTATACTGACTAACAGTATTAACCAAGCTACTTTAACTAGTTATCACCAACACATTTCTATATTAATCAAGTATGGATGAAAACATTAAATGCTAATAACAACCGACAGAATATGATGAGATGGATAAGATTAAGTGTGTTACGAGATCCACGACTGACAAAATTTGGAGAAGATCTAAAGGATGAAATTTAAATGTGTTAATGGCACATCTATCGAGGAAGGTTCAAGAGGAAAAATGGATGAAGGAGATTAAACGACAAAATCTAATGGATGAAATGAAAATAGTTTACTTTTCTATTTAAGAGACATGAGTTTCATTGTTGGAACTATGCCAGAGGAAGAAGACTGTAGAGAATTCACATGAAGATTATTCATGCATGCCTAATCAGACTGGTTATTGAAGAACCAAGACTGCAAAGTTAACCAAGCATCAGAGAACTACTTACCGAGTGACAGTAAGTTGATGAATATTAGAAAAGTGAATTTGATTATTGATCAAAGGATTTGTATGGGCTTAGCATAGATCTAAATATCTACAATTGACTTGTATTTGAATCAGATCATATTGTATTAGTTTAACCATCGATTCAGAAAATATCTTAACCGAGTGGACTTAATAGTCTTATATTCTGACCTATGTCATTCAGAGAAAGTACATTGTTATCTTGTTGACCCCATAGTGAATGTTGGTCAAAATTTAACTATTAGTGCTAAATCCTCTAACAAGGTCACACCTAACAGTGTGTTTGTAACCTTTAACAGGGTTGGCTCTTCACCGAGCTTACTTCAAAAGAGTGAATTATTTTGGGTTACCGGTCCCAGGTAGTTTTTCCCTTAATAGGGTTTCCACATTAAATCATTATGTTATGTGTTATTTGTGATGATTGTTTTGTCATCATACTTTATATACTACATAATTGATTTGGTCGGTCATCACAATAAGCTAATTAACTAGTAATTGGTAAAGTGAACAAACAGATTGATATTTTATGTTACCGAGCTACATAATTTGTTGGAATTATTTGTTAAGGTACATATTTGTATTTGGGACTGTAGGCTAACTGATCTAATTGATTCACCCCCCCCTCTTAGTTATTCTAACAATTGGTATTAGAGCATTAGTTTCTTGGAACATAGTTTTAAGGACTTCAACAAAAAGATGCTGGATGAGACTTCACTATATGGAAAAGCTGGATGAGACTTCACATATCTGGAATCAAAGATTCTACTATACTTTTACTAGATAATGGCTACTTACAACCACCAAATGGTCATTTAACTCTTGATTAGTTGAGAGAATGACATGAACATAATATTACTATGATAGAGATTTTTGTTGGTCTATCTGATGCTGAATTTGAGGATGTTAAGGCTTGCACTATTGCGAAGCAAATGTGGGATAAAATTTCTCTAGTCTATGGTGGTGATGCTAATGTGATGAGAGCCAGAGCTGAAAGCTTAAGAGGTAGATTTGATGATATGAAAATGATGGAAGGAGAAAACATTACATAATACTCAAACCAAATCAAAGAGGTAGTCAATGCTATCCGAGGAGTTGGTGGTGTCATTGATGAAGATACAGTGGTAAGTAGGATACTAATAACCTTGTTCCCTACATATGCAATCAGAATATCTGTTATTCATAAAATGAGGTCTGCACCTGGTAGCACTCTTACTCTTGATAGTCTAATTGGTAAGTTAACAACTTTTGAGTTGAACAATTTTGATAATAGTGTGGTACCAAGTGTTGAGTCTACTTTTATGTCTTCTCTGAAGATCGGTAAATCTAGTAGTAAACATAATACAAGGAATGAAAGTGATAAAAATACTGATGATGATCTTGATGAACTTGAAGCTCTTATGACCTGGAGACTACCGAAAGGTAAAGGTAGATATAAGGGAAAGTTACATTTAGCTCATTTTAATTGTAAAGAAGTTGGCCATATTGCTTCTAGATGTCCTAACAGGAAAGAGGAAGAAAAAGATAGAGACCGAACTAGTGATAGAAGCTATGGAAGAAGAAACAACAGAGGTTACCAACACTACAAAAGAGACAACTGAGATCACAAAGATAAGGGCAAAAAGGCATGTTATTTGGTTGGAGATGAGGACACCGACATTGACACTGATGATGACATTGAGGTAGTATTTGTTGTAATGAAAGATGATTCCGAAGAGGATGAAAGGTATGCAGAAACAACACTTATATCTAAAGTTAGAAAAAATGAGACTTGGATCATTGATAGTGGCTATACACATCACATGACTCGTGATGAAGATAAGTTTGATCATCTTGAGCATTATAATGGAGGTTCATTGAAAATGGGTAATGATACACCTTGCATGGTTAAAGGAAAAGGATCTATTTTGTTGAATGATAGAATTAGATGTGATAATGCTTATTGGGTAAAAGGACTAAATTAAAATTTGATGAGTGTGGCACAAATTAATAACTCAGGTCACTGAGTGGCATTTGAGATCAAGAAGGTAAAGATATGTGATGAAAATGGAAATCTTGTCAGAACAAGAGGACAATCAAAAGGTAACTTATTTTATCTTGACAATGCTGAGACTTCTTGTTTATTGGTGAAAAATGAAGATGCATGGTTATGGAATAAGAGGTTATGTCATGTAAATTTTGATAACATGATTAAGATTAGTAAAAATAGAAGAGTTAGAGGATTTCCTAGTCTAACCAAACCTAATCATGTTGTGTGCCATCAATGTCAAAAAGGAAAGATGACAAAATATAGTTTTAAAAGTAAGGACTACTCATCTAAAGGAATTTTGGTGTTGGTTTGCACCAACTTATGTGGTCCCATGAGAACACAGAGCTACTATGGAGATAGATACTTTATTTTGTTTGTTGATGACTATACTAGATTGATGACAGTCATGTTCTTGAAAGAAAAATATGAGTCATTCAAACTGTTTAAATGGTATAAGGAAAAAGTAGAAAAAGAAACCAAAAAAGAATTGAAATACTTAAGGTGTGATAGAGGAGGTGAGTTTGTTTTTGATGAATTCACTAACTTATGTAATGAGCATGGTATAAAAAGATAGGTTTTGGCACCTAGAACACCACAACAGAATAGAATTGCTAAAAGGAGAAACAAATCTATTCTTGATTGTGCTACAACATTGATGATAGAAAAGAATGTTGCACAAGTATACTAGAGAGAGGCATTTAGCATAGATGTATATGTCCCAAACTGAGTACAACTAAAAAAAGACACAAACAAGACACCTTATGAGTTATGGTTTGGATACACACCAACTGTAAGTTATTTCAGAATTTTTGGTAGCAAGTGTTATATTCTAAAAGGTAATAGGAATGGAAAATTTGACTCTAAATGTGATCAAGGAATATTCTTAGGATATTATACTAAAAATAAAGATTACAAATGTCTAAATAATGTTACTAATAAGATGATAGAAAGTGCTAATGTAAAAGTTGATGAGTTTGCTAATAAGAATGATGTAGAAAGCATGAAGGAGCCAAAAGACTATGGTAGGTTCACTTATGTTGAAGATACAGAGTATCAATCGAAGCCACAGGATAAGTCTACCAAGCATCAGGAAAATGAAATCGAGCATCAACAAATGGAGATCGAGAATCAAGAAGAAGATACCAAGTAGGAAACTGTACCTAAATAGAATGATCAACATAGGAGAGATCAAGTGCTAGCAAGATTTGTTAGAAGACACCATCCTGAGAACCAAATCATTGGAACCAAGAAAGCTGGCATGCTGACCCGAAGTAAGTTAAGACACAAAACATGCTTAGTTTGTGAGTTTGAACCGAAGAATGTTAGGGATGCACTTAAAAATGAGGAATGGAAAAATGCTATGAATGAGGAGATTGAACAAATTGAAAGAATAAGACATGGACTTTAGTGCCTAGACTAAAAGATAAGAATGTTATTGGTACTAAGTGGATTTGAAAAAATAAGCTGAATGAGAATGGAGAAGTTACAAGGAATAAGGCAAAACTTATTTGCAAGGGATATGCACAAGAAGAAGGTATTGATTATGGTGAAACCTTTGCACTTGTTGCTAGATTGGAATGAGTTTGAATATTGCTTTCCTATGTTGCACATAAAGGATTTAAGGTATATCAAATGGATGTGAAATTAGCATTTCTAAATAGAACAACATAGAACAACCTGAAGGGTTTGTTGATCTGAATCAGAAAGACATGGTATGTAGACTACACAAAGGTTTATATGGACTGAAACAAGCACCAAGGGCATGGTATGAAAGATTACATGCTTATCTTATAAGTGTTGGCTTTGTAAGAAATAGTGAAAACAATATCATGTACACGAAAGGAGATTTTGTTGATAACATTTTGTTTGTTGCAATATTTGTTGATGATATAATCTTTGGTGGACAAGATCATATTTGCAAATCTTTTGCTGATGAAATGAGGAAGGAATTTGAGATGTCTATGTTTGGGGAGATTAAATTATTTCTAGGTTTGTAGATTATACAATAGAAAGATGGGATTTTCATCACACAATCAAAATACATTAAAGAAGTATTGAAAATTTTTGGCATGGAAGATGCTAAACCTGTGGGAACACCGATGGTAACTGGCTATAAATTGACAAAGGATGATGAATCTACCAAGGTAAATTAGACTCTATACCAATATATGATTGGTAAAATGATGTATGTTGTACACAGTAGGCCTGATATAGCACATGCAGTGGGGATTGTGGCAATATTTTCTGCCAATCCTAAAGATTCACATATGGTTAGTGTAAAGAGAATCTTGAGATACTTTAAGAAAAAAGAGGATTATGGATTATGATATACATTGGAAGGGAAATTTGAACTGAAAGTTTACACCAATGCAGATTGGGTTGGAAACAAAGATGACCAGAAGAGAAAAATCGGTGGAGTATTCTTTTTAGGGGAAAGGCTTGTGACTTGGATTAGAAAGAAACAATCATGCATTTCTCAGTTCACAGCTGAAGTAGAGTATGTTGCTACTGCTGCAAATTATTCAAATATAGCTTGGATTAGACAAGTGTTAGAAGCAATGAATGAGGTAATCACTAACCTGATGATTATATATTGTGACAACACCAGTGCTATCAATATTTCTAAGAATCTTGTGATGCATTTGAAGACAAAGCATATATCTATTAAGTATCACAACTTAAGGGAACAATTTCAAGAGAAGTAAGTACAACTATAATTTGTAACATCTAAGGAACAACTTGCTAACATCTTTACTAAACCATTACCGAAGGATACATTTTAATATTTGATAAATAGACTTGGGGTCTGTCCCCTGTCTATCGATCATTGAGGTGATCTAGAGGTTGCATCAACCTACACTTATCAGAAGATCATTCATGTTGATGCACATATCTCACACTTTTGATTATGTCTAAGGTTGTGGAAGATTGTAGAAGCTGGAACATAAATTTTCTTATCTGTACATTGAAGGTACATGATATGAACTAAACAATAGATAATACTTGGCTTGTGCAAAGTTGTTTGCATGTTTTCTTTGACATTGTTGTCAAAGGGAGAGAATGAATATGAAACAAGGGAGAGAGTTACATGAGAAAGTTACATGAGAGAGTTACATGATAAATCAGTTATTGAGAACACACACAAAGGGAGAGACTTGAATATTTGTTGCTAAGAACAAAATGAATCAGAGAGCTGAAAAGATCAAAATTGCAGGGAGAGTTTGCAATACTTGTAATGCGGTTATATTTTGTAGTGATTAAACATATTAAATATGAGCTTACCAAGCTACAACATTTTTCTTTCATAGTTGTAGAATACATGTTTGGTATGTGTTTGGCATATTTTCATATTGCTTGTGTTTCCATCAATGCCAAAGAGAGAGATTGATGAGCTGCAACTGATTGAATATCTGAATGAACTGAAGAATCAGTGATTAGAGATCACCGAGCACTAAAATGATATGTAAGATGATTAAATTAGTCAATATGTTGTCATTGATGTCAACTAGTCTTGATAGTACTTATCATGTTAGTTACAAACATCTAAACATCTATCAGAGCAAGAAAAGATGAAGAACTGAGATATCTACATGAAGAAAAAGATGGATATGATAGATAAAGATAAGGAAAACATTGGGTGACTTATTGATGAGTCTATGACTTCATACTATTGATTTGATTATGTTGCATTAATCTATTATGAAGAAGAGAACTGAAATTGAATAAGAAAATGTGGTCGGTAATTGAAGATTTTTGTATGCATCGAGCCAATGCAGTGTATACCTATGTGTGTGAATTTTGTACCTAGCTCACAACACTTCAGTAAAACATTAGAGGTTAGCAAAAACCAAAATCTGCAAGTAATTGAAACTATGCTAACTAGGCAATTTACTGCCTTCTAGTAGGTGTGAGTATGCTATTCTCAGATTGAATCGAGATAACTGACAATGCAACACCTAAATGAAGGATTTAAGATGATGAAAACAATGAAATATGAATGTAAATTAATCTATATTTTTGTATTTTCTATGCAATAGAATAAGAAACTGTATGAATCTAAGCTATAATGTATGAAATTGAGTTTGAATGCAAATTTAATCTAAGAAATGCTACGAATGCATATAAAAATCTATGATATGAAACTCTGAATGCTCAAAACAATAAATAAAAATCTCACAATAGCCTTGATTCGCAAAAGATTGATTCTTCAGTCATGAATTCGCCAGAGTGAGGATGCAATTTTGAGGTGTTGATTGCCAGACCTTTGTGAAGAGCTGAGCCTTGATTTTATAGAAATCTAGGGCTTGAGGATGCATTGAGAAAAGCCATAAATCGCTCTTGATAAACTCAGGTTGATTTTTGAGTTAACAAGAAATTAAGAATATTTAATTCATAAAATCATGCAAAAGCAGTTTTTACCTCAAAATAGAGCTTTAGTTCTCTTTTTCAACTCATCATCAGATGTTGAGTTTTAGAAAGTTTACAAATTGAAATTAGTAATTGTTTTAAAGTTGACTACTTTTGTGATTGTGCATGATTTGATATGAATTAATTTAATAAATAAAGTGATTTATTTTCCACTTAAATGATTTTAAAATTAAAACAATTGATTTATGGGTTAATCAATTATTAAATCAAACTTTTATTCAAAAACTATATTATTAAATATTGACAACTGACTTTAATTAATTAAATAGGAATTTAATCAATTAGTCATGAGATTTTTGATTTATTATCAAAATTAAATAATACAATTTAGGAATAAATATAATTAAATGTAATTAAATAATTAAGTGGCAATATTAAATCTGATTAATTAAATATTCAGAATATTCAATTAATCAAACTTTAAGATAAATAAGATTTATCACCAAATAATTATTAAATTAAGAATAATTATGATAAATTAGGAATATTTTTAGGAATATTCCCTGATGTAGAATTAAGATAATCAATTAGGTTTTTGATAACTTGATGTGCAGATGTGCCTTAGGTTAGGACTTTTGTATCGATTTCATTCAATTTGAAGATGTAGGAGGTTAATGAACCTATAGCCCATTTTTGGGGTATTACAGTTTGCCCCTCTTTGAATCACTGTGCAAAGCGTAGTGGTTCAAAGAATAGTCTCTGTTTGATATACGTATGAAACTAATTTGAAAGATTTACTGATTCTGAGACAGAAACCGATTGAAAGATTTAAAGATTTAAGATTTAGGTCCTAATTGACCAAAGATAATGTTAACTATAGCAGCAGTGAATCGGTGATTACGAAAAAGTGTCAAAATGCCTGATTCTGAACCTTGTAATTACGAAGAAGTGAGTGACCGATTCCAAACCTGATTGTCCAAAGAGAATCATATTGGTATCACATCTTGAACCCATCAGTTATGAAGAACCAAGGAAATAACACTAATGAACCGATGGTTATGAAAAGTTGATATAGTTTACAAGATAGATTAGGATACCAGATTGATATAGATCTCGATGAATTTGATATGCCCCAAGCGATGATAGATTTTCCCCAAGCGATGAGGACTTTTGATGAGTTAGCAACTAGATGTGGTTGTTGTCTTGATTACTGAGGAAAGACTGATTACAGATTTAGATTTACAAACTTGAATGATGTGCAATACCATGACCCCTTCAAGATTAAAATTGAAATCTGACAAGAAAAGTTAGCGTTATAGTTTAGAAGCATGTTAATTGATTTGAGAAGTGGTTGTGCATGTCTGAGAATGCATTCTACATCGTTTAGAGGTCCTGGAGACCAAGTTCAACTAGGTTAAACCATGAGTTGACCATAGTAGACCAAGTTGGCATTTTGATAGTTTGATGTAAGATAATTAGTTAAGTTGAATTCTGGATTTCTTTGATGATTGAAGGTCAATTATGCAAGTAGTTAATAATATGAATGATCTCAGATTTTGATTTTGATCTTGAAAAAGGATTCTACTTGCTGTTTCATTGGAGGAACCTTCATACAATGCTCAAGCCTTGTGTCATGTTTAGTATTTTTGGTTTTGAAGAATCGTTTAAGTGTTCAAGCAATTTGTGAGATCATGCAAAGTGAAAAATGAAATGCAAACCTAGGACCTAGGACCTAGGACCTAGGACCTAGGACCTAGTCACTGATCATGTGTCAATTTGTTGTCATCATTGAACTTTTAGGTAACTGGATAAATCAATACAATGCCCACTAGTTTTGAAACCATAGACATATGAATATCGATTTGTATGTGCAGGAATCAATACAACACCCACTGGTTAGGAAACCATGGACATATGAATATTGATTTTATTTTCTGAATGTCAGATTAGATATAAGCACCAAGACACAAACATCGGGATGACCTGAATATCATGTCCATTCTAATATAGCAATTTGTATAAGCATCAGAACATAAACGTCACGATGACCTGAATATGCCTTGCATTCAAACACATAAAATAGTCAAGAGATCATTCTAAATCTAGTGTGAATTACCTGTAGTGACCCTTTATCATTCACATCCTTGGGCAAGATCGCATTTCATAGTAGGAGAAAAAAATCACTCAAAAAGACAATAGTGAGATCAAACTTCCTTGAATTTTCTGAGTATCAATGGTCGAGGTACTCATGGCCCTCCAATTCAAGATAGAGGCTCTTACAGACGGACACCATTTCAATCTAGAATTTCCAAAGTTGTTAGATTTTCACATACAAGAAGAAAACAAAGAAAAGATTATGCCACCAGTCATCACTCTCTAAATCTTGTAAAGGACATCATCGAAGAGCTCATGGGAACAAAATATGAAAAAATCTCAATGTGAATCAGTAAGCATACGAGGAGATAAAAGCATGTAAAAAGCATAGATTATTTTCAATTTGTGTTTGATTGCATTGTTGTAGATGCAAAATCCTTTCTAGAGATGAGACAAATAGACAGACTCAAATGAAGCTTCAAAGGACTCTGACTAGATATGACACATCTAAGATACATTGGAGGTCATAGGATATGACATTGATTGCCCCCAAGTTTGATCTTTGATAGGACATAGACGCTTGAACTGATTGTTGTATAGATCGACTCATTGAAAATAGGAATGTGGAAACAAACTGGGAAATATGTACAAACTAAAGCAAGACTAAAAGTTGGGAAAGACCAAGATTGCACTGATAAATGGAGCATTTGAAACAAGTGGTGCCCATTTGCCAAGTTTTCACCATCTTGGCAGAGATTCTATTTTTGCTACCAAGGAGCCTATTTCCAAGTTTTCACCAAGGCACTTTTTCTTTTTCTCATTTTTTTGTATTTTTCATTTTTCCATTTTTTTTGATATTTTTGGTATTTTTAAATTTTTTTGTGAATCATCAAGGTGCCTATTGTTAGGTTTTCACCAAGATGTTCATTTTTTAGGACTTTTTTAGATTTTTTAGATTTTTTCAGGACATTGTACCATACACTAAATGCCTTAAGCATAGAATTTCTTTAGATGGAGAATGTTGATTGGTTCTCAGAGCTATTCTCCTTCAGTCATTAAGAGTTGATAGGCACCAGAGCCAAAAGTAGTAGTGATAACAAAGGGACCCAGCTAGTTGGGTTCAAACTTCCCCTTGCATTCTCTATGTGATTGATTTTTAGGATTCTCTCTCAAGAATAGATCACCAACCTGAAATTCTATGTGTCTGACTTTCTTGTTGTAGCCTCTAGACATTCTTTTTTGATACTCTGAGATGATCATATGCTGCTTGTCTACGCTCATCTAGTAGTTCAAGTTCTTGCAACCTAGACAACTCTATAGTCATCATCAGTTACTAGACCATGCATTCTGATTTTTAGTGATGGGATTTCAACCTCAATAGGTAGTACCACTTTAGACCCATAAAATAAAGCGAAAGGAGTAGCCCCAGTGGGCATTCTGATACTTGTTTTGTAGGCCTAGAGAGCTAGATTGATCATAAGATGCCAGTCTCTTCCTATTTTATTAACTGTTCAGTGCAAGATTTTCAATAGATTCTTGTTTGAAGCCTCTGCTTGTCCGTTCCCTTGAGGATAGTAGATAGATGACCAATGTTGTGTAATCTTGAATTTGGTACATAAATCATCCAAGTCTTTGTTCTTAAATTGTCCACCATTATCTGTGACTATAGAATGTGGAATACCATACCGGCATATGATGTAGTTCAAGGTGAACATAGATATTTGTTTTCTAGTTGCTTGTGTCAAAGGGACTGCTTCTACCCATTTTGTGAAATAATCTGTAGTTGTAATAATGTGGGTATGCCCATTAGAAGAATGAGGATGTATGGATCCTATAAGATCAAATGCCCATTGATGAAAAGGCCATTTTGTAGTGAAGGGGATTAGATCTCTCCCCGGAGCATGAATTAAGTTTCCATGCACTTGGCACTTATGACAGTTCTTAGCAAACTTGATAGACTCTTTCTCCATTTCTGGCCAATAGTACCCAGCCCTAATAAGTTTTTGAGCTAGTGTTAAACCATTCAAGTGTGACCCACATATACCTTCATGGACTTCCTCGAGTGCACGTTGAGACTCTTCCCATTCTAAACATCTAAGTAGTGCACCATCTAGACCTCATTTGTACAGATCGTGACCAATGATGACATATCGGGAGGCATTATGGATAAGGTATCTCTTTTCATGATAGTTAAAGGTATCAGGAATGATTTGGTCTTTGAGATAGGAGAATAGGTTTTTATATCGGGATGAATCATGACCCAAAAAAGTGTAGATCATACAGGTATCAGGGGATTCATATGCAGGATAAGATAGTGCTTCCACTAGGAACTTGTAGCATAGCTCATGTTCAAGCTATTGTAGTAAAGTAGATAATGTTGTCATTGCATCAGTAGCCTTATTCTTTGTTCTAGGTATTTGCTCAAATGTGATAGATATGAAATATTTTTTTAGATCATCTACCATTCTCTTGTATGGAATGAGCTTTTCATCCTTCGTTTGGTATACATCATTGACTTGATGGATTACAAGTTGTGAGTCTCCCTGAATGTGTAGTTCTCTTACTCTCCACTCAATTGCTATTTTCATACCATTCAAAAGGGCTTCATATTCAACAATATTGTTTGTACAAGGAAATTTAATTCTAAACGCCTTAGGAATGGAGTATCCTTGAGGAGTGATAAACAAGATACCTGGTCCAGATCCATTCTATGTATAGGAGCCATCAAAGAACAATTTCCATTCTCTAGAAGAAAGATTCATGATAGAGGAATCTGGAAATTCCATTTTCATTGGTGTGTCATCAAACAAAGTTTCATCTTCTAATTGATCAGCAATAACTTGGCCTTTAATAGCTTTTCTTTCAACATATTCAATGTCAAATTCACTTAAGAGCATGATCCATTTGGCTAATCTACCCATGAGGGCAGCTTTTCTTAATAGGTACTTTAGTGGATCAATCTTAGCTACTAAATGTGTGGTATGAGCCAACATATAATGTCTCAGTTTCTATGATGCAAAGATCATAGCCAGAAAAGCCTTTTCATTCATAGAATAGTTCTTTTCATATGCCACCAATGTTCTACTGATATAGTATATAGCTCTTTCCTTCTTGTTCTCATCATGTTGTGCAAGCAATGCCCCTAGTGATGTATCTGTAGTGGAGACATATAAGATCAAAGGCTTCCCTTGAATGGGAGGCATCAAGATAGGAGGATTTGATAGATATTTCTTGATATGATTAAAATTATTTTCACATTCCTTGCTCCATGCAAAGGTCACACCTTTATGTAATGTCTTTGTAAAAGGTTGTGATATGTCTGCTAGCTAAGATATGAAGCGTCTAATAGATTGAACTCTCCCTTGCAATGTTCTCATTTGACTGATGTTCTTGGGAGGTTGCATCTCCATGATAGCTTTAACTTTAGCTGGATCTACTTCAATTCCTTTCTTTGAAACAATGTAGCCTAAAAGCTTTCCAAAAGTGACACCAAAAGCACACTTCTTAGGATTTAGTCTCAGACTAAATTTTTCCATTCTGTCTAGTATCTTGCTCAAGTCATTTAGATGTTCGGATCTTGTCATAGATTTTGCTAAAGTATCATCAACATAATCCTCGATAGTTCGATGCATCATATCATGAAAAATAGATGTCATAGCTCTTTGATATGTAGCACCAGCATTCTTAAGCCCAAATGGCATGACGATCCAACCGAAGGTACCCCACGCACATGTGAAAGTAGTTTTCTCTTGATCTTCTGGAGCAATTTTTATTTGATTATATCCAAAAAAACCATCCATTAAAGAATACATCTCAAAGCCCGCTATCATGTCCACTATCATATCAATGTTAGGTAATGAAAAATCATCCTTAGGGCATGCTTTGTTTACATCTCTAAAATTTGTGCATACTCTTATTGATTTGTCTAGTTTTGAAATAGGTACAATATTAGAGATCCATTCCACATAATCAATAACTTAGATAAATCCGGCTTTTAGGAGATTCTCTAATTTAGCTTTTACCAAGAGTGCAACATGTGGATGCATCTTTCTCAATTTTCTCTTAACAGGTTTAACATTTGGAGCTATAGATAAATGGTGCATTATAAGATCAAGATCTAATCTTGGCATATCTGAATATTTCCATGCAAAGTTGATCTTTTTCTCTGTTAAGAATGTTGTAAATTTTTTCTTTTCTTCTTTTGATAAGAATTGTGCTACATGGATCAATTGTGGTTCCTCTGATATTCCCAAGTTGATAGATTGAGTGGGCTCAATTAGAACTGGAGATCTATCTTGTAAATGACTCAAAAGAACATCAAATATCTCATCCTTAGGTGCCTCAGAGAGGTTTTCACCTTTGGATACATCTTTTATTTTTACTTTTGTAGGTTCTGAGACTGCCACAAAGTGGTTTTCACCCTCAGAACTCCTTTTCTTCTTATTCTTATTCTTATTTTTTTGACTAAGATACTTGATGTCCAACTCCATCATGCTAATGCTCGGTTCACTAATGGAAGTCCTCACAGGCTCAACTGCATTTAGGTAGCAAGCAAGGGCATAGTCATTTAGGAAGGTATAAATACCTTGGTTCAAATTTGTAGAGGTTTGGTCAAGAAGGTCAGGATGTTGGATAGTCAAAGTGGTAAAAGATTGGGAAAGAGTGTTTACGGATATGGATCTGTCATCATTGGTCCTAACCTGACGCTCATGTTCAAAGGTGATATTACAACTTAAGACGTTCAATTCATGAATAGGCTCAATGTCATTGTAGAAGTCCACTTTAGCCATCAGTGGATCAGACTCGATAAGTTCATCATTTCTCTCTAGAATTACATTGGGTTTAGGTGCATATTGGTGAATAACATCAACATGTTTGTCTGTAATAAGCTCATCTTCTTCTAGAATGGCTCCCCATTCATAGTCATTAGATTCTTCATCTATGCCTCTAGGAAATCTAAGAACATGAGTAAAGTCAGGATGAATACCCCAAGAAGGGTTTCCCTCAAATTTTGATTTGAATTCATACTCATGGGAATCTATCTCAGAATAGCTACCACCTTCCTCTTTGTCTGTTTGATTGTCTTCAAGATTAGCTGGTTCTTGTGGTGCAACTATCTCTTGCTCTATAGTAGGTTCTTGTGTTTCTACTACATTAATTCTTTTTACTGGACCATCTTCAGCTTCAAGGAGGTCTTTTATTTCTTTAGGAAAATGCTCATAGGGAATGAGATCTTCAATGATGTCTAAATCATCACTATCAGATTGTTCAATTGTTTCTCCCTTTAGTTGATTTGTTGTGGAAGGCTCAACCTGTTCTAAGACATGTGGGGAGTTCTTGCTAAGACAGAAAGGCTTCTTCTTGTATCCTAGACCTATTGTATTCTTGTTTTCTTGACCACGATGATCAAGAGGTGATAGAAGACCTTTACCTTTTAGTCCTAGAGGTCCTTTTCTTTTATATCCCATTTTTATGATCAATTTGTCTCCTGGGCCATATGACTTAGAAGGGATATTCGGTATTTTAGCATCACATTTTTTAGCAAATTGAGATTTAGGTTCATCTTTGTATAGCCATGTGAGCACAACTTCATCCTCTTCAAAATCCTATTTAGATACTTGTTTTGCAACAAAATTTCCTTTATATGCCTCAAGAGGTTCTTTAGACTCTAGTTTGGACTATTTCAGAATTTGTCCATAGGACTTAGGTGAGATAGGGAGAGACATCAAAGATAAGACTGGCTCTATAGTATATTCTCCCATACCATTTTATTTGATTTTAACCTCTTTAGCAATGTCTTCCATCTTGGATGTTGAAGCAACATCTAGCTGCTTAGTGGAAGATTCTCTGTTATTAGGAACAAGTTTATCAACACTTTGTTTCAATGTATTGCAAGTTGTATATAGATCAGCTGGGATCATCACCTCTACTTCTTCATCAAGAAATTTCAAACACTAATGGTACGTAGAAGGAATAGCTTTCATTTCATGTATCTAGGGTCTCCCTAGAAGGATATTGTAAGCCAAAGGTAAATCAAGAACTTGACATATAGTATCTTTGATGACAAGACCTGCTCTGATAGGTAGGACAATTGTTCCTTTTGAAGATCTTTCTTGCTCATCATATGCTTTGATAGTTATCTTATTTCTAGGATCAATGGCCATTTCTGAAAATCCCAATTGTATATTCAAGCTAAAAGAACAAATGTTTAGACTGGTGCCTCCATCTATCAACACACATTTGACACGACAGTTTTGGATCAAGACTTCAATCTACAAGGGCTGGTTATGCAGATGACTCAAGGAGTTATCATCTTCCTTTGAAAAGGAAATGTACTATGGAGACATAAGATGACCAACCATAGTCTAGAATATGTCTAAATCAAGGTTATTAGGAACATTGGATCCGAGCAGAGCTTTGTCTAGAATGGCTCTATGAGCTGGAGATATCCAAAGCAACTCAAACATGGAGATTTTTGCATTTGTGTGCTAGAGTTGTTGAACAATACTGTATGAAGTAGGCCTCGTGTCTTTAGGATTTGAAGATTTAGATGTAGCCTTCTGTTTAGAAGTAGATGGAAGATTGAAAGGCACCTTAGGGACATTGGATGAATCTGGTATTTTTCCTTGTAGATGTGCCTAAGCTTGTGATCGAGTAACTGCATTTTTTGATTGATTATCTCTATCTCTTCTTACAATTGTGATGACATTGTAATGCTCAGATAGGCATGGTTCAACCATATTGATAACAACATTGTTTCCAGGGTAGGCATAATTGACTTTAGCACCCATATTAGGCTAAGAAGAAGAATCTTCTTTACCATGTTTAGAAAATAGTTCTGTGAATGCTGTATGATCATTATTGCTTTTATGATTGTCAATCGTGATGTCTCCTTTATCAATTTTGTCTTGTATGATGTGCTTCAAGCGGAGGCAGTTATTAGTCTTATGACCCTTATTGCGATGGAATTCACAAAAGTTGTTCTCCCTCCACCATTTCAGTTTAGGTTCAGGATCAAAGACTTTCATCTCAGGCAAGTAGATGATTTTGTTTGCTAATAGAATTTTCATGGTAGATTCCAAGGACTCTCCAAGAGGAGTGAATTTGTGATTAGGATCTATAGCCCAAGGTCTATAATCAGATGAATTTTTGTTAGATTCAGATGTTTTAGCTTCAGTAGCTTTGATGGCTTGGGTTCCAATAGTGAGATTGAAAGTGGGTGCCTTAGATGGGGCATGAATATTATCAATAATGCCATCTGTGACGATGCCTTTATTCTTATTCCAATTTTTGTTCTTGTCTTTAGAACTAGATCTAGATTCGTACTTATCCTTTTGAAGTGATATGTCTCCTTTTTGCACAAGTACTTTCTTAATTTTGATTGCATTTTCTACCATCTTATCAAAGGATGTATGATTTTGCATTTGCAAGTGGTAGTTGAGTTCTAGAACAAGATTTTTGATGAAGATTTCTAGCTTCTTAGTTTCTGGAATGGGTCTAGCATATAGAGAAAATTTCTTCCTCCATCTCTTGAGAAATGTCCAGAATGGTTGACCTGGATATTGTTTCAGATTGCAGATGTCGATCATGATGACCGAATGTTGAATATTGTAGGAGTATTGTTGATAGAACAATTTGATTAACTCCTCAAAATTTTTGATAGTTGGAGACATACTATAGAACCAATGAATGGCTGCTCCTCCCAGAGATCAAGGGAAGAGACACATTAAATAGGTTGGTTCATGCATAAACTCCATGGATTGAGTATATAATTCTCTGACATGATCTTGAGGATCAGTGTTCCCATCATACTTATCATATTTAGGCATTTCCACTTTTTTAGGGAATGGTGGAATGTACAAGTCTTTATTGAATGGAAAAGGGCATAGAGCTTCCATGGAGAACTCCTTAGGTTCCTTTTCTTTTTCAAGTTTGTTAAGTTTGACTTGCATGACATGCATCTATTTCATCATAGTCGTGATAGGAGTTTCTTCCTCATGTGTAATGATATCTTCCACATTAAATTTTGGAGGAAGTTTAGCTCCTTAATGAGCTAACTCTAGAAAGTATGCTTCTCTATCTTCTTTCAAGAAATGTTTCATCTTTCTTTTGAAGTTATCATCATTTTGATATTGGGTAATTTCAGAAGGTGTGGGTTCTTGATCCATATTGTGTTGAGACTGATGTCCTTGGGACCCATGATGTGTCCCTCCGTGAGACATGTTAGGAGTTTTAGGGCTCCCTGGATTCGATCGAGGTGGAGTTTGTTGATTACCTCTGTGAGTTGATGGAGGGGGTATGTAACCAGTTTTCAATTGAAAATTGCCAAGGCTGTCATCTTCGTAAAGACTAGAATTGTAGAGTTGTTCAAGAGTTGGACCCTTTTGAGTAGTCAAAGGTACAGTGTTAAGAGCTTCTCTAGATTTCCTATGAGAGGAAGCTCTAGTTTCCACCATTAACCTTGGGTGAAGCAAAAGAATAAGATGAAGACAACCGAAGAATGAATTGATTCAAGAAGATCAAATGACGCAACCTTGTCAAGATTGAAGTGATTAAAGATTAGATTAGATGTAAATGAAGGATTCTACACCATAGTAGTGTGGGTAGATGCCCAATAGATGGCGAGCATGAGCTCATAACACTTAGCCATTTAGTAAAAAGATTGAATTTGAAGATAATTTTGACAAGGTTTTGACACAAGATGAAAAAGACTCAAATCGATAAATCAGAAGGCTAAATCAGACTCAAGAGACCACTTTAGGAAAATGAATGGATTCATTATAGGTTTTTCTCTATTTCTGATGTAATGATTTGTTTGACAGATTCTAGGATTTGTTTCTCAACTCTAGACATGTAGTTTCAGATAGTGTGCAATAGGAAAATAGGTATACCGACCCCAAACAAAAATTAGATTTGACGAAAAGTTGACCAACTGGTAGTAATAAGCTCTTTTTTTTGCAAATTTTAGGATAGGTTCATGTGAGAGAATGTTGTTTCGCACGAGGAAGTACAAGGTTGCGTGGGAGAATGTGTTGTCTCATGCAAAGGAATGTTCAGAACATGAAATTTTGCGTGATAAAAGGACACAGTTTGACAGTTTAGACACAATTTTTGAGGCATAGATTTTGAGACACAGTGCTAGCTTTTCTTTGATAGAATATTCAGTTCTCACTCCAGAAAATGATTTTTTCTTAGATTTTGCAATTTTTCAATGTTTTAGTATCAAATTGTTTTGCAAATTTTGAAGATCCGTGTAACAGTTCGTTTTAAGTAACCAAGAAGATATCAAGCATGCAAAATGACAAGCAAGGGAAGGAAGCAATCATCTGAAAACAATGAACAAGGGAAAAAGCAACCTTGTGCATGAACAAAAAATAGTGACTTATTGTGCTAATCCCTAGAAATACTACTTGTGTATGTTCCAAAAAGTTTTTCAATAACACACATATTCCTAGAAAATGAAAAATTTGGCCTCACTAGGGTTTGTAGTAATGGTTTGACACTGCAAATTTTGTGATCGCAAGAGGGCAAACTCCAATCCAAGCACACCAGGGTTTTGACTCAGTCCGATAATTTAATTAATCAGGAGCTGCTAGGGAGATCTGACAGCCCAACAAGAGACCACACCTATGAAGATTTCCTCCACAGGGACATTTATATAGTGGTTGTTGCTACCATGAAGAAAATGGCTATTACCGCTTGATGTTTCATCCACGTGGTTGACCCAATTAAGGGAATGTCCACTACAATTAACCCTCTCTAAAGGTGATTCACAAAAGATACCATAGGGGGACTAGATTAGATTCAAGGATCTAGATTTCTGGTACTATCCAAAAAGGAAGTAGAGCATAATCCCCTAACCTCTTCACTTCACCAAGACAAAGAAGACAGATTAATCAAACACGCTAAGACCAAAATTATCTCACAAAGATCTATGATGTCATCTGATTATGATCTATCAACCTCTTCGGAGAGAGAGTGTATCAATCAAAAGTTTAAGATGCACAAATCTAGTAGAACACAAGATAATCTCAGTAACCTCCCTACCTACAAGGGGATTTGTCATCAAGAAGAGCTTCACATGCATGAACAAGAGAAAGAATCCCAATCTCTCAAGATCATCCACAAATAGTGTTCATAGGGCCTAATTACTATGTGTAACAGATATGCAAAAAACAAATCTATGTTCATTTTAGAGCCCAAAATTGAAGTCTGAATTATGAAAACTGTAAAGGCACTCAAGCTTGACACAAGAGAGTTTGTTTCCAAAATGAAGTGTTATCAGATGTAATAGAATACCTAATTTTCTCGCAACACGCTTAGTAGATTTTACCAGTTTTAACAATTTTTAAGCATTTGTCTTCTATCTTTTGTACCCACAGGACGTACCTGCACTTGTAAACCACTGTTATGAAAAAATTACCTATTATTGTACATGAAACCCACTATTATAAAAATTCATAAAAAAAGAAACACAACTTGTCAACCCCATGTGGTAGAAAATTAGGTTAGTCAAAGATAATATGTCATTTGATAATCGAAAAACCTGTTGTCATAAAAAATTAGATTCTGACCAGTCTGTGCTAAATCAATAATAAATTTTGAAAATCAAAACAAAATTAATCCAAACCAATGGAAAATGAAAGCTAACTCAAATACCTTTCCAGAAATATAAATTTTGGATATGTATCATGTCATATGTGCATGTACCAATAAAAACATTAGTCGGATTTCATAAAATTAGGTTTAGACCAGTCTTCACTAAAATGATATAACTTTTGCAAATCAAAACAAAATTAATCCAAACCAATGGAAAATGAAAGCTAACTCAAATATATTTCCAAAAATATAAATTTAGGATATGTATCATGTCATATGTGCATATACCAATAAAAACATCAGTCGGATTTTATAAAATCAGGTTCAGACCAGTCTTCACTAAAATGATCATAAATTTTGAAAATCAAAATAAAATTAATCCAAACCAACAGAAAATAAAATATAACTCAAATATATTTATAGAAATATAAATTTCAGATCTGTATCATGTCATATGTGCATGTACCAATAAAAACATAAGTTAGATTTCATAAAATCAGGTTCAGACCAATCTTCACTAAAATGATCATAACTTTTGCAAATCAAAACAAAATTAATCCAAACCAATGGAAAATGAAATATAACTCAAATAAATTTCCATAAATATAAACTTTTGATCTGTATCATGTCATATGTGCATGTACCAATAAAAACATCACTCAGATTTTTAGAAAAATAGCCCAGAAATTTATCACAAAACTCACAAAAATTAACCTTGTGGTCATGGGTTCAAGAAAAATGATAGAAATTTAATAGAATAGAATGGAAAACCATTTCAGGGCCCCACAGTGGGCGCCAAAAATGTGTGTGTGAATGTTTTACTTAGCTGTAGACACAACACTTCAGTAAAACATTAGAGGTTAGCAAAAACTAAAATCTGCAAGTAATTGAAACTATGCTAACCAGGCAGTTTATTGCCTTCTAGTAGGTGCGAGTATGATGTTCTCAGATTGAAATCAAGATCAGTGACAATAAAAAACCTAAATGAAGGATTTAAGATGATGAAAACAATGAAATATGAATGTAAATTAATCTATATTTTTGTATTTTCTATGCAATAAGAATGAGAAACTATATGAATCTAAGTTGTAATGTATGAAATTGAGTTTGAATGCAATTTAATCTAAGAAATGCTATGAATGCATATAAAAATCTATGATATGAAACTATGAATGCTCAAAACAATAAATGAAAATCTCATAATAGCCTTGATTCGCAAAAGATTGATTCTTCAGTCACGAATTCGCCAGAGTGAGGATGCAATTTCGAGGTGTTGATTGCCAGACCTTTGTGAAGAGCTGAGCCTTGATTTTATAGAAATCCAAGGCTTGAGGATGCATTGAGAAAAGCCATAAATCACTCTTGATAAAATCAGGTTGATTTTTGAGTTAACAAGAAATTAAGAATATTTAATTCATAAAATCATGCAAAAGCAGTTTTTATCTCAAAATAGAGCTTTAGTTCTCTTTTTCAACTCATCATCAAATGTTGAGTTTTAGAAAGTTTACAAATTGAAATTAGCAATTGTTTTGAAATTGACCGCTTTTGTGATTGTGCATGATTTAATATGAATTAATTTAATAAATAAAGTGATGTATTTTCCACTTAACTGATTTTAAAATTAAAATAATTGATTTATGGGTTAATCAATTATTAAATCAAATTTTTATTCAAAAACTATATTATTAAATGTTGACAACTGACTTTAATTAATTAAATAGGAATTTAATCAATTAGTCATGAGATTTTTGATTTATTGTCAAAATTAAATAATACAATTTAGGAATAAATATAATTAAATGTAATTAAATAATTAAGTGGCAGTATTAAATTTGATTAATTAAATATTCAGAATATTCAGTTAATCAAACTTTAGGATAAATAAGATTTATCGCCAAATAATTATTAAATTAAGAATAATTATGATAAATTAGGAATATTTCTAAGAATATTCCCCAATGCAGAATTAAGATAATCAATTAGGTTTTTGATAACTTGATGTGCAGATGTGCCTTAGGTTAGGACTTTTGTATCGATTTCATTCGATTTGAAGATGTAGGAGGTTAATGAATGTATAGCCCATTTTTGGGGTATTATAATACTGACTGACAATATTAACCGAGCTAGTTTAACTAGTTATCACAGACGCATTTCTATATTAACTATGGATGAAAACATTAAATGCTAAGAATAAATGACAGAATATGATGAGCTGGATATGATTAAGTGTGTTATGAGATCCACAACTAACAAAATTTAGATAAGATCTAAAGGATGAGATTTAAACGTGTTAATGACACATCTACCGACGAAGGTTCAAGAGGAAAAATGGATGAAGGAGATTAAGCAGAAAAATCTATGGCTGAAATGAAAATGGTTTACTTGTCTATTTAAGAGACATGAGTTTCATTGTTGGAACTATGTCAAAGGAAGAAGATTGTAGAGAATTCACATGAAGACTATTCATGCATGCCTAATTAGACTGGTTATTGAAGAACCAAGACTGCAGAGTTAACCGAGCGTTAGAGAACTACTTATCGAGTGACAGTAAGTTGATAAATATTGAAGAAGTGAATTTGATTATTGATTAGAGGATTTGTATGGGCTTAGCATAGAGCTGAATATCTGCAATTGAGTTTTATTTGAATCAGATCATACTGTATCAGTTTAACCATTGATTCAGAATATCTCTTAACCAAGTGGACTTAACAGTCTTATATTCTGCCCTATGTCATTCAGAGAATGTACATTGTTATCTTGTTGACCCAATAGTGAATGCTGGTCAAAAGTTAACTGTTAGTGCTAAATCCTCTAACAAGGTCACACCTAACAGTGTGTTTGTAACCTTTAACAGGGTTGGCTCTTCACCAAGCTCACTTCAGAAGAGTGAATTATTTTGGGTTACCGGTCCCAGGTGGTTTTTCCCTTAACAGGTTTTCCACGTTAAATAATTATGTTATGTGTTATTTGTGATGATTGTTTTGTTATCATACTTTACATACTATATACTTGATTTGGTCGGTAATCACAGTTAGCTAATTAACTGGTAATCGGTAAAGTGAACAGACAGATTGATATTTTATGTTACCAAGTTGCCTTATTTGTTGGAATTATTTAATAAGGTACATCTTTGTATTTGGGACTGTAGGCTAATTGATCTAACTGATTCACCCCCCTTTTCAGTTATTCTAACAGACTTTTCTTTCCAATTGTATCAAAGGCACTAGCAACAATTGATACAACTTGTTTTAGAGACTCATCCTTCTTCTCAGATTTCATATAAATGCCTAACCTCTTTATCACTTTTCACATTTTAATTAATTGTAACATTAATTGACATTGAAACCCACATTTCTTATTATAAAAAAATTGTCTAAACAATCTAGTCGCGTGTATCCTAATCTATCTCCATGAAACCAAACTGCGTAGATTTTCTAGCACATCACTTTTTATTTGAAATTGTTCATTCATTTAATTATCATTCAAAGGAGTTTCTTTCTCAATCGATGTTTCTATGTCTACATCCACATCATTGATTTCAATTTGAATTGGTGTTTGATTTTGACTTTCAATCGAGGTTTGACTTTTAGTTTCTTTATCATTATGATTAACATTACTAATTTGTGGAATTTGATGTGCAATTAAATTTATTACTCTATTTTCAAGAATAAAATTTAAATAATTTATTTTGTAACTTGCTTCTATCAAATGATGAACTGAACTTCTTTATCAAAATAAGTTGCATTTGTCTATGAAGACATACCTGTATCCAATATTGTATTAGAAGATGCACCTAAATTTTCTTCTTCAACCTCTGCATCCATCATGGTGTCTTAATTGTTCTCCTCTTTTGAAACAATTGTTGAACTCAATGCTCCAACATTATTCAGTTTTCAAAGTCTTTCCCTTCTTTCCCATTGTCATTTTGCCTCCTCTCTATTTGTTGCAACCTCCTTAGTTGTCAGAACCTTCCTTAACCTCTTTTTGCATTATTTTGATCTCATTTTTGCACCAAGATTTGAGTTCAAATGATTCTCTTCATGTCAGATCCAAAACAAGACAAAAAAAGAGAATGTTGATCAAAATATTCTATTGTAGTATGGATCCTTAAAAAAATGATTCAATACTGATCAATCATTGAGATTAGGCCCACAGTCCTAATTTTTGGCTGCAATGACTCTTTATAAAATAGGCACCCATTATTTAAATGAAACAAGTGCCCATTTTTTGAAATTAAAAAAATGGGTGCCCGTTTTGTAAAACTATGAGCGAGAACTGTACCTGTTACCTTGGATTTTGGTTCAGGATAGGCTTGGTGGAACCAAGCCTATGCTCGACCTTGCAAAAATATGGCTAAGGCATTACAATATAAAATTTATGCCTTGCCATAATTTTTTGGATTCCTTCTCGAATGAATTTTTCAACAAAATGAAGACCCATTTTAGTTCTTATTTTGAAGATTATAAAAATATAAATTTTATAGTGATATGAGAAATTTTAATATTTTTACAATATTTATTAAGCCAGTGTGGTACCTAAACTTGAAATACTAAGGCTAACTAAAATTTTAATAACTTTTTTAATTTTACATTTTTTGAAAAATGAGTTATATGACATCAATCTACATAGAATTTCCTTCAAATTAAAAAATAAAATTTGAAAAAAAGTGAAGTTATCATCGAATTATGGTGGTTGTACACCAAAGGTTTTGAAAATGTACTTTATAGTCAATTAAAAATTAATTAAAAAAATATTCAATAAAAAAAAAGATAAAATATTCTCATCAATCTTCAGTGTTGTAGGTACCTTTCCCCAGAAGGATTCACAAAAATACATTTATTTGTACTTCAAAAAAGGGTGGTTGTACACGTGTGAGGTGTGGTTCTTAAACATGCATTATGAAAAAGTGGTTTTTAATATGCCTACTAAAGTATAATTTATACCATGTGGGTATTGAAATAAAGTACATATTTGAAAAGTAGATTTCGAGCACTAAATTTTATATTAGTAAATTTTTTCGAGATTCAATCTTTAAGTGCCTCAAATTTGTACATCAATTGACATAAATTTTGAAAAATAGAGAAAACACTTCCACTTTTTTCCCAAAAGTGGGACTCAACTTCTTGCAACCACCCCGTATTGTGTCATATGATTATGACACTTTTCATAATCTTATGCATTCATGTGTCTTACCTTGGTCTATTTAACCAATGCATCTCCTTTGTAATCTCTTTCCAATTTAATTTGATTTTTTTAAAAATGATGAAGGGTACTCTCCTTATTCAACCAAACACACACAATACAATAGATAAATAAACAAAAAATTGCAAGAACTTAACAATGACAATAATAGAAACACTTTCTTTCTATTATCTTCAATGAAATAAAATTACATTAATAAAAAAAGTAACATGACACAACCACATGGACATTTTCATTACAATAATCTACAAGACATAGCCACAATCTACACTTCTAGAATTGAACCCTAAAACCCTCCTTTTTCCTATATAAGTAGCACAATTAGCCACCTTAGAATATTTTTGAAAGTGAAATTTTCTCATTTTGGTGCTCAACGGTCCAATTTCCTTCCTTAAGTATTTTTTCTCTTTCTTTCTTATGTATTGAAACCAGAGTCCTGAAGGCACAACTTCCAAAAACCATAACTTGTGAATTGTTGAGTCGATTGGCTATTATGACCCCATTTCAAAAATTGCACAAAGAACTCTATGCCCCTAGCTTGCAAAGTGATAGCCAATCAAAGTTTGATCCCCCCTTTTTGTAGCCTCTAAAGCCTTCAAAAATGAGTTCAAAGTTTTTGTACCACCCCTTCAAAATAAAAAAATTCATATCTTAAAAAATGGACTCGATATTATGATGAAACTTTATCAAAAAAATAATATATCCAAAATAAACCTCCAAGGAAACAACTGGAACAATCCATGCTCAAATGAACAACATATTAAAATTAGTAACCTTGTCCAAAGATAGCCCTTATTGAAAACTAGATAATATTTTTGGGTGATGTAAGATTTCTCTTACACCCTAGATGCTCCTGCATCAAAAAATTAGTGCATGGTAGACTTTTTAATGTGACTAGTGTCATTGATATGACACGTCCTATGACTCCACATGAAATGATTTTGACTTAGAACCTTATGAACTAGTGAGACCACAAATGCCGGACCTCATCCCCTTATTACATAGCTAAGGCCCAAACCTACGAGCACATTGGATCAACAAAGGCACACTTGCCTGTGATAAAAATGACCCAACAAAGGTTTGAACTTGGGCGGGGACAACAAAAGAATCACCCCTTAACCAACACAATAAGTGGTGAACCCCCTCCAATTTTATTTGATTCAATGAAGTGATTTCAGTTAATTTAGTCATCTAGTTGATTCTATTGTTTTCTTGGTGAGAATATAGTTTATTTTGTCATATATTTATCTCTTGTTATTGTGCTTGCTATTAGGCCTTTAGATCTTGGGTGGCTACCTTTATAGAAAAATCTTACAAGGACTACATGTGAACGTATTCATGTTCCAATGCTACACTATGAATATTTAAGATTTTAGATGGGCCTAAGGTCTCATTCCCATACATATCAAGTAGTAGTAGTTGTACAATGCCAAAATTCAACCCTTCTAGATGTGACATTTCTTAGAGCATTGCAACTACTTCCAATGAGGTCGATCAATTTTCATTTCATCATGTTGGTAGATATTTGTTACATCCATACATAAGAATTCACCCCATCAAGGATATAACAAGAAACTATGATCCTTACATTCATATTGATCTACTATCACCATGTGATGTGGAAGAGATGAGTGGAGTTAATGTTTTGTGTAATTTGAGTGCATACCTCATCATTAATTTAGTAGATGCACATAAATACATTAATAGTGATGGCCATGTGAACCCACTTGATGCTATATCAACACATATCAAATGATATTTTTTTAGACAAAAGATCCATGTTGAGAAAACTCTAGAGGGTTTAGGGGGACATTAGAATATTCTAGTTGATCCTATATTCCCCATTAGCATGTTTCAAATTAGGTTGAGGTTAATATACCAAATTTTGTGGGAGGTGAATATTGCAGGATTCATTTTGGAATCGATACTCCACCAAATCTCAAGTGTCACAATGCCCCTTCATTCTTGTGACCTTAGTGGGATTGTGAGGGTCATTGATGCTATAATTGAGGTACATCTTTATTACAATAAATTCATTTATTTTACTTTATTTTAAATTATCACATGTTCAATCTCCAATTCTTGATTCAAATCACAATGAATCACACATTATATAATTACTAAAAATTTTCAGGAGTTTGGAGATTTTTCATATTGAATATACTTTACATTACATGAGGTAATTAAGTCACCCAACATTTAAATACAAAATTTTACATACATACATCAAGTATAGGTTTTCTGACTTTATATATATCTATATATATACTAAGATTAGGTCACGCTTCTTTTTAGAGTCTTATACAACATCCTCTACATGATGTAAATCATAAATGTTGAATAATTTAGGTCAAACATATAAATTTTAAATTATTCTTAAGTTGTAACATTATATGCTTGTACATGTATCGTTTATACTTTTTTATTTTTTACTAATTTATAAATATAATTTAATTTCATGTAGATATAATCATTTATTCTTAGATATATTTTCATGACAAGGGCTTGACACATGACTCAAGATAGGGCTTGGGACATGATTTTAGTTATATTGGACAAAGTGAGGTTCAATCCATTCATAGAAATATATTCTTATTTTTGAGCTATTTTCTATGATATTAATATCAAATTATATACACTTATGTATTCTTAACATGTTTTATACATATCACTTATGTTTTATAACTGTTATCAGTTTTATCATGTGTAGAGGTTCTTATTTATATTTATAGATCACATGTGTATAGATGATGTTTAGTTATAAACTTGTACATGTTTATATACATTTGTTTAGTTATAGACTTGTACATCTATACATATTGTTTAGTTATTGACTCATATATCTTAGAAGTTTTGCATGCTAATTTTATTATTTACTCGTGGCATAAAATTTTATTGTGATTAATGAGACTTATATGTAAACATCACTATATTCATAAGTGTAGACACGTAAAATTGGACAAGTGATAATCAAAATGCAATAAATCAATAAATGGCTCAAAAATCAATAAAATGCATTAAAATCATTAAAATGGATTAAAATCAATAAAATGGACATAATTAAATAAAGTTGAACAAAATCAATTAAAGCAAAGGAAAAATTAAATAATGATGTTAAATGGTTAAATTGAAGCTTAAAAGGGACAAAAACACTATATAATTGATTTTAATCAATTAGTTGTATAGTTGTTTAATCAAAAATCAAAATGAACCTATTACCCTTCCGTGGCTAAATTTAATTAATTAATTGAATTAATATTCCTATTTTCTTTCAACAAAGTGATCAACCAATGAGAATTGAGAACAAAAGGACACAAATCACTCAAAACATTTAAATTGTCCAAAGATTTGAAACCATTTAAAGGCTTGTCCCCTCATTTGTCCCCCCATTTATGGACAATGCAAAGTTTTTGACTCAACCATGAGATAACCATGATTATTTCACTCTACCCCCTACCCTTGGGAAAATACTATAAGTATGAGGCATTTTGGAGAGCATTTCTATCTTGGAATTTCATTTGCATAGCATTGTTACTATAGGCAATTGAGATCATTTCCAAGAGCAATTTAAGCATTTTTGAGCATTTAGTATCATAATTTCATCATTCTTGAGCTAGAATCATCATAGAAGCATAGCATAAGCATTGTAGCAGCATCATTTCTTGTTTTAGAGGTGTCACTAGTGAGGATTGTAGCTGAGAGCTTCACTTACCACTTCTATCTAGAGATCCATGGGATAATATAGATTATAATTTCAATTCTAGTTAAATTTGCATTGTATTTGATTAGATTGATGTTAGTAGATCTTAATTTCATGCAGGTGAGTAATTTCATCACACAAATGGCACCCACCATGGGGCTCTAAGCCTCACTTCATCATTTTCATCTTTATTTACATGCTTGGATATTCTATTTTCTGTGAATTGCTTGCAGGAAACTGGAAAAGTCACACTTATAGGAGGTTGAATCATGCTTACAGTTGGTTCACTGTCGCCTAAGAGCTCTGTATTAACACTTACTAGCTGGAGATCTGTGCTTCTGATGACAAAGCCTTCAGCCTTTACAACTCACAGTTACGCCTGTGACTCAGGGAGTATCGCCTTACTTTCATTTTTTACCGCTTAAGTTGATGCTTTGCTTTGCATGTTATAGTTTTAGTCACGCTTTTGCAATGAAATTTATTGCTTAGAACTGTTAACATGTCGCTTAGCATTAAATATTTTGCACAATTTTAAGCTTTGTTCACTCCTTTGGATAAACTATTTACGCCTGTATAACTTTGAGTAACGCTTGAGCCGCTGCAAAGTGATGCTCACTATTATCAAAGTTATGCTTGTAAATAGTTTAATCACGTCTATTTGCTGGACGATGTCGCCTAGTGTCTATTATTTGTTTTGGTGTTTAAATTGATAAATTTCAATATATAACTCTCTATTTATACTTTTTAACAGTAAATGAGTAGGCATCTGAAGGCGAAAAAGCCAGAAACTAGGTTCAACAAAGAGGGAAAAGAGTTGGCTAAAAGAATCAAGAAGGAAAATCAAGCACATATCAAGGCCGTTCTTGAATCAACATTGGATGAAGACATTAAGGTACATGAAAAATACATTGCTGTGATTGAAGCTTACAAGCATAAATTTGTTTCATTAAATTGGATTTTTGATCCTTAAGCTCAAATTGTTAAAAATGCAAACAAAGTGCTCCAAAGTTTCATTTACTTAAAATCTTTGTGTTGTTAAATTCAAATTTTGGTTTCCCCTCATTGTGAATTGGTTGTGTTGGACTAATTTGTTGGAGGAGGGAGAAGGAACGATCACCACTAGGTGAGTGGAAATAAGATAAAAATCAATGATTCAAAAATGCCCCTAGCCTTTTGCTAGCTACAAGGAAAGGTATTTTACTTGATCAAGCTTGCATTCCCTTAAATTGCGGCATTTCATTTGAATCTAGCTTTAATAAGGAGGGAATTTATCCAAAGATTTCAATTTTAAGAACCTCCTTGTCAAGAGGTTGAAAAAGAACAATAAATTGCTTGAAGTGTTTGGGAAGAAAAGGGAAAGTTAGGGATATGCTCTTCACCTTTTAGGTGAACCAAATTCCCAAACACTTAACCTTGATTCCATTTCATTGCTTTCCATGAACATGTTATTTAAAGTAGAGATTTAGTGGGCTCACCTCCCGAGTTTTCCTTAATGAGGCCGGTGAGAAGGACAACCCAAAGTGGGATACACTCACTTTTGCCGTGAGAATCTGACCCACTATAAAATGAAATGCATGTATCCTTAATGAGGTGCATGCCAAACGGATTTTGATTTTTCAACCTTCCTCTAGTAGTCTTAACGGATTGCGCAAAATCATACTTCGGTGCATGTGGGAACCCTCCTTGGAGGATTGAGAGATTGAAGTCTATTTAAATGGAATATTTATTAAAACCTAGTAAAATAGCAAAGCCACCTTGTAGAGTCATGTTTACAAGCCAAAATTGACTTTAGGTAGGCTGTTTGGAATTCTTTATTGTGATATACTTGTGAAAAACATCGGAGAACATACACATTAGAGTGTTTTTAGGGACATGATGACAAAATGATGTGTGTGTTGTGCTTGTTTTTCTATTTTCAAACACATAAATTTCCAAAAACTGATCTTACACATTTTAAAAATTCAAAATCTTATACCCTAGTCAGAGAAGTGTCGCCTGTGCACGAAACACACTCGCCTATCAGAGGTTCAGTCACGCTTGTGACTTGTTTAAACACATGTAGACATATTGAAGTCATGCTTAGAAAAATTTCAAACACGCTTGGAAAATTTGAAAACCCACCTGGCATTAAAAAAGTCTCGCCTGGTAACCTACAGAGTGTCGCTTAACAAGAAACCAGTGAACGCCTATAGAAGTTTCAGTCATTCCTATGCTTGGTTCAATGATGCCCAAAGATCAAAAAGGGAAAATAGAGAGTACTTGCATGGGGAGTCAAAAAATTTTAAGAACATATTCGAGTACCCTTTTTCATGTTCTTACTACTCAGGCTTTTAGTGTGGTCAAAAATCTTGTTCTGTATATTTTTTTAAAATTTGGCAAAGGATTAGACCTCAAGTGATATTAAATTTCATTCTTCAAGGTTCATGCCTACATTTACCAGATCTTATTATATCAAACAAACCTTGCAAGCTGACGGAATGTACTTAAGCCAAGAACTCCCTTACCTAGGAGAAGAATCTACCACTCCTAGAATACGACAAAAGTCACCTGAACAAGAAGTAGAAGACAACATGATATATTATGGTGGTTTGGGTGGCAAAGATAATAGTGGTATTGATTTTACTAACTAGGATGATGCCAATAACAGGGGCAATGATATAAGTAACCAGGGCAACACTACTAACCAAGGCAATACCAACAATTGAGGAGCAGATCAAAATGCTCAAGGTATTGACCAAACTCACACTAGAACTCACACCGAAGCAATGGTAGAAGATGCCATGAATGAAAAAGTTAGGGAGGCTATCCAATGTCCTTATTTTTGAAAGCTCATGGAAAAGGCAATGGACAGAGATAGAGAAAAACACTTCATGGACTTAGCACAAAAAGGTCTCAAACTACCCCGTGACTACAATGTCAACCAACTCAAAGCACCGGAAGTTGAGGAAAGTACCTTAGACATCATGAACAAGCAATTAAAGATGTTTCAAATGTAATTGGACAACATTAAGCAAAGCGGGGCTCCTAAGCCTTTTTCCATAGAAGCATTGTGTCTGTTCTCGTTTGATAAAAGTTTGGTTATGGTGCCATTCCCAATCAATGTTGTGTTCCCCAAGTATGATAAGTATGAAGGAACAATAGATCCCCAAGATCACTTATGGGAGTTTTGTGCATTGAGCTTAGAGTTCATGCATGATACAACATATTTAATGAGATTATTTCGATGGAGCTTAGGAGGCATGGCTATGGAGTGGTTTTCTAAGTTACCCTTCGGCATTAAGACCTTCGAGGAGCTAGCTTCAAAATTTGTGGCCCATTACTCATATAATATTAAACATGAGGTCACGATGATAACGTTATGCAACACTAAACAAAAGGATGGAGAGGCATTTCTCACTTTTCTACAAAGGTGGAGGACAGTTTTTGCAAGATATCCTAGAAGTGTGCCTGAAAAAGAGAAGATGGATATCTTCATCAATATTTTAAGCAATGAATTGAACTATTGATTACGAATGCAATGTCCAAAGACCTTTCAAGATCTAATTGAAAAAGGAGTAACAACGGAGGAAGTGCTAATCAAAAGTGGAGAGCTCAAACTGTACAAAGATAACAAGAACAACTCCAACAATGGCAACAATGGTAACAATGGTAACAATGGCAACAATCAAAAGAATAATTGGTTCAATAGTAACAGTCGTTATAAGAACAACAATAAGGGAATTGTGAATAATGGAGTAGTTGAATCTAGCAACTTGAAGGTGGTCCCTTTTTCTCTTACAAGGACACCTAATCAGGTGAATAATACCAATCAACTTCCCAATGTGCCATCCAACAAAAACCATACCAATAATGGAAATCAAGGAGATAATTCAAGGAGTACTAAATTTGATAAATATTTGATGCCAACCCCTCAAAAGAACTTCACACCCTTGGGTGAACCCCTTGAAAAGGCATTAAAGACTCTCATGGCTAATAATGTCATTACTTTACCCAGAATTCAGCCTTGTGAGCCAAATAATAAGCCTAGTTGGTGAAGTGCCAATAGCCATTGTGAGTACCACAAAATTTGAGGACACACAACAAATGAATGTCTGCAACTAAAGAATGTAGTGCAAGATTTAATTGATAATGGCATGATCACCATTGATGAACCTCCAAACAATGAAGATCATACAACATTCAAACAACCTTTCTACAAACATGATCAAGGGGAGTCATCTAATGGCAAGAAACAAAGTGCCAATAATCTTAACTTTGTGCCACCTTATGATAACATTGTGAATGCTATAATAATTAATGAGAAGCCACAAAAAGAGGCATCAAATGTCATTACAAGAGGGTAGAATTCTAGAATGACTCTACAAGGAGCTGCTCCTAACGTCATTAGAACTCCACAGTCCAACATCGTGGTTAAGAAACCTTCTATAGTAGCAAAACCTTATATTTTGGTTGATTAGTTGCAAAGAACTCCAATGCAAATATCTATCTTAGAATTTTTTAAGTTATCCCCGAATCATAAGGATATTTTGGAAAAAGCTCTAGTAGAGACAAATGTTCCTACTAACTTAGAAGAAGAAAAGTTCCAAAATATGGTAGGTCATCTTGTGGCACCTCATTGTCTCTCATTCTCCGATCAAGATGACATGTCTATAACCCATCCTCAAAATATACCATTGCATATAGAGGTCCTAATAGAAAGGCATAGAGTCAAAAGAGCCCTCATTGATGGAGGACCTAGCCTTAATATTTGTACACTAAGTCTCATCAAATCCTTAGGGTTGTCTGAGTCTTGCATTGACCCTACGAAAAAAATCACCATTAAAGCTTATGATGAAGCTGAAAGGGCCTCTAAGGCATGATCGTGTTGCCCATCCAAGTAGGACCAGTCAAGAAAGACACCAATTGCCAAGTATTGGACATGAAGTTAACTTGTAATATTTTTTTGGGGAGACCATGGATTCACGAGATGCAAGCAGTCCCATCCATGTACCACCAATGCATCAAATTCCCATATATGGGTGAAGAAATCATGGTGGGAGGGGACTCAAACCCGTTCCAATGTTGTAATGCACTCAAACCCCTTCATGAGCTATTTATTCCACATAATCGGGAAGGAATCATTCAAAGAGCCACCATTGAAGATACAAAAATGGATGATCTGGTCATAACATTAAATGCTACTCAAAATCCTCCTCAAGCTAGCTCAACGACATCAACTAAGGGAAAGGAAAAGGTGAGCTACGAGGGTCCAATTATTAATGAGGGTTCATATCAAACTCCTAAGTTAGAGATAGTATGCTATAAACCTACTAGAGAAGAAAAAGATGAAGCAAAAAAGGAAAATTATAAGAAAATGGATAAGATGATGGAGGCATTTGACAAACAGTGCAAAATTAGTTCAAAAGGAGTAGGGGAATACTCCATTTCCCTATTTGACATGCCCACGTCTCCAAGGACACATGGAAAACCATCTAAAGAACACTTACCTCACAAGTAAAACTCTTACTTCGTAAGAGAAAGTGATAAAGCAACATTTGACAAGGAAGAAAATGAAGTACTTCAATGGCTCTATCACGATGAAGAAGATACCTCAAACACTCCCATGGAATGAATTCAGCATGTTAATATATGAACCAAGCAATATGGGAAAGGTTTTGAGATTATGCAGAAGATGGGATACAAGGGAAGAGGACCCTTAGGCCAAAGGAATAGAGGGTTATTAGAACCCATTGAACCTACTTGGAGAGAAAAACAAGAAAAATCTGGAGTAGGATACCAATACAAAGGTGAAAGTTCTAGCCCAATGCAAGATTTTTATCCTCAAATAAATGCCTTAAAATCCGATGGAGATAGTGATGAATCTTGAGATTATGAATGGGATACCCTATCGGATGAATCATGTCAAGATAAGGAGGTGATTGCAATACATACTTATGCAAAAATCCCAAAGCAAAAAGTTCAAATCAATGAGGAACCTAATATCCAAGATATTAACATAGGGCAGGCACCTACCAATCAAGCATGGATAGAGACATTTTGGATGCCTTCGGAGGAGGGAGATTCAAACGTTAGGTTTAATCCACTCATGGATTTTCCCTCATTGTTTCCCGTAGAAGTTGAAGAGGACTCAAGTGAAGGGGATTTTGACCCTTCTTCCTTGGACCATCTCGAGGAAGCTCACATCATAGATCTAAACGATACAATGTATGAACCCTCAAATGAAGGCATCTTCATAAACCCTATTGATGACATTTTACCCAATGAATCGTTACTTTTGATACATCTGGATCTCATTGATTGGGACCAAACTGAGCCAAATGACCTACTTTACTTTCCAAATGGCCAAGCAGCAAACCAATACCTTAATGTGGTTGAACCGTCTTTCACCAATGAATTTGATACAGACATGATGAGCACAATGGGGGTCCATTCTCTTAGTCAAAAGAAAAAAATGAAAAAAAAAAAGAAAAAGAAAATTTCTAGTGTTGAAAACCATTATGTGGCACCACTAGAACCAAAAAAAATGAAAATAAAAGATGTTTCCTTTGGTGAAAACCCAACCATGGCACCAAAGGAAGAGAGATTGGATACCTTGCCCAAACATGAGGAAGAAAGGTCACCTATACTTATAGAACTGACAGAAAAGGTCAACATTGGTACGGAAGTGGATCCAAAGTTTATACACTTGGCTGCATCACTCACACCTCTAGAAAGAGAGGACTTCATAAAAATTTTCAAAGAGCACCAAATAAACTTTGCATGGTCATGAGCCGACATGCCCAGCTTAGATCCTGACTTTATAATGCATCATCTAAATGTTAGACCAGGGGTTAAGCCCGTAAAGAAAAAGTTAAGAAAGATGCACCCACACATAGCTCTTTTGGTCAAGGCAGAACTAGAAAAATTGTTGAAAGTAGGCTTCATAAGGGCAATAGCTTATGCTGAATGGATCTCGAACATTATACCAGTTACAAAACATGACAAATCTATTTGAGTATGCATGGATTTTTGAGATCTAAATCTTGCTTGTCCTAAGGATGATTTCCCACTTCCGAGTATTGATGCAATAGTTAACTTGATAGTGGGTCATTCCATGTATTCCCTAATGGATGGTTTCAACGGGTATAATCAAATTAAAATTGCACTTGAAGACTAGGAGAAGACTGCCTTTACTTTCCCTTGGGGCACTTTTTGTTGTAATGTCATGCCCTTTGGCCTTAAGAATGCCGAAGCTACATATCAAAGGGCCATGACAACTATCTTCCACGACATGATGTACACATTCTTAGAAGACTATGTGGATGATATCCTAGCAAAATCCCACAAAAAAGAAGAACATCTCCAAATTTTGAAAAAGATATTTGTTAGGTTGGAGCAATTCAAGGTCAGATTAAACCCAAAGAAATGTGCCTTCGGAGTCCAATCCGGCAAGTTACTAGGCTTTATAGTTTCCGCCAAAGGAATTGAAGTGGACCTGGAAAAAGTACAAGCCATAATTGACATGGAGATACCCAAGAACATCAGTGAAATGATATCTTTACAAGGAAAAATTCAATCCATATGGAGATTTATCTCTCAATTAGCTGAAAAATGTCATTCTTTCACCAGGTTGCTACATAAGGATACAATATTCATGTGGGATGAGGAATGTGATCAAGCTTTTACATTGTTGAAGACTTACTTGATAAATCTGCCCATTCTCATGCCACCAATTAAGGGAAAAGAATTGCTTCTATACATATCCGCTACCAAAAGATCACTAGGAGTGCTTTTAGCACAAGAAGATGAACAAGGAACGGAAAGAGCTATCTACTATTTAAGTAGGACTTTGATCAAATATGAGCTTAATTACACATTTATGGAAAGAGCTTGCTTAGTAGTGGTGTTTGCATCTCAAAAGTTGAGACATTATATGTTGCTACATAAGGTCAAACTAATTGCCAAAATTGATCCTCTCAAGTACTTGTTAAGTAAAACTGCCCTAATGGTTAGAATAGCTAAGTGGGTTATGATTTTGAGTGAATTTGACATTGAGTATGTCGATAGAAAGGCAATAAAAGGGCAAGTAATAGTGGATCATTTAGCTGAGAATCCCATAACTTCTACACAAACTATTCAAGTGGAATTTTCAGATTCCGCCATTATCAACATAGAAGCAAAAACATGGAAGTTATTCTTTGATGGCTCTTATACTCAAGGAGGTTTCGATGTCGGCATACTATTGGTCACTCCTCAAGGTTACACCATTCCAAATTCCTACAAGCTTATGTTTCCATGTACAAACAATATAGCGGAATATGATGCACTTGTCATAGGCATCAAAATGGCCTTAGAGTGGAACATCAAAGAGCTACAAATTTATGGAGATTCTCAACTTATCATCAATCAAGTCAACAATGAGTATAACACTAAAGATGAAAAGTTGATGCCATATAAGACTATGATTGATGGATGGAAGAAATACTTTGCCTTGATCACTTTTGAGCAGATTCCTAGAGAGAAAAATAGAGCAGCTGACGCCATGGCCACCTTGGCTTCCTTGTTACGAAAACTAGATCAAAATGAGAAGTATGAGTTCTTGGTGGAAGAGTTGGTGAAACCGGGCATTCAACCTTCCTGAAACCCAAATTGTTGCCCTATTACATGGACATGACTCCCCTTTTTACGGACCTATATACACATACCTCAAAGACCAAGTACTACCCTTAGACCAAACCCGAGCTCAAAAATGCAACTTCATACGCCAATCAGCCCGTTACCTAATCCTCTCTGAAACATTGTATCATAAGGGTTCTGATGGGACGTTACTTAGATGTCTAGAGGAAGAAGAATCTAAGTTATCTTTACATGAGGTTCATGAAGGCATTTGCGGGTCACACTCAAGCGGTCTAAACGTAGCTAAGAAAATCCTTTGCTTAGGGTATTTCTGGAAGACATTAGAAAAGGATGCTTTCCATTTTGTGAAGACATGTAGTAAATGTCAATACCATGGCGACATGATACATGCACCAGTGCAGGAATTACACCCATTTGTCACACCATGGCCTTTCTATCAATGGGGGTTTGATCTAATTGGTGTCATACATCCATCTTCTTCAAATGGGCACAAACACATCATAACCACAACAAAATATTTCACTAAGTGGGTTGAAGCGGTTCCTTTGATAACGGCAACGGGTAAACAAATTTCCATGTTTATCTTAAATCACATCATTTGCCGATATGGTATTCCTCATGCCATAATAACAGATAATGGAAAATAGTTCAAGAATAAGGATATTGATGAACTTTGTGCTACATTTCATATCACTCACCATTCTTCATCAATTTATTACCCTCAGAGAAATGGGCAAGCCGAAACCACGAATAAGAATATCTTGAAGATTTTGAAAAGGTCGGTCAATAAATCAGGAAGGGATTGGCATATGCAAATTAATCTAGCATTATGGGCCTATAGAACTAGCATAAGAACACCCACAGGAGCCATGCCATTCTCATTAGTCTATGGGGCTGAAGTGGTTCTACCATTAGAGATTGAAATCCCGTCTCTACGAGTATCATTACATGGATTGATCAAAGATGAAGACTATAGAGTAGCTAGACTTCAACAGTTGGAGTTACTTGAAGAACATCAAACACAAGCTTATGAGCACCTGAAAGTGTATCAGAATAGAATCTCAAAGAACTATAATAAACATATTAAACCGAGAATATTTCAAGTAGGAGACTTAGTGTTGAGGGAAAACCCAAAGAATCAGGTTGAAAGAGAGAAGAAAGGAAAATGGGAAGCTAATTGGCTTGGCCCATTCATCATAGTATCTTCATTTGGCACAGGAACCTATAAATTATCAGATTGTGAAGGAGAGGAGCTCCAAGAACCCATCAACAGTATTCATCTCAAAAGGTTCTACACATGAGTTAGACGAAAGAGTATAAAGAGTATCAAATGAAAGAGCATCATATTTATTGTACATAGTTCAAAAGTGATTTTGAAAATACCAAAAACATTTGAAAAGCACAAAAAAATAAAAAACATTGAAAAATTGAGCATGAAGAAAGGAAAAACATTCAAAAAGATGTTGTCTTGGTGAAAACCTAGCAAATAGGCGCCTTGATGATATGAAAAATAAAAAAAATAAATTAAAAAAAGAAAAATAAAAAAAAGTTGAAAAAAAGAGAAAAAGTGCCTTGGTGAAAACCTAGAAATAGGCACCTTGGTAGAAAAAAAAGTAAAAAGCTTTAAAAATAGAAAAAAGAGCTTGATCCATCCAAAGGGTGAAAACTTGGTAAACAAGCACCTTTTGTTCCCTTAAGTTTGTCTTTCCTAGTCACATATGTCCATATTGCATTTCCACCATCTCATTTGTACAACCACCATTGCATCCCTCATTTGTACATAGTCATAATAAAGCTGGTCAGTCGCATTGTTGCATTATCTATCAGCCCTAAGTTTGTCAACTGATCACATTTATCCTCTGGGGGTAGAAGAAGATTGCAAATTTCATATTGAAGGGATTCAATAAGTGCTACAATCAGTCACGTCAGAGAGAGATTTATCAGAGTTTCAAAAGCGAGGAAAGTTTATTGAGCCTAAGTATTTGACCCTACAACATGATCCTTGAGCCTTCATTGACTTTATTATTCGAGATTAAAAATGGACAAAAACACCTTAAAGATCAGAATACTTTAAATACTTGTTGGAAAATCCTAAAACATGGCAAAATATTCAAAGCTTTCTTTCTTGGCAAAATAATGAAACATGGTACAACACTTGAAATTTTCTTGTTGATAAATCTTGATGAAATTGACTTTTCATCATATCTTTTGAGCTATTCAATGATGTTTTGACTAGATTCGCCATAATAAAGATGTGATATTTTTCTTGCCTTTAAGTGACTGTTTTGAGGAAGATTCATCCACTTATGAGAGTTCATCTAATGACATGGTCATCAAAGAACCATCGAGGACTATCTCATAAGAGGGCGAGTTAACCTTTGCTTGTTTATGCAAATGGATCCCTTGGTTATTTAGATTTTCTACATCTTAATACCAAAAGTCCACTTGCAACATTGAATCTGTTGACACCAGTATTCAGACTCCCATAGTTTGGTCATCCAACTAGTGAGGGTTGTACTAGTTTCAAAAATGAGGTTACCAAAATGTGATAAAAAAATCAGTATTCATATCATCATGATGTGGTCAGTGATGATTGTACTTGCTTTTTGGTCCCAAAAATGCTCAATGATGAAAATTTATCCTCATGGCATTTATTTGCTAAAAGCTGGTGACACTTAGGTTGCATTATCATGTTAGGTTAATTGCATGGCACTATCATGTTTAGATTAATTGCATTCCATTAGCATGGAAAGTTAATTGCATTTATTTATGGTAAATTTCCAAGGACAAAAGGAGGGGCACATCAATAAATACTTGAGTTGTTCAAACATCAAGAAATGGGGGGGAAGATTACAAATTCAAACATTCACTATAATCCTTGATTTTAAAAACAACACAAGTGAGATTATCTTTGCATTCATGTATAGCATTAAACATTATTCATTACTCATATATCAAAAGAAATGAAAAGAAATCATTCCATATATCATGCATGCATATAAAGTAAGAGTTCGCATTGCATTCATCTAAATGCTTAAAAAATAAAAAAAACATAGGAACATACATATGCATTTCCATCAAACATTTTGCATCCATACATTGACAAAACAAAAAAGCATATTATCAAAATCCATACATCATTGCACTCATTTATATATATCATAAAATAAGATAACTGCATCCATAGCATAAATCGTAAATGCCTAACACATCATATAGCTGCATAAAAGATAATCTCATAAATCAACTCATCAAAATGAACCACAGAGTATATCATCATATATCATCAAAAAAGTGTTCATCATATGATCATCAAATCAAGTATCAAGGTACAATATCATCAAAAGGGGTACACCAAATGTGTCGATCAGTCAAAAATCATGACATATGAAACAAAGAGGACATCATCAATGAGTCACTAGATCAATCATGAGCCTGCAACACCAGATCCATCTGGACCTCTACCATCCTGTGGAGGAGGAGCCTGTGAAGTACTCGCTCTGTCCTGTCTCGGAACAACCATGGCTGATACAAATTGTTGTAATAAAGAGGCAACCTGATCCAACCGACCCACAAACAGTGGACATATCTGTCCTCAATACTTGCATATCTCGAGATAATCCATCAATACGATCACCCTATGCACCCTGTGGCTGTGGAGCTGGGGGAGGCATCTGTGGAGCACCATCATCCTGCTATGCCTGATCCTACTGAGCTGCATCATCATCATGCTGAGCCAAGGCTACTCTCTGTAACTATACCAAAGGATCCAATCCCCCAGGAATCTGCCTAGCTACATCAATCTGTGCCTGTCTCTGAGCTCTCTGATGTCTATGAGCTCTATCGTGTCTATTTGCTCTAGGTTGTCTATCAACTGCATCATCCGAAGCTCTAGCTGGTCTATCTCTAGCATCCCCATGATCATGACCCCATCTCATCTATCCTCTACCTGCTGCAACCTGAGGATGTCTACATCCTCATCCTCTCTGATGTCTATCATCCCTATCACCGTCATGACGTCCAGGAATAGGCTCAGCTAGATCAGTGAAATGAGGAAACCTGTTGCAAGCCCACCAATCTGCATACTCATGTGACATCCCTGCATCTGCAATACTAGTCAATATATCCCATCTGCAAATAGTCATACCTACAATCTGATCTAATGCAAACTGATAATCAATACATGGACCCCATAGAGAGATCTCTACTTGTACTCGAGCATATAGTGCATTTCCCTGAGGCATATACTATGTCTGACCATACTGTCTCAAAACTTTGTCGAAGCAGAAGCGCTCAATAGTAGTGGTAGTCCGCCCAATCATCCAGCGAGGGGCGAACATGTATGGTAACTCATCCTCATCCTCTCTCCATCTATCACAACCAAGGAAGGGATGCCATGTAACCTGATTGAGATCATTAATCTGACGTCTCCAGTAATCCAAGTGACCCAAGTGGTGTTGAATCACCATACCAGTGTACAAGAAAGCATAAGGAAATCCTCGATGTCAAACCCTATCAGAAATGGGCCTAGTAATGGGAAGATGCTCCCATATCCACAACTGAAGAACAATGGCACCTACTGATAATGAGGCACTCCCTCGATACACCACCTCGTGTAAATCATGATATAACTGTGCCAGAACACAGGAACCCCAATCAAACTGTCGAGGATGAGCAAGTAAATCCTCCATGATCCTACCTTGACCGACTAAAAAACCATGACCTCACCGGTCAGGAAGTAGTAAACCACCAATCACTGCACCCAACACTACTGGTAATGTAGGAAAAGATGCAAACTGAGGCCATGTAATAGTATCCCCATCTCCTATAGTGTTGTCCCCAAATACTTGTCGACAAACATAAGAATCATAAACAGAATCATAATATACTATCTCTCCTCTGCACGGGATCTGAAGCAATCTATACATGTCCTCGGGCGTGATAGTCATCTCCCCATACGGTAAATGAAAGGTGTTGTGGTCGGAGTGCCATCACTTGCCACTGTAGTCAGTAACCCATGGTTTCGCTGAAACTGTGGGAGGTCAAGCAAAAATCTCAATCTACATCGCTTGATAAACACGGAACTTAGCTGCTATGAGTCCCTGACTCAAGTCAATAACCCAAGAGGCAACTAACCAGATGTATAAGGTAGGACTATGATCTTGTTGGCAAAGTAAAAGGAATCATATCAGTACATCGTATCAAGGAATTATCTCAAGTCAATCTTCTCAAAATTTCAAGTCATCACACCAAGTACCCTCATTCATTTCTCTGTATCTTGAGAATGAAGTGGCAGTATCAAAATCATATCGGTTTTCACACTGATTGATTTATCCTATTAATCACTATCCTAAATGGGATTGACAAATCATATTCCAAAGTACCACTATCCAGATATCCTAAACCAATTGTTTTGTTGACAATAACCGACCTACACTTATTATCTAAATCTATCATCAAGAGTTATCAAACTTTAATTAGACGCAATCAAGTACACGTATGAAAAGTACAAAATTTTTCCAAATAGTCAGTAGGCATGATTTTTATCATGCCAGGTGACATTTAACCTCAGGGGATAGTGGAAGCATGCCAAGTGATATTATTCTGCTAGTAGGCGATAGTTTTCTACTAGGTGACAGTGAATTAGGCTACGCGACAGTGAATGCTAGCCTAGGCGACAGCAAATCCGTTAGGGTTCTTGTAAGAGACAATCTATCAAAAATGGGGCAGTTTAACCTAGCCCTAGGCAAGAATTATTTTGGTTCTAGGTGAGAGTAAAAGCTTCCTAAGCGAGGATAAAATACATGGAGGTGGGAGTAAAAACCACGGAGGTGACAGTAAAATACCCTAAGCGACAATAAAATCATTCCTAGGCGAGAGTTCTTAAATTCAAGGCAACGACGAAACATGAAATTGCAATAAATGATCATAAATGCACCATAAATGCTCAATCAAGGTTTATAACGACTTACCAGAGCTCCATACTCAGGCAGCCTCACATATCTCCGACACCTCTCGAATCTATGCTCCCAAATCGGCACAACCATCTCGAAAATCACTAGAGGATTAGAGCAAAATCACCAAGATGAAAAGTACAAATGAAAGGTAAAACAAGGTTTCTCAACCTATTTAAGGTATGTTGACCTAATTTTGGAGGTGAAACTAGCTGTTGACCTATCTTAACTACTCAAACCAAACCGGGGCATAATCATACATCATGACATCTCATCAAATAGTCAGAAATGAAAACATATTTGATAAATCAAACATCAAATCAAACTTTTTTTGAAATCAAGGAATTAATATGTTTTAATTTCTGAGGGGGCATAAGGGTATCAAATCGAACTTGCAATCAAACATTATGAAATCAATGGGGCATCATAATTTTTTTAATCAAGAGGCGGCAATCAATCACATTAGGAATCAACAATCAGGACTTAAAGGATCTTTGAATCAATGTTCTTCATACATCAATTCAAAGAGGGACATTTGTAGACACATAAAATTGGACAAGTGATAATCAGAATGCAATAAATCAATAAATGGCTCAAAAATCAATAAAATGCATTAAAATCATTAAAATGGATTAAAATCAATAAAATGGACATAATTAAATAAAGTTGAACAAAATCAATTAAAGCAAAGGAAAAATTAAATAATGATGTTAAATGGTTAAATTGAAGCTTAAAAGGGACAAAAACACTATATAATTGATTTTAATCAATTAGTTGTATAGTTGTTTAATCAAAAATCAAAATGAACCTATTACCCTTCCGTGGCTAAATTTAATTAATTAATTGAATTAATATTCCTATTTTCTTTCAACAAAGTGATCAACCAATGAGAATTGAGAACAAAAGGACACAAATCACTCAAAACATTTAAATTGTCCAAAGATTTGAAACCATTTAAAGGCTTGTCCCCTCATTTGTCCCCCCATTTATGGACAATGCAAAGTTTTTGACTCAACCATGAGATAACCATGATTATTTCACTCTACCCCCTACCCTTGGGAAAATACTATAAGTATGAGGCATTTTGGAGAGCATTTCCATCTTGGAATTTCATTTACATAGCATTGTTACTATAGGCAATTAAGATCATTTCCAAGAGCAATTTAAGCATTTTTGAGCATTTAGTATCATAATTTCATCATTCTTGAGCTAGAATCATCATAGAAGCATAGCATAAACATTGTAGCAACATCATTTCTCATTTTAGAGGTGTCACTAGTGAGGATTGTAGCTAAGAGCTTCACTTACCACTTCTATCTAGAGATCCATGGGATAATATAGATTATAATTTCAATTCTAGTTAAATTTGCATTGTATTTGATTAGATTGATGTTAGTAGATCTTAATTTCATGTAGGTGAGTAATTTATCACACAATAAGATGGTCTTTTACTATAATATTAGAAGGCTCCTAAAGATATGTACATTTAATATAAAATTTGAGATAATTTATTAAAAAAAATTTAGCAATTAGATTTTGAAATTTATATGAATGGTTATAAATTATCACATTTCTCTTTAAATTTAATTTGAATTCATTTATAAGTTACATAAACTAACGCAATCATCAATGACTATCACTATGATGTGCATTTCATTAAGATCGGATAGGATAGCTAGCTAACATAATGAAAAGGAGAAGAAAGAACTATATGGTTAATTAAATTAGATATAAACAATGAGAAATTTATGAGAGCATCATATTAGAATCACCTAAGCATTTTTTTAGATCACATTATCTTAGGTTTGTTACATGTTTTCTTGTGATTCTTGTATCTTCCGTTAGAACTATAAGACCTATTTTCTAATCAATCTAAGTTTTAATAAAATGTTTATTGTTTGTATTTAAATAAATTGGCTTATATTTCAAATTTTATTCCCTTGCAGTATATTTAATATGAAAAAATAATTCCTCCTTGTCACTTAGAAAATGTAAAAAATTATTATTTTACATTCATTTTTTATACATTTTATATTTTATAATTAATTTAGAAAAATGTGTTATATATGTCTAATAGTAAAAACTATATAGAAATGCTCTTTTCCCTTATGTTTTGGACCACTTTGATTAGAGGATCTTTAGTGCAAGAAAAAGTTTACAAATGACATATTCTTGCATGAATTAAAGTTATGACTTCATTTCTAGCTCCTATTATCATCCTTAAATATTGATGAAGTTTGTAAACATATATTCAAGAACAAGAGTGACACATAGTCAACACTAGTCTTTCATACATTTATTCAATTGAGTCCTACAATTTTAGCTTTGTGGGCCAAATTGGTTCCTAACATCTTCAACATCAATTTTCCATATGTGAAACCTAATACAAATATTTCATTTAAATTTATAATATTTGTATTTAATTGCACATAATTAATTATTTCTAGTCCCAACTTATTTAACTAGGCTAATGGTTTAGTTAATTGTATTGATGATTTAATTTATTATATAAATTAGTTTTTTGTTGTTATAGTGTGTTCACCTCAAATAAATAAATAAAGAGCCTACCAAAAATTGAGCCTAGCTAGTTAAATGTAAGGACCCAAAACCCTTAAATGGTGAGATCAGATTGTACCCATGATAAATTTGATAAAATAAGCACCCCTCATTTTTTTTTCATATTGAGGAATATAATCTAAAAGTGTAATTAAACACAATTAAAAGACATCTCTTAAGGATAAAAAAGTTCATACAACCAAAAAAGATTTGAATTGAAACACTTTACATGAAAACAAATTTCATACAATTGAACAAGATTTGAATTGAAACACTTTCTAGAAGAAAATTTGACAAAATAATCACCCTCAAATTTTGAGTCTAAATCAAAAGAATCAATAACCCATACTTGACCAACACAATAATTAGCAAACTAACATCATAAGATATTTCAAACGTCCAATTAAACTGATAAACAAAATACTTAAATACTCTATATTCAAAATAAAAAGCCATAAAACAAATAAACAAAGAGCCTCTCAGATACTGAGCCTTGTTACGTATATGGACCCAAAACTCTTAAATTGTGAGATTAGGTTGTACCCTAGAAGGGAAAGGAAATGTCCTTTTATAGTCCACGATACCACTTCCATATATTTTTGGGTCTACATATGATGACATCAATATGGAACTACCTTGTACTCTTTGCAGGAGGCACCTAAATGTGCTACAAATGAGGCGTACATACCTTACCCCCTTGTGGCATTTGAACTTGTGATCTCTCTTTCAAGAGCACAAGTTCTCTACCACTAGGCTAGCTTAGGTTGTACCCCTCAATTTGACAAAAGTGTTCCTTAATTTTATTTTTTAGCAAATAAAATTTACAAAGAATATAAGCTACTAGGGGAAGAACACTACTACCAGCACACCCTAACTTCACACACCTGTAGAGCCTAAACTATACATCAGATTTCAACAACTTATTTTGGTTGTTTTCATATGCCAATTGACACCTTAAAATATATTTCTTGGCTTTTGGGTAGTAATGAAACTCCTTGTAGAGATCGTCAAGCATCAAAGGGTCAAAAACTGGCCATTTCAAAGTGTCGCTCGATACCAATTCAAAGATGCACCAATAGTTGTTCACTCAAAAATGCCAGTGATTGTGGATAAATGTTTCGGTAGTCGTAGACAAATGTCCCAATAGTGGTGCACAAATGGGTCAATTACCAACTAAAAAAGCTAAAAAATGATCAGCTGAAATCAGTAATTGGAGGTCAAGCATGCATGGAGTGTATGGTTATTGGAACAACGTTCGGTTACTGGTGCTCTTCCCCTAATAGATAGTTGAAAAAAATTAAAATACAACTCTCAAGAATAACAAGATTCATAAAACTGAACAAAATTTGAATTGAAACACTTTACATAAAAATAAAATCCATACAATTGAATTCACCTTACATAAGTCGAGAACCTCAAAACTTGACTATAAATCAAAAGAAACAATAAATTGTACACCAAGCACCATAGTTAACAAAATATCATATGATATTTTCAAACTTGCATTTAAGAATAAACAAATATATAAATACTAAACAATCATTTGTTTAAAATCAGTTTTCCCAACATATATAACTTAAATAATAGACATGAATTTTCTACCGTCCATATAATATGTACAAAAGAATTTTAAAAATAAATGGCACAGAAGTTTTTTTCGAGAAAACTCTTGCACATGCGACTGAAAGTTTTGGTACCAGGACCACCAAACATATTCCATCACAAAGCTTGTCACGACATCAAATCCGAAAATATGCAACACGACTAAATCCATACCATCCAAAATAATTACATTGCACTACATATCCAGTTTACATTGAAATTACGAGCATAGCTAGTTACAACTGGCTCAACAATTACAGCGAAAAAGACATTTACCTTTACCACTGGCACTGCGTACGACCGACATAACTATTCCGGGACCAGGTAGACCAGGGGTCGACTCTCATGAACGACATAACCACAGAAAAAGGAAATAACAGGCAATACAGGCTTCACTAAACAGCAGCTCTGACAGAGTTGCTCCTCCTGATATTGGTTTTACGAGTGACATAAATATAGCTCGCTCCAGCGGCAAAGAACAACCCGAACAGAATACCAAAAATGATTCCTGCAAAACCACCTTCACTAAGAATTTCATGGTAACGCTTTGTATGCCCTTCTTTTTCTAGTGAAAAGGGGGCTGACAGAGTCGAAACTGGGGGAGACAGCGTGGCGGAAGTGTTTAGAGAGGAAAGAGGAGGTTCCAGGTTCGAACCCTGTGAAGCCCACAGCTGAATCACAAACACGGAAATATACAGCAGCCCGGCCATTTTTGTCTCTTCAGTGGTGATGGTGTGTGGGCTTTATAAGCGTTCCCAGCTTTTGGACGTTGTCGTTGAAAAGAAAAACACGACATTGCCTTTCCACAGCTGGGACCAGTTTTATAACTGTATTCAGGCGGTTTTGCCTGTAAGAGATTAATTGGGGTCTGACGTAAGTATAATAATACATTATCTTTAATAAAATTATTTTAATTACATAATAATTAAGTTATTATTTTCCTTTTTTAAAGAATTTATGCATGTAGATATCATTTAATTTTCTGTTTGATATGGAGCATGGAGTCTATGTCAATATCATTTTGGCCAAGATTTAAGAATTTAGGAATGTCTATTATGTCAACGTCATTTTAGATATGACCTTGGTCTCATCCCTTATATCTTACTTTTGGGGATATGAACCTTGGTGGATGGCCTAATCAAGAAAAATACCATCATACTCATCAATTGGGCTCAATCAATTAAACTCCAAACCCTTTTATAATTTGACGTTTTATATAATTATGTAATTTTTTAGTGAAATTTATTGATCTATATTTTATGAGATGTTTTAACTTGAAAATTCTTTTATGAAAATTTAAACATTCAATTTTCCAAGGCAACTTATACAAATATTGCAATTATATAAAATAATTAGTTCTTTTTTATTTTCACATTTCTTTATGTACACTTTTTAAAAAAAAATGTAAAACTATGTCCATTTCAAACAACAATAGAAAATACACAAACAAAAGAAATGAATTTGTGAATGACATGTCGTTATATCTCTTATTTATTTATAGTACAATTAGTGAGATAAATTTGATGAAATAGTGAGAGAGATTGGCTATATGTATATGTCATTCATACATATGAAATATGGATATGCTGACTTATGAATGACTTGTAGTATAGTACACCTTTTATATTTAGGCAACATGCAAGGCACCTAAACAATAGTCTCATCAACACATGCAAATATCTTTATACAAGGTACATAATAAAAAGCAAGATGATCATAATCCAAAGGTGTACCCCATTAATTGATTACACAATGAGAATCACTATTGTGAGTTTTACTTATTGTAACATTCCTAAAAAAATGATTTTGAGGGACTACAAGAAAGGCATAATTGATTTTGACAAAAAAAAAAGAAAGATTAAGATCCAACATCTATCTAATTGAAACTTTTGATAGTGCATGAAACTCACATAATATGAAAATTTATGCATGTATATGTAAAAAAGTGAAATTAAACCTTTTTTTTATGCCTTCATTAAATCATTACTATCCGCAATTGAGAGCGTACTGATTATTTTTGGGTTAGGTCAAGATATATTGTCTCCTTAAATTGTTACTTTGATCAATGTAAGATATAACATCTCAATCAATATGAACTAGGTCAAGATATAAGATCTTCTTGAATTGTTACTTTGACCAATGGTAGACTCTCAAACAATTTAGAATAAATGGAGCAAAGAAAGGATAATGCGAAAATATTTATAATTTAAGTTTAAGATTCATGAATCCAAAATTAGGTATCTTATTTTGAATAATTTCTTTGATTTATGGTTAATTAGCCTTGACACATATTATCTTTAAGCACAATCAAATTGATTATGGTCAATTTGAATTGCACTATGATTATATTAAAGAGGTTATAAGCTTGTGATAATGTGAAAATTTTGAGTTACTTTTGTGACGTACAAATCCATGTTAAATCATGTGTTGCAAAACCCATTAAATTTGACTTCAAGATAATAATACATAGCTAATTTATACTTTTCACTAATCACTAAAGAGTACTTTATCCAAGCTTACCCATATATGTAGAAGAAGATTTAATTTCATCAGCTCAACTCACCTAACTATTATTAGCATATCCAATTAGACAATGAGTATTACAAGGTTAGATTACATAACTCTCAAATTGAACAATCATCTTACTTATCATAGGATCTTTTTGGAAAGTTTTTTATTATTTTAAGCTTCTAAACTAATCTAAAAGGAAATTTTTTGCAAAGGAAAGGCCAAGCTAATTTTTTTCAAATTGTGATTTACTTCTCCTAAGTTTTTGATAATAAAATCAACAAAACAAGGGTGTTGTTCGTTACAACAACCCTAGGGTGTAAACTAATAAACCAGAATGACTATTTAAAACAAGTTCTAGAATAGACCATTAACATCACACTAATAACACATCCAGTAACCCACATCAAGAGTGGGAAGACATTCAACCACATTGTGGGGAGGAGAATGAGGGATTGTAGGGTAACTTTTCCTTTGTTGATAGAAAACTATCCAGGTGATACATTTAGTAGGGTCCCTATGGATTAGAGGATAAAATTATATTTTTCCATTTTGAACTTATTCATTAGACGACGTGCATTTTCATAATGAAAAATGAAGATCCATTTATTTGACTACAAAACTCAAATCTTGAGGGTCAATTGGTGTAGAAGAACAAGATCAACCATCTCAAAACTCCTTTAGCTCACCTTTCACAGTGTAAATTATTGAAAGAGGGTCACTTTTATGAATTTAAATCATCAAAGAGAAAAGTGATTACAAATCCATGAGCATTTCTATCATTTTCATAATAAATGCTAATAAATTTTAAATGTATTAAATTAAAATTGAATAACAAGAATCAACCTTTGCATACCAAGGCTAAGGAAATGGTTTCAATTCATACATAGACTTCTAAAGTTGACATTCCCAAATGGAGTTACCAATATCCTTCTACTTATTTTATATAGATTTAATCTTTTTGCTTATTTCATATAGATTTTCTTTTAAATATTAGAATTGAGCTTTGTAATTAAATTATTTTTTTGAGTTTGAAAGATAATGTTTTAGTTGTCCAAAAAGATTTTAAAATTAATGTAGTTTCATAACTTTTTTTTAAAATTATCTAGATGTAGAAATTTATCTTCAATAACTTTTGAGGTTCTTAGCTTATATGAAGTAAAAATCTTCAACCCCACTAAGTGATGTTCCACTTGTATTTTTGTGTTTATTACATTTCATTTTATTTTTGTAGTATAAATGATAATTTGTTAACTTACATTTTATGTACACTTTTTTAGCTTGATAATTCACCTTTTAATCAACATTTTACTATGTGCACATGTGTGTTGAGGTTTCTTAAATAATCAAATCGTGACCCAATATATCACTTCAATATTAGAGAAATAAAGGATAATCTAATTAATGTGATAAAATTAGGTATTAGGGGTTGATAATTATGTGCAAAAGGAGGTGGGGTGTTTGTAAGTGACATTCTAAATATTCTATAGATCTATTTACATAAGACAATCAAAGAAAATGTAGATGTGAACAATTTGTATCAGGAAATAATAAAATCACAAGAAGATAAACAAGATTGTGCCATCCCAAGATGGAATCACACATCGTCATAGTTATAGACAAAATAGGTATTTGTATCAGGTTAACAACAAAGTCTATAGACATGATTTGATATTAAAAATCTAGATTCAATCTTGAGTGCATCATATGATCAAGTCAACAACATGAACATATCAATATTTACTAAGAGTTGCACATTTTCTAATCTCTCGTTTACATTTAAATCAATCTATTATTTTCCTTAATATTTGAAATCTCATTTAATTAATTTTTTTTTAAAGCATCCATTATCTCCTATTTTAAATAGCTGAATAATACTACAATGATAATCATTTTTTTATTTCATATGTTGAAAAAGAACAATTTATAAGTTATGATTGATCAATGTACGTACAAGATGACAGGATGCTCTTAATTATTCTATTCATCAAAATTCAAATTTCTGAATATGATTATTACAGATTCAACCCCAGATCATTTGACTTAACAAAAAGATATATCTTAATTTAAATATATACTTAATCAACATATTATAATTTGGAAATTAAATATAGCATACTTATTCAACCATTAAAAATACAGTTAAGTTTGACGGTCTGTTTTGCCTCTTTAACCCCTGCTGCCTCGCGACAAGGTTTCAAAGCAAGTTCATACTGCAGCCACTTTTCTAAGAAAGCGATAATATGATGGCGTCGTCTGAACATATTCAAGCTTTTTCTTATGCTAAAATAATTGTCAAATGAACGGGCGCTGATCACTGTCGGCACTATGAAACAGAATTTCAAAAAGAGGGTCAAATAACAGAATTCCCTGTGCAACATCTGTATCTACAGATTATGCCAATCATTTGACGCTGACTGAATGGAATTTACCAGATTAAGTATGCCCATACTTTAAGCTTGAAGTGTTTTTTCCTTGTAAAGACATATATTTCTCTATATCCGAAGAGAAAAATATGTACTATTTCCTGATTTCCTCATGCTTGCACGACAAAAATCTTTTCTACGTTCCCCAAAACGTCTGGTTTCTGATTTAGTTAAGTCGCAATTCTTAATCTATTGAAAGCATGAAAAATACCATATCAAGATCGCTATTGTAGATGGAAATCCTAACGTAAAATAGATGGGTAGCTTACTGTCAGGGCTAATGCATATATTTATTTCTATATATATATAAGAGGTAATTAAAGTAAGTATATAAATTTTAAATTAAATTTTAGTTGCAACATTATATGCATCAATGTACATCTCATATTTTTTAATTCTGACTAATATATTTTAATAATTATGTACATGTAGATATAATTTTATGTACTTGAACATATAATATTACACGCTGAGCTCAAAACATGACTTAAGACAAGGCTTAGGCCACAATTTTAGTTATCTTGTTCTTTACAAAGATTAATTAGTCCGTACACATTAACATTCTTTTTTTATGTTATTTTTTCTCTATTTATGATTAACATACTTATGTCTTATTAATATGACTAGATAAATAATAGATTCTTATTTTTCATCAGTCTATGTCAATTAGATTTCTTGTTTGCATTTATATTATTGACTTATGTTGATCTTAAGGGGTTTTATTTCTTTATAATATTTTAATATGAAAAGATATATTTCTTGTTGCTTAAGAAAAAATATAAAAATAGTTATTTTGTATCAACATTTTGATATATTTTATATTTTATAATTAATTTTGAAAAAGGTGTTACATGTTTGCAATAGTAAAAATTTCATAGACATGCTATTTTCCCTAATTACATTTTAGGGCACTTTGATTACAATGTTCTTGATGCAATAACAAGTTTACAAATGATATATTTTTGCATTAATTCAACTTATCACTTCAATCTAGTTTATATTATCATTTATCCTTAGATGTTGGTATTTATCCCTAGACCCTCCATTATATATATAATCCTTAAACTTTCAAAATTCAAAATCTTATCTTATTGACCTTTTCTCCAATAATTGTGAGCCAAATTAGAGCATGCTTGTTTGACTATGTTGGTATATTTAAATACATTCACACATTCATTTGAAATCATCAAATAATTCTAAAACATTTAGGTGTTATCGAAAGAGTGTTTACATTGAGACCATCATAGCAAGATTACTAGAGACTTCAACATTATCATTCTACATTTATTGCATGGTTTCTTATTGTCTTAGATTTTTATTCCAATTTCGTTGAATTTTTCATCCTAAGGGGTTTGATTTAGGAGAACATGATCAACATGGTTCCACATATCCTCCAAAAGATATTTACAAACACCATGAATCCTTACAGAGAATTTGACTTTGTAACATCAAGATGAACGAATCTTCACTAGCACATTTCTTTGAGTTTATTCTTATGGTTGCATATTTAGATCCACATGCTAGTTCACTATAGTAGGCACACATATTAATTCTATAAACATAGATGTGAATAAAATCAATGCATAGTCAATTCTTGACTTTGAGACACTTATTCAATAAAGTCCTAAAATTTGATCTTTGTGGGCCAAATTGGTTCATAACATCTTCAACATCAATTTCCCTTCTTTGAAATCCAACAAAATATCTTGTTTAAATTCATTAATTTAATGTATTTAATTGAACATAATTTAAAGTTTATAGTCCCAACTTATTAAACTTGGCTAGTAGTTTAGCTAATTGTTTTGATGGTTTAATTAGTCTATAATATATTTATGTCAATGGTTTATTTGTCATTATATTGAACTCACCTCAAATAAAAAAACAAAGAGCCTACCAAAAATAGAGCCTAGCTATGGGTAATGATCCAAAACCCTTAAATGGTGAGATCAAGTCATACCCTAGACAAATTTGACAAAATAAGCTCCCTCAATTTTTTTATATTGAACAAAGAAAACTTAGAAAGAACATAAGCTACCAATGGAATCTAAAGATGATTAAAATACAACTCTCAAGGAAAAAGGAAGTTCAAACAACTGAATAAGATTTGAATTGAAATATTTTACATGAAAGCAAAGTTTTTCAATTGAACAAGAGTTGAATTGAGGCACTTTATGCAAGTCAGAAGATTTGGACAAAATAAACACCCCTCAAAATTTGACTTTAAATCAAAAGAAACAATAAATCATACATCCAATGCCATAATTAACAAAACACCATAAGATATTTTCAAATCTCCAATTAAAAATTCAAACAAAATACACAAATACTTTAAATTTGGATTAAAAACTACTAAACAAATAAACAAAGTTCCTACCAAAAATTGAATCTAGTTAAGTGTAAGGACCCGAAATACTTACATGGTGAAATCAGATTGTATCCTAGACAAATTTGATACAATAAACACCTCTCAATTTGTTTTATATTGAACACAGCAAATTTACAACGAATACAAGTTATCTTACAAGAAGGTAATTGAAGAAAATCAAAATACACCTTTCAAAAATAACAACGTTCATACAACAGAAAAATATTTGAACTAAAAAACTTTACATGAAAACAAAGTTCATACAATTGAATGAGGTTTGAATTATAACACTTTACATAAGTCTTAGAAAAAATAAACTCTTCTCAGACACTTTTTTTCATGAACATATACATCAATTTTTAGTAATTATATTAAAATACATATATTCACAAAACAGAAAAAGAAGACCAAGGTCACTCCTCATAATCACTCCAACAATGCTGAAAAGCAGAGTAATAGTCTCCTGATAGAAATAAATAATAAATTGTTCGCTCACACCATAATTACCAAAATATCATCATAAGATATTTTCAGACCTCCAATTGAAAAATAAACAAAATACAATAATACTCAAAGTTCAAAATAGAAACCACAGAGCAACCACCAAAAATATTCCATCAAAAAGCCTGTCACGACATGAAATCTGAAAATTTGCAACACGACTAAATCCATCCCATCCAAAATAATTACATTACAATGAATATCCAAATTACGACCATAGCCAGTTAATAACAACTGGTTCGACAATTACAGCGAAAAAGACATTTACCTTTACCACTGGCACTATCATAACTATTCGTCGGACCACATAGACCAGGGTTCGACTCCCATGAACAACAGAAGCACAAAAAACAGTAAAGAACAGGAAATACAATCTTCACTAAACAGCAGCTCTGACAGAGTTGCTCCTCCTGATTTTGATTTTACGAGTGACATAAATATATCTGGCTCCTGCGGCGAAGAACACCGCGAACAGAATCCCAAAAATAATTCCTGCAAAACCACCTTCGCTCATAATTTCATGGTAACGCTTTGTATGCCCTTCTTTTTCTGTTTCTGGAGCTTCTATTTGAGGAAGATGGCCTCGTTCTAGTGAAACGGGCGCTAACAGAATCGAGACTGTGGGAGACAGTGCGGAGGAAGTGTTTAGAGAGGAAAGAGGAGGTTCCAGGTTCGAACCCTGTGAAGCCCACAGCTGAATTACAAACACAGAAATATACAGTAGCCCGGCCATTTTTGTCTCTTCAGTTCACAACATTAGCCCAGATTTTAGATGTTGTCCTAAAAAAGAAAAACACGACATGGCCTTCGGACAGCTGGGACCAGTTTTATAACTGGAATCACGCGGTTTTGGCGGTAAGAGATTAAAAAGAGTTTGACGTAGGTACAGAATACATTCTGCTTCATTATTATCCTAAGTACATGCTTAATATCTAAATTAATTTTCATTAAGCAAGCTTTTATTCATGTAGAGATCATTTTGCTGCTTGATATGGAGCATGGAGTCTATGTTGGTATCTTTTTAGCGGAAAGTTAAGAATGCCCATTTGTGAAAGTCATTTCAGATATGATTTCAGATATGACTTAGTGTTCATCTCTTTTATCTTATATTTGGGGAAATGAGTCTTGGTGAATGGTGTAATCAACGAATATATCGTCACCCTTATCAATTTTACTCAATCAATTGAACTACAAACTCTTTTATAATTTAATGTTTTATATAATTGTCTACTTTTTGAATCAATTTTGATGATTTGCATTCTGAGTTATGTTTTAATTTAAAAATTCTTAGATAGAATTTTGAACATTTAGTTTTCTTAGAGAAAGCTACACAAGTGTTGCGATTTTGTAAAATGCTTAGTTTTTTTATTTTTACATTTCTTTTGTTCAGTTTAAAAATATGTAAAATTAGGTCCATTTCAAACAGCAATAGAAAATATACAAGTAATTTTGTTGAAAGATACCAAGAAAAAAAACAATTTTGTGAATTGATTTTAATGAAATAGTGAGTGGGATTGACTATATGTATATGCCATTCATACTTATGAAATGAGAATATGATGACCCATGAATGACATGTATTGTAGTACACCTTAAAATGTAGGGAAGACCACTTAAACAATAGTCTCATTAACATGTGCAAATATCTTTATACAAGGTACATAATAAAAAATAAGATGATCATATTCCAAAGGTGTACCCCATTAGTTAATAACTCAATGAGAATCACAATGATGGATTTTATTTATTATAACATTCCTTTAAAAAGATGATTTTGAGGGACTACAAGAAAGGTGGAATTCATTTTGATAAAACAAAGAGATTAAGATCAAACATCCATCTAATTTGAACTTTCAATAGTGCATGAAACTCACATGATATGAAGATTTATGTATGTATATGTGAAAATACGAAATTAAACTTGATTAATTACTATCTTAAATTGAGAGTGTAATGATCATTTTTGAGCTAGGTCAAGATATAAAATTTCCTTAAATTGTTAGTTTAATGAATACACGATATAAAATCTCAATCAATATGGACTACGTCAAGATTTAAGACCTTCTTAAATTGTTGCTTTGGCCAATGCTAGACTCTTAAATAATTTAGAATAAATGGAGCAAAGAAAGGATAATGCAAAAATATTTATAATTTAATTATAAATTTCATGAATCCAAAATTAGGTATCCTATTTTGAATAATTATTTGATGTATGGTTAATTAGCATTAATACATGTTTTCTTTTGGCATGCTCAAAATGATTAATGATCAATTTGAATTGCACTATGATTATACTAAAGAAAGTAGACGGTTGTGATTATGTGAAATTTTTTGAGTTACTTCATTGACTTACAAATTCATGTTAACTGTGTGATTCAAAAAATTAGATTTGACTTCAAGAGAATAGTACATAGCTAATTTACACTTTTCACTAACTAGTAAGAAGATTTAATTTCATCAACTCAATTTTACTAACTAGTATTAGTGTATCCAATTAGACAATGAGTGTCATCCTTTCATTACAATAGAAACACAAGATTTTGCCATCTCAAGATGGAATCACACATGGTTGGTCATATTTATCGACAAACAAGGTATTTGTATGAGGTTTACGAAAAATTTTATATCCATGATTTGATATTAAACATCTAGACTTGATCCTGAGTATATCACATGATGAAATCAACAACATAAACATTCCAATATTCACAAAGAGTTGCACATTTTCTAGCCTCCCATTTACATTGATCAATCTATTATTTTTCTTAATGTTTGAAATTCCCATTAATTAGTTATTTTAGAACTTTATTATTATAATTAATCCATAATCTCCTATTTCAAATACCATTTAAAAAAATTTCTCTACAGTAATAATCAAATTTAATTTTATGTGCTGATCACTTAGCAAAAATGATGATATTCCTTTATTATTCCATTCACCAAAACTTAAATCTCTAAATATGATTATTCTATATTTAAGCCCTAGATCATTTCAATTTAATAAAAAAATATCTTTTAATTTAAATATATACTTAATCAACATAGTATAATTTAAAAATATGAAAATGTATATACCTATTCAACCATTAAAACTACGAGTTAAAATTTTACGGTCTGTGAACTCGTGCTGCCTGGGAACAGGGTTTCAGAGCAAGTTCATATTGCAGGCACTTTTCCTAAGATGGCGATAATTTGGTGGTGTCGTCTGAACATACTCAAGCTTTTTTTCATGATAATATAATAATCATATGAACGGGGCAGCAATCCCTGTCCGCACCATGAAACAAAATTCCAAAAAGAGGGTCAAATAACAGAATTCCATCTGCAACATCTTTATTTACAGATTATGCCAATCATTTGACGGTGACTGAATGGAATTCACCAGATTAAATATACCCATACTGTTAAGCTTGAAATTTTCTTTTCCTCACAAAGATTTTTTTTTGGTTATGTAGTGTTTCCTGATTTCCTCCTGCTTGCACGACAAAATCTTTTCTACATTCCCAAAATGTCCGCTTTCTGATTTGTCTATGAGACCAGGTTTGAGACCAAATCAGATTTGCGATAGTAATTTTCTGTTAATTAGCATAGTCACATTTCTTCATTTATTGGAAAGCAGGAAAAACGCTACCCATCGAGATCTTTACATAAAATGGATGGGTAGCCTACTGTAAGGGCTAATTCAGATATACGACTTGAATTAAAAGTTATAAATCTTAAATTGAATTTGGCAAATCAAACAAAATTACATATCGTATAGAGTAAGATTTTAAACGAAACGTCTAAACAACAAACTAAAAGCAGGGGTTACGAAAGGCCTACTTAGTTTTTCCCAAAAATGTCCTTGTTTAATATGGGGTTTAGTTGGTTGAATAGCCACTAGTGATTTTAAAGTTGGAAGTGTGAAATCATTTAGGATTAATCAGATTATTTTTTTGGAATTTGTCAATTCAGTGCTTGTTGTTTCGATTTAGATCTAAGTTATGGAATTGATCTCTATCATTACAAATATGATCTAGTGCACAAACTAGAATGTTAATTTGGAGAAATGTATTACAAAAAGAAAAATGTCAGAATTTTCTTGTTTGGATTTCAAATATATAAGTGTGTATGGATAGGGGAAGAGTACAAGCAACTAAACACGTTCAAATAACCATACACACTATGCACACTTGACACCCCAAAAAAATCATTTAGTTAGCCAATAATTTCCACACAAATGATCCAATACATAATTGCATCATACACCAATAACCATTCACTATATTATGCATAGTTGAACAGTACAAGTGACCAACTACAGGTACATTTGTGTTTATAATACACACCAAGTCAAACAAAATTGCTTTAGTTTTAATGCAAAAAGTCACTTTAATGTTTACAAATAGTATCACAAACAAGTGGCCCAAAACTCATAATATATTCCATTTAGGTACAAATATGCACAACTATTGGTGCATTGTATGTTACAATTAAAAATAATAGTAAACTTTATGTGCTCTCATATGCACATTTTCCCACACATCCTTATGGCTATTAATGCATTATATGTTACAATAAAAATAATTATAAACTTTATGTGCTCTAGTATGGACATTCTCCCACACATCCTATCATATCTTCATGCATTTACTCCAATTGTTATTGGTACTTGCACATACAAAATTTGGTGTAAGACTCACCATTAAACAATAAACAAAGGAAAAAATCAAACATAAAAGTGAATTGATGAAGCCATCGTAGAAATGATAAATAAATGGCAAGTAAGTGCAATATGAAATGACTGATTCTTTCCTTCTATTCTTAAATTCAAAATGAACAACCACAAATGAATGCATTCATTTCCACATTCAAATGATTTTATAAGAGGGAGTTTTTAGCATCATTTTCATTCCAAATTCTCTCTATTTATACTAAATATCCTCTACATATTTCAAAACTACCTAAGGTATTGTTTGCACAATCCTGATATCAGGACACTTGTTTAGTTTGGTACCTTAGTATACTATTTAATTCATGTTTTCATAAATCAAACTACTATTCATACACATGTCAAATAATTTTAATGAGATGTTGAATGAATTTTGGGATATTTTGAATGGTTTTATGAAAGCCCCTTCCTAATTCTAAATTGGTAAATGATAGTAGGCTCACAATCAATTCAATTTTATATTGAAATATTTAATTATTATTATAATTAGAAGATTTATGTTTTTTTACTTTAATGTAACTCTACGAAGGGTTAATGCCACAAAAGGGCTTGTTGTTTTCATAAATCAGCGTATTGTTCATATGTCTCTATTCAACGTATGCATTATTTAAGGGCATATAAATTATAGACTATTTTCTTTATAAACAACACTATAATTTATTTCATGCAACATTTACATACTATTTAATTTATTTTCATGAATCAAACTACTGTTCTTATGAAACATTAGCAACATGTCATTCCCAACGTGAAGATAGGTGCTAACATGTTTATGAATGGGGTGTCAAATTATTTTAGTAGGTTGTTCAATAATTTTGGGAATTTGTTGAAAGATAAAATGGAATTAGAATGAATTGAGTCAAATGGAGAGAGATTACCTACATTTTTTATTTGAATTTAATGAAATAGCAAGAGAGATTTACTATATGTGTATGTCATTCATGCATATGAAATAAGGATACGATGACCCACGAATGACATGTATTGTAATACACCTTAAAATGTTGGGAATACCACTTAAACAATAGTCTCATTGACACATGAAAATATATTTATACTAGGTACATAATAAAAATTAAAATGATTGTAATCCAAGGGTGTACCCCATTAGTTAATAAATCAATGTGGATCTAAATGATGAATATTATTTATTATAACATTCTGTAAAAAAATATGACATTGAGGTACTACAAGAAAGGTGGAATTTATTTTGACAAAAAAAGAGATTAAGATCCAACACCCATCTAATTTGAACTTTCAATAGTGCATGGAACTCACATGATATGAAAATTTATGTATGTATATGTGAAAATACAAAATTACACTTCTTCTATGCCTTCATTGAATAATTACTATCTTTAATTGAGAGTGTAATGATTATTTTTGAGCTAGGTCAAGATATAAAATCTCCTTAAATTGTTACTTTAATCAATGCAAGATATAACATCTCAATCATTATGAACTAGGTCCAGATATAAGATGACCTTAAATTGTTACTTTGGCCAATGTTAGACTCTTAAATAATTTAGAATAAATGGAGCAAAGAAAGGATAGTGTAGTAATATTTATAAATTAATTACAAGATTCATGAATCCAAAATTAGGTATCCTATTTTGAATAATTCTTTTATTTATGGTTAATCAGCCTTGATATATGTTTTCTTTTACATGATCAAAATGATTAATGATCAATTTAAAGTACACTATAATTATACTAAAGAAATTAGATGTTTGTGATTATGTGAAGATTTCGAGTTACTTCATTGACTTACAAATTTATGTTAATTCACATGTCTCAAAAAAAAACATTAGATTTGACTTCAAGAGAATAGTACATAGCTAATTTACACTTTTCACTAATCACAAAAGAGTACTTGATCCAAACTTAACCATATATCTAGAAGAAGATTTATTTTTATCAACTCAATTTTACCAACTAGTATTAGCCTATCCAATTAGACAATGAGTGTCATCCTTAGATTACATAATTGTCAAAATGGACAATCCTCTTACATATTGTAGCATCTTTTTGGAAAGTATTTGATTATTTTAAGCTTCTAAACCAATCTAAAAGGATGTTTTTTATAAAGGAAAGGTCAAGGTAAATGTGTTTGAAGCACGATACACTTCTCCTAAGTTATTTTAACTAATAAGAATCAATCACATTAGAAGAATACTATAATGATAATTTTGACTTTTGATCCTTATGAATTAGAGGATAACATAATATTTTTCCAATTTTAAACTTATTGTTAAAATTATGAGCATATTCAAAATGAGAAACAAAGATCCATTTATTTGACTACAAAACTCAAATCTTGAGTGTCACTTGGTGTAAAATAACAAGATCAACCATCTAAAAAATTCTTTAGTTCACCTTTCACACTATACATTATTGGAAAAGGGACACTTGTATGAATCTAAATCATCAAAGAGAAAATAAATAACAAAAATATGAGTATTTCTATTATTTGCATTAATAAATGATGATAAATCTCAAATCTATAAAATTAAAATTAAACAATAAAAGTGCCAACCTTTGCATTCCAAGGTCAAGGAGATGGTTCAATCCATATGTAAACATCCAAAGTTTACATTCTAAAATGGAATTATCAATTTGCTTCTTCTTATTTCATATAGATTTAATCCTTCTACTTATTTCATATATATTTCCTTTTAAATATTAAAATTGAGCTTAGTGTTTAGATATTTTTTTGGCCTTCAAAGACAAGGTTATAGTGGTTCAAAAAGGCTTTTAAAATTAGTATAGTTTCATATTCTAGTTAAATTATGTAGATGTAGAACTTTCTCTTTAATAACTTTTGAAGTTCTTAGCTCATACAAGATAAATGATTTTACCCCACTAAGTGATGCTCCACTTGTATGTTTGTGTTCATTACATTCCATGTTCATGTTTTCAGTATGAATGATACTTAATTACCTTACATTTTATGTACATTTTTTTAACTTGATAATTCACCTTTTAATCACCATCTTATTGTGTGCATGTGTGTCGAGGTTTATTAAATAACCAAACTATGACCCAATATATCACTTTAATATTAGAGAAATAAAGGATGATCTAATTAATGTGATACAATTAGGCATTAAGGGTTGACAATTATGTGAAAAAAGAGGTGGGGTGTTTTTAAGTGACATTCTAAATATTCTATAAATCACTTAACATAGGTCAATCAAAGGAAATGTAGGCGTGAACAATTTGTATCATCAAAAAATAGAATCAAAAGAAGATAAACAAGAATGTGCCATCCAAAGATGGAACCACACATGGCCGGTATTTATTGACAAATTAGATATTTGTATGAGGTTTAGAACATGAAGATGCCAATATTTACAATGAGTTGCACATTTTCTAACTTCCCATTACATTGATCAATCTACTATTTTTCTTAACATTTGAAATCTCCATTGATTATTTATTTTAGAACTTAATTATTATAATTAATCCATTATCACCTATTTTAGATATCATTTTAAAAAGATTCTCTACAATAATAATCAAATTTAATTTTATGTGTTGAGAAATAAAAATGTATGAATATAGTAGATCAGTTAGTGAAGATGACGATGTTCCTTAATCAAAACTCAAATCTCTAAATATGATTTTTCTATATTTAATCCCTAGATCATTTCAATTTAATAAAAAATATCTTTTAATTTAAATATATACTTCATCAACATATTATAATTTAGAAATATGAATATGCATATACCTATTCCATATTTAAAATTCTGAGTTCAATTTTACGGTCTAGCCTTCCTGATGAACTCGTGCTGCCTCGGGACACAATTTCAGAGCAAGTTCTTATTGCAGGCACTTTTCCTAAGATGGCGATAATTTGATGGTGTTGTCTGAACATATTCAAGCCTTTTTTCATGATAAAATAATTGTCATATGAACGGGGCAGCAATCCCTGTCGGCACCATGAAACAGAATTCCAAAAAGAGGGTCAAATAACAGAAATCCATCTGCAACATCTTTATCTACAGATTATCCGAATCATTTGACGGTGACTGAATTGAATTCACCAGATTAAATATGCCCATACTGTTAAGTTTGGAAATATCTTTTCCTTCTAAAGAATTATTTTGTTATATATCGGAAGGAAAAATATGTCTGCTCTCTGATTTCTCTATTTAGATATACGAGTTGAATTAGAAATTATAAATGTTATGTTGATTTTGGAAAATCAAATAAAATTATATATCGTATATAATTAGATTTTAAAGGAAACGTTTAAACGACAAACTAAAAGCAGGGCTTACGAAAGGCATACTTAGTTTTTGTTTTTCCTTAAATTGTCCTTATATACTATGGGGTTTAGTTGGCTGGATAGCCACGGGTCATTTTAAAGATGGAAGTGTGAAAACATTTAGGATTAATCAGATTATAGAATTTGTCAATTGATTGCTTGTTGCTTTGATTTAGATCTAAGTTATAGAATTTATCTCCATGATTACAAAAATGATCTAGTGCACAGACTAGAATGTTAATTTGGAAAAATGTACCATAAAAAGAAATATGTTAGAATTTTCTTGTTTGGATTTTTAATATATGAATTTGTATGGACCGGGGAAGAGTTTCAGTAATTAAAAATGTTCTAATATAGTACATTCCATGCATACTTGACCCCCAAAAAATTCATTTAATTAGTCAATAATTTCCACACAAACGACCCAATACATAATTACATCATACACCAATAATTTCTACACAAACGGCCCAATACATAATTACATCATACACCAATGACTGTTCACTATATTATGTATAGTTAAACAATACAAGTGATCAAAGTTAAGGGTACATTTGTGCTTATAATACACCATGTTGGACAAAATTGTTTAAATTTTTATGTAAAAAGTCACTTTAATGTTTACAAATTGTATCACAAACAAGTGGCCCAAAACTCATAATATATTTTATATAGGTACAAATATGCACAACTATTGGTGCATTGTATGTTACAATAAAGAACAACAGTAAACTTTATGTGCTCTCATATACACATTTGCCCACACATCCTTGTAGTTATTGATGCATTATATGTTACAATAAAAATAGTTATAAACTTTATGTGCTCTAGTATGGACATTCTCCTACACATCCTATCATATCTTCATGCATTTACTTCAATTTCTACTGGTACCTAAACATATAGTAGTTAGTGTAAGGCTCACCATTAAACAAATAAACAAAGGAAGAAAAATCAAACATAAAACTGAATTGATGAAGCCAAAAGAGAAATCAGAAATAAATTGCAAGTAAGTGCAACATGAAATGACTGATTCTAAAAAAATGATATGCGATTATAAAATAATTAAAAAACATAAAGAGACAATGAAGAGAGATAGGAGGATGCCACGTTATGCGAAGTTAGTGGAAAAATCTATTATACAAGAGATACACACTCTTATGCAAGAGAGAGGTTGTAAAATATGGATATCAAACCTCTAAAGAGAAATATCCCTAACAAAAAATTCCATGCATAGGAGGAAATCATAGTATAATAGATTTAACCATCAAATAGATAATAAATACTTTGAAAGGAGAAATAGATGAAATAAATAGATATGGATAGGTTTCATTGTTCTTTGGGATGTTGTCATGGATAAGATCCAATTGATGTGTATTTGATTGTTTTCTACAAATGAAGTGTGAATATGGTGCATAAAATTCAAATGTGCGATGGAAATTTTTTTTTCTGCTTATGTTTCTACCCACTTAGATTGTTACACAAATATACAAAATAAATAAAGCATGTAAATTTTGTTTTGGGTGGAAAAGTGAAAAAATTTAATTATGAAGATCACACTTAAATTATTCAAAAATAATCTTAAGTTTCATTGTCCTTTTAGATATTGTCATCATAGTCAAATTGGACACAAGTCCACTTCTCACAATGTGAACATGAACGTTCCTCCCATATTGAATCTCCCTCAAACAAGTATATATGCTTCCAAAATGTTGACAAAAATAAAATAGTTTTCAATCTCATAGCTTCTAGTAATCTAAAATTATGTTTCCTCCTCACAACCCTATCAAGCATGATGAGAAACCACTATGTGCCACAACGCCAAACTTGGTTTAGACAATTCGTCAAACACGTAGTCTTGCATCCTATAGGCTCCCCCACTAAGAAAAATAAATGGTATGTCATGTACATATACATGGACTGATAATATACATATTCTAAAAAAACCTCAAAACACACATGTTAAGCAACTTACCTTAATATTCTACATAACTTTGGTTACCCCATCAACCAAGCTAGAGATGAAAAATAGAAATAATTTACCAAACCTTACCAAAACAAAAATATTATAAAAATGAGATGAACGAAACCAATCTCCCATATTTATTGGTTACATAAAATCACAACAAATGAATAGTATATCTAACAAGAGATGTGATGCATCTAGAGTCCCTGTCATTTGCTTACAATTGGATTCATTTTCTTAAAATTGGAGATTACGATTTCAATCTGAATGGTAAGAATTAAGTAATTTTATTGTGATAGACAAGACAATCTAATAGTGTCTCAAATAAGAAAATTACCTCTTTTTTTTCTAATTATTTTTATCATATTCATGTCAGAGTATAATGAAAGGTTATGGAAGGCAAATGGGAAGGAAAGCTAACTGGGACAGACTTATAGAAAATCTATAATGTCAAAGAAAACCAAATAACACAACAGAAGAAAAAGAAGAGTATACAAGTTTAAAAAAGAAAGAAAAAGTTACATTACTTATAGCGTTACCATAGCTCATCAATTGTAAATTATCCCACTTAGTTTGAAGAATACTTTTAAGCATACAATTATAGGATGAGTTTCCATAGATTGCATGACTCAAATAATGCATATTCCAGAATTTTAATTTTTTATTTTTGCTTGGTGTGTATTATCATGAGGTTAGAGCTACTTGCATAGGGCACCTATGTATGGCATATGAAAGAAGGATTACCCAAAAAAGTCAATATCCATAGTTAACATAGAAAGAAAAATTATATTATTTACAATTTAATGCCATAGCTCGTCAATGATAAATGGTATGATTTACTTGGAAGCATCTAAACTTCAAGTATAAACTTGGAGTATTATTTCTCGTGTCAAACTTGACACTAAATACTATACGATAAAAATGAATTAGGTAGTTGTCAAATTAGTTATAATGTCAGCCTCAAAGAATTTATTTAAAACACAAATGATAAATGGATGAAACTTTATTCTTGGAAGAGAGTGCAATGCATCAGAAAGACAACTAACTTTGGGTGATAGAACAAAAATCGTTCATCACTTGGCTGCATCACTTGCAATTCAACTTATTTTCTCATGGATTTCTAAGACCATCTATGTTATTATGACTTGTAATTTCATTTCATCTAACATAACTGTCTACACATTTGGGTTACAAATTGCCAATGAACATAAAAATACAAGGAGGAAAATTATGAGTTGATGTCTCCATTAACAAATACAACCTTAATAACTTAGAGAGGCATAAAAGAGAGCCAAAAGTAAGCATACCACCCTGTTTGCAAAGAAAATCCACACAATAAACAAAAGAATATTAAGCTCTAATATAATAGTAGCAATTCTTCCAAGAGCATGAAGAATTAAGATTTTGCAAAATAATTTTTATGATGAAGACAATCCACACAATCAACAAAATCAACAAAAGAATATTGGACTTTAATAGAACAGTAAACATTCTGATAAAAGTGCGGGATGAAGAATTAAGATTTTGCAAGATGATTTTTATGATGAAGGTTTACTAGACAAATTCAAAGAGAAAAGGCTATAGAAAATTCCCACAATAGAGGACTACATACGACTCAATGGAAGGGCGTGTTAATTTAAAATAAAATTAAAGAACAAAGCAGAACATGAAAACCCATAATAGACATCCAAGGAAGAATACTTTCAGAAGTCTGTTTACCAACCTTATTCCACTCTAAAAATCAAACTTGCTATTTGGAACCAAGTGGACCTATACAGTTCAATAGATGAAAATTTGAGAGATTAAGAAACAATTAACCGTTATCATGAATGGGGAAGGGATTCTAACTAAAGTAATTGTAAGAGATTATTCCAGACAAGTGGGCATTTCCATAATGAAGCCATGGTGCAAAGCCATGAAATCAACTTTAGGTATTGACCAAAAGTGTTGTTCGAAAAATCATACCTACAATTCAAGGAAAATTAATTCTAAACCATGAGAGAGATGAGAAAATGCATCTGCTATTTTTATGAAGGTGGAAACAACTTATAATCCATTTAGGAAACCAGAGTTCAGCTCTAGAAAGTTTTGTGACACCTTATGACTGAAACTTCTTGAGTTAATTTGAATCTTACAAGGTCTACTTGAAGTTTGAACCAAGAAGCAAACAAATAGATTATATTTAATTCAAGTTTAATATTATATAAAATGAATTTTTTTTGAAGATACATTTTTTAGTCAAACATTTCATGGGCACCCACCTAGGTGAGAACATATACTCATCAAACATTTCATGCAAAGATACAAACTTGTCGACATTCTAGAGATTTTTTAGCCGAATCTAATAAATCTGAAAACAATTATGCAAAGCTGAACATTTCAACCATTCAAATGCATTCATAGGAATGGAATGCAGTAGTTATCTTATATATAATTATAGGCAAACTACCAGTTAGAAATTTTTGAGAACCTGAAAGCTCTGATACCAATATGAAGAATCTGAAACAGGGGAGAACAGGGCAAAACAGAGAACATTCAAAATCAACGGACAACAATCACAATCATCAAATCTCTTGACAACTGATTTTTTCACTCGAACAAGCCTTCCTTTCAAATGGCCTTCTTGAACACAATCCTGGCTCTGATACCACCTTTTTAAGAAGAGAGGACATATAACAATAAACATTTACTAGTGCAATTACAAATAAGAAATAAAAAATGCTCACTGTTCTGCTACAGCAGGATACAAAAACCATTTATTTAGTTTATGCATCAATCTTATTGCAATTACATTTATTTATAAAAATACCTGCTCATCGAATGAGAGATTTTTACAAGCTTCTAGACTTTCAAAAACTCTCCTTGTCGTATTTATAATTTCATCTCTCACAAAACAATGCATGACTTATTCTTTTCTGGCTTACCCTTTTCTTCATTTGCCCCACGGCTGACCACCCAGTTGTCATGCCGCTGAGTCACATATTCTCTAAACGCTTGCAGGTTTGCGTGAGAAGAACCGCCTTTCTCAACCGCCATTTTTGCCTTTTTGCGCAGTTCCTGAGCTTTCATTCTCATTGTATTCCCTTCCTCTTCCGCCAAAAGCTTTGTAACTGTTCTCTTCACAACATGCTCGTCCCCCAAGCCGTCCATGTGGGAACAAATTTGTTCTGCAATACCCAAGTGCTCTACCAGAAGCTTATTGTTAGAAGGCTGCTCTGCAAACATGGGCCACGTCATCATCGGGACACCCAGGCTGATGCTCTCCAGCGTGGAATTCCATCCACAGTGGCTTAGAAACGCGCCGGTGGAAGGACGGGAGAGGATCAGGAGCTGCGGTGCCCATCCCCATATGACCAGCCCTCTATCCTTAGTGCGCTCTTCAAACCCCTCTGGGAGGGCTATATCAGGAAGGCGCTTGAGAGTTCATATGAACGCCTGCTGGCTCGCCTCTAGCCCCCTCGCTAGTGCCTCTGTCTGTTGTTTGTTCAGAGACGACTGACTCCCAAAACACACAAAAACTACAGAATTTGGGCTTCGGCTATCCAGCCACTGCAAGCAATCCGCCTCACTTATATCCGCGGCCTTTCCTCGGCTGTCACGGGTCGGCGTTCGACTCCCTCTGCATCGAAAATCTTCTTGGGAAGAATAGGGCTAATGCTCCAAACAGGCCTCTTCGTCAAGCTCTTAATATGATCGATCCCCAGCGAGTCCAGCTCGTAAAACGTGTTGAAAATCACGCCGCTTCCTTCCATGCTGCAATTGATCTCGTCCGTGACGAAACTTTGCATGGGATTCCTGTCGGGGTCTCGCATGACGAATGGCAGATCCGATTTACGCAGCTTGAAATCGAACGGAAGGTCGGGGACCTGGAAATACTCGTCGTCTCCGTCGACATTCTTCTGTGGCGTGTTCTTCATGAAGGAATGCATCACAGACATGCCAAAAGCTCCCGATGTGTGGAAAACCACGGTAGGAAGCCCAAATTTTGCGCCGGATTTGTGAGCCCAGGATGTAAACATGTCGCTTATGAAGCAAATGGGAGGAGATGGAGAATTCTGGATCTGATCCTCGGCGTTTTTCATCTCCTGTTCCAGCCATTGCTCAAATTGTCCGGCCAACTTGTAGGACGATTTCATAAGAATTCCACTCATATGGAGCGGAACGGTTTCGGAACTTTCGATTCCCGGAGGAAGGCCTTCGATGGGAGGCATGGGAAGTGAAACCAGTCGTATGTCGACGGTGGGATTCGAGGTCTTGACCGCTTGGTCCAGTTGAGGCTGGAGGCGTGCAACGTTGCCTGGTGTGGTTATGTAAGAAACAATGAGGCCATGGGAGGCGAGAAGCTTAGTGAGCTGGAGGAAAGGAATAAGATGGCCCTGCCCGACATAGGGAACGACTACCACGTGAGGCTTGCTGCTCTTCTCACCACCATTCATTTTGCTCCAGATTTCAAAATCCTTTACACACCTCTTTTAAAACAACGTCTATACAGCACCTGCAAGAAGAGATATAATCACAAATACAGAATAAACACAAAGTGCTATAACATGGAAAGTTCTTCCACCGTAAATGATGGAATTGGAAACAAATAGATCCTTGCATGTTATTAAATACCATCTTTTTGTCTTAACTATGGTGAACAATGACTTTTGAACAGCTTAACCAACTACAAACTCTAACTAACCGATCCCTATTTCTTGGATCGGTATTTTCCTAACAAATCAATCCTGTGCATGTATTACTATTGACGAATAGTCTAGTTCAGATTTATGGGAGAAATTAACATATACCATATTGATTTCTTTAGGATTTTTTGTTTTTTATATTGAATTGAATAGCCGCTAAAATGGACTGATGAATTAAGGATGTTAGAAACATAGACATGAATTAAAGTCATTAGAAAAGCTCGGGTGAAATTTGTTTTGAGAAAGTTTTATTTAATTTTTATTTTAAAGAAAATGATAAATATAAATATAAGTCAATGGGCCTTTGGTCTATTGGTGAAGTTGAATGGTTCATAAAGAGTCCACTAGGGATCAAGTTTTGCTAAGTGAAAGGCTCCGACATCATAAGGGATGAGGCTAGGATCGTGCCCTAGGCGAATTTGGTGACGTGGATGCCCCTCAATCCTTGGCTCTAAGTTGAAGAGGTTGCACGTGTGGACTCATATTGGGTTCCTAACCCTTCCATATATATATATATATATCTATGGTTCAAGGGCTCTTTGAGGAAAGAACCAGCAAGAAAACCTCTCATCCTTGCCCAAAATAGTACAATAAAATAATCAAAAGTCACCCCAAAAAAGACCCCCAAGGAGTCAATATGTCTAGTTGATCCTGTTACATTGCTATTTTAGCCGAATATGGCCCTAATATAAAATTCGAAATACATGGCAAGTGCCCCCAAACATAACCCTCATAAAATACCCAAATATAGGACATTAAAAGCAACCAAAAATCCCCACTTAAAAAACCATAAGTTATATATTTTCCTTACAAAGTATTATTCTTGACATAAAGTGGGCAAGACATATGAAGGTTGGATATTGCAAATCCAACAAGGAACCAACTAGAAATTTAACCAAGATAATACATCTTTTTGAGGTGATCTTCCATACATTTAGAGCATCTGGAGCCAAATTAGGTAGCAAGAACTTTTTTTTAATCAGAACTTAAGATCATCTATAAATATTGGTGAAATTATTTCAAAATCTAGTCATTTGATCCAATTCTGGATCGAAATGGCAATTCCTTTCTCTATCAATCACTTTTCTTTTCTTCTTGAATGTCATAATTTTTAGCTTGGAGCTGAAAAAGCACATAAATTATGATTTGCCCAAATCAATCCCATGACACATGTATTCAGTGCCAAAAAAAAATAATGTTTGCCAACCACAATTGTATGAAAACATTTCCGCCTTTAAACTCTAGTAGATGTGCCCAACCTAGCCAGTTAATCTGAACTACAAACCATAACCAAGTGCATATCAAGCCCTTCCACCGCAAATGAAGCCCTGTCCATGACAATAACAGTGGAAATACACATAAAAGTCAAACGAAAATACTGAGCTGTGATGATCTTCTTGAAGGCAACAAATGCAACCGCCAATCAGTATGAAGAACCCTCCAGAGATCAGTCCAAATCATATCTATTTTTTGATCAATAAGTATTTTAAAATAACCCACAAATTAACCTTAAATATGGCTTTTGGGCTGAAAGAAAATGGTTTTGCACTCAAAGTTCTTTATTATTCCATGAGGTAAGATGAGTCTCTTCATCGACTCAAAATCTTCATTGTCAAGAATAATAAGAACGGGTAGAGCATATATAGTCGGGTAGATTCTGAAATGAACCACTAATCAATACCATGATCGTCCATGATATGCATTTTGTTTCATAATTTCACTACCTTAAACATTCCACTACCCTTTCTTCAACGACTGAGAATCTACACCATTACTAGCAATATGATCGAGCTCTGTATATCTTATTGAAGGGGTGGATGTTTGACTTTACATTCTGACACATGATTTAATACTCATGTGACAACAATTAAAAATCTACAGAGTTCCTCGCTTGTAGAGGTCGTCGGTTGGAGCGTTGTAACCCACTTATGATGTATGATGACTCAACCTGCTAATTCCCCGGGCTGCTAAATATATGAGAGTGTGTCTGCAACATGGCCTCTCATTTGTATCCTTGGTAATGCTAGCAATTAATTACACACATAAAGTGAAATGTTTCATCCCTCACCACATTTTATTTATCAACAATCTGCAATAGACTTGGATGGTCATGTAAGTTTAAAACAGAATTTGAATAGTCGAGATTAATGTTATCAGTACCCATATTAGCGAAAAAAAAGGCTGCAAGCATGTTCCCCTCCTGATTGTGTGTGAGATATAACACTAGTTAAGAGAGTCTAAGCAATCTGCCAATTTATTGCTTTTCTATTAATGGATGCATTAACAATTACAACAAAAATTGGTCATTTATTATTTTTAGTAATGCTTATATTTTGATTGGTAAAGAAACTAAAAACAACAAAATATATGCACCTACAAATTATTGTAGATTTTTTTATTTTACTCTGCAAACCCCATTCTATCTTATTTTTAGCACTCTTCAAAATAAACTTAATTGAATATTATGGTAGTAATTGGTTGAAAATAGCTGGAAAGAACAAAAATTCTAGATTTTTTATTTTACTCTACTATCAATATCTTATCGTATATTTTAAAATATTGGCAAGAAAACAATTTGTGAATTTGCAAGACAAGGTAGTTGAAAGAATATTGTAACATAATTATAGCATAAAGATTGAGAGAGAATATGAGTTTTGAAATTTTTATTTTGTGAGTTTTATCAATACAAGTGAAATACAAAATAAATTTGACAAATTCTATGAATTTGGCATGCAATTATTGCACTAGCCAATGTAAATGACCTACAAGGTGCACATATCTTTTAGCATAAATTGTCTAATAAAACTTCTCCTAGTTTTAATAATAATTATAGTCATAAATCACAATTATGGATGTAAGTATGAATAAGAAAAAACTAAGTCAATTATACTAAATCATCTCACTTTTACATAAAATAATATAAACATAAAACTAGTAAATAATTAGTAATTTAATAACTCAACGACTATCAATCCTATTTTTATTATATTATCTATAATTGGGCAATTGGGCCAATTTTTTTTACATAATATGTAACTCAAAAGTACAATATGTAAATGATGTCTCTATCTTACATCTACAAGTTACTCCCTCCATACTAATTGAAGTTACACATTAAAAGTATCCTTTTTATCCCCAAACATTAATCTAAAATTGGATACATAACAAAATGTCTAAATGTGTAAGTATAGTAAAAAGTAATGATTATCCATAATAGTGTTGACAGTGATCCTCCATTGGAATGTTGTTAGAACCTATAAATTACACAGCTTAATTATAAAATCAATTAAAAATATTAAAATTCAATTTTTTTAAAAAAAAATTCATAACTATTTTACCATCTCTAGTTTACATTGCATCTGTTATTATTGGTCTCTAGTTAAGATCAATACAAAATGGTAACCTATGTTGTCTAATGTTTTGTTCATCATGTAAAGCTGCTATAACATGTTTAGTTGAGAAATCATCATAGATAAAGAGTTAATTATAAGAGTAAAATATGTAGTCATTCTAAATATCATTATCATTCTTAATTACTTGGAATGGTTTGTTTAGATGTCTGACTTGGGATAATGTTGAGCATTGATGGTTGAGCATCACAAAGTGCACATAATATTAATTTGATTAAATATAAAAGTGGTTAGAAGTAGAAAATAATAGTGATGCAAGATAATCTTGGGTGTAAGCGCAATCTTGCATCACCCAAAAAATTATTTATGTTTTCTTTTCAATAAGAGCTATCTTGTGTAGAGCTTCTATTTTTGGAAATTTACTATTTTTAGTAAGTTTTCCGTTTGAGCTTAGAATGCTCTGTTTTCTTCCCTGGAAGTTCACTTTGGTTATATTAGCATGCCAGTAAAGTTTCATTGCAAGATCAAGTCTAGTTTTTGAAGATATTAGAAAAAATTCAGTATTGGTAGCAAGGTACATAAACTTTGAACTCAGTTTTGAAGGTTTTAGAGGCTTTAGAAGGGATCGAAACCTCGAGCAGCTAGAGCTTGCATTAGTTAAAAGATTTAGAGAGCTTTGCGCCATTTCTGAAATGGGATTCTAATAGCCAATCAAGTCGACGAACGATGACTTATGGTCTCTGGAAGTTGCGAGCTACCTAAAATAGAAGAAAATGAAATTTCTTCAAAATTTCTTTTTGAGTTCCGAAAGTTGTTTGGGCCTATTATAATGTAATATAAATGAATAATAATATCTTAGGGATGGTTAGCCTCAAACTTTAGGGTTAAAAATTTCTAGAACCTTCTTGAGCAGTTAAAATTACCTACATAATGAGGGGCTCGTAGGGTATCTACGACAATTTTTGGAAACAAACATTTGGTGGCTCTGGCTTGTAGAGTATTGCAATGAAAATGCCCATGTGGCTGTGTATGTTATATTTTTGAATATTATAATTTTATTTCATTAGAGATAATAGAAAGCCCATTTCTTGGTATTCTCAATTCTGTTGTGTGTGTTTCTGTTAATAAGGGGAATACCCTTCATCGAGTGGTATCAGAGTAGGAGTTCCTAATTGTGTAGACATATCGCCGACTATGAGGTGGTTGCATGAGGACTGTGATTGTGGGTTTGAGTGATAGGAGCAAAAAAAATGCCTCAACAAAGGAACCATGTTGAGCGAGCTGTAGGTGTGACAAAAGAGGGTTTTGGAGCCCTCCAAAGACAAGTGCAAGCATTGCAAGAGGAGCTATGTAGAGGAATGAATATTGTTGTTAGAGATGAAAGTGAAGAGTAATTAAAAGAAGAAGGACAAGGTGACCAAGAAGCACTAGAAGTGCCTAGAAATCCTAATGAGGATAGGTTTTTGAGGGCCATTTCCAAGATTGGAAAGAGACCCAAGATTGAAGTTTCCACATTTTTAGGAAATCTTAATCCAGAGGAAATGATTGACTAGATGAATGATCTAGAAGAATATTTGGAGTATGAAGATGTTGAAGATCTGGATAAGGTCAAATTTTTGAAGGTCAAATTGAAGGGTCATGCAAAAATTTGGTGGCAGAAGATTCAGTTGGAGAGGAATAGAAGAGGAAAGGAGAAAATTGCAAAATGGGACTGAATGGTGGAGAAATTGAAGAGACAATTCATTCTCGTTGATTATGAGCTTGATCTACAAAAGAAAATGCAAAGGTTTAAACAAGCAGAAAGATATGTGCATGAGTATACAGAAGAGTTCTACTGAATCCTCATTAGAAAAGGTCATGTAGAAGATGAGAAGCAAAGAGTTGCTCATTATCTTAATGGGTTAAGGCAATGTATTTAGGAGGAGTTGATTCTGGTTAGAATAACCAGTATTGAAGAGGCGTACCAATTTTCCTTAAGGGTGGAAGAGAAGCTGAACAAGAAGTTTGAAAGGAAGCAAGGTGGAAGAGGTCATGGTGGAAGTTCCAACGGATGGTCTTATGGAGGCCAAAATGAAGATCAGAAAAAGAATGATGAGTCAAGTAGTAGTCAAAATTAGAGGGGAAATAATTTCAATCATTTTTGTGATCAAAATAACAGGGATCAGAGAGGAAGAGGAAGAGGGCAAGGACATGAAAGAGGAGGTTTTCATGGGATGTATTTCCATTGCGGAGGACATTGAGCCTATAAATTTCCCCAATGTCAAGGAAGGACAGACATGAGGACTGAAGGCCATGTATGAGTTGTGCATGTAAATGAAGAAGTCCAATCGGAACACTCAAATGATGCTGAGAAAGGAGAAACCTAAGTTGTTAGGAGGGCCCTAATAAATGAAGAAAAATAATTAGATCAGAGGAAGAGCCTATTTTGCAGTAGGTGCAAGTGCGAGGGTAAGTGTTGTGAAGTGATTATTGGTGGTGGAAGCACTAATAATCTAGTATCAGAAGAAATGCTCACAAAGTTGAAGCTGAAAAGGGAGAAACACCCTCATTCGTACAAAATTTATTGGATGTAGGATGACCACAAGGTCTTGGTCAATGAGAAGTTCTTAGTCAAGTTCAAGATTGGAAGTTACTGAGATGAGGTACTCTGAGATATCATACCCATGGATGCATGTTATTTGTTTCAAGGAAGTCCTTGGAAGTTCAACATGTGCGCTATACATGATGGTGATGCTAATACTTATTCTATGACAAAGGGTGGAGTCTGACACAAGCTAAAGAAATTGAAAGAAATAGGTGAAAAGGTATGTATAGTAATTCCAAAATATGTTTAGTTGTTGGAAGGAAGTTCTTAGAAGGTATGAGACATGAGCATATGTGTTTTTCTTTAATTTAAAAAGTTGGTAAAGAGGAAGTAGATGATGTACCTATGGAATTTTTAGATTTGTTGGAGGAGTTTCATGATATTGTATCCGAAAATGTACCTGATGGATTGCCACCAGTGAAAAAGATCAGTCATCAGATGGACTTGATTCAAGGGACCAATTTTCCAAACAAGGCAGCCCATAGGAGGACTTTGCCAGAGAGTGAGGAATGGAACAGACAAGTGCAGGAGTTGTTGCAGAAGGGATTGATCTAAGAGAGTTTGAGTCCATGTGTTGTACTAGTGGTATTAGCACCAAAGAAAAATGGAGAATGGAGGATGTGTATGGATTCTCGAGCTATCAAGAAGATCACTATTATGTACAAATTTCCCTTGACAAGAATGGATGATAATATGGATTATTTGAGTGGAGCTACTTATTTCACAAAGATAGACTTGAAGAGTGGATATCACCAAATCAGGATCAAAGAAGGAGGTGAATGGAAGACAATATTAAAGACAAAAGAGGGATTGTATGAGTGATTAGTCATGCATTTTGGATTAACTAATGCACTAAGCACATTCATGCGGCTCATTAACGAAGTACTAAAAAAATTTATGGGTAAGTTTGTTATTGTTTATTTGGATGATATTTTTATCTTCAGTAAGACATTAGAAGAACATGTAATGCATGTTCATAGGGTGTTTGAGATGTTAAGGGAAGAGAAGTTGTTGATTAATCTGAAGAAATTAAGTTTTGTGAAGGAGTTAGTGTATCTGGGATTTGTAGTTTCAATAGAAGGTCTAAAAATAGATCCAAAGAAGGTAATGGCTATCCTCAAATGGCCTACTCCAAGGAGTGCTACTGAGGTAAGATGTTTTCATGGTTTGGATAGCTTTTACCAAAAGTTTATTCAAAATTTTAGTAGGATTTGTGGACCCTTGATTGAAACAATGAGAGGAGATAGGAAAGAGTTGAAGTAGACAATATGGATAGACAAGAGTTTTGAATTGTTGAAAATAAAAGTTATAGAACAACTTATTTTAGCTCTTCCAGATTTTAACAAGGTGCCTCAAGTAGACTGGGTAAAAGCACAATAAGCTGTCACCCTTTTACAAAGGAAGAGGCTAACAAAATCAAAGTTGTTCAACTTCAATAGTATAAAAATGACATTTATGTTTGGAATTTGAAGATGATATAAACTAATTAAATGTGATAAAATGGATGAAGTTTATGATTAATATTTTTAATAATTTTTTTGAATAATAACTAATATGTTTTTTTAATTTTTAAAGATGATTTTTTAGCTGTTGAAAAATGCTAAAAATTAGGGGTCTAGTTCCCACCAAAAAATTATATGTAAATAAACATATTTTCCCCTATTTTCAAAATATGTCATAGATGACATATATATCTAGTGCATAAAGAAATAAAAATTGGTTTGTGACCTATATTTTCTCTTTTATAGCAATTCAAATTCCAAATCATTGAAATCGACAATTTTCATCTCACAACATATTTTTCATAACAAATCTATCCCAATCAAAAAAATAAATATATATTCTTGAAGAGGACTCTCTCCTCTAGTGCACCATATGTTTTTCAAATTTATTGAATATGATTTACTATTTTTTTCTTTCCCTGAATCAACATCTCCTTGACTGTTAAAATACCTACTCATAATATTTTTTAATTACAATAAACAATGTATAATTAAAACATTATAAAATCTATATGAGGATATGCTTGACTCTGATCTCTACAAAAGGGTATTTTTTAATTTTTAAAAAAATGACATTAAAAATATTAGGAGTTATTGAAATGCCACTTTTCTGAAATAATTTTATTTTTATGGTAATTGGACCCAAAGTGGTATAAAACATCCATTTAATAGATATTTCCAATTGGAAAAGTTAAAGAACTTATCTAACTTAGCTATAGTGAATCTAGCTAGACCATATGTTTGACCAAAATTAATTTTTAGTTAGAAATACTAAAATTCAGCTGTGCTAATAAGTTAGCCTAAAAGGTGACACTTGATTGTTGAAAAGAAAAGTTACAGAACAACCTATTTTAGCTCTTCCAAATTTTAACAAGGTGCCTCAAGTAGACTATGATGTTAGTGGTAATGCTATTGGAGCTATTTTGACTCAGGAAGGTAAACCCATTGCTTATTTCAATGAGAATTTGAATGATGCCAAGAGAAAATATTATGTTTATGATCAACAGTTATATGCTATAGTTCAGGCATTGAGGAAGTGGAGATATTATCTTTCAAGCCAAAAGAGTTTATTTTATTTACTGATCATCAAGCTTTGCAATATTTGAACAGTCAAGGAAAGTTAAATAAGAGGCATTTGAAATGTGTTGATTTTTTTGCAGAGTTACACTTTTGTTTTGAAATACAGGAGTAGGAAGTCTAATAGGGTTTTAGATACCCTCAGCAGGAGACAAATTTTGCTGATAGAGATGCATATTGAGGTTGTTGGGTTCAAGGAACTCAAGGGTTTGTACCATGAGGATCTTGATTTTGGTGAAGCTTGGAAACCTTGTACAAAACCTATTACTCTATATAGAACCCAATGATTGGACTTCATAATCCAGGATAGTATGTTATTCAGAGGTAGTTAGTTATGAATTCCAAGGAGTTCAATGAGGGAGGACTGGCTAGACATTTTGGTCAAGATAAAACTATTTCTCTAGTTAGTGAAAATTATTATTGGCCATAGTTACAACAAGATGTTAAGAATTTTGTACAAGGTTGTAGGGTATGTTAGATGGAAAAAGGAACCAAGAAAACTATAGGGTTATATCAGCCATTACCTGTACAAGAGAAGCCATGGGAGGATATTAGTATGGAATTTTTTCTTGGCCTACCAATAACTCAGAGAGGGCATGATTCCATTTGTGTAGTGGTAGACAAGTTTTTGAGTAAGTGCAAGAAGTTGGCTACTAATTCGGTGAAAGTCTTGTAAAATTGGAAGATGCCGCTCAAAATAGGCACCCATTTTTAAAAAATAGGCACCCGATTTAGGTTCAGAGCCTTATCCAAAATTCAAAAAATAGGTGCCCATTTTTTTCAAAATGGGTACCTGTTTCTAATTTTTTTTATTTTTATATTTATTTTATTTTTTTAATGACTAGAAATGCATTTTAACACTCCAATTTGTTTTTAAAGAAACGGGTGCCCATTTTTTGAATTTAAATAATGGGCACCCATTTCTTAAGACATGAGTGGGAAACACATATTCATCTCGGATTTCATTTCAAACTAGGTTTGGTTTAGGCTTGGTGGAACCAAGCCTATGCCTTGACCTCCAAAAATTTGGTTAAGGCATTTGAATGCCAGATTTATAACTTGTAATTTTTTGTGGGCCTTCATGATTGTATTCTTTTATGAAATAAAAACCTATTACAGCTCTCACTGTCCTGACGTCAAAAATGTAAATTTCATAGTGATGTGATTATTTTTACTATTTTTGCATTATTTATTAGTTAAAAGTGGTACCTAAATGTAAAATAGTGAGGTTCACTAAAACTAAAATTAAGTTCAAATAAAATATGAAAAATAAAAATAAGCTATATGAAAGAAATTCAAATTTAAAATTTAAAATTTTATAAATAAATTTAAGAAAGTAAAAGTGAAATGAAATATATTGAAAAATAAGAAAACAAATGATATTTTAGAAGAAACTTAAAAATTAAATATTTATATTTGTTAAATTTTAATTTATAATTTTAATAATAGTTATAAAGTATAATAGGAAAGAATTATATTAATAATTACTTTTAAAATCTAAATATTTTTTTAAAATCATTTTAAAATAAAAGTAAAAGGTAAGCTATAATTTTTTTTTAAAAAAGTAAACAACAAAGTTTTTTTGGTCAAAATAATAATGAAAATTGAATAAACCTTTTGTAGGCTGCCACATTTGGCATACGTGTCTACAAGGGCAGTCAACACCACATACCAAAATAGTTTGTGTCCCTTCTACCCGCTTCCACATTTTAACCCATGAGCTTGCCAAATATCAGAATGGCTTTTGGACATAGAATTTTTGTACCCTTTTGGTTGTTCTAGTTATTGTAGTTTTTCCTCAGAAAAATAATTAAAGCTGAAATCTGATTTCACAGTGAAAAGTAGAGTGAGTTGGTAATGATGTTGGAGACTAAAATTTTTGGCCTCAATTTTGTTGGTTGTGTATTGTTTCTCTGTTCTTGTTCTGGGTTTAAGTTTTATCATTGCACAACAATTCTGGTTGTACACTTGTCAATAAAATTCCCGAAAATGTGTTTTAAGTCTTTTGAACAAGTAAAGTTTGTGCATATCCTGCTATCATCATAGTCCAAAAGACCACCTTTCTTTGAAGCATTCTATCAAAGAGTCGACGTGCCAGTCCATGTTTTCAATTTTTTGATACTTTTAAGAAAGATTGATAGATTTTATGCTCCATGTTTTTACTTCATATACACTATTTTAGAATTTGTAAGAACAGATTCTGTAATGTGTTTACTATAGAGAGAACATCCTTCCTATATTTGCTTCACAGTTTTTAAATGTGAGGGAGGAATAATATTCCTCACATTGTAGCATAGTATGTTGCAAGATGAGATCTTTGCCACCATATGCTCTTTGTACTATCTTACATCTAATAGATCTGTTTACAATATTTGTAGTTTGTAATGGTAAAACTTTGCCAGTGTTGTGCTAGTAAACATATAGTATTCCTTAAGACTTTTTGTTGTAGAAATCGCAAAGAAATTTTCAAACAAGAAAATTAAGTTTTCAGAGTACCAACATTTGTAAAACTACATTAGAACATGTCTTTGAAGATGTACAAGTAAAAAGAAAGAAAGGTTACAACTCTCATACAAAGGACACATATCAATTGTAGTTATTATGCCATTGAAAAGGACTTGCTTCTGGTGTTTCTTCATCAAATTCTTGCCTCCATTATCATGATTCTTTGTATCGACAACAAGCAAAGCACACAAAGACTTTATATTACCTGCTTCAACTACTTATGTCACCTCAAAATTATGTTCCTGACAATTACATGCTTCAATAGAAACAAGAATCTCACCTTTCCACTCTTTGCTTTCTGAAATTGAGAAGTAACCAAGTTTGGTTTGGGGATAGAATTTGTAATGAAAGAAAATACTACAACTCCAAAAAATTGGACTCTTCACCAAATACAAAAGAATAATCCAGCAAGATAAGATGATAATATTTAAAGTAATTTTAAAACTCAATTTTAAGCTTCGCTTACAGTGAAACTTAAGGATCACTTGTGTGCAATGTGAGGTTCTAAATTTTCTAAGCTATGGTTTAATATGAGGGTAGTGGTCAATGCTCCCCTTAGGATTCGTGACATGGTTTAACAGCCTCCTATGTCTTCTATAAGTCTAGTGGTTGTATCGGGCATTAACAGGTCAATCTTTTGGTGCAACGAAAACCACTACTTGTAACAATCAACCCAATATAAGACTGTGTTATCAGATATATCAAAGAAGCAGTCTTAGCCTTCAAGCATAACAGTACCAAAAAGTGGTTGAGCTTCAATCCCAAGTTGACTCTTGCTACTATTTGTTGGAAAAATAAAGGGTAGTAATATTTATATATGTAAAGAACATGGAGATTCAAAAGAATAGGAAATGTCAAGAAATTGACTAAAGAGAAAACAATATAGAAAACTGAATTTCTGTGCAAATTGAACTGCACAATTTTCTTATGATTTAAGCAAGTAGAGTGGCACAAAACAAGAAGCTACAGACCTTTAAAGTGTGTCGCAAGAGGATGAAATGTCAAAAAACATGCATCAAGATCTCATAACGTTGGTCCAGTTGGTATCCTATAAATTGGGTACTAGTGCCATAATTTGATTTTTTCATAAAAAATTAAAACTTTGGGATTTGTTCATTTCCAGCAATATGTTCTATTTTACTTAGGCAAGATATAAAGGCATGAAAGCTTTGATTATGAGATTCATTAACATACAATAAATCATGAAAAAAGTAAATTCACCTATATACAAGTAGTTTTGCATGCAATTAAAGAAACACATTATACACTATTGATGTACTTTAGTTGATCTTCCATAGTCATGCTTATGAAATTGTGGATCTTGCAATCTCTCACTTTGAAACTGAAGACCTTCATGTATATATTTAGAAAAGAGTCCAACAGAACCCAACCCCTCACATCCAAGGAAATGTTGAAAAACTTTAGAGCAAAACTCTTAGGAAGAAAATAGACCATCTAATCTACTTTGTTCAAAACTGAAAAGAGGTTAAAAAGGTAGGAAATTTACTTGTATGCTATCTATGAATTTTAGATGATATTTGAAATAAAATGAAATAGATGCATATTCAGATACAAAATTGTCACAAATAATTTGATGGAAAAAACTTGTGATCCCAAAGTTGTTTCTCCTTGAACAGCAAAAATGTCCACAATATTTATAGAAGAAAGGTGGACACAAAAATCTATGTTTTGTCAGTGCATTTCATGACTACTTTGACATATATCAAAAATGGGGAATGCACACCCCTCAAGGGAAGGGGCTATAAAATAGGTCATGAGGTGCTCAGACTTGAAAAACTTTGGATTTCCCGAAATGGTTTGGATAGTTGGAAAGGGTTTTGGACAGTTGGTGATTAGGTCTTGTGCGAGGTGGATCCTTACTTTAGTTTGATATTCACAACACCTCAAATTATCACCTACAACTCTTGTCCATTAGGTTTCCTCTTTTTATTACTTTTTTAATTTTTTTTTGTTCAACACTAAGGCGTGCGTAGTTGGTGTACAGTCTATGGGTGATAGTGAAAAAATGACACTGGCTTTGTCTCTCTGCAATGGTCCTAGTATTAAAGGTAAAAAGGGCTTCCTCATGCTTTGGGTCATGTTTCTTTGATGTTTTGAGATTTTATTTGAAAGGTTCTCCATTGAAATTTCTAATGTCTTTTCCTTGAACTTATCTCCTTTCAAAAGAGATTATATTATCACTAAACTTTCAAAACCCTATTATGCTAAATGTTGTCCACTTTTCAAGAATGATTTTTCTGAATGGAATTCCTGAATTATTTTTGGGTTACCAAGACTCATATTTTTTATTTCAAACGGTATATTATAAACATAGACCTATCTATGACTTGGGGTAATTTTTGTTTACCTTTATCAGAGGAGATAATGCAATCACTGAACTTTTCAAAACCTCTTATGCCAAATGTTGTCCTTTTCTCAGGGAATTTTGTTCCTCAAAATTAATTTTGTTGTCTTGACTCATCATTTAGATTTCAGATGATAGATTATAAATATAGATAGTTAGGAACAGAAATAGATTCCTCCACAAATTTGAGATACTTAACATAAATGTGCCCTAATAAAGCACATTTAATAGTGGAAAATTACACTACTTGAAGCCAACTCAAGGCTATACATCTTCATCTTCCTATTGTAGCAGTATTTATGTTGTATTTGGGGAGATTGATAATCTGTAAAGGAGGAAGCTTATTAGAAGAAAAAAAAGAAGGAAAATTCTTCGTGCAAGGCAGCTACTGTGGCAGATTTGAATTGAACATTTCAGGGTTTGTTGCTTTGTATTTGAGTTCTTTGTCCACAAGAGTTTAAAAGTAAATGAAATTTTCTCATTACATCTTGGAGACGAGATGGGATGGCTTTCAGTAAATAATCTCAACAGAAATCACCTAGATCACTTCTATTGGCTTCTCTGTGTGCTTAGTGCCATTAATTTTGTGCATTATCATTTCAATAGGAATCATAAACAAAATTACCAATTTCATCGTTTTAGCATAAATTATGAGCCAAATTACCCATTTGAATATATTAACAGGAAAAAAAATTATCTTAAGCAAGGATTCATTAATATTGTTACCTGTCAAAGCCCTTTCACCAAAAATTTACTCTTTGCCCCAACACCACGAGAATGCCAAAATGGAAGCCCTTTTTTTTGTTGGGTATACAGGAAGCAAAAATATCCCAGATTTAAGATAATAAAAAAATGCACAACCGGTCTTAATCTGAAGTGAAAAACTAAAAAACTCAAACCTATTAATACTAGTAGGAGCCTAAATAAATATAAAACAACAGCTTGCACAGCAAGGAAAAACAAGAGTTTTTTGTAAATACAAGGTTAAGCTACAAGGTTACAATAGCGCGCAATGCCTAGAGCGCTCAAGTATAAGATAGCTTGGATTTGTTTCCTTCGTCTTTGGAAAAATCTAGAACTTTCAGGGGAAGCTTTTAGAAGAAGATTTCAAATTTTTTTATTGTTGCTATGCAAAAAAAATTATATTTTTCTCAGAAAAAATGATTTTTCTGATTGCTCAAACCAATAAGAAATCAGAAAAATAATGTTTTTAAATTATTAAAAATAAACATTAATAATTAACTATTATGTTTTGGGCCAACAAAATTTAATACTTTATTCTTATTAGTTGATTGACTTGGTCAAATAGGAAAATTTGCATCAAACTGACGCATAAATTATCCTGCCTACAACAGGAACTAATAAAATAATATTACCTCCTAATGATTGGTAAGCATGACAATAATGTCCACACATTCCAATTACAAACAAAATAATACTAGGTCCAAATGCTTTGTAAAAGTGGCGACAATGCCTCCACCAGCATCTTCTTTTCCCCTCTCACAGCCAAACCTCTCTCCACTTCCACTTTTACTTCTCCTCCGAAACTATTGAAGTCAGATAGGCCGAAGCAACCCGGTCCATCGAGCCATTCGGAATGTTGTGCGAAGACACCGATCAATGCCCATCTACCCTCTCCAATCTCCAACTTAGACACTGCTCCACGACCATTCCACAATTGTAAAGAAGAAGCAGCACCATTTATAATGTAACAGAGCATAATGGCACTGCTATTGGGGTAACACAATTTTTGTCCGGAGGAAATATTCTTGTTAGAGAAGGAGTCAACGACAGAGAGATTCGTGGACAGACCAAGTTTGAAGGAATCTATAACTGAGGACGCATCAGGGACCGTCCCTGCACAAATTATCATTTCATCTGGCCAGTTCTGCAAATTCCTTACACAACAGTCAGTCAATGCATGATTACATAGAAGATTATTAAAACATTTTATTGTTAGAAACTATTATCTTTACCTCTATAGTTCCAATGCAACTTTCAATAGCTGATCCCTTGTTTGCTCTGAGTTCCACCTTCCTCAAATTCCCCATGCGCTTCAAACTTTCAATGCCCCGCACCTCCCAACAGGTCTTTACACTCAAAATTTCCAATCTTGTGCAACCTTCTAAACCTTCAATTTTCCCAATTCGGTCACAACCTTGGAATTCAAATTCTCTGAGAGAAGTTAATCGTTCAAAGCTGGGAAGCTTCTCCAACTTTGGACACCAACATATATGCAGATCTTCAAGCTTTACTGGCAGTGCTTCGATCTCCGTTAATTGATAATTAGAATAAAGGTTTAGACTCTCAAAGTGGGGATAGTGATGTTCAGAAATTGAAATCCTGCACACTTCTGTTGCCTGTAGAGTCATCTCCTTCAGGTTGCTAGATACAGAAGATAAAAATGGCGCCTCAAAATCTACGTGGCTGATTGGGCAATCCGATATCAGTAAATGCTCTACGAGATTATGGCACCCGACAGAGAACGGTAGACATTTCACCTCACGACAACTATGAATTAAAAGATAAGTCAAGGAGGACAAATTTTCAAGAGAGGCTGGCAAAGACTCTAGTTTGTAACAATTGTGAATGAAAAGATGGGTTAAAGATAACAAATTTCCAAGAGAGTTTGGCAAAGATTTCAGTTCGTAACAATCCTCAATTGAAAGAATAGCCAACGAGGATAAGTTTTCAATAGAGGGCAGAAAAGGTTTCAACTTGTAACAGTGTTTAATTGAAAACCGAGTCAAGGAGGGCAAATTTTTGAAAGAGGTCGGCAAAGAATTCAGGTGGTCACAACACCAAATATCAAGTTGTATCAAGGAGGCCGAATCTCCGAGAGAGTTTGGTAAACTTATCAACGATTGACATCCTATCACTAGCTTTTGCAGCCTGCTAAGGTGACCTATTTTAACCTCCCTCAAACTGTGCAAATGAAGTAAACAGAGCTCCCGCAAGGACACCTGATTGGTGATGTGACAAGGCAATTCGCTCAATTGCTTGCACCAAGAAAGATCCAAATACTCCAGTTTTGTAATGTTTTGAAAATCATCTGACCTAAGTATGAGCTCTTCACAGTGCTCTAAATTGAGATATTGCAGTTGCTTCAATTTCTTAAAAGAATCTGGTAGACTCTTCAACATTCTACACGAGGACAAATTTAAATACTGCAGATTTGTCAAATCACCGAACCTGCTGGGTAGTGATGATAGCAAATCACAGCCCTGTAATTCGAGGTGCTCCAACAACCGTAGATGGCAAAATTCTTCTGGCAGACTCTCAAGATTCTCGCTACCTGTGATTACCATCTTTCTCAACTCATTGAGACAGCCTATTGAGTTTGGAAGCCTTCGGAAATTGTCGCACAAAGAAATTTCCAACTCTCTTAACTGAGTGGGAGCCTGTAGAACAATTGCAACAAGGCAGACATAAAACATGATGCGATTATTAAATAAATTGATATATAGATTTAATAAACCAGAATCGGAAGACTACTTACCTCACTGTCAACCTTCCACAACTCTTCTAAATCACCTTCAGATAGTTGTAAAACCCTCAATTTTTTAAATGAAAATTGTGTCGGAAGATTACTCTGCCCAATATGGGACCATCGAAGCCAGAGCAGCTCTCTTGAAATTTCACTGATTATTTGATTAGAATAATCTCCACTAATCACCAGAAACTTTAGTCCAACTAAATAGGTTGCAAGCAACAAAATTTCTCCATTTATATTAGGTGTCAATTCCTCCTGGTGTCAATGAATAATATGAAATATTCAGAAAAAAACTACATAATGTAGAAAGCACGGGCAAACATAGAGAAACAGAAAACACGGGCAAACATACTCTATATCGCAACAACACTTCTCTTCCATCTGGGACAGCTTGAATTCCTCGAATTCCATTTCTTTTCTGAAAAAATATATAACAAATAATGAAAACAAAAATAAAATTATTCGCCATTCAAGACAAATACTAAGCTGTTAAGCCGATTTGATTGAAAAAAAAGCGCTGTTGAGACTGTTTGTTTGAACTGTTGTTTAAGGCATAACAGCAATAAATTTGTGAGATAGACTATATTTTGCTTTCCATAGATTGTTCATATAATAAAATTAAATATTAACCTTACCTCTGTTTGTTTAGCATAATTAATAATCTGCTTTGAAAACCAAAGTCGGGAGGGCGATTGGTGACTTGCAATTTCTCTTCCTAAATCTCTTAAGTGATCATGCATTCCTATGTAATTTTCAGCATCAATTTCAACAACTTCAACTAAACATTTATTTACAAGCCTTTCACAAGTGTACAGACCACTCCACCCCGATCCTTCCCATACTTCAATCGCCAAACTCTTCTTTTCTCCAATGAAAAAGCAAGCAGTATCAAGGAATGCTTCTTTTTCTTCATCGTCAAGAGCATCATAACTTATTTTGAGTTTCTCTTTGATATCAGTAGACAACATTCTTGAAATCTTTTGAAACAAAGACTCCCAATATAGTTTGTTGTCCCTTCCATATAACTGCCCTCCAAATAACTTAAGAGACAGTGGCAATCCATCAAGTCTCTACAAACTTTTCAACAAGGCCTTCGAATCCATCCGAAGGAGAGGATTGTAAAAAGGCATGCCAACAAAATAGTTCCTTAGCATCAAATGGATTTAGTGCATTCATTTTATACACAGATGATATACCCCAAGATGTAAGAACTTCACATTCTCGCGTTGTAACAATGATGAGACTTCCACTTGCAAGGCTTTCTTTCACAGGTATTAGAGCATCCAATTGATCATCACGATCTACATCATCCATAACAATGAGCTCCCTAAAATTTTTCAAATGTTTGGCAAGGATCGCCTTACCTTGCTCGACATTTTTTGCTGATTGATTCACACCAAGATCTTTGAGGAGTTGATTTTGCTTCTGTTGCAACACACTTTTGGCTTCTCTGATATCAGGAATAAAACTAGACTTATCCATAGAATAGGATCTTTTGTTGTATAATTCTTTAGCAAGGGTGGTCTTGCCTAACCCACCCATGCCCCAAATGCCAATAATTTGTACACGCTGGTCACCTTGTGAAAGTTCGAGTGTTTTCTCAAAGTCGTCTACTGCTTGGATCAGACCTACTGGATATTTTGCAACTACTAGAGGCACATTTCTCATTTCTTTCTGTACAGTATACACAATATTCTTGAGCAACCTCACCTCATCACTAGACAAACACAAACATTGAAAAAAATCAAAATTCTAACAGCCATTTATTCAATTTAAGTTAAATTGCATAGATACTAAAAAGAACGCATATTCGTTAAGGAGATGAATGAGTGGTACTTACTCGATATCTTTGATGATTTCGCCACTGTAAAATGAGACCTTGTGGAGTGCATCTTTTGTTGACCATCTCTCGTGTTGGCAAAATGCATTTTAAATTCAGGTTGACCATGATACCATTTAGCTTGATGGCAATATATGCAATCATCTAAGGTGGCAATTGAAATATTGAAACTTGTGTTTTAAATGCAAATTAAATAAAGGCATTACGGTAAAGACTTGACACTTGCAGTACGTAGGAATTAAAGTTAAGACAGGTTGTTCACAGGATTATCGCCATTTGTCCACATTGTATGGCGGACTTCAAAAATGTTTGCAAAAACCTTAAGGTGGTGGGTAGTTTGAAAGCCATAGTAATTTCATTATTCTTTCGTCAGTTTGTATTTTCACAGACGCAGAGGATGCTTTGTCAAGTTTAAACAAGGTTCAGTTGACTTGCTTCTGGGTTTTTACTATGTAGTTATACATTCACTGAGGTTTATATTAATACTAGTTTTGTCATTCTCTGACCTCTCTTCTGTTGATCTTTTGATGAATTTTGTCATTGCGAGCTATGTTGCTGTATACAGAACTTGGCCATTGTACAGATGCCTGAGAAATAAGCAAAGAACAAGAAGGCACGTTATGAAACAATATGAAAGATCAGGCAGAAACATAAAAGGAATATCACAGGTATTTTCATGAGCATGTTAGGTATGTTGTTTCACAGAAATAATCATTTTCTTGAAGAAAAGTTGAATTCTTCATTTGAAAAGAATGCAGAAAGTTCTTCATTTGAAATTCCAGCAGTAAGGGTTTTCGAAAGAAATTCTTTGACTCAGTTTGATGCACAAATATTTGTCCTAAAACAAATACACAGTCAGTTCGGGTTTAAAATGAAATGGCAATTTTTAAGGAATAGTTTTTTTTGTAAAAAGAAGATAGAAAAGTTTCATGAAATGAATGAAATATTGAATGAAGTTTTCACCAAAGTTTGTAACAGCAATGAAGGAATTTGGTCTGAGATAAAAACACCTTGATTTAACAGTTTCAAGTTTGCATCTTCGATATCTTCTAAAGAGGGTTTCAAACCCGGAATATTTCTACACAAATTTAGAAGATTGAATAATTTTGGGTGTTAAACACAGGATATTATATGCAGTATTTTGTTCAAAACAAAAAAGAAATGTACAAGCATTTCCAGTCAATTGCAAAAATGACGTTGTGGAAACTATTTTTGAGTATCTCAAAAATGAAACACTATTGATCAGTTTGGAAGCTTATAATGATTACCAGATTTGAGACAGAAACAAATCTGAAAACTAAAACTGTTTTGTTAGTTTCTCAAAAAGCATTTTTAAAAGGAAGTTTGTGCAACAAACTCTAACTGGTTCAGTTAGATACATGTAACTTCTCAGATTTGAATTTCATTTCTATAAATATAGCATTTGTAATCGTTAGATACATGTGAGTGTGTGTGAAAACATATTTATATGTATCTGAGGATAAGAGGCCTGAAAGTTTTATCATAAACTTATGTACATATATAAGTGACATATACACATTTGTATATGTATATGAGATGTATTTACAGAATTGAAAAGGATTAAACTCTCTGAGCAGAAGTTGCTGCTGATTGTAAAGGACTGGAAATCAATAAAGGATATAGGTTTATGGAGTGGTTTTTCTCCCTATGACGAAACGGTGAGGTTTTTGAGGGTTTCCCACTCGGCACAAATTGGTGTCTCAATCTTCTGTGAGTTGGTATTATATTTCTATTCATTATGAATTAATGTAATTTCAGTTCAGTTGTTCAAAATTATTCTGTTTAGTTGATCAAAATACTCTATTCTAGTTTCATAATTTCAGTATATAAATTCAATTTGTAAATCTTGTGATTAGTTCTGATTCACCCCCCCTCTCAGAACTTGAATACTTCCAACAAGTGGTATCAGAGCGTAGGATTCCCTTTAGGAATTGATTCCGGGATATTGGAAGTTATGGCACAGTTTGAAGGAGCTTTCCTTAAGAGGGCACCTTTGTTTGATGGAAATGATTATGTTTTCTGGAAAGTTAAAATGGAAGCATTTATACATTCCCTAGATGTAAGGATGTGGGATGTAGTAACAACAAAATACACTGTTCTAGCGTCAGTCCCTACTGATGCTAATGAGAAACTAAAATTTGAGTTGGATAAGAAGGCTAGATATGCTCTTCTCTGTGGTCTTACTAGAGATGTCTTTGCCAAAGTCATTTATTGCAAATCTGCAAATGATATATGGGTAAAACTTGAAACTATCTATTAAGGAGATGACAAAGTAAAAGAGTCTAAATTGATTACTCTTAAAACTCAGTTTGACAATTTGAAAATGAGTGAGGATGAAACCATTGCTGCATATTTTTTAAGAGTTGAGGAAGTTGTAAATGCCAGGAAGGGTCTAGGTGAAGACATAGAAGAACATGATGTTGTTTCAAAGGTCATTAGGTCAGCACTACCTAAATTTGAAACAAAAATTTCTACTTTAGAAGAAAAGAAAAGTTTTTCAAAAATGACTTTACATCAACTTCAAGGAACTCTAACTGCATATGAAATGAGAATTAGCAATCAAGCTAGTTCTTCATCAAAAGAATCAGCCTTTAAGGTTGAAAAGAATAATGAGAGTGATTCAGATCTAACTGATGCTTTAGAAGCATTACCGGTTAAAAGAATGAGAAAGAAATATAAAGGCAAACCTAAATGCTTCAGCTGCGGTCAATTAGGACACTTTGTTGCTAGATGCCCAAATATAGAATTTGATGATTGTGATGAGAAATCTGAGAAGTTTTCTAGAAAGAAGCCTTGGAATTAGAATAAAAGATTTAAGGATTTCAAAAAGAAAAGTCTTCTTTCAAAAGAAGATTCAAATGAAGAATCCAGTGATGCAGATGAAGAATGGGAAAAGCTGTTCATGGCTGAAATAATACATACTCCAAAATCTAAATCAAATGAGCCTGAATCCTCATCCGATTCAGATATAGAAGTATATCTTGAAGAAGAACTTCTAAAATCAGTGCAAGAAATTAAAAGGTTAAAAAGGTCAGTTGCAAATCATGAGGTTGAAAATCAAAAACTTCAAGATGAGTTAATAAAAGCAAATTTAATTATAGAAAACCAAAAACTCTTACTTGAAGAAAATGATAAAAAAATGAACATCTTGCAATGTTCATCTGAAGAGTCTACTAGTCAGAAAACAAAGTTCTTTTTCAATGGATATTGTTTCAACTGTAATATTTTTGGGCACAAAGCAATCTTTTGTAAAAACAGCACTAGTCAAGGCAAAAGAAAAGTTATTAGATGTTTCAAATGTTTTTACTATGGTCATTATGATAATCAGTGTAAATTAAATTTGAGGCCTAAACAAATATGGAAATGAGTAAGGACAAATGAAAAGTCCTTAATCGTTGAAACAGTCTTATTTGCTCAGAAATATGCAACATGGGTATTGGATAGTGGCTGCTCTCACCATATGACTGGATGCAAGAACAAATTCAAAACCTTAGAAAACTTTGATGGAGGGTTTGTACGTTTTGGTGATAACTTAGGAGCTTATATAACAGGAAAAGGCTCAATAATCTTAAACAATGATACACCAATACATGATGTATACTTTGTTGAAGGGTTGAAACATAACCTTTTAAGTGTCAGTCAGATATGTGATAATGGATACTCTATCTCTTTTAATGCAAAAGAATGTTATATTAAAAATGGGAAAGATAGAGTCATTGCTAGTGGGTTAAGAACAAATGGTAATCTGTATAATCTGATAGATTCAACTATTCAAGAAACTTCTTTGGTCAATACCTGCTTTATGAGTCAAGTGGAAGAAAATTGGCTATGGCACAAAAGACTGGGACATTTGAACTTTGATAATCTTGCTAGAATCAGCAAGAACAAAAAGGTCAGGGGACTACCGCAAATAACTAAACCTACAACTATTTGTGAAGAGTGTATTAAAGGCAAGCAAACAAGAGTTTCTTTTAAAAAAAAAGAATATTTGTCAAATAGACCACTTGAACTAGTACATACTGATTTATGTGGTCCAACCAAAATAGCCTCATTAAATGATGAAAGATATTTTATGCTGTTCATAGATGATTATTCAAGGATGCTTTGGGTAACATTTATGAAACATAAATCAGAAGCCTTTGAACGTTTCAAAATTTTCAGAAAGATGGTAGAAAGGGAAACTAATTTAAAAATGAAATGGTTAAGATCAGATAGGGGAGGAGAGTTCACTTCTCAAGAATTTATTGAGTATTGTGAAAAATGAGGTATAAAAAGACAATACTCTACTACTAGGACACCATAGAAAAATGGTGTTGTAGAGAGAAAAAATAGAACTGTCAAGGAAATGGCTAGGACCATGTTGAATGAAGCAAAGTTGCCTGACAAGTTCTGGAAAGAAGCTGTTCATACAGCTGTCTATATCTTAAATAGAGCACAAATCAGAATTAGAACAGCTTATACTCCATATGAATTATGGTATGGGAAAATAGAAAATGTCAAGAACTTTAAAATATTTGGTTGCAAATGTTTTATCAGAAAGAATGATGATTCTCTAGAAAACTTTAACTCAAGGTCTGATGAAGGGATTTTTCTTAGGTACTCTACACATAGAAAAGCATATAAATGCTATAATAAAAGGCTGAACAAAATTGTAGAAGCTATAAATGTCATGTTTGATGAAACATCTATATGCTGTAATGACAAAGAAGAACATGAAGGTTTATCCTTTCAAAAGTCAAAAAGTTTACATAATGAAAATTGTGCAAATGATAAAGTTGAAACTGATGATGAAGATGAACTTGCAGGTAAAATAGAACTAGAAAATTGTTCCAATCCTAAAATAACTAGTGATGGATCAAAGTTAAAAACACGTTCTAGAATAATAGCTAAGAGACATCCCGAGTCTCAAGTTATTGGAGATATTGATAAAGGAATTTTAACTAGAAGGAAAGCCAAAATAGGAGAACAAGTAAACATTGCTGAACAATTTTGTTTGATAGCAGATTTTGAACCAAAGAATGTAACTGAAGCTCTATCAAATCCCAGTTGGCAAAATGCTATGCAGGATGAAATAAATTAGATAGAGAAAAACAAGACTTGGGAACTTGTTCCCAGGCCTAATGATAAAAATGTTATTGGTGGAAAATGGATATTCCGCAATAAACTGAATGAGGAAGGGGAAGTGATCAGGAATAAAGCCATGTTTGTTTGCAAAGGATATGCACAACAAGAAGGAATTGATTTTGGTGAAACCTTTGCACCAGTTGCAAAGATGGAATCAATCAGAATCTTTCTTGCATATGCCACTCATAAAAATTTCACTATTTACCAAATGGATGTCAAAACTGCCTTCTTAAATGGGTACCTTGAGGAGGAAGTTTATATGGAATAGCCAGAAGGTTTCGAATCTTCTAACAAGCCTGATTATGTTCTTCGTCTCAAAAAGGCCTTGTATGGTTTAAAACAAGCTCCTCGAGCTTGGTATTCCAGATTGGATAAACATCTAATTGCAAATGGATTCATTAAAGGAAATGTGGATAGCGCATTGTACACAAAAATGGACAATGAAAATTTATTGGTTGTTGAAATATATGTAGATGATATTATTTTTGGTTCTACTAATGATCGTTTAGCACAAACTTTTTTAGGAATCATGGAATCTGAATTTGAGATGTCTATGCTAGGACCTTTGACATTTTTCTTGGGAATTCAAGTCTCTCAGCTTGAACATGGTTTGTTTATCTCTCAGCTGAAATATGCTAAGGAAATGCTTAAAAGGTTTCAAATGGATACTTGTCATCTAGTTGGCACACCAATGGAAACTGGATGTAAGTTGATGAAAATTGATGAATCTCCTCTTGTTGATCAAAGGGAGTATCGGTCTATGATAGGGAGTCTTTTTATATCTTACTGCTTCTAAACCAGATATAATGCACTCTGTATGTCAAGTTGCTAGATATCAAGCAGCTCCTCGTCAATCTCATCTCAATGCTGTTCACCGTATCTTTAAATACTTACAAGGTACTTTGGATTATGGTTTGTGGTATCCCAAAAATGATGATTTTACTCTGATTGGTTATACAGATGCTGATTAGGGTGGATGTAAAGATGATCAACAAAGTACTAGTGGTGCTGCATTCTTCTTAGGTGATCAGTTAGTTGCTTGGCATAGTAAAAAACAAGAATGTGTCGCTATTTCTACTGCTGAATCTAAAATTATTGCTGCAACAGCATGTTGTACTCAATTACTTTGGATGTCTTATCAGCTTTCAGATTTGGGTATTCATGTTCAAAAACCTATGAAGATCCTTTATGACAATACTAGTGCTATCCAGATTTCTAAAAACCTTGTTATGCATTCCAGAACTAAGCATGTTGCCATCAAATTGTAGTTTATTGGAGAACACGTGTCATCGAATGAGGTCACTCTCATTCATGTGCCTTCTAAAATACAAGTTGCTGATATTTTTACCAAAGCTTTACCTAGGGAATTGTTTGAACAGTTAAGAAATCGATTGGGAGTCTTCTCTCAATCCATGCTGGAATAACATTTTTTACTCTTTCATATTCTGTGTTAGGTTTCTGCTCCTTTCACAGAAAGCATTCATGCAAAGCAGATGGTTAGATTTTTGATGCACAAATTTTGGGGGAGTAATCAACATTTAACAGGGATTCCACAGGTTTGGTTTGGTTCACTGGTAAGGTTTGGTTCACTAGTTAATCATTGCATTTTACAGATTTGGATCACACGGTGGGATTCCACAGGTTTGGTTTGGTTCACTGGTCAGGTTTGGTTCACTGGTTAATCATTACATTTCACAGATTTGGATCACACGGTTGGAGAATTGATTTCTCAGATTGATTTATCAGCTTTTGGTTGATTTTGGTTAGTTGGTTTGATGATTAGCATTTCATGGTAAATCAGCATTGTATTTCTGTTCATTATCTTGTATATATGAGATGGTGAAAATTTTTGCATAAAAAATGGGGGAGATTGTTGACCATCTCTCGTGTTGGCAAAATGCATTTTAAATTCAGGTTGACCACGATGCCATTTAGCTTGATGGCAATATACGCAATCATCTAAGGTGGAAATTGAAATATTGAAACTTGTGTTTTACATGCAAATTAAATAAAGGCATTACGGTAAAGACTTGACACTTGCAGTACGTAGGAATTAAAGTTAAGATAGGTTGTTCACATGATTATTGCCATTTGTCCACATTGTATGGCAGACTTCAAAAATGTTTGCAAAAACCTTAAGGTGGTGGGCAGTTTGAAAGCCATAGTAATTTCATTATTCTTTCATCAGTTTGTATTTTCACAGACGCAGAGGATGCTTTGTCAAGTTTAAACAAGGTTCAGTTGACTTGCTTCTGGGTTTTTACTATGTAGCTATACATTCACTAAGGTTTATATTGATACTAGTTTTGTCATTCTCTAACCTCTCTTCTGTTGATCTTTTGATGAATTTTGTCGCTGCGAGCTATGTTGTTGTATACAGAACTTGGCCATTGTACAAATGCCTGAGAAATAAGCAAAGAACAAGAAGGCACGTTATGAAACAATATGAAAGATCAGGCAGAAACATAAAAGGAATATCATAAGTATTTTCATGAGCATGTCAGGTATGTTGTTTCACAGAAATAAGCATTTTCTTGGAGAAAAGTTGAATTCTTCATTTGAAAAGAATGCAGAAAGTTCTTCATTTGAAACTCCAACAGTAAGTGTTTTTGAAAGAAATTCTTTGACTCAGTTTGATGCACAAATATTTGTCCTAAAACAAATACACAGTCAGTTCGGGTTTAAAATGAAATGGCAATTTTTAAGGAACAGTTTTTTTTTATAAAAAGAAGATAGAAAAGGTTTCATGAAATGAATGAAATATTGAATGAAGTTTTCACCAAAGTTTGTAACAGCAATGAAGGAATTTGGTCTGAGATAAAAACACCTTGATTTAATAGTTTCAGGTTTGCATCTTCGAGATCTTCTAAAGAGGGTTTCAAACCCGGAATATTTCTACACAGTTTTAGAAGATTGAATAATTTTGGGTGTTAAACACAGGATATTATATGTAGTATTTTGTTCAAAACAAAAAAGAAATGTAAAATCATTTCCAGTCAGTTGCAAAAATGACGTTGTGGAAAATATTTTTGAGTATCTCAAAAATGAAATACTATTGATAAGTTTGGAAGCTTATAATGATTACCAGATTTAACACAGGAACAAATCTGAAAACTAAAACTGTTTTGTTAGTTTCTCAAAAAGCATTTTTAAAAGGAAGTTTGTGTAACAAACTCTAACTGGTTCAGTTAGATACATGTAACTTTTCAAATTCGAATTTCATTTCTATAAATATAGCATTTGTAATCGTTATATACATGTGAGTGTGTGAAAACATATTTATATGTATCTGAGGATAAGAGGCCTGAAAGTTTTATCATAAACTTATGTACATATATAAGTGACATATACACATTTGTATATGTATATGAGATGTATTTACATAATTGAAAAGGATTAAACTCTCTGAGCAGAAGTTGCTACTGATTGTAAAGGATTGGAAATCAATAAAGGATATAGGTTTATGGAGTGGTTTTTCTCCCTATGACGAAACCGTGAGGTTTTTGAGGGTTTCCCACTCGGCACAAATTAGTGTCTCAATCTTTTGTGAGTTGGTATTATATTTCTGTTCATGATGAATGTATGTAATTTCAGTTCAGTTGTTCAAAATTATTCTGTTCAGTTGATCAAAATACTCTATTCTAGTTTCATAATTTTAGTATATAAATTCAATTTGTAAATCTTGTGATTAGTTCTGATTCACCCCCCCTCTCAGAACTTGAATACTTCCAACAAGTGGTATCAGAGCGTAGGATTCCCTTTAGGAATTGATTCTGGGATATTGGAAGTTATGGCACAGTCTGAAGGAGCTTTCCTTAAGAGGGCACCTTTGTTTGATGGAAATGATTATGTTTTCTGGAAAGTTAAAATGGAAGCATTTATACATTCCCTAGATGTAAGGATGTGGGATGTAGTAACAACAAAATACACTGTTCTAGCGTCAGTCCCTACTGATGCTAATGAGAAACTAAAATTTGAGTTGGATAAGAAGGCTAGATATGCTCTTCTCCGTGGTCTTACTAGAGATGTCTTTGCCAAAGTCATTTATTGCAAATCTGCAAATGATATATGGGTAAAACTTGAAACTATCTATCAAGGAGATGACAAAGTAAAAGAGTCTAAATTGATTACTCTTAAAACTCAGTTTGACAATTTGAAAATGAGTGAGGATGAAACCATTGCTGCATATTTTTTAAGAGTTGAGGAAGTTGTAAATGCCAGGAAGGGTCTAGGTGAAGACATAGAAGAACATGATGTTGTTTCAAAGGTCATTAGGTCAGTAATACCTAAATTTGAAACAAAAATTTCTACTTTAGAAGAAAAGAAAAGTTTTTCAAAAATAACTTTACATCAACTTCAAGGAAGTCTAACTGTATATGAAATGAGAATTAGCAATCAAGCTAGTTCTTCATCAAAAGAATCAGCCTTTAAGGCTGAAAAGAATGATGAGAGTGATTCAGATCTAACTGATGCTTTAGAAGCATTACTGGTTAAAAGAATGAGAAAGAAATATAAAGGCAAACCTAAATGCTTCAGCTGCAGTCAATTAGGACACTTTGTTGCTAGATGCCCAAATATAGAATTAGACGATTGTGATGAGAAATCTGAGAAGTTTTCTAGAAAGAAGCCTTGGAATCAGAATAAAAGATTTAAGGATTTCAAAAAGAAAAGTCTTCTTTCAAAAGAAGATTCAAATGAAGAATCCAGTGATGCAGATGAAGAATGGGAAAAGTTGTTCATGGCTGAAATAATACATACTCCAAAATCTAAATCAAATGAGCCTGAATCCTCATCTGATTCAGATATAGAAGTATATCTTGAAGAAGAACTTCTAAAATCCCTGTAAGAAATTAAAAGGTTAAAAACGTTAGTTGCAAATCATGAGGTTGAAAATCAAAAACTTCAAGATGAGTTAATAAAAGTAAATTTAATTATAGAAAATCAAAAACTCTTACTTGAAGAAAAGGATAAAAAACTGAACATCTTGCAATGTTCATTTGAAGAGTCTACTAGTCAGAAAACAAAGTTCTTTTTCAATGGATATTGTTTCAACTGTAATATTTTTGGGCACAAAGCAATCTTTTGTAAAAACAGCACTAGTCAAGGCAAAAGAAAAGTTATTAGATGTTTCAAATGTTTTTACTATGGTCATTATGCAAATCAGTGTAAATTAAATTTGAGGCCTAAACAAATATGGAAACGAGTAAGGACAAATGAAAAGTCCTTAATCATTGAAATAGTCATATTTGCTCAGAAATATGCAACATGGGTATTGGGTAGTGGCTGCTCTCACCATATGACTGGATGCAAGAACAAATTCAAAACCTTAGAAAACTTTGATGGAGGGTTTGTACGTTTTGGTGATAACTCAGGAGCTTATATAACAGGAAAAGGCTCAATAATCTTAAACAATGATACACCAATACATTTTGTATACTTTGTTGAAGGGTTGAAACATAACCTTTTAAGTGTCAGTTAGATATGTGATAATGGATACTATATCTCTTTTAATGCAAAAGAATGTTATATTAAAAATGGGAAAGATAGAGTCATTGCTAGTGGGTTAAGAACAAATGGTAATCTGTATAATCTGATAGATTCAACTATTCAAGAAACTTCTTTGGTCAATACCTGCTTTATGAGTCAAGTGGAAGAAAATTGGCTATGGCACAAAAGACTGGGACATTTGAACTTTGATAATCTTGCTAGAATTAGCAAGAACAAAAAGGTCAGGGGACTACCGCAAATAACTAAACCTACAACTATTTGTGAAGAGTGTATTAAAGGCAAGCAAACAAGAGTTTCTTTAAAAAAAAAAGAATATTTGTCAAATAGACCACTTGAACTAGTACATACTGATTTATGTGGTCCAACCAAAACAGCCTCATTAAATGATGAAAGATATTTTATGCTGTTCATAGATGATTATTCAAGGATGGTTTGGGTAACATTTATGAAACATAAATCAGAAGCCTTTGAACGTTTCAAAATTTTCAGAAAGATGGTAGAAAGAGAAACTAATTTAAAACTGAAATGGTTAAGACCAGATAGGGGAGGAGTGTTCACTTCTCAAGAATTTATTGAGTATTGTGAAAAATGAGGTATAAAAAAAAATACTCTACTGCTAGGACACCACAGCAAAATGGTGTTGTAGAGAGAAAAAATAGAACTGTCAAGGAAATGGCTAGGACCATGTTGAATGAAGCAAAGTTGCCTGACAAGTTCTGGAAAGAAGCTGTTCATACAACTGTCTATATCTTAAATAGAGCACAAATTAGAATTAGAACAACTTATACTCCATATGAATTATTGTATGGGAAAATAGAAAATGTCAAGAACTTTAAAATATTTGGTTGCAAATGTTTTATCAGAAAGAATGATGATTCTCTAGAAAACTTTAACTCAAGGTCTGATGAAGGGATTTTTCTTGGGTACTCTACACATAGCAAAGCATATAAATGCTATAATAAAAGGCTGAACAAAATTGTAGAAGCTATAAATGTCATGTTTGATGAAACATCTATATGCTGTAATGACAAAGAAGAACATGAAGGTTTATCCTTTCAAAAGTCAGAAAGTTTACATAATGAAAATTGTGCAAATGATAAAGTTGAAACTGATGATGAAGATGAACTTGCAGGTAAAATAGAACTAGAAAATTGTTCCAATCCTAAAATAACTAGTGATGGATCAAAGTTAAAAACACGTTCTAGAATAATAGCTAAGAGACATCCCGAGTCTCAAGTTATTGGAGATATTGATAAAGGAATTTTAACTAGAAGGAAAGCCAAAATAGGAGAACAAGTAAACATTGCTGAACAATTTTATTTGATAGCAGATTTTGAACCAAAGAATGTAACTGAAGCTCTATCAAATCCCAGTTGGCAAAATGCTATGCAGGATGAAATAAATCAGATAGAGAAAAAAAAGACTTGGGAACTTGTTCCCAGGCCTAATGATAAAAATGTTATTGGTGGAAAATGGATATTCCGCAATAAACTGAATGAGGAAGGGGAAGTGATCAGGAATAAAGCCATGTTTGTTTGCAAAGGATATGCACAACAAGAAGGAATTGATTTTGGTGAAACCTTTGCACCAGTTGCAAGGATGGAATCAATCAAAATCTTTCTTGCATATGCCACTCATAAAAATTTCACTATTTACCAAATGGATGTCAAAACTGCCTTCTTAAATGGGTACCTTGAGGAGGAAGTTTATATGGAACAGCCAGAAGGTTTCGAATCTTCTGACAAGCCTGATTATGTTCTTCGTCTCAAAAAGGCCTTGTATGGTTTAAAACAAGCTCCTCGAGCTTGGTATTCCAGATTGGATAAACATCTAATTGCAAATGGATTCATTAAAGGAAATGTGGATAGCACATTTTATACAAAAATGGACAATGCAAATTTATTGGCTGTTGAAATATATGTAGATGATATTATTTTTGGTTCTACTAATGATCGTTTAGCACAAACTTTTTTAGGAATCATGGAATCTGAATTTGAGATGTCTATGCTAGGACCTTTGACATTTTTCTTGGGAATTCAAGTCTCTCAGCTTGAACATGGTTTGTTTATCTCTCAGCTAAAATATGCTAAGGAAATGCTTAAAAGGTTTCAAATGGATACTTGTCATCCAGTTGGCACACCAATGGAAACTGGATGTAAGTTGATGAAAATTGATGAATCTCCTCTTGTTGATCAAAGGGAGTATCGGTCTATGATAGGGAGTCTTTTTATATCTTACTGCTTCTAGACCAGATATAATGCACTCTGTATGTCAAGTTGCTAGATATCAAGCAGCTCCTCGTCAATCTCATCTCAATGCTGTTCACCGTATCTTTAAATACTTACAAGGTACTTTGGATTATGGTTTGTGGTATCCCAAAAATGATGATTTTACTCTGATTGGTTATACAGATGCTGATTGGGGTGGATGTAAAGATGATCAACAAAGTACTATTGGTGCTGCATTCTTCTTAGGTGATCAGTTAGTTGCTTGGCACAGTAAAAAACAAGAATGTGTCGCTATTTCTACTGCTGAATCTAAAATTATTGCTGCAACATCATGTTGTACTCAATTACTTTGGATGTCTTATCAGCTTTCAGATTTGGGTATTCATGTTCAAAAACCTATGAAGATCCTTTGTGACAATACTAGTGCTATCCAGATTTCTAAAAACCCTGTTATGCATTCCAGAACTAAGCATGTTGCCATCAAATTGCAGTTTATTGGAGAACATGTGTCATCAAATGAGGTCACTCTCATTCATGTGCCTTCTAAAATACAAGTTGCTGATATTTTTACCAAAGCTTTACCTAGGGAATTGTTTGAACAGTTAAGAAATGGATTGGGAGTCTTCTATCAATCCATGCTGGAATAACATTTTTTACTCTTTCATATTCTGTGTTAGGTTTCTGCTCCTTTCACAGAAAGCATTCATGCAAAGCAGATGGTTAGATTTTTGATGCACAAATTTTGGGGGAGTGATCAGCATTTAACAGGGATTCCACAGGTTTGGTTTGGTTCACTGGTCAGGTTTGGTTCACTGGTTAATCATTGCATTTCATAGATTTGGATCACACGGTTGGAGAATTGATTTCTCAGATTGATTTATCATCTTTTGGTTGATTTTGGTTAGTTGGTTTGATGATTAGCATTTCATGGTAAATCAGCATTGTATTTCTGTTCATTATCTTGTATATATGAGATGGTGAAAATTTTTGCATAAAAAATGGGGGAGATTGTTGACCATCTCTCGTGTTGGCAAAATGCATTTTAAATTCAGGTTGACCACGATACCATTTAGCTTGATGGCAATATACGCAATCATCTAAGGTGGAAATTGAAATATTGAAACTTGTGTTTTAAATGCAAATTAAATAAAGGCATTACGGTAAAGACTCGACACTTGTAGTACGTAGGAATTAAAGTTAAGACAGGTTGTTCACAGGATTATCGCCATTTGTCCACATTGTATGGCAGACTTCAAAAATGTTTGCAAAAACCTTAAGGTGCTAGGCAGTTTGAAAGCCATAGTAATTTCATTATTCTTTCGTCAGTTTGTATTTTCACAGACGCAGAGGATGCTTTGTCAAGTTTAAACAAGGTTTAGTTGACTTGCTTCTCGGTTTTTACTATGTAGTTATACATTCACTGAGGTTTATATTGATACCAATTTTGTCATTCTCTGACCTCTCTTCTGTTGATCTTTTGATGAATTTTGTCGCTGCGAGCTATGTTGCTGTATACAGAACTTGGGCATTGTACAGATGCCTGAGAAATAAGCAAGGAACAAGAAGGCACGTTATGAAACAATATGAAAGATCAGACAGAAACATAACAGGAATATCACAGGTATTTTCATGAGCATGTCAGGTATGTTGTTTCACAGAAATAATCATTTTCTTGAAGAAAAGTTGAATTCTTCATTTGAAAAGAATGCAGAAAGTTCTTCATTTGAAACTCCAGCAGTAAGGGTTTTTGAAAGAAATTCTTTGACTCAATTTGATGCACAAATATTTGTCCTAAAACAAATACACAGTCAGTTCGGGTTTAAAATGAAATGGCAATTTTTAAGGAACAGTTTTTTTTATAAAAAGAAGATAGAAAAGTTTCATGAAATGAATGAAATATTGAATGAAGTTTTCACCAAAGTTTGTAACAGCAATGAAGGAATTTGGTCTGAGATAAAAACACCTTGATTTAACAGTTTCAGGGTTGCATCTTCGATATCTTCTAAAGAGGGTTTGAAACCCGGAATATTTCTACACAGTTTTAGAAGATTGAATAATTTTGAATGTTAAACACAGGATATTATATGCAGTATTTTGTTCAAAACAAAAATGAAATGTACAAGCATTTCCAGTCAGTTGCAAAAATGACGTTGTGGAAAATATTTTTGAGTATCTCAAAAATAAAACACTATTGATCAGTTTGGAAGCTTATAATGATTACCAGATTTGAGACAGGAACAAATCCAAAAACTAAAACTGTTTTGTTAGTTTCTCAAAAAGCATTTTTAAAAGGAAGTTTGTGTAACAAACTCTAACTGGTTCAGTTAGATACATGTAACTTCTCAGATTCAAATTTCATTTCTATAAATATAGCATTTGTAATTGTTAGATACATGTGAGTGTGTGTGAAAACATATTTATATGTATCTGAGGATAAGAGGCCTGAAAGTTTTATAATAAACTTATGTACATATATAAGTGACATATACACATTTGTATATGTATATGAGATGTATTTACAGAATTGAAAAGGATTAAACTCTCTGAGCAGAAGTTGCTGCTGATTGTAAAGGATTGGAAATCAATAAAGGATACAGGTTTATGTAGTGGTTTTTCTTCCTATGACGAAACGGTGAGGTTTTTGAGGGTTTCCCACTCGGCACAAATTAGTGTCTCAATCTTCTGTGAGTTGGTATTATATTTCTGTTCATGATGAATGTATGTAATTTCATTTCAGTTGTTCAAAATTATTCTGTTTAGTTGATCAAAATACTCTGTTCTAGTTTCATAATTTCAGTATATAAATTCAATTTGTAAATCTTGTGATTAGTTCTGATTCACCCCCCTCTCAGAGCTTGAATACTTCCAACATCTTTCCATTCCTGAAGCTTTTCTGGGCTATATCTGCCATTCTTTACATGCTTCTTAAAGTCATTAGCATACACTCCTTTAACTACATATCTGACATCATTAGGTTCTACATAGTAGAAAACGGGAACAATTTTGGCGCCACTTTGAAGCATTCTCGAGAGTTCTGCTAAACACCAAACTGACTTTGCATAGCTCTTTGAAAAAATTGCAATATGAAGGGTAGCACCGCGGATTGCTGTTTCTAATGTTGCAGGCAAGAAATCCCCATATTCCAACTCCTCCGAATCCAAAAAAGCTTTCACCTTCATTTCATCAAGGATTTTATAGATTCTGGTAGCTAGAGTCTTCTTGACATCTGGTCCACGGTGATTTATGAAAACATCAAAAACCGGCTTAGATGCAGACGCACCGGAAGTAGATGCAGATGGTGCGATTTCATTGAAACTGCCAGTGGTAGAACTAGACGCCTTGGGATGAGATATAACGGTGGAAATGGATGATGCGATTTCACCAACGGCACTACCCATAACCTCGTTCTCTGGTATAGGTCCAACCGTAGATGTAGATGGCATGGAATTGGATTCCATTGAAGGGCGTGAAAGAAAGGCAGAAACACAATCAAAGCAGCATGAAAACAAGCTTCGAGAGGATGAAGACGAAGACGTTTCCATTTCTTGAGACGTGTTTGCAGGCTCCCTCCCTGCTCGACTGGAGGGGGTAGAACAAGATGCCATGGTATCAGATTTAACTGGACACAGGGGAGCAATGAAAATAATCTGTAAATAGGTTCACTTTGAGAGAGGGCAAATGGTGGTTATGAGCAAGGTAGAATGAAGCAATGGAAGAAACTAAGTAGACTGAATGGGCGTGATTTGAGTCTAACACTTCGTGTAAGAAATGCTCATTTCTTCAAGGAAAGAATAGCAGAATTCTTGTGTATCTGGAAAGGAAAGAATAAGGAAAAGGAGAGAAAGGCGAAATGATGTGACAAGTGGAGCCAGTCGGTAGCGAAAAGCATGTGGAAGATAAGAGAAATATAGTGGCATCAATAATGCAGTGTACGATGGGATAGTCATTTGTGTTCAAAAAAATTTGTGGAAGAAACGTGGAAGCCGGTGATAGATGGGCCGTTTCATGAAGGAAAGCGTGTGGAATCGATGGATCACTTGTGGAAGAAACGCGGAATTGTAAAGAAAAGAATGTCGACGGCTTTTACTTACTTTTAGTAAAGGAACGATTGTGGAAGATTAAGGGTGTCGGCAGTGCAAGACAAAGAAATTTATAAAAGGAGGAAGAACGATGTGAGAAGTCTTAGTGGCATCAATAATGGAGTGCATAATGGGACCCAACCTTGACCAATATCTAACCTTGCTAATAACGATGTTGGTGTGTTCTTTGGAAGTCTCGTCCTTCCTGTCATTCTTTCCAATTCAAATCCATTCTATCTATCACAATAATTGTTTTCTCCTCACGTCCATAATTCGATATCGGAAAAATACATGGCATGATACAGCTTAAAATGCTAGTGTAGTTGCACAAGGGGAGGTGAGAGAAGTAGAAACACTGTGTTGAACAATCAATTGTTCTCATCTCTTCTTTTTGTTTTTAGGAGAATTCAAGAGGTTATTAAATAATAGGTATGATCAGAAACAATACAGATGTTAATATATATATATATATATATATATATATATATATATATATATATATATATATATAAAATTTCGTAAATAAGAAAAATAGGGTATAAAAAGTACAATTGTTCAAAGCACATGCAATCTTTGGCTATATATACCATATAAAAAATATAGTGGGTATATGCAATCAATGTCGGTGGTTGTAAATGGGGTTCATCAATCTAGGACTAACACAAGTCAAAAATAAGAAAGGAAATTAGTTTTTGAGGAGAAGAATTATTTTTGTTTGTGTACACAATCTATCCAAGTACATTCCAACACTTTGTTTAATGTAGGATGTTATTAATGAGGTGTGGTTGACAACTCATCGAAAAGAATCTAGAATGTGAAGCCTTTCTTAAGATAGGTAGAATTAATTTTAGTAATGATGGTTGAGATTTGTCAATTGATGATTGAGAGAAATCACAAATCATGAATAAAATGAAATGTAATATCCTTGCGCATAAAAAATCATGAAGTATATCTCCATTGTATTGACCATGAAGATGCTTATTAATAAGTCACACTTTGCAAGCACTTGAAAGGCGATTTCTTCAACATTGGAAATTCCATAGAGTGACACGGAAGACAATTTCTTACATGACAACTCTTCAAAAAGACTGGGGAATGTGGAGCCTTTTTAAAGATATTTTAGAATTAATGTCAGCAATGATGATTGAGATTATCACAAATCATGAATAAAATAGATTGTGATATCCTTCGTCATAAAAAGTCATGCAAGTATATCTCCATTATATTGACTTTTTGAAGTTGTCATAAGGTTCCAATAGTTTGTTGCATTGTTGTCTTCAAGACGAAACTAAGATAAAATAAAAAATCAAAGTGCGTCAAAATATTAGGGACTCATTACATTTTATTAAATTATATTTTTAAAATAAAATTTTATACATACATTTATAGCTAGGCACATATAATTGTTGACACTTTTTTCACTTCTAGGAATGTAGAATAAGGGTAGAGCGAAGAGCAATGGGGTGATTTTTTAACTTAGAAACTTGTAAAGTATTAAGGTGAAGTAGTTATTGGGTGACCAATAATTTTGTGAACTTGTCAAGCGAAGAGAGTAGTTGTAGTGTAAATTGAAGTTGTTAGTTTGAGAATAAGTTATGTTTTAGGTATGTGAAGAAAAAAATATAAACATTTGAAACAAAGCTTAGAGTTTTTCAATTTATAGATTTGTGACTAGCGAAGATGTTTGTAACCATCCATAGTGTAAGCCTAAACCACTGAGAACATGTATGAATGAAATTCAAAAAACCTTTGATTGTAACTAAAAAAGGGTAAGTGTGCCCTCTTATAGCTTTTATTTACCCTTTTTTTTCTTACATTAGAGTGCTCTTGAATTTTGAACATGGGAATTTAGTTATTTTTGCTTAGAAAAAACTTCCTCAAAGAGTGAGGTAATTTATATCTATGCCTCATTTGTGGCATTTATTTATTAGGAACATTGGAGATTGTTTAACAGAAAGCTTGAACTTGTATCTGTTAGAATAACTGAGAGGGGGGGAGGGGGGTGAATCAGTTATCCTCAGTCCCAATCACAAAATGTATCTTCTAAAACAAATTCAGCTAATTTTGCTGCTCAATAAACATAAATATAACACTATCTGTGACTTTACCAATTATCAGTTAATTTCTCATAGTGATTATCGACCAAATCAAATATGCAACATGTAAAGTATGATATCCAAACAATCACCACATAAACACATAACACAAAAGATTTAACTTGGAAACCCTGTAAAGGGAAAAACCACCTAGGACCGGTAACCCAAAATATTTTCACTCTTCTGGAGTGAGCTCGGTGAAGAGCCAACCCTATTAAAGGTTACAAAAGACACTGTAAGGTGTGACCTTGTTAGAGGATTTAACACTAACAGTTATCGTCCAACCAACATTCGCTATGAGGATGACAAGCTAACAATGTACATTCTATGAATAACATATAAGACTTTCAAGTCCACTCAGTTAAGAGATTTTTCTATTTACAATGGTTAAACTGTAACAATACTTGATCTGATTACAATACAACTTGATTTGTAGATGTTCATATATATTCTAATTCCATACAAATCCTCTAATCAATATTTCAATTCAGTTCTTCAACATTCAATAACTTATTGTCACTCGAAATAAGCTCTTTGACGCTCAGTTAACTCTGTAGTTCAGTTTTTCTTCAATCAGTCTGATCAGGCATGCATGAAGCTCTATTCACATGATATCTCTGTAGTCTCCTTCCTCGGACATCCCTTTCACAATGAAATCACTATCTCTTAAATAGACAAGTAAACCATTTTCATTTCATCCATCAGATTTTTCCGCTTCATCTCCTTTGTTGATTTTGCCACTTAAACCTTCCTCGACAGATGTTTCAATATCACATTTTATTTTCATCCTTTAGATCTTCTTTGAATTTTGTTAGCCGTAGATCTTAGTAGCAAACTTTATCTTCCACCTCAAAATCATACACTTTATAGCTCATCAAATTCTGTCAGCTAAACTAATCATTTAGTTCTTTTCTTCCATTCTCAATTAATACAGAAATGTGTCAGTGAATACAAGCTCAGTTATAACTATGCTTGGTATACACTATACTAGCTCGGTGTATACTGGAATGCTTCATTCACCGACCATACTGTATTGTAACATTTTGCTTCCTTCTTCATAACTGATTAATGCAACATAATCAAGTCAACAATATGAAGTCATAGACTCATCAATAAGTTACCCAAAATATTCCTTATCCTTATTTGTCATGTCCATCTTTCTCAATGTAGATATATCGGTTCTCTATCTTTTCTCTCCACTTTACATATGTGTAGATGTTTGCAACTATCATGATAAGTACTATCAAAACTAGTTGACATCAATGACAACATAACTACTTATTCAATTATCTTACATAACCATTCTATGCTTGGTGATCTCTAATCACTTGTACTACATCAATCAAGTCCTTAATCACTTGTAGTTCAACAATCTCTCCCTTTGGCATTGATGGCAAATCAAATAATATGAAGTGTACCATACACATACCAAACATGTATTCTACAACTATATGAACAAATCCTGTAGCTTAGTAAGCTCTCCTTAGCTTATTATGTTTAATCACTGTGTTACATAATAGCATTTCATATGCAGACCTTCTTCTGCAGATTTGATCTTTCAGCTCTTCTCAGATTCCTTATGTTCACTACTCTCCTTGACTTCTTCAGTTTATCTCTCCTTTCAGTTCTCCCTTTGACAACAATCTTTGTCTGATATTTCATGAACTTCTCTCCCTTAGATAGATGTTCCAATTGTGTTTCATATTGTTTATCTCTCCCTTTGATAACAATGCCAAAATACAACTCTGTATTAGCTAAGTAACTCTCTATTGTCCATACATTCTTTGCATCAAGTGTATCTCTGTATACCTATATGAAAATCTATGTTCTGACTCCTCAAATCTTCAACAACTTCAGACAGAATCCAAAGTGTGAACTATGCTACATCAACATGAATGATCTTCTGATAAGATTAGGCTGATGCAACCTCTAGATCACATTAGTGACTATTAGACAGGAGACAGACCCCAAGTCTAGTCCTCAAGTATTCAAAAGTATCTTTTGGTAGAAGCTTAGTGAATATATCAGCAAGTTACTCTTTTGATGTAACATATTCCAGTTTTACTTGCTTCTCTTGTACCTATTCTCTCAAGTAGTGATAGTTAATAGAGATATGCTTGGTCTTTGAGTGCATTATAGGATTCTTTGAAATGTTTATTGCACTTGTGTTGTCACAGTATATAATTACCGGCTCTGTGATTACCTCGTTCATTCCTTCCAACACTTGTTTGATATATGCAATATTTGAATAGTTTGTAGCAGCAACAACATACTCTACTTTGATAGTAGATTGAGAAATACACGGTTGTTTCTTACTTGTCCAAGTAACAAGTCTTTAACCAAAGAAAAATGCTCCTCTGGTTGTGCTTTTTCTATCATCTATATTTCCAGCCCAGTCTGTGTTGGTGTAAACTCTAACTTCAAACTTGCCTTCCTTAGGATACCATAACCCCTAATCCTCTATTTTCTTTAGGTATATAAGGATTCTCTTTACTGCAACCATATGTGAGTCCTTCGGACTAGCAAAAAATCTAGCAACTACCCCCACTAAATGTGCAATGTCTGGCGTACTATGTACTATATACATCAATTTACCAATCATGGATTGGTACAATATCTGGTTTACCTCTATGGATTCATCATCTTTAGTCAGTTTGCAACCTGTAACCAAAGATGTTCCAACTGGTTTGGCATCTTCCATGCCAAATGTTCTTAGTACTTCCTTTATATACTTTGATTGTGTGATGAATATACCATCATTCTGTTGAATAACTTGCAATCCTAGAAAGAACTTAATCTCTCCAAACATTGACATTTCAAACTCTTTTCTCATCTCATCAGAAAATGATTTACATACATGATCTTGTCCTCCAAAAATAATATCATCCACAAATATTTCAGCAATCAAAATAGTATCATCAGTATCTCCTTTCATATACAAATTGTTGTTTTCACTTGTTCTAACAAAACCAATACTTAACAAATAAGTATGCAAACTTTCATACCATGCTCTTGGTGCTTTCTTTAGACCATATAAAGTTTTGTGTAATCTACATACCATGTCTTTCTTGTCTAGATCAAAAAACCCTTCTAGTTATTCTATGTAGACCTCCTCTTCTAGTATTCCATTCAAAAAAGCAGACTTAACATCCATTTGATATACTTTAAACCTTTTATGTGCTACATATGCAAGTAACATTCGTACTCCTTCAAGTCTAGCAACAGGTGCAAAAGTCTCACCATAATGTATACCTTCCTCCTATGCATATCCCTTGCATACAAGTCTTTCTTTGTTCCTTGTAACTTCTCCATTCTCATTAAGCTTATTTCTAAAAATCTATTTAGTACCGATAACATTCTTATCTTTAGGCCCAGGTACTAGAGTCCATGTTTTGTTTTTCTCTATCTGTTCTATCTCTTCATTCATTGCATTTATCCATTCTTCATTCTCCAATGCAACTTTAACATTTTTTGGTTCAAATTCACAAACTAAGCATGTACCTTATCTTAACTTACTTCTTGTCATCATGCCAGCTTACTTCTCTCCAATTATTTAGTTCTCAGGATGATGTCTTCTAACAAATCTTGCCAACACATGATCTCTTCTTTGTTGTTCATCTTGTTCAGGTTCATTTTCTTGCTCGGTAGCTCCTTCCTGACTGTCAGTTTCCCCTTGTTGTTCCTCAGTGTTTTCCTCCTAGTGCTCGGCAGGTTGTGCCTATGGCATCGGTAGGGGCTTTGGATGTTCAATGTAAGTGAATCTACCGTAGTCTTCTAGCTCTTTATTGCTTTCTTCACCATTCTTAGTATCAAACTCATCAACCCTGACATTAAACTTTCAATCATTTTGTTAGTCACTTTATTTAGAAACTTATATGCTTTTCTTTTAGTAGAATATCCAAGAAATATACCTTCATCACCTTTACAGTCAAAATTTCCATTTCTTTCATCTTTCAAAATAAAGCACTTTCTACCAAAAATTTTGACGTAACATACAGTCGGTTTGTGACCAAACGATAGCTCATAGGGTGTTTTATTTGTGTCCTTCTTCAGTTGTACTTGGTTCATAACATAAACAGTTGTGCTAACTACTTCTCTCTAGTATGTGTGAGCTACATTCTTCTCTATCATCAATGTCCTTATGCAATCTATAATAGATCTGTTCCTTCTTTTAGCAATACCATTCTATTGCGGTGTCCTCTGTGTAAAAACCTATCTTTTTATTCCATGCTCATTACAATAGTTAGTAAATTCATCAGAAATAAATTCACCACCTCTGTTAGATCTTAAGCATTTCAGTTCCTTACCAGTTTCTTTCTCTACTTTTTCCTTGTACCATTTAAACATCTTAAATGCTTCTGATTTCTCCTTTAAGAACATAATAGTCATTAATCTAGTGTAATCATCAACAAACAAAATGAAATATCTATCTCCATAGTAGCTCTGTGTTCTCATGTGACCACATAGGTCGGTGTGAACTAGCTCCAAAATTCTCTTTGTTGAATAATCTTTTCTCTTAAAACTAGATTTTGTCATTTTACCCTTTTGACATCCATGAGACATAACATGATCAGGCTTTGCTAGGCTAGGCAAACCTCTAACCTTTTTCTTTCTACTAATTTTAATCATGTTATCAAAGTTTACATGACATAACCTTTTATGCCATAACCATGCATCCTCATTTTTCATCATTAAACAAGAAGATTCTGCATTGTCTGGATAAAACAAATTACCTTTCAATTGTGCTTCTGTTCCAACAAGTTTTCCTTCATCATCAAATATTTTTACTTTTTTGGTCTCAAAAGCTACTCGGTGACCTAAATTGTTAAGCTGTGCCACACTTAGCAGATTTTAGTTTAGTCCTTCTACCCAATAAGCATTATCACATCTTATTCTATCATTTATCAATAAAGATCATTTTACTCTAACCATACAAGTTGTATCATTACCCATTTTTACAGATCCACCATTATATTGCTCAAGATTATCAAACTTTTCTACATCACTAGTCATATGATGTGTACAACCACTATCAATAATCCATGTATCATTTTTATTAACCTTAGAAATGAGTGCTATCTCTACATACCTTTCTTCTTCCTCAGAATCATCCTTCATTGCGACAAATACTACCTCCACATCTTCATCGGTGTCGGTATCAGTCTCATTCTCCTCAACAATGTAACACACCTTCTTACCTTTACCATTGTTGTCTCGGTTATCCCTATTGTAATGTCAATAACTTCTATTGCTTCTTCTCCCATAGCTTCCTTCACTAGATCAGTCTTTGTTTCTATCATCATCTTTCCTATTTGGGCATCTAGCAGCAATATGACCAACTTCTTTCCAGTTAAAACATGCTAAAGGTAATTTACCCTTATATCTACCTTTACCTTTAGGTAATCTTCTGGCCATAAGAGCTTCAAGCTCATCAAGCTCATCATCAATATCACTGCCATTATCATCTCTATTGCTTCTACTACTAGACTTACCGATCTTTAGAGAAGACATAAAAGTAGATTCAATAGATGGTACAATACTATTATCAAATTTCTTCAGCTCAAAAGTTGTTAGTTTACCAATCAAATTGTCAAGAGTAAGAGTATTGCCAGGTGCAGACCTCATTTCATGTATAGCAGAAATTCTGATTGCATAAACATGCAATAAGGTTCTCAAGATTTTTCTTACCACTGTATCTTCTTTAATAACTCCACCAAATCCTTTGATACCATTGACTACCTCCTTTATTCAGTTTGTATATTGCACAATGTTTTCTTCCTCTTTCATTTTCTTATCATCAAATCTTCCTCTTAAACTTTCAGGTCTGACTCTTTTCACATTTGCATCACCACTATAAACTTGAGCAAGTTTATCCCACATTTCCTTAGAAGTAAGGCAATCTTTGACATCTTCAAATTCAGCATCAGACATAGCAGTAACAATCTCCATCATAGTAATATTATTCTCATGTCTATCTCTCAATTGATCAAGAGTCAAAGGTCCTATAGGCAGTGCTAAGTAGCCATTATCCAATAGAGTGAGGGCAGAATTTCCAATACCAGATATATGTAGTTGAATAGTGGTAATTTGGAATCACCACTATTTGTGTATGTGTGTGGGGAAAATGTAAGATTCACTCCTAAATCCAAATTTCCAAAAGAGAGATCCAATTTGATCAATGAAGAGGCTAATACACAATCGAATCAACCTATGAAGAATATGAGAGAAAGAATAAATCCTATACTTCCCTATATAGTTGGATTAAGCTTGAAATCTAAAATAATTAAAGTGCAAATACTAACCTTGAATTAGGGCAGATCTGGAAAATGTTGAATTATGGCTTCTATATGAACTTTCTAAAGATTTCATCACCTATTTTGGATTGGAAATGCCGAGGTGGACAAAACCCAAAAATCTTTTCTCCAAATTCACACAGGTCGACTTTGACCTTTTAAAAGGTCAAAGACCACATTACTTATTTGAAGTCTGATTCCGATTCTATTCATAGATCCTAAAAGATTGCCAAAAAGGGTATCCGAATTCACTCTCAGATCTGAGATTTTCACCTGTACCTGCAAGAAAAATGGTTTTGTTTGTTGTATGGGGGGGGGGGGGGGGGGGTTTGCCTTGGTCAAACCCCAGTTTGGAATCAACCTTAATATTGAAATTGAAATAGGAGAATGTTAGCAAGTAGTAGAAATGAATCTAACAATGAAGCTATGCAATTCAATAGATATGCTAATGTACTTGGAATGTAATCAAATATATTGGTATGAAAGCTTGAACATAACATAATCAAACCTCCATGATTGTATGCTTGAAATGCACCTTGAGGAAACAATGATATGGATCTTGAAGGAAGATCACACCACCATGGTGGCTAGATCTAGGGTTTGAATAATAGATCTTGAATGCTTGAGCCAAATCCCTTCAATAGCTTGAATGCATGAATCCTTGATCTTCAATGGAGAACTTGGATGAAGAAGAAGACTTGAATACTTTAATGAAATGCTTGCTTGATCACCTTGAGAACTTGAGAGCTTGAGATGAGATATGAAAACTTGATATCAAAATGAGAGAGGAATGCCTCCTTTTATAGTGATCTAGGGCACATTCCTCTAGATGGGCCACCTTGAAGAATTAAATCCCAATTAGGTCCTCACCTTTAGAAAATATACCTTGATTAAATACCATTAAAGGATTTACCATTTCAGAGCCCAAAACAGTCGACCCAGAAGTGGGAAATAACTTTCCTGAAAACCAAATGAGCGGGAATTGAAACTTTGAAATTCTAGTAGGAAGAGGTCAAGGTCGAGGTCGACCCTAACCTGGTTAGGGTCAAGGTCGACCCTGACCTAGTTAGGTTTGAGGTCGACATTGACCTCAAACCCTAACTTGTTAGGATTTGCAGAAAAGGTTCCCGGAGATGCTAGAAACTTGGAAATCAATGTCAGATCAGGACCCAGTGTTTGGAATAGATAGAAAATCCTTGAAATGATATGATGAAGGACTAGGAGGTCTCATTTCTGAACCCTACCTAGAAAATGAAACCTAATTTCACCTAGAATGTAGAAATCAAGTGCAGAGAAGAAGTGGAAGACAAGGGAGAATGAAAAGATGCTAATCATGACCCTAAACCACTTACTCAGAGAGCTAAACACTCTTAACATGGAAGTGCTTCCATTTTAAGATGATACAGTAGTCTCATTCAGCTTTTCCATATTGTAAAGTTGTCCTTGTTCAGCTTCAACGCTTCCCTCTTATACATTTTGTGATCTTTATGCTGAAGTCCTTAAAACACTTTTCTAAGCAACCAATATGCTTTGATACCAATTGTTATAATAACTGAGAGGGGGGGTGAATCAGTTATCCTCAGTCCAAATTACAAAATGTATCTTCTAAAACAAATTCAGCTAATTTTGCAGCTTGGTTAACATAAATATAACACTGTCTATGACTTTACTGATTATTAGTTAATTTCTCATAGTGATTACCAACCAAATCAAATATGAAACATGTAAATTATGATATCCAAACAATCACCACATAAACACATAACACAAAATATTTAATGTGGAAACCCTGTAAAGGGAAAAACCACCTGGGACCAGTAACCAAAAATATTTTCACTCTTTTGGAGTGAGCTCGGTGAAGAGCCAACCCTATTAAAGGTTAAAAAATACACTATAAGGTGTGACCTTGTTAGAGGATTTAACACAAACAGTTATCGTCCAACCAACATTCACTATGGGGTTGATAGGATAACAATGTACATTCTATGAATGACATATAAAACTTTCAAGTCCACTCAGTTGAGAGATTTTTCTGTTTACAATGGTTAAACTGTAACAATAGTTGATCTAATTACAATACAACTTGATTTGTAGATGTTCAGATCTATTCTAAGTCTATACAAATCCTGTGATCAATATTTCAATTTAGTTCTTCAACATTCAATAACTTACTATCACTCGGTATAAGCTCTTTGACTCTCGATTAACTCTGTAGTTTGGTTCTTCTTCAACCAGTCTGATCAGGCATGCATGAAGCTTTATTCATGTGATATCTCTATAGTGTCCTTCCTCTGACATCCCTTCCACAATGAAATCACTGTCTCTTAAATAGACAAGTAAACTGTTTTCTTTTCATCCATCAGATTTTTCCGCTTCATCTCCTTTGTTGATTTTGCCACTTAAACCTTCCTTGATAGATGTGTCAATATCTCATTTTATTTCCATCCTTTAGATCTTCTTTGAATTTTGTTAGCCATAGATCTCAGCAACAAACTTTATCTTCCACCTCGAAATCATACACTTTACAGCTCATCAAATTCTATCAGCTAAACTAATCATTTAGTTCTTTTGTCCATTCTTGATTAATACAGAAATGCATTGGTAAATAAAAGCTCGGTTATAACTATGCTCGGTATACACTATACTAGCTCAGTGTATACTGGAATGCTTCATTAACCGACCACACTATATTGTAACATTTTGCTTCCTTCTTCATAACTGATTAATGCAACATAATCAAGTCAACAATATGAAGTCATAGACTCATAAATAAGTTACCCAAAGTATTCCTTATCCTCATCTATCATGTCCATCTTTCTCAATGTAGATATCTTGATTCTCTATCTTTTCGAGCTCCACTTTACAGATGTGTAGATGTTTGCAACTATCATGATAAGTACTATCAACACTAGTTGACATCAATGACAACATAACTACTGATTCAATTATCTTACATAACCATTCTATGCTCGGTGATCTCTAATCACTTGTAGTACATCAATCAAGTCCTTAATCAGTTGTAGTTCATTAGTATCAAGGAGAAGAAGGTTATGCCATGGTGTGAGATAGGTTTATCGATTGATTGTAGATTCCCAAGTCTGCAATAAAAGCATATTGGCTAAATATAATATATTTGATATAAAATGTAATACTATAACATAATATTGTAAAGATTATATTATATTTTAATTAATTATAAATTTAAGTTTTTTAATAAGTATAAATATTGGAGTCAATTTTATTAATAGATTTAGAGTTGATTGAAGCTACAAATATAAGTAAATAAAAAAATTAAATTGAACATTATTTTCATTGAACTTCAATAATTAGAAAGTGTTGTTAGAGATGTCAAAATAATTTATTAATGTGTATACTTTTGGATGACCTAAGCTATGCTTTTTAATTCAAGAATATCATTGTATATAGTTTTGGTTTATATCTATCTCTATTTAATTGATATCCACAAATTGTGAGCCAATCTTAATGTTAAAGTGACCTTATACTTAGCAAGAATGATCGAGTACTTCGTAGACTCTTTTCAATCACTTGCATCGATCTCTAATGCTTTAATACATGAGATGAATAACAATATTCATAAACATCTCAAGGAATTCCAAATTATTTTGAATCATATATAGTTGATGTAAAGTAATGGAGAATTTTTAGAATTTCTTGTCTTTGATGCGCTATTAAAATAGTATAATATAAATAAATATAAAATGAGTATCATCCATCACATAATTTGAATTAATTACGAACAAAAACAACTTGAATAGGAGTTGTATTGTAAAAAAGAAAGCAAGCCAAGAGATTCCACCTATTATAAAAAGTAACACAAGGCACTAATTATATAGAGTGTGGAAAGTTAATTCTATTGATACCTTAATAAGAGTGCTTTACTTAGATCTATCAAAACATAAAAACTTCTATAACTAGGTAGACATATAATGAAATTAATTGAATACATGGAAAATTACTCCCTCTAAATACAAATGAGATGCTAAAAGGTAAATTCATTTTAATAGAAGCTATATTTTAACTCTATACATAGCATGATTAAAATACTTCATCTTATTATTGTAATATAGATGGGTGATGCCACAATAGTGGGCTACACTTTTTTAGACATGCTGAGTTTTGCTGAAATAACACATTTTTAATAAAATATGCTTATTTAAGCCTTGAGGGGTTCCATTTGAAGGAATTAATTACAAATGGTTAGCTCGAAGCCTCTTAGATAAAAAACAATTGATATAACATCTATACTCCTCATTCATACTTGTAATGGAGTCTCCTTCGCACCTATTAAAATGCTGACAAAAAATCACTTTGACTTTATCTTTTGGGAGATCAAATGAATCCATTTGAAAAACTTATCTTTGTGGCATGGTACTATTGAGAAAAATGATTATAATGTCAATATATATTAAGTTTATTATGACCTTGTATTTTTAGTTTTACTAAACATAGATATTTCACCGTATGTCTACCTCTATGTTTGACGCTTATGGAAAAATAGTAAATGAGAGAAAAAAAATTTATAAAAAATATCCATGCCCTATCTATTTAAGTTCTCTTTCTATCAAAAATAATAATAATAAAATTGGACAAATACATGACAAGTTATAAGCTATGTAGTCAAGGTCTGTTAAAATTACAGTTTAGTCAACTTCAATCATAATAAAATTTAAAATAATCATGATAATACCATAAAACCAATTGCATGCCCTCTGTATGGATGTTACAAAACTAATTTCAAAAGAATCACATTGATATCTATTTTAGAAAAAAAGGTTATGCTCTATAAAAATAATGTAACTCTTTGAAAATGACATTTTCAGCAACATACAATTTTTTGTGGGAGAAAGAAAAACACATTCAAATAAATTCAAAACTAAAAATAAAAAATATATTTAGAATATAGATATAAAATCCTAAAAGACTCTAATTTACTTCATCTTCTGATTTCAAATGGTTTTATGACAATATGCATCTGAATTTGAAAGTTTTTTTCAAAATGTAGAGTTCAGTATCCGTTCAGGCAAAAAAGTGAAACCACTATTGTGGGTTCACCGAGATCTATCTAGTAAAAAGAAGTGACCATAACAATCATTGTTGTGGTAAGATAAGTAATTTCCTCCTAGTATTCTTACACTTTGTATGTTTGATAGTTTTCACTAATTTTGGTATCCCTAAGGATATTAGAAGGGCCCATAGGAAATTATGTCTAAAATCCATAAGAAAGTTTCGCAATATAAAATATAAAACAAGGACCTTAATACCCTATGACACACAAGAGATCAACATGTAGTACTTCTATTAAATTTTGCAAAATGATACATTTTCCTCTTTTTTAACTCTAATTTCATTAAGTTTCTAATGGTCATTTCCATTAAAAAAAAACTAGTTATAATTCACATGAAATTTTGTATTCTTACAAGTTATAATTCATGTGAAATTTTGTATTCTTTCTTCTAAAATAAATTATATTTCTTATCATTCAAAGAAAAGAAAACATGGCATCTTTGCCTTCCCTTCAAGCACATATGAATTTACAAAAAGTACAATTGAAAAGTAAATGAGTTGAATATTAAATATCTAAGTCACAAAAGATTAGTTGAATTATCATTTTAATTCTATCACGAATCTGGTGTATTTATCCTTTTCTTGATCATATTCTAGTTCTTTTTTCCTCTCTTATCATAATTGGAACTCACAATCCTAGATTCCTTCTCCTACTACTTATAATCCACTCTATAAGCTCATACTTCAAATCTAAAACTTTGGCTTCATTTTCCTCTTATATGAATATTTCCTATAATCATTATTATTTTTATTTTACCTCTACAAATATAATGACATTTTTATTAAATTGTAGAAGGCACAACACTTATGACATGTATCTAACGTAAACTACCTAAAAGGATACCCTACACCCAATTACTAAATTTATCACATGAAATATAGTATCATTTGTGATGGATCCTAAAGTGGCAATTAAAGTAAAAAAAAGTAAATTCATTGATCACATTGTGAAATTATCAAATGATAAGTTTGAAACATGGTTATAATCTAGTAGAATCAACTTTAATGACATCAAAAGTTCTTTACTAAATTTTTTTGGACTTGATCCATTGTCTTGTTAAATTTTATGTTTGATTCAAAATAAAGAATTCTCAATAGAATGTATAATGTGAGGAGTAGGAAATTCATGAGATGCAAATATAATCATATATTTTCTAAAATAGTAATATTTGTAGTAGGATTAATAGTGTATTGAATCATTAAATTATATAGAATAAGTTTTTCTTGAGATGATATTTTATGTTTCAAGTGATTATATATTATAGTCAAGGCATGACAACTGATTGGAAGCAAAGATGGTTTACAATGAAAGGAAATACATTAAGATTTATAAACATTAGTTATGAGAAGGGTACTCATTTGTGATGTTCCTTTGAAACTTTGTGGATGAAACCAAGAATACGATGATAGGTGGACCAATCTAATCGTGTGGAATACAACAGGATCATTTGTGTCAGAAACACATAATTATAAAGAAAAGTGTGTGGAATAGAGGGTGATCATAAACATAGTGCATGAAGTGGTAGTGTGACCAACCAAGAAAGTATAGGTCTCTAAGGAGTAGAGTGGAAAGTGGGAATATCAAGAATGATTCCAGAGTATATCTTCATCGATACAGATAGTTATAGTAAGTTTTTAGATCATAAAATGGCCTAAAGAATTATAAAACTTTAATGTATTTATTTTAATATTTTTTATTTATTTTTTTAACAGAAAATAAAAATAAATATTAAATATAATATATTTGTATTTAAAATGTAATATTATAGTACCAAATTGTAAGATTTTTATTAGTTTAATTTAATTTAATAAGTAATTATATATCTTGAAGTAGAAATTAGTATCATTAATAAAATTAGAGTTGGTTCATGCTACAAATTTAGGTAAATATAAAATATAAAATTGAAATTTATATTTCATTGACTTTCAATGATGAAAAAGTGTTTTGATAGACGTCAAATATAACTTGTCAATGCTTTTGTACTTTTGGATGACCAAAAACAACTTTTTAATTCAAAATTTTCATTTATTATTTATAGTTTTGGTCCATATCTACTTCTATTCATTCGATATCCACAAATCTAGAAGTTGTGTTTATGTTAAAGTGATCTTATATTTCATAAGAATAATCAAGTACTATGTAGACTATGTTAAATTGATCTTATATTTCACTTGTTTCGATCTCTAATAATTGAGTGCTTGAAATGGCTAACAATATTTCCAAACTCTTTTGAAAATTATTTTTAAACGCTAAAAATATACGTTGTCCATAAAATGCAATGGACCACTTTTAAATTTTCTTATGTTCAAGAAATATAATTGAAACACATAAAATATAAAGAAACATACAATGAATAGCATCTATCAAACAATTTGAAATAATTGTGAACAAAACTTACTTGTGTAAGAGCTATCTCAAAGAGGAAGTAAAATAAAGAGAGCAGGGTAAGAGAATCCACCTATTGAAGAAAGTGTAACATGACCCTAATTATGTAGAGTGAAAATCTAAATCCATGGATGACTCAATAAGGATTCTTTGCAAATTGTTAAAACTAAATAAACATGTGTAGAGGAGTTAATTGAAGCCATGAAAAATTACCCCATCTAAATATAAGCAATATACAAAAGATCAAATCATTTGAATACAAAACTCTATACAAAGCATGGTAAAGTAATTGTTTCATAGTATTATAATTTAACTTTATCTAATATCAAGAACTTACCATGACTATTATGATTGTTGTAAAATAAGAAATTGTTCTTCTACAAATCTAATATTTTTATGCACTCTTTTTAATGTTTTTACCCTTTGTATCTTTAAGGCCCCTTTTCACTAATTTTACCATTTGTAGTGATTACAAAAAGACTGCATAAGATCCCTGAACCTAAAACGTCATGCTTAAAATCCATAAAAAAAGTTTTAAGGTCAAAATATATCACAAGGACCCTAACAAACTTTGGCACACTAGCCTTCAACATGTAGCATCCCTATTAAATTTTACTTAAAATGATACTTCTCTCTTTTTCCCTAATTTGATTTAGTTTTTAATGGTCATTTCCCTAAAAAAATAGTTATAATTAACATAAATTTTGATAATTTTTCCTCTAAACTACATTATATATCTTGTCAATTACAACATATAAAACATGGGATCTCTATTTTTTACTCCATACACCTGGATTTACAAGAAATACAATTGAAAATGAAGGACTTAAATATTAGAGAGCTAAATCACTCAAGTTGAGCATATCATCATAATTATTCTATCATGAATCTCATGTATTTATATCATTTTCTTGATCATCTTAGTTCCCTTTTCCCTCTACCTATTATTAGAATGTAAAGGACCCTATTTTTATTTTCTTATTATTTAGAATCCCCAAACTAGACTTATATTTTGAATCTAAAATTTTTTCTTAATTTGCCTCTTTTTTAAATAAATCTTTCATTTTATTTGACATTTTGTAACTAGCAAACTTAAATTATGACATAGACCTCCACAACACATGTAAATGTGCAACATGTACAACATAACATCCCTTGACACCAACAAAATAAAGCTCATTTAACAAATAAAAATATTTGAAAATCTAACTATTCACAGGCATTTATGCTAAAATAAATCTACATAATAAATATAGAACACATATTTTTTTAGATAGGGAGACCAAGTGTGTAGTACTTGATATTCTTTAGGGTTTCCCTAGAGTAAAATGAGACCATGTGGAGTGCATCTTCCAACTCAAGTTTTTATTGGCTATATCTACGTTTCTTTTTATGTCTCTCAAAGGAGTCAGTGTATATTCCTTTCCTTAGAGCTATATATTTGATATCAGTAGGATGTACATAGTAGAAGATGGGGATAATTATGGCACCAATTTTGAGTAGAAGAGCTCTACCAAACACCAAGGTGCTTCAACATAGCTCTTTAAAAAAAATTCAATATGAAGGGTAGCACCACAGATTTCCGCTTCTAATGTTGTAGGGAAGAAATCACCATATTCCAACTCCTCTAAATCGAAAAAGGTTGTCACCTTCATGTCACCGAGGAATTTATAGATTTTTTTTGGCTAAGGTTGTCTTAACATCTGGTTCATGATGATTAATGAAAACATCGTAAGATGACTTTCAAATGAGTGTTGAATATGTACCCAAAATAGATGCAGAAGGAGCGATTTTACGAAAAACATCTCTTATCTCATTCTCTGGGATACATCCAGAGATATAAGTGTTTGCAGGTTCCTTCTCTATTCGACCAGAAGAGGAAAAACTCGATGCCATGGGTATATATTTAATTGGTCTTAGAAAAACAACGAGAATCTAAACCAGCATAAAATAGACTGGAAGAAGGCTCAGTTTTTTAGCGAGGAAAGAGATGAGTATAAGGGAAAAGGAAGCAGGGGATGAAAATAAGAAGAGTAATAGTTTGTGATTTGCATCTTGTTAATGTGCATTTTGTGACTCACCAAACAGTAGGAAAAAATATCAAAATACCTTATCCTTTCTTAACCAAATTTGTTTGGATGATAAGATTGTTGAAGAGCAAACAAAAACTCCAAGATTCCTCTCTTGTCTTGTTTTAACGTGGATAATATCAATGGTAGATGTTATTTTCTAATTATAACAAGGGGCCTCACATTGGCAAACTTGAAAGTGATTTCAGATCATGTTGCATGCGGGAGCTATCGAAAGATTTGCAATGAAGTACTTTTTTTTGGATTTTCACGAGATATGTGGAAATTAAAGGGGAAAGGGTTTGGGGATTCTACTCTACTCCTAAAGGTAATGATAGAAATATATATTACTTTGATTGACAAATTCCTAAATAACTAAGCTCTACTTCACCAAGTAAAACTACAACTATGCATGAACTGGTGAAATCTTCAAGGGTTAATACAAATGATTTTCATACCACCATGAACACTATTATAATGCTCATGAATAACAAAAGTTAATCATAGAAAGATGTGGGGTTCAAGCTAACTTTGCACAACAACTTACAATCAGTAAACCTTCAAAAGTATGAATGAAAAAGAATTCATCAAAATACCATTATATTTTGAATCATAATCATAACACTTTATCTAAAAACTTAATCTAAATGAGGGAATAATTAAACCAATAAAGCTTCAAGACACATCAAATAATCAACAAACTTTAATGAAAAATTTATTGTCTCAATAGCCCTTAGCAATAACCTCAAAATTTTCCCTCTATGAACGAGAAGTGAGAACTTTATATAGGTCCCTAGTTACAATGAGTGGCCCAAATGAAAACAATAACCGATGAGCCATATTTTTCCACTTCAACCCTACTTAGGGTTAGGGAAAAGAAAAGGGAATCTACATTAATGAACATGTCAACTTTGACTAGCCAAAAAGAGTCCACTATCTTAGTGGGTAATAAATGCCCACCATGCATGTCTATCCAGGAAGAGAGTGGGGTGGAATGAATGACCACTACGCATCCCAACTATGCACTAAATACATTTTCTGCCTCGAATAGCCTAGCTTTGACTTTGTTGTTTCAGTTCCTAGAATTTTCCCAATATTGTTTCTAATTCATCCATGGTGACACTTAATGTTGATTATTGTTTGAATTCTAAATCTATCATAGTTCGCTCTAATTTTCTCAAATTATCCTCCCATTCTAGCAATAAATCTTGAGCTATGTCCATTTCATTTGAGAAATTAGAAAAGCTCTCAAAGTCATGCCTGGTAAATAAATTCAATATAAAGGAATCTTGTAATCTACTCTTCAGTCTGCTTACAATTATCTCATTTCCAGCAAACCTTTTTGATACTAGTGATGCAAGAATATTTGAGATCTCCTATTTGATATTCTCATCTATCTCCCTCAATCGAGTGGACTCCCTAGTGAAATGTTCAAACACTTCTTTTTCCATAAGTACAACACCAGACCATTGGGAAAAATCATATGCATCTCGTTCCCTCATGACATCACAATCAATCAGTTTATGGCTGGGTGTTTCCATCAACTCATGGAATTCCATGATCACCTCATCTTGATAAATATGCTTTTCATCCCACTCCTACATGCACTAAATTTAAGAAAGGATTCTTAGTTCTCTGTCATGGAATTTCACCAAGTCCTCAACATGCTTGTATGCCTCAGTTTGTATGGCTTTGATCCAAACTTATGCTCCTTGAGAAATTCTTTTGATCCTGTAGATATACCTTCCACCGACTCAGTAAGAATAACTAGGTGAGGATCAAAGAATGTACTTTCTTCTTTCACTAGATGAGGTAGATTATTAACATAATCACACAAAGTCTTGATCTCACATTTTGGTCTTTGATATTTATCTTCTAACTTCCTCATCTTATCCTTCATCACCTATGTGGAATAATAAAATTCTTCCATGACTTGTGCACAAGAGGCATGACCTAGATCACTTTTGGTCACATTTTATTCTTTTGGAGAAATTTGATCCTTGGCTTTATCTACTGCCAATGTTACAATTTGTGGAATTCAAGATGTCAATTCTCCCCTTACAACCTTTTTAAACTTCTTAGTTATTCCCTTTTCATCTGATCTATTGACTTGGTTTAGGAATTTATGAAAATCAATTGCTAGGTTAATTTCCTTCTCTTGATTTCTCAGTATCATTTTCCTTACCCATTCAAGAAAATAATCACTTTGATCCCTCCACATTGTCAACTATTCTTATTCTTGGACTCTTTTGATATCTATTTCCTCAGCTCCAGAACTTTCTACCACTATCTCAGGAGCTACTCGCTCCACAAAAGGAAGCCCCCTTTTTTTAGAAACCTCTTATTCTACCTCGGGATCATATTATTCTATTATCTTTGTTTCGAAATGTATAGCAAGACTTTCCTTGGCAGCCACATCTTGTTCTCTACTTATTTCTTGCGCATATCTTTGTATTCGCAAGTGATGTTTTGAGAGCACTATAGATCACTTAATGGTTGTCCTTTATGGAAACACTTATCTTGTAGTGATCACATGAAGTGAGTATAAGTGTTGGAGACACAATCATGAAAATGACAAAGTACAAAATCAGATTCACAATATACTGCAGTACAATTTTGGTCAACGAAGATGGTACATGATATATTTGTTGATGTATATAGCTTTGATCGGATAAAATGATCCTTATATATATATATATATATATATATATATATATATATATATATATATATATATATATATATATATATATATATATATATATATATATATATATATATATATTTTACATATTGAATTATATAAACATCATTAAATTGACAATATTATTATCTAGAGAAAATAATATAAGATAATATTATTCTGAATTATATATGTATATTAATATATAATAATAATGATATTATTATATATATCAATATAAATATACAATATATATCATAAGACGTGATCTCTCATACATGCTCGACTGTATGTATATCATTAGCGTGAGATAAGTGATAGACATAAAATAGATATTACATTAGGCAATACGTTCAGATTAAGTGTGATTGCAAAGAAAGTTACTACCTTCGTTTGAGCAGTCAATGAAATACAATAAAGGAAATTAATAAGTATACGTACAACACCAAGTACGAAGTATATACAAGTCTCTTTCAAATTTGCAAAATATTAATATAATATAATTAGATATATTTATTAATATATCAGTAATATATATATAGATATTGTGATTCTATATATCACACATATTGAGTTAATAATGGAAAAATTTAAAAGCCATATATTCTTGATCCAAATTTAACATGGTATTAGAGTAAGGTTCCTTCATTGAAGCCTAATCGCTTGAAGGAAGTTCTGATTAGATTGAAGGAAGATCAAGATCAGATTTTTTTTGGAAATCTCAGAATGGCAAATGGAATGAGACTAGAAGACAGACTTGAAGGTGCCTTCGATTTTGAATCATGGAAACTTTGAATGATGTTGGTATTAAGGAAGAATTACTTGAAGACAATAATAGAGAATCCTCTTAAACCTAATGAAAATGATGAGAAGAATAAATGGGAAAAGGATAATACTAGAGCAATGGAATTATTAGTAGATGGAGTGAAAAATCATCTACTACCTATCATCACAAAGTTAGACTCTGCTTATGACATGTTCAAAGCCTTGGAAAACATGTTTGAGATCAACAACACCAGCAGAATTCTTACTCTTAAAAATCAACTCTCTAATATTAAAATGAGTAAAGGAGAGACTATCACCTCATATTTTATGAGGATAACTAAATTAAGGAACCAACTCTCTTCTATTGGTCACATTTATGATAATAAGGAGTTATCTATGATAACTCTAAATGGGCTCCCTATCTCATGGGAAAAATTTAGACAAGGAGTAAGTGCTCGCACCAAACTCCCCAAATTTGATTGACTAAAAGTTGAGTGCATTCAAGAAGAGTATAACCTAAAATCTAGAGGAATCTTGGAATACAATAAAGAAGATGTTCAAGTTCTCGTCACTATTTCAAAAAGGAAAAAGGGCAAGAAGTCATATGATCAACAACCATTCAAGAAACCAAGAGACCTCTCTTCAATGCAATGTTTTAGATGTGACAAATATGGTCACAGCATAAGAAAGTGTCTTGACAGACTTAGAATGCAAGCTTCCCTTGCTAAAGTAAATAATTCAAATGTATGTTTAGAGAAATATGTATTGTAAAAGAAATTCAAGATACCTTATGATTGAGAGGGAGTTCACTAATAAAGATAAGAACACTTCCGAGGTAAACTTAAAATGATTATTGATTATTATATTAATGTTATTTTTAATTTATATGGGCCCTGTGTAAATAACAAGGAACTAACGACTTCCAAATGATTATCACTTGTATTTGTTAAAGTTATTGGAAGGTGACGATCTTGCAATAACTTTCTATTGTAATAAATAATTTTTGTGGTGATCTAAACATATCTTAATTATGGATAGAATCGCTGATGGAGGCAATCCACACTGAAGCTTGTGAGTTTATGAATAGAATCGCCGATGGAGCCAATTCACACGAGAGCTATTGGATAGAATCATCAATAGAGGCAATCCACACTGAAGCTCATGAGTTTGTGAATAGAATCGCTGATGGAGGCAATTCACATGAGAGCTGGTAGATAGAATTGCTGATGGAGGCAATCCACACCTGAAGCTCATGAGTTTTTGAATAGAATCACCGATGGAGGCAATTCATATGAGAGTTTGTGGATAGAATCACTGATGGAGGAAATCCACACCAAATGCTCATGAGTTTGTGGATAGAATCTCTGATGGAGGCAATCCACATAAGAGCTTATCGATAGAATCGTCGATGGAGGCAATCCATGTCTTAGGAATATGTTTAATTACATTATGAGAATTAAATTCTAATTGTGATTTATATTTTATCTTCCCTAGCTAAGAGGGAGTGTTGATGTATATAGCTTTGATCAGATAAAATGATCAGAACATATATATATATATATATATATATATATATATATATATATATATATATATATATATATATATATATATATATATATATATATATATATATATATATATATATATATATATATATATATATATATATATATATATATATATATATTACATATTGAATTATATAAACATCATTAAATTGACAATATTATTATTCAGATAAAACAATATAAGATAATATTATTCTGAATTATATATGCATATTAATATATATAATAATAATGATATTATTATGTATATCAATATAAATATACAATATATATCATAGGACGTGATCTCTCATACATGCTCAACTATATATATATCATTAGCATGAGATAAGTGATACATATAGAAAATAGATATTACATTAGGCAATATGTTTGGATTAAGTGTGATTGCAAAGAAAGTTACTGCCTTCATTTGAGCAATCAATGAAATACAGTAAAGGAAATTAATAAGTATACATACAACACCAAGTACGAAGTATATATAAGTCTCTTTCAAATCTACAGAATATTAATCTAATATAATTAGATATATTGATTAATATATCTGTAATATATATAGATATTGTGATTATATATATCACACATATTGAGTTAATATAGGAAAAATTTAAAAGCCATATCTTCTTGATCCAAATTTAACAATATTATGGCTTAAAAACTTGGAAGATGACATTTTGGAATATGTATGACCTTTGGTTAAGGTTGCATGTGTTTTGGTATTGATCAGTAAGTTATAGTAATATGAAGGCATGCGAAGAAAGAGAGAGAGTGAAACAGGGCATATGAACAGTCGTGATGATTAAGGGAAGGATAGATGGAAAGGTAATGTGCTAAGTCATATGAAGATTATATATTGCTAACACTTTGGTAATATAAGATCACTGACTCAGTATTTATCATTTGTATAAGTAACTATTATGTTTTGTATTCTATTTGAGAGCTGTATGGATGACAAAATTGGTATAAATAAAGTGTTTTGTGAAAGTGATAAGTGTGACAGATATGTATGTGTGATGGATGTGAATTTGGGATATCAGTAAAGGTAGATAGCAGATGTGAGATTAGATATTGAGAGAGCTACAACTGGAACTATCAAAGCATAGAAGATGCTTGTACTGTTCACTCTTGAAGAACACTTTTGTAATTGAATTGTTGATTATAAGAGTTGTAAGCTCACCATACCTTTAACAAGGTTTTTTTATACCTTTAATAGGCTTGATATTCCTATGACAAGGAAATGCACTATGTAATACTCATCTCCTAATGAGGATTCTATATTTTAGTGCATAGTTGTGGGTACCATCCCCACCGGGGTTTTCCCTTGGCTAGGGTTTCCTCAAAAACAAATAATGGTGTTATGAGTTATGTGCTATGTGTTTATGTTATTTAAATTTTAGTATTCATATGGTTTATTTGCAATTGGTTTAAGTTTTATTTAAAGTGTTGTAATACTGATTCAACCCCCCTCTTAGTATTACTTAATCCTAACAATTGGTATCAAAGCTATTGGCCCTTGGAGAGAAAGCCTAACAACTTAAGGGAGATCCGAATGAATTCAGAAAGTTTACAAGAAAACTTTGAAGAACTTGATGACCTGGACAAAGAAAAGGCTAAAAATGGTGAATTGAAATTCAAATTAAGAAGAGGAGAAGGATTTATCAAGAAACTAAAGGATCAGCTTGAACTTTCAATAAGTCAAAGACAAGACCTAATGGAAAAGATCAAGGAGGATTCAAAAAATGATACATCAGGCCAAGTAAAGAAGCTTGAGTAGGAAAATGAACAAATTAATTTTTTGATGACTAAAGACATTCAACATGAAAAGGATGCAAGATACAAAGTTGATGAAACTCTAAAAGAAGCGAACATATAGATAGGAGAAATGTAGATAGAACTTGATCACTATAAGGAAAAATGCTTGGAATCAAAGAAGTAAAATCAGATCATTAAAGGTGAAATCACTCAATCCAAGTTACACATTAAGAAGTTACATATGAGCAGTGATAAAATTGATGAACAAAGAGACAGACAAAATCCTAAAGGAGACATGATTGGAATTGGATACAATGAAGGAGAATTTATAAGACTCATGAAGAATCACACATGAAGAGAAGATAGAAGACATATCCACTTTTGATGAACCTAAAGATCATATCAGACCTTTCAGAGGTAGATGCTTTGGATGAAAAAAACTTGGACACATGAAAAGAGATTGCAGAGGTAAAGGTCCTTTCAAACCTTTTACTAGTTATTGTTATAATTGTTATGCATATGGATATAAGAAATCAAAATGTAGAAAACTTGGCCAATCAAGAAGAATACAAGATTAGATTAGAGAAGAATCAGTAGAGAATATCACATGTTAAAAATGAAATAACCTTGGGCATACTACAAGGTATTGTAAACTACAGGTTAATCAGGATAGAAGAACACCTACATATTTCAAATGCAATAACTTAGGACACATAGAAAATTTTTACAGGTATAATGGAATCAACAAAAGAAGAGAACCATCACTTGTGGTTATAAAGAAGATTATTGCTGACAATGGTAAAAGTCTTAATGAATACATAGATGAGTTCAAGAATCATTTCAAGAAACCAACAGAAGACGATGATGGGATGATATGGAAGGTAAAATATTTCAATAAGACATTGGTTCAGGGAGAGACAATAGATGCTACCGTGTCTTTGCATGATGTTGGCATTGCTACATCGACCTATAAGGCTGCATGGCCTTAGGGGGAGAATTGGATGTAGAAAAAATATTATATCCAACCCCTAATTATGTGGAATGAGCTTATGAGAGCTTAGATATGGTGTATATAGACATCATGGAGTCTTTATCTATGATCGCAACACTTGAAGATTCATATTATATGAGCACTAGATTTAAGTTTGATTGGACAATGTGCAAAGTTGAGCTAACTATGATAAATGCATTTACTCACCTTGTGATGGATAAAAGACCTTAAATCATATCATTTGTGCACTGTTTGATTAGCAGTGACCAAGGAGAACAAAGTTAAGAAGCACTACAACCATCTAGCAACCACATTGTGTGATCGATTTAAGAAGAACTTCCAGAATTCGATGTACTAAATGTATTTAGATCATATACTCTTTCAAGAAGCTATGGATGAACCTATAATATATGATGTAGTTGATAGGCCAAGATACAAGTTTAAGAGACACCCTTTTAAGTCTTGTGAGGATGATACAGAAGGAGCATTTTCACAAACCCCATACAGTGTGTTACACATTGAAGATATTAGGGCTTACATTCACTGTAAGTATGAGACCATAGGGGATGCAAAGATCTATATAGATAGTGTGTGATGATATTATTCACCTTCATGAAATTACAAGATTAACTAAGAACAACAAGAATTAGAGTGAGAACTAATCTAATCAATGCACAATTAATCTATCAACATCTCATGGATCTCTAAAATAAAGTGGTAAATGAGGCTCTCAGCTATGATCCTCACTAGTGACACTCTAAAGATGAGAATTAAGCTATATGATATGCAATTAAGATCTATTCAATCAAATTCTAGCTCTATTTGATGAACAATCTACTCTGATCAAAGCAATTAAGCTATTAAAATTGACAAGTGAGTGGTGTGGATGCGAATTGCAAGAGCTTTGCTGCAATTCAAAGATATGGAATGGATCCTTAATGCCTCAAAATGCTTTCTACTTATAAGATTTTCCCAAGGGTAGGGGGTAAAGTGAGTTGATCATGGTTATGCTTGGGTAAGGTCAATTGGCTTTGCTTTGTCCATAAATGGGGGGACAAGGAGGGGACAATCATTTAAATGGTTTCAAAAGGCTAGACCATTTCAACAAAAGTGAGTGATTTGTGTCCATTTTGTCTCCAATTTGCTTTGTTGAGGGAAATTATGATTTATTAATTAATTAAAGTAATTAAATTTAGCCATGAAGGGTAAGAGGTTCATTTTGATTTTTTCTTTCAACAACTATGTCATTAATTGAATTTAATCAATTTTGTAGTGTTTTTCCCCTTTTCAAGCTTCATTTAATCATTTAATTGAATTTTCCTTTGATTTGAATTGCCTTTGTTCCATTTATTGATTTTTCGTGCTATTTTGATGATTTGATGCCTTTGGCCAATTTTTCATGTCTACAAATGCCCTTCTTAGAGTCGATGTGCGAAGAACACCGATTCAAAGATTCTTTATGTCCTGGTTGCGATTCCCTATGTGATTGATTGCTGCCTCTTGATACAAATTTTTTTATGATGCCCCACTGATTTCGTGATGTATGATTGTGACTTTGATTTGATACCCTTATTGCCCCCTCAGAAATTAAAACCTATGAATTGTGTGATTTGGAAACGATTATTGACGTTTGAGATAGAAAATATGTTTTAGTTTCTGACTATTGAGGATATCCCACGATGTATGATTATGCCCTGGTTTGATTTGATATGCTAAAAGTAATCAATGGCTAATTTCAAGTTCAAAATTAGGTCAAAAATACCTTAAATAGTTTAAGAATCCTCTTTTACCATTCATTTTTACTTTTTACCCTTGGTGATTTTTCTCTGATTCTCTAGTGATTTCGAGATGGTTGTGCTGATTCGGGAGCATAGATTCGAGAGATGCCAGAGATATGTGAGACCGCTTGATTATGCACCTCCAGTAAGTCATTACGAACTTCGATCTTGCATTTATTGATCATTTATTAAGCATTTATTACAATTTCATGTTTCATCATAGCTTTGCATTCAAGAAATCATGCCTAGGACAAAATTGTCGCCTAGGGTCATTTATTGTCGCTTCCGCGGTTTTTATTATCACCTCCGCGTAATATTCTCTCACCTACAAGACAGTTAAGTCTCGCCTTGCAGGAAAAAATTGTCACCTTGCCCTAGGGAAAAATACCCTTTTTCGAATAGGTTATCGCCTACCTGAAACCTAACCATTTAACTATTGCCTATGGAAAACTATCTGTCACGGTGTCAAATTCACTGTCACGTATAGAAAATCTATCGCATGGCAAAATAATAAAGTCACTTAGGACCAAATTAAGTCACGCCTAGGTTAAAATGTCGACTAGCAACATAAAAATCACGCCTGATGTATTTTTTGCAAAATTTCCATACTTTTTACACATGTGTTGATCGTATCTGATGAACAATTTGATAACCCCCTAATGAGAAAGTCGGATAATTAGTGTAGGTCTATGATTGTCAACAAAACAATGGTTTAGATATCAGGATAGTAGTACTTTAGAATATGATTTGTCAATCTGATTTGAATATTGACTGATAGGATAAATCAATTAGTGTGAAAACCAATATGATTTGAGACTGTCACTTTGTTCTCAGGATACAGAGAAATGAACGATGATACTTTAGTGTGATTACTTGATACTTTTGATTGACTTGAGATAATTCCTTGATACAATGTACTGATATCATTCCTTTACCTTGCCAACAGGATCATTATCCTACTTTATACGTCTGTTTAGTTGCATCATGGGTTATTGAATTAGGTCAAAGACTCTCAGCAACTGAGTTCCGAGTTATTGAGAGATGTGGTTTGAGTTTCCTCCTTGATCTCCCACGGTTCTAGCTGAACCATGGTTTATTGACTGCAGTGGTGGAGCGATGGCACTCCGACCACAACACATTCCACTTGCCATATGGAGAGATGACGATCACGCCAGAGGACGTGTATCGATTATTGCAGATTCCTTGCAGGGGTGAGTTGGTCTACTATGACTCTACCTATGATTCTTCTGTCTGCCGATTAGTATTTGGGGACAACACTATTGGAGATGGGGATACTATTACATGGCCTTAGTTTGCCTCTTTTTCGACATTACCAACAGTTTTGGGTGCCTTGATTGGCGGTCTACTTCTTCCCGACCGGCGAGGTTGCAATTTTTCAATCGGTTGGGGCCAGATTATAGAGGATTTACTTGCTCATCCTTGATAGTTTGATTGGGGTTCCTACGTCTTGGCATAGTTGTATCATGATTTACATGAGGTAGTCTATCGGGGTAGTGCCTCATTGTCAGCAGGTGTTATTGGTCTGCAGTTGTGGATATGGGAACATCTTCCCATTACTAGGCCTATTTCTGATAGAGTTCAACCTCGAGGATACCCCTACACTTTCTTATATACAGGCATGGTCATATAACATCATATGGGTCATTTGGATTATTGGTGATGGTAGATTGATGATCTGGATCAGGTTATATGGTGTCCTTATCTCAGTTGTGATCATTGGAGAGAGGATGGTGATGAGTTACCATATATGTTTGCCCCTACTAGATGATTGGGTGCACTCCTACCACTATTAAGGGGTTCTAATTTGGAAAAGTTTTGAGACAGTATGGGCAGATTCATGATATGCCTCAGGGAAATGCATTATATGCTCGAGTACAGGCAGAGATTTCTCTATGGGGTCCATGTATTGATTATTAGTTTGTATTAGGTCAGATTGCAGGTATGAATATTTGCAGATGGGAGATACTTCCTAGTATGGCTGATGCTGGGATGTCACATGAGTATGCGGATTGGTGGTCTCACCATAGGTTTCCTCAGTTTACTGATCTGGCTGAGCCTATTCCTGGATTTCATGATGGTGAGAGGGGTGGTAGACATCAAAGAGGTTGAGGACATAGATATCCTCAGGTTGCTACAGGGGGAGATCAGGTGAGATGAGATCTGGGTCATGATAGATAGGATAGAGCATAGGATGATGCAGCTGTTAGATGGCCCAGAGTAGATAGACAGGACAGAGTGCATAGACATCAGAGAGCTCAGAGACATGCACAGATTGATGCAGCCAGGCAGATTCCTGGGATATTAGATCCCTTGGTACAGTTACAAAGAGTGGCCTTAGCACAGCCTGATGGTGATGTGGCTCTTCAGGATCAGGTACAGTAGGATGATGCATAGTAGGCTGATGCACAGCAGGATGATGGAGCTCCACAGATGCCTCTGCCAGCTCGACAGCCATAGGATGCACAGGGTGATTGCATGGATGGATTAGAGAGAGGTTTACAGTCTATGAGGATAGAGATATCCAGTGTTGTGGGTCGATTGGACCAGGTTGCCTCTTTATTACAAAAACTTGTATCTGTCATGGTTGTTCAGAGGCAGGATGGAGTGGGTACATCACAGGCTCCTCCCCCACAAGATAGTAGAGGGCCAGATGGATTTGGTGCTACAGGCTCTTGAGCGATATGATGATAGATTTACTCAGTGTTGTTGGTCCATCTTTTATGTTATTCTCATTTATCGGAACATTTGATAGATCACTTTGATGATACCTTGACATATTTGATGTATGGGATCCTCCTTTTTGATGATGATATATGATGATATACTTCTTGATTCTCTTTGATGAGTTTGATTATAAGATTATCTTTTATGCAGCTATATGATGTTTGATTTATGCATTTATTTGAATTCAAGCTATGAATGCAGTATCTTATTTTATGATATATATAGATGTATGCAAAGATGTATGAATTTGGTGATGCTCTTCTATTGTTCATGTATGGATGTAAGATGTTTAATGGAAATGCACATGTATGTTCCTATGTTTTTTTTTGTTTTTTTATTTTTTTGTGATTTTTTTTTTTTGTATGCTAGTTTATCCTTAACTATATGAGTGCACATGATGTATGGATGATTTTTCATTGTAAATGTGGATAATGAATAATGCTCAATGTGTGTATGCAAAAGATAATCTCATTTTCTTTATTGTGTTTTATCAAGAACAAACATTATTATTGAACCCCTTTTGCGTAAATGTCTTAACTACCCAAGATTATTGATGTACCCCTCCGTTCCCTTGGAAAAGTAACCATAAACACATACATTTGATCAAAAAGGACAATGCAATTAATCTAACAAGATAATGCAATGAATCTAATATTCTTTGCAATGCAACCTAAGTGTCACTAGCTTTTAGCAAATAAATGCCTTGAGGATAAATTTTCATCATTGAGCATTTGGGACCGGAAAGCAAGTACAATCACCACTGCCCACTAACATGATGATATGAATACCACTTTTTATCGCATTTGGTAACCTCCTTTTTGAACTAGTACAACCCTCACTAGTTGGATGACCAAACTATGGGAGTCTGAATACCGGTGTCAACAGATTCAATGTTGCAAGTGGATTTTGGTATTAAGATGTAGAAAATCTAAATAGCCAAGGGATCCATTTGCGTAAACAAACAAAGGTCAATCCATCCACTTATGAGATAGTCCTCGATGGTTCTTTGATGACCATGTCATTAGACAACTTCTCATAAGGTGACAAATCTTCCTCCAAACAGTCACTCAAAGACAATAAAATATCATATCTCTATCATTGCCAATACCATCAATTAGCTAAAGAGACTTGATATAAATTAATCGATATAAGCAAAGAGATTTTTAACCAACTTTCAAAAGAATCTTTCAAGTGTTTTGCATTATTTCTTGATTTTCAAATAGTATTTCCAAGTATCTTGATCATTAATTATGTTTGATTTTTATTTAATCCTGAATAATAAAGTCTATTAAGGATCAAGGATTTTGTTGTGGTAATCAATTTCTTGGTTTATGAACAATGACATCTATCAAAGGTTTACGAAAATATGCTTCTTTCTTCTGAAATTCGAATCTCGCTCTCTCTCTATTTGACTTTGACTGAATGTTATTCGTTTGAATCCTTTTTATGTACCAACTTTGTGATATGCTCTTCGTTGCCCCCAAGTGTTTGAATATACCCATTTTGACAACTTTGGGCAATGCAAATGATGAAGCTACAAAGCTTTATTAGGACTATGTACAAATGATGGATGCAATGAAGGTTTGGACAAATGGGATGATGAGATGCATGATGTACAAATGAAACCTAGGAAAAGACCAATTGAAGGGAACCAAAGGTGCTTGTTTACCAAGTTTTCACCCTTTGGATGGATCAAGCTCTTTTCTTTTCTTTTTTTTCTTTTTTCAAGCTTTTTCTCTCTTTTTTCGCTACCAAGGTGCCTATTTACTAGGTCTTCACCAGGGCACTTTCTTCTTTTTCAATTTTTTTGTATTTTTCTTTTTTTTCTTTTTTTATCATCAAGGCGCCTATTTACTAGGTTTTCACCAAGACAACATCATTTTGGATGTTTTTCCTTTCTTCATGCTCAATTTTCTCAATGTTTTTATCCTTTTGTGCTTTTCAAATATTTTTGGTGTTTTCAAGATCTCTTTTGAACTATGTGCAATAAAATAGGATGCTCTCTCATCTGATACTCTTTATACTCTTTCATCTACCTCATGTATAGAACCTTTTAAGATGAATACTATTAATAGGTTCTTGAAGTTCCTCTCCGTCACAATTTGATAATTTATAGGTTCCTGTGCCAAATGAAGATATTATGATAAATGGGCCTAGCCAATTAGCCTCCCATTTGCCTTTCTTTTCCCTCTCAACCTGATTCTTTGGATTCTCTCTCAACACCAAGTCTCCTACCTAAAAAACTCTCGGTTTGATATGTTTATTATAGTTCCTTGAGATTCTATTTTGGTACACTTTTAGGTGCTCATAAGCTTGTGTTTGATGTTCTTCAAGTAACTCCAATTGTTGAAGTCTAGCAACCCTATAGTCTTCATCTGTGATCAATCCTTGTAACGACACTCGTAAAGATGGGATTTCAACCTCTAATGGTAGAACTGCTTCAGTCCCATAGACTAGTGAGAATGGTGTGGCTCCGATGGGTGTTCTTATGTTGGTTCTATAGGCCCATAATGTTGGATTAATTTGCATATGCCAATCCCTTCTTGATTTGTTGACCGACCTTTTCAAGATCTTCAATATATTCTTATTTGTGGCTTCGGCTTGCCCATTTCCCTGAGGGTAATAAATTGATGATGAATGGTGAGTGATACGAAATGTAGCACATAGTTCATCAACATCTTTAATCTTGAATTGTTTTCCATTATCTGTTATTATAGCATGAGGAATACCATATCGACAAATGATATGATTCAAAATAAACATGGAAATTTTCTTTCCTATTGCCATTATCAATGGAACCACTTCAACCCACTTGGTGAAATATTCTGTTGTGGTTATGATATGTTTGTGCCCATTTGAAGAAGGTGGATTTATGATGCCAATTAAATCAAACCCCCATTGATAGAAAGGCCATGGTGTGACAAATGGATGTAATGCTTGTGTCGGTGCATGTATCATATCACCATGATATTAGCATTTGCTGCATATCTTCACAAAGTGGCAAGCATCCTTTTCCAATGTCTTCCAAAAATACCCTAAGCGAAGGATTTTCTTAGCTAGATTTAACCCACTTGAGTGCGACCTGCAAATGCCTTCATGAACCTCTCGTAAAGCTAACTTAGACTCTTCTTCCTCCAAACACCTAAGTAACGTCCTGTCTAGACCCTTATGATACAATGTTTTGGAAAGGATTAAGTAACAAGAGGCTTGGCATATGAAATTGCATTTTTTAGCACGGGTTTGGTCTAAGGGTAGCACTTGGTCTTTAAGGTAGGTATATATAGGTCCATACCAAGGGGAGTCATGTCCATGTAAGAGGGCAACAATTTGGGTTTCGGGGAGGTCAAATGTCAGTTTTACCAACTCTTCCACCAAGAACTCATACTTCTCATTTTGATCTGGTTTTTGTAACAAAGAAGCCAAGGTAGCCATGGCATCAGCTGCTCTATTTTTCTCTCTAGGAATCTGTTCAAAGGTGATCAATGCAAATTATTTCTTCCATCCATCAATCATAGTCTTATAAGGCATCAACTTTTCATCCTTAGTGTTATATTCATTGTTGACTTGATTAATGATGAGTTGAGAATCTCCATAAATTTGTAGCTCTTTGATATTCCATTCTACGGCCATTTTGATGCCTATGACTAGTGCTTCATATTCTGCTATATTATTTGTACATGGAAACATAAGCTTGTAGGATTTGGGAATGGTGTAACCTTGAGGAGTTACCAATAATATGTCGGCCCCGGAACCTCCTTAAGTATAGGATCCATCAAAGTATAACTTCCACATTTTTGCCTCTATGTTGATAATGGTGGAATCCAGAAATTCCACTTGAATAGTTTGTGTAGAAGTCATGGGATTTTCAGCTAAATGATCTTCTATCACTTGTCCTTTGATTGCCTTTCTATCCACATATTCGATGTCGAATTCCCTCAATATCATCACCCATTTAGCTATTCTACCTGTTAAGGTTGTTTTACTTAAAAAATATTTGAGAGGGTCTATCTTGGCAATCAACTTGACCTTATGCATCAACATATAATGTCTCAACTTTTGAGATGCAAACACCACTGCTAGACAAGCTCTTTCCATAAATGTGTAATTAAGCTCATATTTTATCAACGTTCTACTCAAATAGTAGATATCTCTTTCCTTTCCTTGTTCATCCTCTTGCACCAAAAGTACCCCTAAGGATCTTTCCGTAGCAGATATGTAGAGAAGTAATGCTTTGCCCTTGATTGGTGACATGAGAATGGGCGGATTTATCAAATAAGTCTTCAACAATGTGAAAGCTTGATCACATTCCGCATCCCATATAAATATAGTATCCTTATGTAGCAACCTGGTGAAAGAATGACATTTTTCAGCCAATTGGGAGATAAACCTTCGTATGGATTAGATTTTGCCCTGCAAGGATCTCATTTGGCTGATATTCTTAGGTATTTCCATGTCCATTATAGCTTGTACTTTCTTGGGATCCACTTCAATCCCTTTGGCGGAAACTATATAACCTAGTAACTTTCCAGATTGGACTCCGAAGGCACATTTCTTTGGGTTTAATCTAACCTTGAATTGCTCCAACCTAACAAATATCTTTTTCAAAATGTGGAGGTGTTCTTCTCTTTTGTGGGATTTTGCCAATATATCATCCACATAGTCTTCTAAAAATGTGTGCATCATGTCATGGAAGATAGTTGTCATGGCCCTTTGATATGTGGCTCCGGCATTTTTAAGACCGAAGGGCATGACATTCCAACAAAAAGTACCCCAAGGGCAAGTAAATGCTATCTTTTCTTGGTCTTCAGGTGCAATTTTGATCTGATTATACCCGCTAAAGCCATCCATTAATGAGTACATTGAGTGTCCTACTGTCAAATCCACTATGGCATCTATGCTCAGAAGTGGGAAATCATCTTTGGGGCAAGCAAGATTTAGATCTCTAAAATCCGTACACACACGAATGGATTTATCATGCTTTGTGACTGGTACAATGTTGGAGATCCATTCGGCATATGCTATTGCTCTTATGAACCCTACTATTAACAATTTTTCCAATTCTGCCTTAACCAAAAGAGCTATGTGGGGGTGCATTTTTCTCAACTTTTGCTTAATAGGTTTAACCCCTGGTCGAACATTCAGATGATGCATTATAAAGTCAGGATCTAATCCAGGCATGTCAGCATATGACCATGCAAAGTTTACTTGTTGTTCTTGGAAGAATTTTATGAAGTCTTCTCTTTCTAGAGGTGTGAGTGATGCTGCCAAGTGTATGAACTTTGGATCTAATTCTGTCCCAATATTGACCTTTTCTGTTGGCTCTATGAGTATAGGTGACCTTTCCTCTTCATGTTCAGGAAAAGTGTCCAATCTCTCTTCTTTTGGTGCCACAATTGGGTTTTCACCAAAAGAAACATCTTTTAATTTTATTTTTTTTGGTTCTAATGGTGCCATAGTTGGGTTTTCACCAATAGAGCTTTTTATTTTTTTACTATTTTTTTAAATTTTTTTCTTTTGACTAAGAGATTGAACCCCTGCTGCTGTCATTATGTCTGTATTGAATTCATTGGTGAAAGAGGGTTACACCGCATTAAGGTAGTGATTCATTTCTTGGTCATTGGAAAAGTAAAGTAGGTCATTTGGTTTGGTTTGGTCCCAATCAATGAGGTGCGGATTTATCAAAAGTAAGGGTTCATTGGGTAAAATGTCATCAATAGGCATTATGGACATGACTTCATTTGAGGGTTCGTACATTGTATCATTTAGAGCTACGACATGCACTTCCTCAAGATGATCCATGGAAGAAGGGTCAAAGTCCCCTTCACTTGAGTCCTCGTCAACCTCTATGAGAAACAACATGGGAAAAGCCATAAGGGGGTTAAAAATAACATTTGAATCTCCCTCCTTTGAAGGTATCCAAAATGTTTCTATCCATGCTCCATTGGTAGGTACTTGCTCGATATTAGGCCTTTGAATAGGAGGTTCTTCACTAATTTGAGCTTCTTGCCTTGGAATTTTTGCATAAGTATGTATAGCAATCACTTCCTTGTCATGATATGATTCATCTAATAAAGTATCCCATTCATAATCCCGAGAGTCATCACTATCTCCTTCGGATTCTAAGGCATTTATGTGAGGATAAAAATCTTGCATTGGGCTTGAACTTTCTCCTTTGCATTGAAAACCTACTCTAGATTTTTCATGACTTGCCCTCCAAATAGGTTCTATAGGTTCCAATAATCCCTTATTTCTTTGGCCTAAGGGTCCTCTTCCCTTGTATCCCATCTTTTTCATTATATCAAAGCCTTTTCCATATTGCTCAGTTTTTATCTTTACATGCTGAATTCTTTCCATGGGAGTGTTGGAAGTATCTTCCTCATCATGGTAAAGCCATTGAAGGACATCATCTTCTTCCTTATCCCATGCTGCTTTGTTATCTTCCCTTACAAAATAGGAATTATACTTATATTCTTTTGATGGTTTACCATGTGATTTTGGAGATGTGGGCATGTCAAATAGAGAAATAGAATATTCCCATATCCCTTTTGAACTAATCTTGCATTGTTTTTCAAAGTTGTTCATCATTTCACTCATGTGTTGGTAACGATCTTTCTTGGCTTTTTCCTTTTCTTCTTTGGTAGGTTTATAGATTACTGTTTCCGATTTAGGTGCTATGTATGAACTTTCCATTGCATTTGGGCCCTCGTAGCTCACTTTTTCCTTTCCCTTAGTTGATGTCACTAAGCTAGATTGAGGAGGGTGTGGAGTAACATTTATTGTTAGTTCCTTCATTTTAACATCTTCAATTGTGGTTTCTTGAATAATTCCTTCCCGGTTATGTGGAATGTATAACTCATGAGGAGGTTTGAGTGCATTGCAATATTGGAATGGGTTAGAGTCTCCTCCAACTGTGATTTCTTCACCCATGTATGGAAATTTTATGCATTGGTGGTACATGGATGGGACTGCTTGCATCTCATGAATCCATGGTCTACCCAACAAAATATTATAAGTTAATTTCATGTCCATCACTTGGGAATTGGTGTCCTTCTTGATAGGTCCCACTTGGATGGGCAATACAATCATGCCCTTAGAGGCTCTTTCAGCTTCATCATAAGCTTTAATGGTGATTTTCTTTGTAGGGTCAATGCAAGACTCAGATAGACCTAAGGATTTGACAAGACTTAATGTGCAAATGTTGAGACCAGCCCCTCCATCAATGAGAGCTCTTTTGAGTCTATGCCTTTCGATTAAGACCTCTATATGCAATGGTAGATTTTGAGGATGGGTTATAGACATGTCATCTTGATCGGAAAATGAAAGACAATGAGGTGCTACAAGATGACCTACCATATGTTGAAACCTTTCTATCTCTAAATTAGTAGGAACATGTGTCTCTCCTAGAGCTTTTTCCAAAATCTCCTTATGGTTTGGTGACAGCTTCCATAATTCTAAGATAGAGATTTTTGTTGGAGTACGTTGCAATTGATCAACCAAACTATAAGGCCTTGCTGCTGTAGAAGACTGTTTGACTACAATATTGGATGGTGGGATGTTAGTGCTTTGAGGAGCTATCCCTTGTAAGGTTATTCTAGAATTCTTTCCTCTTGTAATGACATTTGATGCTTCCTTTCGAGGTTGTTCATTAACTATTATAGCATTAACAATATGATCATAAGGTGGCACAAAGTTGAGTTTATTGGCGCTTTGCTTCTTGTTATTTGATGACTCTCCCTTATCATGTTTGTAAAAGGGTTGTTTGAATGCCATATGATCTTCATTATTGGGAGGTCCGTCAACAGTGATCATGTCATTATCAATTAAATCTTGCACTACATTTTTTAATTGTAGACATTCATTTGTTGTGTGTCCTCGAATTCTGTGATACTCACAATGGGTATTGGCACTCCACCAACCAGGCTTTTGATTTGGCTCATAAGGCTGAATTTTAGGTAGAGTAATGACATTATTAGCCAGGAGAACCTTTAATGCCTTTTCAAGGGGTTCACCCAAGGGTGTGAAGTTCTTTGTGGGGGTTGGCCTCAAGTGTTTATCAAATTTAGTATTCCTTGAATTATCTCCTTGATTTCCCTTGTTGGTGTGATTGTTGTTGGATGGTGTATTAGAGCTCTGATTGGTATTGTTCACTTGATTAGGTGTCCTTGTAAGAGCAAAGGGGACCACCTTCAAGTTGCTAGATTCAACTACTCCATCATTCACAATTCCTTTATTATTATTCTTATAACGACTGTTACTATTAAACCAATGATTCTTCTGATTATTGCCATTGTTACTATTGTTGCCACTATTGGGGTTGTTCTTATTATCTTTGTACAGTTTGAGTTCTCCAATTTTGACCAACACTTCCTCCGTGGTTACTCCATTTTCAATTAGATCTTGGAAGGTCTTTGGAAATTGCATTCATAAGCGGTAGTTTAACTCATTACTCAAACTGTTTACGAAGATATTCAGGCACACTTCTAGGATATCTTGCAAAAACTGTCCTCCACCTTTGTAGAAAAGTGAGGAAGGCCTCTCCATCTTTTTGTTTTGTGTTGCATAACATTATCATCGTGACATCATGTTTAATGTTATATGAGTAATGAGCCATGAATTTCAATGCTAACTCTTCAAAGGTTTTAATGTCGGAGGGTAACTTAGAAAACCACTCCATAGCCATGCCTCCTAAGCTTCATGGAAATAATCTCATTAAATATGTGGTATCATGCATGAACTCTAAGCTCAACGCACAAAAATCCCGTAAGTGATCTTGAGGATCCGTTGTTCCTTCGTACTTGTCGTATTTGGGGAACACAACATTGATCGGGAATGGCACCATAACCAAGCTTTTATCAAATGGGAATGGGCACAATGCTTCTATAGAGAAAGGCTTGGGAGACCCGCTTTGAATGATGTTGTCTAGTTGCATTTGAAATGCCTTGAATTGTTTGTTCATGATGTCTAAGGTACTTTCCTCAACTTTTGGTGTTTTAAGTTGGTTGACATCAAAGTCACGGGGAAGCTTGAGACCTTTTTGTACTAAGTCTATGAAATGTTTTTCTCTATCTAGGTCCATTGCCTTTTCCATGAGCTTTCTAAAATAAGGACATTGGACAGCCTCACTAACTTTTTCATTTGTGGCATCTTCTACTGTTAGTTTGGTGTTATTTTGAGTATGAGTTTGGTTAACTCCATGAGCACTTGGATCTACTCCTTCATTATTGGTATTTCCTTGGTTATTAATATTGCTCTAGTTATTCATGTCATTTGCTCCACCATTGGCATTACCTTGGTTGGTGAAATCAATGCCACTATTATCCTTACCACCCAAACTACCTTGATACATCATGTTGTCTTCTTTTTCTTGTTTGGGTGACTTTTGTGGTACTCTAGGAGTAGTTTCATCTCCAGGATAAGGGAGCTCTTGGCTCAGATAAGTCCCGTCAGCTTGCAAGGTTTTCTTGATGTAATATGATCTAGTGAATGTAGGCATGAACCTTGGATGCACACTAAGACTACTTGGATCTAATCCTTTGCAAAATTTTGATAGATATGTGAAACAAGATTTTTGACCAGACTGTAAGTTGGATTAGTGAAAACTCGAAAAAGGGTATTCAAATTGATATTCAAATTTTTTTGATTCTTCCTAGAAGTACTCTTTGTTTGACCTTTTTGTTTTCTAAGCGTGACTAAAACAATCTCAGGCGTGTCTGAAACCTATCTAAGCGTATACTGATTTGGTGAAGGTGGTACTCTGTAGGTTCTTAGGTGAAACTTTACTATTTCCAAGCGGGTTTCCAGTTTTAACCAGACGTGTCTCAAATGGCTCTGAGCGTGACTTTAGTGTGTATACATGTGTTTGAATAAGTCACAGGCATGACTAAATCTCTGTTAGGCGAGTGTATTTTGGGTACAGGTGACACTTCTCTGACCAAGGTATAATTTTTTAGATTTTTTAAAACTTTTGATCAGATATTTTTGAAAATTTCTTGTTTTGAAAATTGGAAACAAACGCAACACACACATAAATATCTCTAAACAACAACTAATGTGTATATTCTCAAATGTTTTCACAAGTATAGCACAAGAATGAATTCCAAACAGCCTACCTAGAGTCAAATTGGTTTGTAAACATGGCTCTACAAGGTGGCCTTTCTAATTTAGCTGGGATTTAATAAATGTTCCGTTCAAATGAATTAAAATCTCTCATCCCCCAAGTATGTTAAGGGGCTTCCCACACGCACCGAGGCATGATTTTGTGCAATCCATAAAGACTACTAGAGGAAGTTCAAGAAGATTAAAATCCCTTTGTCATGCACCCCATTAAGGATGCATGCATTTCATTTTATAGTGGGTCGGATTCTCGTAGCAAAAGAAAGTGTATCCCACTTTGGGTTGTCCCTCTCACTAGCCTCGCTAAGGAAAATTCAGGAGGCGAGCCCACTAAATCTCTAGCATGTTCATTTTGCAAGTAAGACAGATTTTGAATTTTAAGTAAAGTTTTTGGGAGTTTGTTTCACCAAGAAGGTGAAGAGCATATCCCTAACTTTCCTTTTGATTCTCAAACACTTCAAACACTTAGTTCTTTTTCAACCTCTTGACAAGGAGGTTCTTAGAATTGAAATTTGTGGTTCAATTTCTTCCTTATTAAAGCTAGGTTTAAATGACAATGCCACAAGTTAAGGGAATGCAAGCTTGTTTGAGTAGAATACCTTTCCTTGTAGCTAGCAAAAAGCTAGGGGCATTTTTGAGTTGCTGATTTTCATTTTTCACTTACTCACCTTGGCAATTTGCTCCAACTCCCTCCTCCAACAAGTTAGTCCAACACAAACAATTCACAATGAGGGGAAACCAAACTTGCATGTAATAAATCAAAAGATTTTAATGAAAGAAGCTTTAATCTCAAGGTTCATAAATCCAATTTAGAGACACAAATTTCTGCTTATAAGCTTCAATCACAGCTAAATATTTCTCATATACCTGGACATCCTCATCTAGTGTGGATTCAAGGACAACCTTTGTATGCACTTGATTCTCCTTCTTTATTTTCTTTGCCAATGCTTTTCCCTCCTTGTTGAACCTGCTTTCTGGGTTTTTCACTCTCGGATGTCTGCTCATTTACTAGTTAACAACAAACACAGAGAATCAAATTTTTAAATTTTATCAAATTGAACGTGAAAATAGCAAATTAAACGCAGGCGACATCCTCCAACTAATAGGCATGAACAAATCACTCAGAGGCATGACTTTATTGATTACATGCAACACCTTTTAGTGCATAAGTGACATTAATAATAGCACAGGCGGTAAATCTGTTATGCAAAGTGTAAACATAATCCTAAAACTGCGGCAAATAGTCAATGCAAAGTGACATCAAAAAGTTTAAAGTGATAAAGATATTATCACAAGCGTAACATTAACGATCAAAGGCATGATAATCTCAATTACTACATGATAGAAAATTTCTCTTTAAGCATGATGTTAAGTGGAAAGTGCAATGCAAAGAGGAAATTAACGTGATAGAAAATAAGAGATACGTGGTACTTCCCTATGTTTAGGCGTGATTTGAAGCTATAAAGGTTGAATGCTTTGCCATTCCAGGCATGAGTTTCTAGCTAATAGGCATAAGAATAGGCTTCCGAAGCGACACTGTAAGGATTCTAAGCGTGAATAGATCTCCCGTAGGCGTGACTTTAGAAAATTCCTACAGAAAACACATGGAAACCAGACAAAAATGTATGCAAAGATGATTTACATCACAAATTTGTTAGTATTTGAGGCTCAGGGCCCCACGGTGGGTGCCATTTGTGTGATGATATTATTCACCTTCACGAAATTACAAGATTAACTAAGAACAACAAGAATTAGAGTGAGAACTAATCTAATCAATGCACAATTAATCTATCAACATCTCATGGATCTCTAAAATAAAGTGGTAAATGAGGCTCTCAGCTATGATCCTCACTAGTGACACTCTAAAGATGAGAATTAAGCTATATGATATGCAATTAAGATCTATTCAATCAAATTCTAGCTCTATTTGATGAACAATCTACTATGATCAAAGCAATTAAGCTATTAAAATTGACAAGTGAGTGGTGTGGATGCAAATTGCAAGAGCTTTGCTACAATTCAAAGATATGGAATGGATCCTTAATGCCTCAAAATGCTTTCTACTTATAAGATTTTCCCAAGGGTAGGGGGTAAAGTGAGTTGATCATGGTTATGCTTGGGTAAGGTCAATTGGCTTTGCTTTGTCCATAAATGGGGGGACAAGGAGGGGACAATCATTTAAATGGTTTCAAAAGGCTAGACCATTTCAACAAAAGTGAGTGATTTGTGTCCATTTTATCTCCAATTTGCTTTGTTGAGGGAAATTATGATTTATTAATTAATTAAAGTAATTAAATTTAGCCATGAAGGGTAAGAGGTTCATTTTGATTTTTTCTTTCAACAACTATGTCATTAATTGAATTTAATCAACTTCGTAGTGCTTTTCCCCTTTTCAAGCTTCATTTAATCATTTAATTGAATTTTCCTTTGATTTGAATTGCCTTTGTTCCATTTATTGATTTTTCCTGCTATTTTGATGATTTGATGCCTTTGGCCAATTTTCTGTGTCTACAGATAGATATATGAAATGATAGATTCTAATGGAAAAAAGAAGTAAGAGTTCAAACATTTGGAAGACCAATCTATCATTAAGTTAACCCTTATAAATGAGTTTTGTGAGACTGAACGGTTCAAAATAATACTAAGTAGAATCCATGATCAGTTCATCTGGATAGGAGAGCATCCTATAAAGATATGTATTCAATTGACTCATGAGATAATTGGGTTGGACAACATTGGAGCCCTCCCTGTGGTTGAGAAAAATATCAAGAAACAAGTAGAGACCCTAACTCAATCCAAATGGGACAAGAGAGCGATGCCTGTGAATGACATATTTTAGCAAGATATGAGATTGGTAGCAATGCTACTAGGATATATGTTGTACTAAAGTAGTAGGCCTAATTCTATATCAGTAGGGGTAATAATGATGGCTTACAAAATGGTTAAGGAAAACACAAAGTACAATCTATGCAAGATCCTAGTACAACAATTCTTGGAGAATGTAAGGATTATCAAGAAAGATAAGTCAAAAGAATTTACGTTTGGTTCACTCCTAATTCACATGTACATTCACATTGAGCACAAATTTCCTGGAATGCATCCTAGAGCATGGAAGGATAGTGTACCTACTGGTATACAAATCTCAAAAAGCTATCGAATAAAGACCAAGAACTGGGTAGATGGTGAATTGTTTGCAATGATTAAGATCCTTTAAAGGAAAATGAAGGAGAGATACAAGATACCTGAGGAGTTAGTTGAGAAATATAAGGACATAATCTATTTCATGGTTGAAACTGATTGTGTATGATTTGAAATTGTTAAGGCTAGGAAGAAATGGTGCTACCCTATGGGGTATGAGGTCAGTTTTGAGGTTCTTGTAATGCAGATTGAGCATGTACTAGCATCAGAAATAGATACATTTAAAGAAAGATGGGGAACTTACTTGAAAAAGTCAGCCAAGGTTAGAGAAGAATAGGATAAAGAGACTAGAAAGAGGAAAATAGAAAAGATGGTTGATAAAATGGTAGTGAAGGCTGAAATCACCAAGGAACAACTAAAGTAAGTAAGAACTAAGATTTCAGAAGGATCTTCCAGCATGAGGATTGAAGCCCCTCCACCTTCTAAAAAAGAAAAGGCAATAAGCACCACTTCTGATATAATTGATTTATCAATCACACATGAGAAGATAGCACAAGTAGATGCACCTGTGAGCACACCTAGGAGATCTAAAAGATCAAACAGACCAAGTAGCCCTAAGAAACAAAAGGTAGAAGTAGATACCAAGAAGAAAGAGGACAAGGTGACTGAGAAGAAAGAAGAAAAAGAAGAATAGAAGAAGGCACAAGATCTGTGGAAGCCGGATATCAAGATGTTACAAAAGATGATAATACAAAATAGAAACTTGAAGACACTAAACAGATACTATGAGAGATATGACTCTAATGATCAAGCAGTGATTGAAGATATAGTGATTGAGCAGTTGCTAGTTTATAAGAAAAATTTGTAAGAGATTGAGACCAACATTCCTAAAGACTTGTATAGCAAGTTAGAAATTAGAAGGAAATTGGCTCATACTGAAGATGAGGCAATAATAAATAAGGCTATTGAAGATATGTTTCATATAGTATCTGTACAAGAAAGGGAGACAATCATTAAAGAGTTTAAACCTCTACTGAGAACTAAGGCTAGACTTTTAAAAATAATGGCAAGGAAATATGATGAGGTAATAGAAGACACATAGAAGGCATTAGATCAAATTCTTATGAGTGATATGCCTAAGAAGAACTCACTTCCAAAAGCTACCGATCCTACACCTTTAGGAATGGGAGAAAGCTCTAAGTTAGCTAAGGAGAGTATGTAAGCAAGTGAAGTTGACAAGCAACCGGACTTCCTCATTTATGGTGTTCCTATAACAATTCACACCTCATTGGATATAAATGGTTTGTTTCAAGAAAATCTGGATAGTGCGATGACAGTAGAAGAGGAAGGACATATAAAAGAAAAATAGGAAGAGAAAGGACAAGAGAAGGAGAAAAAACAAGAGGAAAAATAGGAAGAAGAGACAGGAGCATAAAAAGAAAAAGAGATAAGAGTTGACCTCAAACAAGAACCTGCCATCTCCTCCAGCTTATTGTTTGCAAGTATGGCCAAACTAGTCAACATTGATGTGGAAATTATGGATTAGGATGAACTCATGAGGTTATCCTTCATGGCATTTGCTAAGGTAAAGGAAATATAATAACAAAAGGGGGATAAGAAGGTCAAGGTTATTGCTAGGGTAGTAGATACTGTGAATAAGATACTCCCTACACCTCTCACATTTCAAGGAAAGGATGATGTAAAGAACTTGAACATGGCATTGGACACCCATTTTGAGTCACTATTGAAGATCATAGATGATAAAGTTGAGAAAAGATACCTTGAAAAGAAGTTGAAGGAAGTATGTGTTAGGAATGGGAACATTGAGAGTGGGGGGGGGGGGGTGAATCAGTGTTCACTGTATTTTAACTTTTCACTTTAATCTTTATACTGAAATTAAATGCTTAACTAATAAATTAAAAATTTAGATAAACATGAAATATGGAATCAACACATGACACCAATATGATTACGGGGAAACCCAAATAGGTAAAAACCCTGGTGGGAATTGACACCCACTAATATTTTTCACTAGTGTTTTGTGATCCTTGTTAGAAGATCCTTTACCCTGTTAGGAGTAGCTTTACAATGCTTTAAGTATAGTAGACCTTGTTAAGAGTCAGACCCTATTAGGAGTCTTTTACAATAATCCCTATTAGGGGAGTGGACTCACTGTCCTAGAGCTCACTGCTCAAATGGTGAAGGCTACAACCTTTTGATCTAAGATACACACTATATCTGCCAAGTGAACTATCACTATGACACTACTTGTCAGATCAGTTCCTTTGATGCCTTGATGCTTTGACCTCTAAAAAAGCTCTAATACATCTTATGCTATCTTCATATACCTCTGCTCTTCTTATCACAACTCTATATCAATTTTCATGCTGAATACAAGGGGCACACCTTATATTTATATGCTCATACAAAATAAAAAACTAGGTTGGCCCTTAGACCTATTACATATAATGCTTCCAAATGAATTGGCTTAAGTGTTCTTACAAACAAACAAGTATATATGTCATAAAACTAAATACAATGGGCGCATATCATTTACAACATTACATTATAACCGCATACCAAAATACTAACTGTTGGCTTCATGCTCTGTTCTTCTCTGACACTTATTAGTTGTGCAACTTCAACTAACTGTAACTTTCTCATCCTTGCATATCTGATCATGCGCTCTTAGAATAAGAATAAGTATAGTCTAACAAACATAACTTTTAGGGTGCATACCATAATTCATCTATACACACGTGCGCTGATGCTCTGAGCAACAGGAACTCTATACACTATCTAGTCTTCAACACTTAATTGATTTTTGATCTTCTCTTCGAGTGTGCTGACTCCAAATTGCTATATGACTCTATTGCCATAATGAAAACACTATATCAAGTCATATACATTAGTATAGCCAAATTTTCAATAATCTCCCCCTTTGTCATTGATGGAAACAAAGGAATATGGCCAAGTTGCTAACTGTCCTTAATACAAAAACTTTTGTCTTCTATATATTTTTTATACATAATCTTATATCTCCCTAGACATATTAAGATCCATATTCTATACACAACTTCCCCTTTGACATTAATGACAAAGGTGTACCAAAAAATTGTATCTACACATACTCACTGAGGGAAAACATCTGGATATGAAATCTTAAGGTTCTAGATCTCCTTCTTCCAAAAAGTTATCAATGAGTTTACTATTTGGTGATGGGTGCATAAAGTATACAGTAGCTTCTCCATCTTCTTCAAATCTATGCTCAGACCTTGATCATATATCACCATGGTGACATCAATCTCCTTGATATTCTGATTGAGAATGTCTAGTGAGGGTGCAAGAGCATTCCTCAACTGAGTCTATCTAGACCTTATCTTTTCCATCTGTTTCTCTGCCTTCTCAATTTTGTCCAACTGACCTTGGTAGACATTGTTGCACATGTTTACATCAGTGGATATGTCTATCACTAAACTCTTCACCTACTCAATCATAGCTTCAACCTCTTTTATTTTCTTAAGATGGGCATCAGTGAGCTTATCTTGATCCATGCATTCTACAATAATTTTTATTCCTTGATCTGCATTCTTTCAAGGATGCTTGACTGATCTTGAGGGAACTGAGGTCAAGTGCAAAGTTACTTACCAATTCAGTCAATCTTTTCTTTAGATACTTTTCTTCTGCAACTAGGGATGCAGACTCTTCAAGGCTTGAGAAGTTACTTTTGAACTGAGAAATGATTGTACTCACATCATCAACAATGTGTACCTTGGACACTTTCTTGTCTGCAAGCAACAAACTGTTCAGTATGTTCATAGATTCCACAAGGAGAGGATTTCTCATTACTTGTTTCTCCTTTGCCTTCTCCTTAGCTAGGATGCTGAACTTAATCAGGTCTTCTTCTCTCCATGAATCCAAACTGGATGTGTCAGGTGTCAAACTTGACAAAAATGTTGAGGAGGGAGTGATGGGAGTGTTGTCCATCACTTCTAGTTTTACCTTGGTTAGTTCAACAAAAGTTTCATCTTTCTCTTGTTCTTTTTCTTCCATCTTATCTTCTTTTTCCTTATATGTTACATTTTCAATCAATACCTCTTCTTGCTAACTGGGAGGTGTGTTTCTACATAACATCTCAACTTCTTGTGTGCTCATAAAAGCTTCTTCAAACATATCCAAATTAGTATCAATGGCCGCCATGGTTATTTTTACATTATCAATGATAATGGTGCTATCCTTGAGTGATTCTATTATGGGTGTAGAATTATCTACCTCTGTTTGTGCTTCCACTTCAGGCACTAAATCCTGAGGACCTGTAGATTGTACCTTGATGGTCTTTGTTGCTTTTTCTTTCTTACTAGGTGCTTGAGTGATGAGTGCAGACTTAGGTTTCATGTGCTACTTTAAGAATACCTTCTCAAAGGCCTTCTCTATTTCCTTATATATCAGCTCATAGTCTTTGTTCATGAGGTGTAGTGTTCTCATCTTTGTCCTTAAGTGTGGCTTCACCAAATTCAACAATAGTGAATTTTCTTCAACAGAACATGTTGGAAGAGTGGAATCAAGAATTTGTTCCCTTATTCTAAAGTCTTCTTCGGTGGCTTGTCTCTTCAAGGTATCCATTATCTCCCATACCTTATTTGGAATTATTGTTTTCAATTCAAGAACTATCTTCTTGAACTTTATCATGTGTTTAACAATCATATCATGTATTTCTGATTTGTCAATCTCACTGTATGTTTCATAAAACTTCCCTACTTGATCAATTATGCCCTCATCAACAATTCTTGTGCTCAATACTTTAAGACTTGGTCTGAATCCTACCTTAGGAGGTGCTTCAATGTTTTTATTTCTCCTTGTAGCTCATGAGGATGGATGAATAGTCCTGGCTTCTTTCTTTCTTTTGACTATTGGCTTATACTCTGGAGGAGCAGTAAGGTCAATGGTTTCCTTGGGTGCAAAATAAGTATCATTAGTTATATCTTTTTGTGCATCATTTTTCTCTATCTTCACCTTCTTCATCTTAGGATCATGTGATTCTGCCTTAGCTACATATGTGCTCTTAAGTTCCAAAGGAATCTTTTGTTCTTTTGCTTTGTCAAGATCTGCTTGAGACACGTCATGTATTCTCAAGATTTCTGATGTCACTTTAGAAACCTTTCTTTTTATTGATGTGTTTTTTAGCTTTGCATCTACTTCTCTTGTCTTCTCCTCATATGTTCCCCATCTAGGTTCATTAGGATCTTTGGGGGCTAATAGTAGTACCTACACATATGCTTCAAGGACTTGTTCCTCTATCTCATACCCAAGTGGATGAATCCACTTAGTTCTTGGTTCAATAGCTTCCATACAAGTTGTGTCTATCTCCACCATAAAGCATATTAAATCCTTGTACTTTTCCACAATGCTCTCTAGAATTTTATATCTCATTTGCATCTCAACCCTAAAGGTCTTCAATTCTAATGTGACATAATCTCTCAATGTACTTTCAGTGGATGCTTTGTTGGATATCTATGGCATGGTGATGCAAGAGCATCCTGGGTGTAAGAGCAATCTTGCATCACCCAAAAAAAATATTTCTATTTTTATATTCAATAATGGCTATTTTGTGCAGAGCTGCTATTTATGAAAAGTTACTATTTTTGGTAATTTTTGTATGTGCTCAGAATGATCTGATTTCTTTCTTGGAGGTTCATTTTGGTCATATAAGTCTACCAGTAAAGTTTCATTACCAGATCAAGTGTATATTGGAAGATATTGAAGATTTTTGGTATTGGCAGCAGGGTATAGAAACTTTGAACTCAGTTTTGAAGGTTTTAGAGGCCCCGGATGAGGTCAAAAATTTGGGTGACGGGCGCTTGCGCGGGTCAAGCCTGTAGAGCGCTTCGTGGCATTTTCAAAATAGGGTTATAATAGCTAATCGGATCAACTAGTGATGACTTATGGTCTTTGAAAGTTGGGCCACTTGAAATGGCAGAAAATAATTTTCTTCAAAATTTCTGTTCGGATTTCAAAGGTTATCTTGAGCCGACTATGATGTAATAAAATGTAAAATAAAATAATTCTAGGTTTGGTCGGCCTTATTCGCCAAAATTCTGGAACCTTCCCAGGCGGTGGAAAATTACCTATATAAGGAAGGCTGTATTATTGTCTTAGGCAATTCAGAATAGTTCTAGGTAGTAGATCTAGGTAATAGTTTGAGGCTTTGTCCTATAGAATATTGTAAGGGAATGCCCATGTGGCTTTGCATATTGTAATTCTAAAAGTTTGTAATTCCACATTTGTGGAGATAATAAGAAGCCAATTTTCTATTCTTGCATATTGTTGTTGTTTCTCTATTTCTGTTATGTGTTTGTGGTATTAAGGGGAGCACCCTTCACCAAGTGATATCAAAGCAGGAGTTCCTGAGTGTGTAAACAGATCACCGATTGTGAGGCAGTTTGGACCAGGACCGTGGTTAGGGTTTCAGCGCGCATCGCAAAAATGCCTCCACGAAAGGAACGTGGTGGAAGAGTTGGTGTTATAACACCTGAGGTTAGGGCACTACAGAGACAAGTGCGAGCATTGCAAGAAGAGATTCGTAGAGGAATGAATCTTAATGTCAGAGATGAAAGCGATGATGAAGCTAAAGAAGAATATCAAGAAGGAAAAGTCGAAATTGTGAACCAGGAGGAACAAAGACTTTTTCAGGCCATTTCTAAGATTAGAAAAAGACCTAAGATTAAGGTTCCTACATTTTCTAGAAATCTTAACCCAGAAGAATTAATTGACTGGATCAATGAATGTGAGGAATATTTTGAGTATGAAGATGTTGAGGATCTTGATAGGGTCAAATTTGCGAAGGCCAGACTGAAAGGTCATGCAAAAATATGGTGACAAGAGATTCAGTTGGAGTGAAATAGAAGAGGAAAGGAGAAAATCACGAGATGGGATCGGATGGTGGATAAATTGAAGTGACAGTTCATTCCTGTTGATTATAAGCTTGACCTACTAAAGAAAATGCAGAGTTTGAAGCAAGAAGGAAGATCTATTTAGGAGTATACAGAGGAGTTCTATCGACTTCTCATCAGAACAGGCCATGCAGAAGCTGATAAGGAGAAAGTTGCCCAATACCTTAATGGGTTAAGGCCAAGCATTCAGGAGGAGCTGAATCTGGTTTGAATGAACAGTATTGAAGAGGCATACGAGTTTACCCTAAAAGTAGAGGAAAAGTTGAACAAGAAGTTTGAGAGCAGACAAAATGAAAGAGGTCACGGTGGATGATTTGGTGGATGGTCATATGGTGGCCGAAATGAAGATCCAAAAAAAAGGATGAGGCCAGTAGCAGTCAGAATCAGTGAGAAAATAATTCCAATCACTTCCAGGATCAGAATAATAGAGATCAAAGAGGAAGAGGAAGAGGACAAGGATCTGGAAGAGGTAGCTTCCGTGGAACATGTTTTCATTGTGGAGAAGAAGGTCATAGGGAATTTGAATGTCCTCAGCGCCAAGGCAGAATAGACAGGAGAAATGAAAGCCATGCCAGATTTGCACATGTAGATGAAGACGCCAGATCATCAAATTCTGAAGATGCTGAAAGAGGAGAAATGTTGATTAACAGAAGAGTCCTGTTGAGTGGTGAGAATGAACTTGAGCAAAGGAGGAGCCTATTTCACACCAGGTGCAAGTGCGAAGGTAAATGTTGTGATGTGATTATTGATAGTGGAAGCACTGACAATTTGGTGTTAGAAGAGATGGTGAAAAAGTTAAAGCTCAAGAGATAGAAACACCCACATCCATATCGGATTGCCTGGGTACCACATGACCACAAGGTCATGGTCAATGAATAATGCCTAGTGAAGTTCAAGATTGACGGATACCAAGATCAGGTATTGTGTGATATCATAACTATGGATGCATGTCATATTTTGTTGGGTAGGCCATGGCAGTTTGACAGACGTGCTGTACATGATTGTCGTGCGAATACCTATTCCTTGACAAAGGATGGAGTGCGACATAAGAAAAAACCATTGAAGGAGACTAAAGAAAAGGTATGTGGTAATGCAAGGATAACTTTTTTTGATGGAAGAAATTTCCTAGATGGTATGAGGCACGAGCATATATGTTTTGCTTTAATTCCAAAAGCTGGTAAAAGGAAAGTAGCAGATGTTCCTGTAGAAGTTGCAGATTTGTTGAATGAGTTTCGAGATATTGTATCCGATAACGTGCCTGATGGATTACCACCAGTCAGGAAGATCAGTCATCACATGGACTTGATCCCAAGAGCGAGTTTTCCAAATAAGGTAGCACATAGAATGACACCTGTAGAAAGTGAGGAGTTGAACAGACAAGTACATGAACTGTTACAGAAAGGATTGATTCGTGAGAGTCTGAGTCCCTGTGCTGTACCAGCGGTATTAGCACCAAAGAAGAATGAAGAATAGAGGATATGTACAGATTCTAGGACAATAAACAAGATCACAATCAAGTATAGGTTTCCATTGCCACGAATGGATGATATTATGGACTGTTTGAGTGGAGCTGTGTATTTCTCAAAGATAGATCTAAAGAGTGGATATCATCAGATTCAGATCAGAGAAGGAGATGAATGGAAGACTACCTTCAAGACAAAGGAAGGACTATATGAGTGGTTAGTCATATCTTTTGGGCTAACCAATGCACCGAGCACTTTCATGTGGCTCATGAATGAGGTTCTGAAAGAATTTCTGGGTAAGTTTGTCATTGTTTACCTACATGATATTTTGATCTTTAGTAAGACATTGGATGAGCATATGATGCATATTCATATGGTATTTGAGAAGTTGAGAGAAGAGAAATTGTTGATTAATTTGAAGAAGTGCAGTTTTGTGAAAAAAGAGTTGGTGTATTTGGGGTTTGTAGTTTCAGGAGGTCTAAAAATGGACCCAGAGAAGGTACAAGCTATCCTTGAATGGCCTACTCCAAGGAGTGCTACTAAGGTAAGATCTTTTCATGGTCTAGCTAGCTTTTACAGAAAGTTTATCAGAAATTTTAGCAGTATTTGTGGACCCTTGACTGAAACAATGAGAGGGGATAAAAAAGAGTTTAAGTGGACTAATGGGGCACAAAAAAGTTTTTAATTGTTGAAACAAAAAGTTACAGAACAACCTATTTTAGCACTTCTAGATTTTAATAAGGTGTTTCAAGTAGATTGTGATGCTAGTAGTATTGCAATAGGAGCTGTTATGAGCCAAGAAGGTAAACCTATTGCTTATTTCAGTGAGAAGTTACATGATGCCAAGAGGAAATATTCTATTTATGATTAGAAATTTTATGCTATAGTTCAGGCATTAAAGAAGTGGAGACATTATCTACTTCCTAACGAGTTTGTTTTGTATACTGATCATCAAGCTTTGTAATATTTGAATAGTCAAGGAAAATTGAATCAAAGGCATTTGAAATGGGTTGAGTTTTTGCAGAGTTATACATTTATTTTGAAACACAGGAGTGAAAAGTCTAATAAGGTTGCAGATGCTGTTAGCAGAAGGCAACTATTGCTGACAGAAATGCAGATTAAAGTGGTTGGGTTCAAGGAACTCAAAAATTTGTATCTAGAGGATCCTGATTTTTGGTGAAGCTTGGAAAGCTTGTACAGAATCTGTTACTCTAGACAGGATGAAATGGTTAGATTTCATCATCTAGGATGGTATGCTATTCAGAGGGAGTCAGTTGTGCATTCCACAAAGTTTTATGAAGGAGAATCTCATCAAGGAGAAGCATAGCAGAGGATTGGCTAAACATTTCATTTGTGATAAAACCCTTGGTTTGGTTAATGAGAATTATTATTGGCCACAGTTGCAGCAAGATGTGAAGAAGTTTGTACAGAGTTGCAGAGTATGTCAGATGGTGAAAGGAGTGAAGCAGAATACAGGGTTGTATCAGCCATTACCCGTACCAAAGAAGCCTTGGGAGGATATCAGCATGGACTTTGTTCTTGGTTTACCGAGGACTCAGCGGGGACATGATTCAATTTTTGTGGTGGTTGATAGATTTTTAAAGATGACACATTTCATTCCCTGCAAGAAGACTAATGATGCTATTCATGTAGCAGAATTGTTTTTCAGAGAAGTAGTGAGACTTCATGGTTTGCCAAAGACCATAGTTTCAGATCGGGACACTTAGTTTGTTGGATATTTCTGGCATACATTATGGAAGAAGTTGAAGACAGATTTGAAGTTCAGTTTATCACATCATTCACAGACTGATGGACAGACAAAGGTGGTGAATAGAAGTTTGGAAAATTTGCTGAGATGTTTGGTTGGAGATAAGCTAGCAGGATGAGATTTGATTTTACCATAGGCAGAATTTTCATACAATAATTCTGTCAACAGGAGCACTGGTAAATCACCATTCTAGATTGTATATGGAATTAGTTCAAGAAATGCATCTGAATTGAGGAAGATAGATAAAGGAGAAATAAGTAGTGTTGAAGCTGAAGATTTTGTAGAACACTTGAAAAATATCCATGGGGAGGTGAGGAAGCATATTACCAAGATGAATGCACAGTATAAGGCTAAGGTAGATGAGAAAAGGAGATATAAGGAATTTCAGGTTGGTGATGAAGTCATGGTTCATTTGCGGAAGGAGCGGTTTCCAGTTGGTACATATAACATGCTGAAAATGAAGAAGTTTGGACCATGTAAGATACTGAAGAAACATGATTTAAAAAATGCATATGAGGTAGAATTTCCTACTGAGCTAAATATTTCACTAGTATCTAACATTTCAGATCTGACAGAGTATCATGAAGGAGGTGTTGAAGCTGAGATCACAACAACACAGTGGAGTATTCCAGTAACTAGTTCAGACACTAAGGAGATCGAAGATATACTGGAAAGTCATGTTGGTAGAAGCACAAGGAACAAGACATATGAAGAATATCTGGTCAAGTGGAAAGGACTACCTGTTGAAGATTCATCATGGCTGACAAAAGAGGAGGTTAGCCATCTTGGGTTTCCTCTGCACACCTAAGTCGTGACAGGGTCACTTCTCAAATTACCCTAGGTGTCTGATGCAGGAGCATCCTAGGTGTAAGAGCAATCTTACATCACCCAAAAAAAATATTTTTATTTTTATATTCAATAAGGGCTATTTTGTGCAGAGCTGCTATTTATGGAAAGTTACTATTTTTGGTAATTTTTGTATGTGCTCAGAATGATCTGATTTCTTTCTTAGAGGTTCATTTTGGTCATATAAGTCTGCCAGTAAAGTTTCATTGCCAGATCAAGTGTATATTGGAAGATATTGAAGATTTTCGGTATTGGCAGTAGGGTACAGAAAATTTGAACTCAGTTTTGAAGGCTTTAGAGGCCCCAGATGAGGTCAAAAATTTGGGTGATTGGTGCTTGCGCGAGGCAAGCCTGTAGCGCGCTTCGTGGCATTTTTGAAATGGGGTTATAATAGCCAATCGGGTCAACTAGTGATGACTTATGGTCTTCAGAAGTTGGGCCACCTGAAATGGCGGAAAATAATTTTTTTCAAAATTTTTGTTCAGGTTTCAAAGGTTATCTTGAGCCAAATATGATGTAATAAAATGTAAAATAAAATAATTCTAAGTTTGGTCGGCCTTATTGGCCAAAATTTTGGAACCTTTCCAAGCAGTGGAAAATTGCCTATATAAGGAAGGCTGTATTATTGTCTTAGGTAGTTCAAAATAGTTCTGGGTAGTAGATCTGGGTAATAGTTCGAGGCTTTTTCTTACAGAATATTGTAAAGGAATGCCCATGTGGCTTTGCATATTGTAATTCTGAAAGTTTGTAATTCCACATTTATGGAGATAATAAGAAGCCAATTTTCTATTCTTACATATTGTTGTTGTTTCTCTATTTCTGTTATGTGTTTATGATATTAAGGAGAGCACCCTTCACCAAGTGGTGTCAGAGCAGAAGTTCTTGAGTGTGTAAACAAATCGACGACTATGAGACAGTTTGCACCAGGACCGTGGTTAGGGTTTCAGCGCGCATCGTTAAAATACCTCCACGAAGGGAACGTGGCGAAAGAGCTGGTGTTATAACACCTGAGATTAGGGCACTGCAAAGACAAGTGCGAGCATTGCAAGAAGAGATTCGTAGAAGAATGAACCTTAATGTCAGAGATGAAAACGAGGATGAAGCTGAAGAAGAATATCAAGAAGGAGAAGTCAAAATTGTGAACTAGGAGAAAGAAAGACTTTCGGGCCATTTCTAAGATTGGGAAAAGATCTAAGATTGAGGTTCCTACATTTTTTGAAAATCTTAACCCAGAAGAATTGATCGACTGGATCAATGAATGTGAGAAATATTTTGAGTATGAAGATGTTGAGGATCCTGATAGGGTCAAATTTGCGAAGGCCAAACTGAAAGGTCATGCGAAGATATGGTGGCAGGAGATTCTGTTGAGGTGAAATAGAAGGGGAAAGGAGAAAATCACGAGATGGGATCGGATGGTCGATAAATTGAAGTGACAGTTCATTCCTGTTGATTATGAGCTTGACCTACTGAAGAAAATGCAGAGTTTGAAGCAAGCAGAAAAATCTGTTCAGGAGTATATAGATGAGTTCTATCGACTTCTCATTAGAACAAGCCATGCAGAAGCTGATAAGGAGAAAGTTGCCCGATACCTTAATGGGTTAAGACCAAGCATTCAGGAGGAGCTGAATCTGTTTCAAATGAACAGTATTGAAGAGGCATACCAGTTTGCCCTAAAAGTAGAGGAAAAGCTGAACAAGAAGTTTGAGAGCAGACAAAATGGAAGAGGTCGTGGTGGATGATCTGGTGGATGGTCATATGGTGGCCAAAATGAAGATCCGAAAAAGAAGGATGAGGCCAGTAGCAGTTAGAATCAGCGAGGAAATAATTCCAATCACTTCCAGGATCAAAATAATAGAGATTAGAGAGGAAGAGGAAGAGGATAAAGATCTGGAAGAGGTGGCTTCCGTGGAACATGTTTTCACTGTGAAGAAGAAGGTCATAGGGTATTTGAATGTCTTGAGTGCCAAGGCAGAATAGATAGGAGAAATGAAGGCCAGGCCACAGTTGCACATGTAGATGAAGATGTCAGATCATCAAATTCTGAAGATGCTGAAAGAGGAGAAACGTTGATTAGTAGAAGAGTCCTGTTGAGTGGTGAGAATGAACCTGAGCAAAAGAGGAGCCTTTTTCGCACTAGGTGCAAGTGTGAAGGTAAATGTTGTGATGTGATTATTGATAGTGGAAGCACTGACAATTTGGTTTCAGAAGAGATGGTGACAAAGTTGAAGCTCAAGAGACAGAAACACCTACATCCATATCGGATTGCCTGGGTACAGGATGACCACAAGGTCATGGTCAATGAACAATGCCTGGTGAAGTTCAAGATTGGCGGATACCAAGATGAGGTATTGTGTGATATCATATCTATGGATGCATGTCATATGTTGTTGGGTAGACCATTGCAGTTTGACAGATGTGCTGTACATGATGGTCGTGCGAATACCTATTCCCTGACAAAGGATGGAGTGCGACATAAGCTAAAACCATTGAAGGAGACTGAAGAAAAGGTATGTGGTATTATAAGGATAACTTTTGTTGATGGAAAAAATTTCCTAGATGGTATGAGGCATGAGCATGTATCTTTTTCTTTAATTCTAAAAGCTGGTAAAGGGGAAGTAGAAGATGTTCCTATAGAAGTTGCAGATTTGTTGAATGAGTTTTAGGATATTGTATCAGATAAGGTGCCTAATGGATTACCACTAGTTAGGAAGATTAGTCATCAGATGGACTTTATCCCAAGAGTGAGTTTTCCGAATAAGGCAACACACAAAATGACACCTGTAGAAAGTGAGGAGTTGAACAGACAAGTACATGAACTATTATAGAAAGGATTGATTTGTGAGAGTCTGAGTCCCTTTGCTGTACCAGCGGTATTAGCACCAAAGAAGAATGAAGAATGGAGGATGTGTACAAATTCTAGGACAATAAACAAGATCACAATCAAGTACAGGTTTTCATTGCTACGAATGGATGATATTATGGACTGTTTGAGTGGAGCTGTGTATTTCTCAAAGATAGATCTAAAGAGTGGATATCATCAGAATCAGATCAGAGAAGGAGATGAATGGAAGACTGCCTTCAAGACAAAAGAATGACTATATGAGTGGTTAGTCATGCCTTTTGGGCTAACCAATGCACCGAGCACTTTCATGCGGCTCATGAATGAAGTTCTGAAAGAATTTCTGGGTAAGTTTTTCATTGTTTACCTAGATGATATTTTGATCTTTAATAAGACATTGGATGAGCATATGATGCATATTTGTATGGTATTTAAGAAGTTGAGAGAAGAAAAATTGTTGATTAATTTGAAGAAGTGTAGTTTTGTGAAGAAAGAGTTGGTGTATTTGGGGTTTGCAGTTTCAGGAGAAGGTCTAAAAATAGACTTAGAGAAGGTACAGGCTATCCTTGAATGGCCTACTCTAAGGAGTGCTACTGAGGTAAGATCTTTTCATGGTCTAGCTAGCTTTTATAGAAAGTTTATCAGAAACTTTAGCAGTATTTGTGGACCCTTGACTAAAACAATGAGAGGGGATAGAAAAAAGTTTAAGTGGACTAATGGGGCAAAAAAGAGTTTTCAATTGTTGAAATAAAAAAGTTATAGAACAACCTATTTTAGCACTTTCAGATTTTAATAAGGTGTTTCAAGTAGATTGTGATGCTAGTGGTACTGCAATAGGAGCTGTTATGAGCCAAGAAGGTAAACCTGTTGCTTATTTCAGTGAGAAGTTAAATAATGCCAAGAGGAAATATTCTATTTATGATCAGGAATTTTATGCTATAGTTCAGGCATTAAAGAAGTGGAGACATTATCTACTTCCTAAGGAGTTTGTTTTGTATACTAATCATCAAGCTTTGCAATATTTGAATAGTCAAGGAAAATTGAATCAAAGGCATTTGAAATGGGTTGAGTTTTTGCAGAGTTATACATTTGTTTTGAAATACAAGAGTGGAAAGTCTAATAGGGTTGTAGATGCTCTTAGCAGAAGGCAACTATTACTGATAGAAATGCAGATTGAAGTGGTTGGGTTCAAGGAACTCAAGAATTTGTATCTAAAGGATCCTGATTTTGGTGAAGCTTGGAAAGCTTGTACAGAACCTATTACTCTAGACAGGACGAAATGGTTGAATTTCATCATCCAGGATGATATGCTATTCAGAGGGAGTCAGTTATGCATTCCAAAAAGTTCTATTAGGGAGAATCTCATCAAGGAGAAGCATAGCGGAGGATTGGTTGGACATTTTGGTCATGATAAAACCTTTGGTTTGGTTAGTGAGAATTATTATTGGCCATAGTTGCAGTAAGATGTGAAGAAGTTTGTACAAAGTTGCAGAGTATGTCAGATGGTGAAAGGAGTGAAGCAGAATACAGGGTTGTATCAGCCATTACCCGTACCAAAGAAGCCTTGGGAGGATATCAGCATGGACTTTGTTCTTGGTTTACCGAGGACTCAGCGGGGACATGATTCAATTTTTGTGCTGGTTGATAGATTTTCAAAGATGACACATTTCATTCCCTGCAAGAAGACTAATGATGCTATTCATGTAGCAGAATTGTTTTTTAGAGAAGTAGTGAGACTTCATGGTTTGCCAAAGACCATAGTTTCAGATCGGGACACTAAGTTTGTTGGATATTTCTAGCGTACATTGTGGAAGAAGTTGAAGATAGATTTGAAGTTTAGTTCATCACATCATCCACAGACTAATGGACAGACAGAGGTGGTGAATAGGAGTTTGGAAAATTTGCTGAGATGTATGGTTGGAGATAAGCCAGTAGGATGGGATTTGGTTTTACCACAGACTCAATTTGCATACAATAATTCTATCAACAAGAGCACTGGTAAATCACCATTCCAGATTGTATATGGAAGTAGTTGAAGAAATGCATATGAATTGAGGAAGATAGATAAAGGAGAAATAAGTAGTGCTGAAGCTGAGGATTTTGTTAAACACTTGAAAAACATCCATGGGGAGGTGAGGAAGCATATTACCAAGATGAACGCATAGTATAAGGCTAAGGTAGATGAGAAAAGGAGGTATAAAAAATTTCAGGTTGGTCATGAAGTCATGGTTCATTTGCAAAAGGAGCGGTTTCCAGTTGGTACATATAACAAGCTAAAAATGAAGAAGTTTGGACCATGTAGGATACTGAAGAAACATGATTCAGGAAACGCATATGAGGTAGAATTGCCTACTGAGCTAAATATTTCACTAGTGTTTAACATTTCAGATTTGAAAGAGTATCATGAAGGAGGTGTTGAAGATGAGATCACAGTAGCATAGTGGAGTATTCCAGCAACTAGTTTAGATACTAAGGAGATCAAAGATATACTGGACAGTCGTGTTGGCAGAAGCACAAGGAACAAGAAATATGAAGAATATCTAGCCAAGTGGAAAGGATGACCTCTTGAAGATTCATCATAGCTGACAAAAGAGGAGGTTAGCCATCTTGGTTTTCCTCTGCACACCTGAGTCATGACAGGGTCACTTCTCAAATTACCCTGGGTGTCTGATGCAGGAGCATCCTGGGTGTAAGAGCAATCTTGCATCACCCAAAAAAAATATTTCTATTTTTATATTCAATAAGGGCTATTTTGTGCAGAGCTACTATTTATGGAAAGTTACTATTTTTGGTAATTTTTGTATGTGCTCAGAATGATCTGATTTCTTTCTTGGAGGTTCATTTTGGTCATATAAGTCTGCCAGTAAAGTTTCATTGCCAGATCAAGTGTATATTGGAAGATATTGAAGATTTTCAGTATTGGCAGCAGGGTACAAAAACTTTGAACTCAGTTTTGAAGGCTCTATAGGCCCCGGATGAGGTCAAAAACTTGGGTGACGGGTGCTTGCATGGGTCAAGCCTATAGAGCGCTTCGTGGCATTTCTGAAATGAGGTTATAATAGCCGATCGGGTCAACTGGTGATGACTTATGGTCTTCGGAAGTTGGGCCACCTGAAATGGTGGAAAATAATTTTTTTCAAAATTTCTGTTCTGAATTCAAAAGTTATCTTGAGTCGATTATGATGTAATAAAATGTAAAATAAAATAATTTTAAGTTTGGTCGGCCTTATTGGCTAAAATTCTGGAACCTTCCTAGGCGGTGAAAAATTGCCTATATAAAGAAGGCTGTATTATTGTCTTAGGCAGTTCAGAATAGTTCTGGATAGTAGATCTAGGTAATAGTTTGAGACTTTGTCCTATAGAATATTGTAAGGGAATGCCCATGTGGCTTTGCATTTTATAATTCTGAAAGTTTGTAATTCCACATTTGTGGAGATAATAAGAAGCTAATTTTCTGTTCTTGCATATTGTTGTTGTTTCTCTATTTCTGTTATGTGTTTGTGGTATTAAGGGGAGCACCTTTCACCAAGTGGTATCAGAGCAGGAGTTCCTGACTGTATAAACAGATCACCGACTGTGAGGCAATTTGCACCAGGACCGTGGTTAGGGTTTCAGTGCGCATCGCAAAAATGCCTCCACGAAGGGAACGTGGCCGAAGGGCTGGTGTTATAACACCTGAGGTTAGGGCATTGTAGAGACAAGTGCGAGCATTGAAAGAAGAAATTCGTAGAGGAATGAATCTTAATGTCAGAGATGAAAGCGAGGATGAAGCTGAAGAAGAATATCAAGAAGGAGAAGTCAAAATTGTGAACCAGGAGGAAGAAAAAAATTTTTGGGCCATTTTTAAGATTGGGAAAAGACCTAAGATTGCGGTTCCTACATTTTTTGAAAATCTTAACCCAGAAGAATTGATCAACTGGATCAATGAATGTGAGGAATATTTGAGTATGAAGATGTTGAGGATCCTGATAGGGTCAAATTTGTGAAGGCCAGACTGAAAGGTCATGCGAAGATATGGTGGCAAGAGATTCTGTTGGAGCGAAATAGAAGGGGAAAGGAGAAAATCACAAGATGGGATCGGATGGTGGATAAATTGAAGCTATAGTTCATTCCTGTTGATTATGAGCTTAACCTACTGAAGAAAATGTAAAGTTTGAAGCAAGGAGGAAGATCTGTTCAGGAGTATACAAAGGACTTATATCGACTTCTCATCAGAACAGGCCATGCAGACGCTGATAAGGAGAAAGTTGCTCGATACCTTAATGGGTTAAGGCCAAGCATTTAGGAGGAGCTGAATATGGTTCGAATGAACATTATTGAAGAGGCATACTAGTTTGCCCTAAAAGTAGAGGAAAAACAGAATAAGAAGTTTGAGAGCAGACAAAATGGAAGAGGTCACGGTGGATGATCTGGTGGATGGTCATATGGTGGCCAAAATGAAGATCCGAAAAAGAAGGATGAGGCTAGTAGTAGTCAGAATCAGTGATGAAATAATTCCAATCACTTCAGAGATCAAAATAATAGAGATCAGATAGGAAGAGGAAGAGGACAAGGATTTGGAAGAGGTGGCTTCCGTGGAACATGTTTTCACTATGGAGAAGAAGGTCATAGGGCATTTGAATGTCCTCAGCGCCAAGATAGAACAGATAGGAGAAATGAAGGCCAGGCGAGAGTTGCACATGTAGATGAAGATGCCAAATCATCAAATTCTGAAGATGTTGAAAGAGGAGAAACATTGATTAACAGAAGAGTCTTGTTGAGTGGTGAGAATGAACCTGAGAAAAGGAGGAGCTTGTTTCGCACCAGGTGCAAGTGCGAAGGTAAATGTTGTGATGTGATTATTGATAGTGGAAGCACTGACAATTTGGTGTCAGAAGAGATGGTGACAATGTTGAAGCTCAAGAGACAGAAACACCCACATCCATATCGGATTGCCTGAGTACAGGATGACCACAAGGTCATGGTCAATGAACAATGCCTGGTGAAGTTCAAGATTGGCGGATACCAAGATGAGGTATTGTGTGATATCATATCTATGGATGCATGCCATATGTTGTTGGGTAGACCATGGCAGTTTGACAGATGTGATGTACATGATGGTCGTGCGAATACCTATTCCCTGACAAAGGATGGAGTGCGACATAAGCTAAAACCATTGAAGGAGACTGAAGAAAAGGTATGTGGTAATGCAAGGATAAATTTTGTTGATATAAGAAATTTCGTAGATGGTATGAGGCATGAGCATGTATGTTTTACTTTAATTCCAAAAGCTGGTAAAGGGGAAGTAGAAGATGTTCATGTAGAAGTTGCAGATTTGTTGAATGAGTTTCGGGATATTGTATCTGATAACGTGCCTGATGGATTACCACCAGTCAGGAAGATCAGTCATCAGATGGAATTGATCCCATGAGTGAGTTTGCCGAATAAGGCAGCACACAGAATGACACCTTTAGAAAGTGAGCAGCTGAATAGACAAGTACATGAACTATTACAAAAAAGATTTATCTGTGAGAATCTGAGTCCCTCTGCTGTACCAGCGGTATTAGCACCAAAGAAGAATGGAGAATGGAGGATGTGTACAGATTCTAGGGCAATAAATAAGATCACAATCAAGTACAGGTTTCCATTGCCATGAATGGATGATATTATGGACTATTTGAGTGGAGTTGTGTATTTCTCAAAGATAGATCTGAAGAGTGGATATCATCAGATTCAGATCAGAGAAGGAGATGAATGGAAGACTGCCTTCAAGACAAAGGAAAGACTATATGAGTGGTTAGTCATGCCTTTTGGGCTAACTAATGCACCGAGCACTTTCATGCGGCTTATGAATGAGGTTCTGAAAGAATTTCTGGGTAAGTTTGTCATTGTTTACCTAGATGATATTTTGATCTTTAGTAAGACATTGGATGAGCATATGATGCATATTCGTATGGTATTTGAGAAGTTGAGAGAAGAGAAATTATTGATTAATTTGAAGAAGTGCAGTTTTGTGAAGAAAGAGTTGGTGTATTTGAGGTTTGTAGTTTCAAGAGAAGGTCTAAAAATAGACCCAGAGAAGGTACAGGCTATCCTTGAATGGCCTACTCCAAGGAGTGCTACTGAGGTAAGATCTTTTCATGGTCTAGCTAGCTTTTACAGAAAGTTTATCAAAAAATTTAGCAGTATTTGTGGACCCTTGACCGAAACAATGAGAGGGGATAGAAAAGAGTTTAAGCGGACTAATGGGGTAGAAAAGAGTTTTCAATTGTTGAAAAAAAAAGTTACAGAACAACTTGTTTTAGCACTTCCAAATTTTAATAAGGTGTTTCAAGTAGATTTTGATACTAGTGGTACTGCAATAGGAGCTGTTATGAGCCAAGAAGGTAAACCTGTTGCTTATTTTAGTGAGAAGTTAAATGATGCCAAGAGGAAATATTCTATTTATGATCAGAAATTTTATGCTATAGTTCAGACATTAAAGAAGTGGAGACATTATCTACTTCCTAAGGATTTTGTTTTGTATACTGATCATCAAGCTTTGCAATATTTGAATAGTCAAGGAAAATTGAATCAAAGGCATTTGAAATGGGTTGAGTTTTTGCAGAGTTATACATTTGTTTTGAAACACAGGAGTGGAAAGTCTAATAGGGTTGCAGATGCTCTTAGCAGAAGGCAACTATTGCTGACAAAATGCAGATTGAAGTGGTTGGGTTCAAGGAACTCAAGAATTTGTATCTAGAGGATCTTGATTTTGGTAAAGCTTGGAAAGCTTGTACAGAACCTGTTACTCTAGACAGGATGAAATGGTTGGATTTTATCATCTAGGATGATATGCTATTCAGAGGGAGTCAGTTGTGCATTCCACGAAGTTCTATGAGGGAGAATCTCATCAAGGAGAAGCATAGCGGAGGATTGGCTGGATATTTTGGTTGTGATAAAACCCTTGGTTTGGTTAGTGAGAATTATTATTGGCCACAGTTGCAACATGATGTGAAGAAGTTTGTACAGAGTTGCAGAGTATGTCAGATGGCGAAAGGAGTGAAGTAGAATACAGGGTTGTATAAGCCATTACCCGTACCAAAGAAGCCTTGGGAGGATATCAGCATGGACTTTGTTCTTGGTTTACCGAGGACTCAGTGGGGACATGATTCAATTTTTGTGGTGGTTGATAGATTTTCTAAGATGGCACATTTCATTCCCTGCAAGAAGACTAATGATGCTATTCATGTAGCAGAATTGTTTTTCAGAGAAGTAGTGAGACTTCATGGTTTTCCAAAGACCATAGTTTCAGATCAGGACACTAAGTTTGTTGGATATTTCTGGCATAAATTGTGGAAGAAGTTGAAGACAGATTTGAAGTTCAGTTCATCACATCATTCACAGACTCATGGATAGATAGAGGTGGTGAATAGGAGTTTGGAAAATTTGCTGAGATGTTTGGTTGGAGATAAGCTAGCAGGATGGGATTTGATTTTACCACAGGCGAAATTTGCATACAATAATTCTTTCTACAGGAGCACTGGTAAATCACCATTCCAGATTGTATATGGAAGTAGTCCAAGAAATGCATCTGAATTGAGGAAGATAGATAAAGGAGAAATAAGTAGTGCTGAAGCTGAGGATTTTGTAGAACACTTGAAAAACATCCATGGGGAGGTGAGGAAGCATATTACCAAGATGAATGCACATTATAAGGCTAAGGCAAATAAGAAAAGGAGGTATAAGGAATTTCAGGTTGGTGATAAAGTCATGGTTCATTTGCGGAAGGAGCAGTTTCTAGTTGGTACATATAACAAGCTAAAAATGAAGAAGTTTGGACCATGTAGGATACTGAAGAAACATGATTCAGGAAACGCATATGAGGTAGAATTGCCTACTGAGCTAAATATTTCACTAGTGTTTAACATTTCAGATCTGACAGAGTATCATGAAGGAGGTGTTGAAGATGAGATCACAGTAGCATAGTGGAGTATTCCAACAACTAGTTCAGACACTAAGGAGATCAAAGAGATACTGGACAGTCGTGTTGGCAGAAGCACAAGGAATAGGACATATGAAGAATATCTGGTCAAGTGGAAAGGATGACCTGTTGAAGATTCATCATGGCTAACAAAAGATGAGGTTAGCCGTCTTGGTTTTCCTCTGCACACCTGAGTCATGACAGGGTCACTTCTCAAATTACCCTGGGTGTCTGATGCAGGAGCATCCTGGGTGTAGGAGCAATCTTGCATCACCCAAAAAAAATATTTCTATTTTTATATTCAATAAGGGCTATTTTGTGCAGAGCTACTATTTATGAAAAGTTACTATTTTTGATAATTTTTGTATGTGCTCAGAATGATCTAATTTCTTTCTTGGAGGTTCATTTTGGTCATATAAGTCTGCCAGTAAAGTTTCATTGCCAGATCAAGTGTATATTGGAAGATATTGAAGATTTTTGATATTGGCAGCAAGGTACAGAAACTTTGAACTCAATTTTGAAGGGTTTAGAGGCCCCGGGTGAGGTCAAAAATTTGGGTGATGGGCACTTGTGCGGGGCAAACCTGTAGAGCACTTCGTGGCATTTCTGAAATGGGGTTATAATAGCCGATCGGGTCAACTGGTAATGACTTATGGTCTTCAGAAGTTGGGCCACCTGAAATGGCGGAAAATAATTTTCTTCAAAATTTCTGTTCGGGTTTCAAAGGTTATCTTGAGCCGACTATGATGTAATAAAATGTAAAATAAAATAATTCTAAGTTTGGTCAGCCTTATTGGCCAAAATTCTGGAACCTTCTCAGGCGGTGGAAAATTGCCTATATAAGGAAGGCTGTATTATTGTCTTAGGCAGTTTAGAATAGTTTTGGGTAGTAGATCTGGGTAATAGTTCGAAGCTTTGTCCTACAGAATATTGTAAGGGAATGCCCATGTGGCTTTGCATATTGCAATTCTGAAAGTTTGTAATTCCACATTTGTGGAGATAATAAGAAGCCAATTTTTTATTCTTGCATATTGTTGTTGTTTCTCTATTTCTGTTATGTGTTTATGGTATTAAGGGGAGCACCCTTCACCACATGGTTGGAATGGACTTGTCCAAATACATATTTGAAACTTTTCCTCAGTGCATTGACAGGAGTCACCAATTTACATTGTTTCATTGAGTTACCATTATAGTTACATATCTGGCATGTAACATTCTGAGAACTTCTCACATTTGTCTAATTCTAATTTCTTTGATCATGTTGAATCCTATTCTTCTTACTAGTCTTGCAATTTATAGCTCTATGACCAAATCTATTGCATGAATAACAATACCCATTAAAAGGTCTTACCTCTATACAATTCCTTGCAATGTGACCATGCTTGTTACATGAAAAACAAGTGCATTCTACAGGCTTGCGCTCATTCTTAGGAGGTCCACCATTATCTTTGGTTTGATCTTCAGTCTTTTCAGCATCAGTAGAGTCCTTTCTTACTCACATGTTGTCAATCTAATTTTGTGCTTCATTGTAACCAATATAGCTAGTGTCTCCTTTGGCTCTTCTTACATACAACTGAGATTCTATCAAATCAAAACTAGTGTGTAACTTGTCAATATGACTCTTTGCTACTTTCAATTCAGACTCCAAGCTTTCTTTTCTATTTCTTAGCTCCAAGATTTCCATGTTTGCTTGTCTTAGTTCTTCATTGAGTTGAAGGTTCTCCTTGACTTGTTCATTGTAGACTTCCTGATTGTTGATCAACTTATCATCAAATCCTTCAAGTAGTTCTTTCATAGATGCATTTTCTTCATTCAACTTTCTAACCTTTGCTCCTAGATCACTGGTAGAGCATTATTTAAAATCCTTTCTTAGCCTTTTGATGACCAATTGTGCATCATTGACTTTTTTTTTTAGTTCTTCAATTTCTCTTTATGATTTGTCTAGGTCTTCAAGAGCTGCTTCAAGATTTCTTTTCAGATGTTTCATTTTTGTTTTCTCCATGATCTCCTCAAGTGGTTAAACTTATATGCTGAGGACCAGAGCTCTGATACCAAATGTTAGGAATGGGAACACTAAGAGGGGGAGGGGTGAATCAGTGTTCACTGTATGTTAACTTTTCACTTTAATCTTTATACTGAACTTAAATGCTTAAGTATTGAATTAAACATTCACATAAACATCAAAAATGAAATCAACACATGACACCAATATGATTACGGGGAAACCCAAATAGGTAAAAATCCCAGTGGGAATTGACACCCACTAATATTCTGCACTAGTGTTTTGTGATCCTTGTTAGAAGATCCTTTACCCTGTTAGGAGTAGATTTACAATGCTTTAAGTATGGTAGACCTTTCTAAGGGTCTGACCCTATTAGGAGTCTTTTACAATAATCCCTGTTAGGGGAGTGGACTCACTATCTTAGAGCTCACTACTCAAATGGTGAAGGCTACAACTTTCTGATCTCAGATACACACTATATCTACCAAGTGAACTATCATTGTGACACTGCTTGTCAGATCAGTTCCTTTGATGCGCTAATGTTTTGACCTCTAGCAAAGCTCTAATACTTATTATGCTATGTTTTCATACCTCTGCTCTGCTTATCACAACTCTATATCAATTTTCATGCTAAATACAATGGAGGCACCTTATATTTATATGCTCATACAAAATAAAAAACTAGGTCAGCCCTTAGACCTATTACATATAATGCTTCCAAATGAATTGTCTTAAGTGTGCTTACAAAGAAACAAGTATATATGTCGACAACCTAAATACAATGGACGCATAGCCTTTACAACATTACATTATAACTGCATACCAAAATACCAATTGTTAGCTTCATGCTATGTTCTTCTCTGGCACTTACTGGCTATGCAACTTCAACTGATTGTAACTTTCTCATCCTTACATATCTGATCATGCACTCTTAGACTAAGAATAAGTATAGTCTAAAAAACTTAACTTCCAGGGTGCATACCATAATTCTTCTATACACGTGTGCTGATGCTCTGAGCTGTAGGAACTATGTACACTGTCTAGTCTTCAACACTTAACTGATTTCTGATCTTCTCTTCAAGTGCACTGACTCCAAACTACTATATGGATTTGTTGCCATAATGACAACACTATATCAAGTCATATAGATTAGTATAGCCACGTTGCCAATAATATGCCAGTCTATCTCATGGGACTTAGACATTCTAAAAGTAACTACAATCAAATGAAAAAAATTGTGTGGCACAAGGAAGAAAGGCATATAGCTATTGCATAAATTCTATCAGATGTATTAACAATATTGATGACATTATAGCCAAGGATAGGGCTGCATTAGACATCACAATGGATAGTTGTGAGACCTCTTCACAATTTATATCAGAAATGGATAAGAAGACATCCAAGATTTTGGATAAGATAAATGTTTTGGATATAGAGAAAGGGAGAGTAGTGGAAAGATTTGGTTTTCTAAATAGTGTAATCACTCCTAAGCTATCAATTCTTAAAGCTCATCTCACTGAGATGGAAAAGATTGAGGAATCAATGACCACATCTATACCCATTGAGTTGTAGGCAACATAGACTGCATCTTATGCACTGAATGGACTAATCCATGTTAGTGAATTGCTGATTAATTCATGGAATGATGAAGTGAAGACCTTGGAAGATTCCTTCTAAGATATTCTGAAGTTGGTGAAGTAAGCACTAAATCCTAAACTTTTGAAATTTTACAATTTTGTATGTACCTTTGCCATTGATGTCAAAGGGGGATAAGAAGATAAGATAAAAATGAGAAGAAGAAAATTGTAAATAAAAAAGAAAGAGAGAAGAAAGAGAAGAAAATATGTATATGTATACGAGAAAAGAAAATTAGAAGGAAGATAGTGTTTTGGACACTTAGTCATTTTCCGCTAATTGTTGTCGTAAATGCCAAAGGGAGAGATTGTTGGAAAGTGATGTTTTGAGAGCACTATGGATCAATTAAGGGTTGTCATTTATGGAAACACTTATGTTGTAGTGATTGCATGAAGTGAGTATAAGTGTTGGAGACATAATCATGAAAATGACTAAGTATAGAATTAGATTCACATTATACTGCAGTACAATTTTGGTCAGCAAAGATGGTATATGATATATTATGGCTTACAAACTTAGAAGAAGACATTTTTGGATATTTATGACTTTTGATTAAGGTCTCATGTGTTTTGGTATTGATATCAGTAAGTTACAGTAATATGAAGGCATGCGAAGACAAAGAGATCAAAGTGAAACATGGCATATGAAAAGTTGTGATGATTAAGGGAAGGATAGATGGAATGGTAATGTGCTAAGTCAAATGAAGATTATATATTGCTGACACTTTGGTAATATAAGATCATCAACTCATTATTTATCATTTGTATAAGTAATTATTTTGTTTTGTATTGTAATTGAGAGTCAATTGAATGACAAAATTAGTATAAATAAAGAGTATTTTGTGGAAGCGATAAGTGTGGCAGATATGTATGTGTGATGGATGTGAATTTGGGATATCAATAAAGATAGATAGAAGATGCGACATCAGATATTGACATAGCTACAAATGGAACTATCAAAGCATATCAGATACTTGTACTTTTCACTCTTAACGAACACTTTTGTAATTGAATTGTTAATTGTAAGAGTTGTAAGCTCACCATACCTTTAATAGAGTTTTTGTATACCTTTAACAGGGTTGATATTCCTCTAACAAGGAAATGTACTATGTAATACTCAACTCCTAATAGGGCTAGATCTTGTAATAGGGATTCTATATTTTAGTGTAGAGTTGTGGGTACCATCCCCACAAGGGTTTTCCCTTCGACAGGGTTTCCTCGAAAACAAATAATGGTGTTATGATTTATGTGTTATGTGTTTATGTTCTTTTCATTTCAGTATTCATATGGTTTATTTGCAACGGGCTTTAATTTGATTTAAAGTATTGTAACAATGATTCACCCCCCCTCTCAATATTACTTAATCCTAACACTTTGATATGCATTGATGCCCAACCTATCTTGCACCGGCCTAGCCATTTGTCCTTGCTTTGTTCTTCATGTACTTGCTTATATTTCTTGCCTATAAGAAGTGCATATCTCTTGCACATTGGGAGTCTAACTAGGTGAGGATGGAGGGTAAGTGCACCAAGATAGTGTGCAAAATAGGGGTCATAAGTGGCCATATTTTTTCATAATTCAGGTAAAGATGAACTTCAAAGAGAAATTGGAGAGTCTTGCACTCAAAATTAGAAGATGTGTAAAGAATAAGAATTATAGTACTCTGAATCTAGTTTCTAAACTACTCAAGTTTTTTAGAAATGGATAATATTAAGAAGGTCAAACCCTCTGTGCAAAAAATATTGTTCCTAATTTTTTTAGAAAAATATAACATAGTTGTTTCCATGTACTCAACAAAAGACATATTTAGATTTAATAGTTAGAATTTGTGTATTTTTTCATAATTTTCTGTTGAGTAATTATTTTTTATGATTTTTTGATGTGATCACATTTTGAAAATCTGGTATTTGTTCATGCATTGGGCATAACTTGCATCAAAATAATTGAAAATGCAATCTTATTTTTTAAAAGTGTATAGATTCAAGTTTAGAATAGTAATATGTAATTTGTTTTGCAATTGGTTGAGTAGATCAAAAGTTATAAAAAAAATGGTAGACATATGTTTATGAGGCCTATCAAGACACTGGTAAAGAAAATTAAATTTCACTATGTTGATTTTGTCCAAAAAATTGAGAACTTTATATGGTTAGAAAGATGAGAAGATGTATAAGATTATGATGGTAATTTCAGAGATACCCACTTGATCATTTGTAAACCTGGTGTGAATGAAGTCAAGAATTCATGTTGGAAGATGAAAAAATGTGTAAAGGAACTAAAATGGAGGGAAAATGGGCTTTCAATCCTTAGGGTCATTTAATAACCCTTTTTCCAAGCCTAAAATGCGTACAGGTTTTTGTGTCCAACATAACCTTCTTAGGTTTTGAAAAGAAAAAAATATTCAAAACCCATACATATTTTGCTTATGTAAAGATATGTAATTTATGTTTTACAAAACATATACGGTCTATGAATACATCAAAATAAATTGTCCTTTAAATTAAGAATACAATAAATTTATGTATATAATATATGTCTATGTTCATATATATGCATATCTATAGTTTTATATATACATATTTATATAGATATATGCATATATGTCTATATAAATGCCTCTCTCTCTCTCTCTCTCTCCCCTCCCTTCCTGGATTCCTATTTTACAAAACCTATATAGGTTATGGAAAAGTAGAGTTGGGCCTTGAATTTTTCATAACCCGTACGAGTTATGAGCTAAATGTAAAATTTGGTTTTAGGTTTCCATAAACCATACGGGTTATGAGATAATATATATAATATATTCCTAATGACCTAGAAACCAACATTACAAGTTGTTTGAATGTCCCACTACACTGTTGGACATCAGTTTTCAAGATAGTAACAGTCAGGTTTTACATTATTTTTGTCAAATTTTTTTTGAAATGATTGATTTATTTTATTTTTTGGATTATTAGTTTATATTATAATAAAATGATGCTCATTTGTTGTTTTCTTGCTATTTGATTGTGGATTTTCATCATGATGTTATGTGTAGGACAATCACTATTAATGTAGTAGGAAATAACAAGAGAGGAATAAATGAACAATGAGAGACAAAAAAGATAATAAAAATTGAATATATGATGATGTTACATTGATGTAAATAATCTAATTCACCTAATTCAAATTCATGTGACAAATGCACCTAATGAATGCAATGACCATACTCCATTTCAAATCAATGTGATGAATGCACCTAATGAATTTGAAGAATATACACCACTTCAATTTGATGAGATTAATGCACATAATGTACCTAATGAAAACCAAGAGCATGCACGTATCTTAACACCTCCAAGAATAATTCATAGAATTTAACCAAAGTTTCTAATTGACATTGATGAAAATATTGTGAGGCCAATGCACGATAAAATTTTTTAGAAAACTTGTAGAAGAACCATTAAAATAATTTAGAATAACTATTTTGAAAATTTAAACCAAAGTGGAAGATTCCAATTAGTTGTTGAAATGATTAAAAATCTAAAATTTAGAGACAATGAAAATTTTGGGGTTAAGAACCACTGAAAATAGTATTGAAAGAACTACTGTGAGAAATATATTTGATGCATACCAAGCCATTGGTATGAAAGCACGTACAAAAGATGTTAATGTTACTCGACATTTCCTCACATCAATCATAGTGGGAAAGTAAATTAAAAAATACTGTTTAATAAGGAAAAAATCAAGTCATTAAGGATAAGTAGAACAACATTACACAATTCCTTAGAGAGGCAAGAGAAAATTGGGGATGCTAACAATAATTATTTTTGGGCATTTTCGGGTAGACTCCCTTGAAAGGACAAGGTTGTTGTTGATGCACTAAGAAAGTTAATTGACAAATTTTGGTATGATAACACAAGGTTTTCACCCAACCAAAGAGATGTTGTTAGAAGGAGAATTGGAATTAGCAATCATGAGCCACATCCAAAACACTATTTAGACATGACTCAAACACAATTTTATGAAAGGTTTCTTCAAAGCTTTCCTCAGATTAAAATTAGCCAAAGATTTTTTGAGATCAAAAAATCATTTTATGTTAAGATTAATCATGTGCGTACCTTATGTTGTTGTAGGGTCCATGTTTAATTTTCAATGCATTGTGATATTTATCATTATATATGTTGTACTTTGCACAATAACATTGTTTTGTAGGAATGTGGTCTACAAGCACCTCCCAAGTCACCAAGAGAATTTATTTCAAGTGTACTATGTAGAAGATATTATGGGTGCATTTAATATAAGATGATGTGTTTGAAAATATTTTGTCCTACATGCGGTGGTTTGCAATAGTTTCCTAGATACCCACATCTACATAGCACATATGAAATTGGTAAGACAATAGTTTCTGTTGGGAAATAAAATTAAGTGACATATGGTGTTAAAGATGGAAAAGAATTAAAGAGGTGTGAGTTAGTAAAAATAGATATATGCGTAGCTGATTTTATGAATATGTATCAAGAGAAACTAGTTTATGAGTACATAGGTCATAAATATAGAGCTAGGTGGTTAGATGAGCAATTCAAGTTGTGTATGGACACATTCCCCCTCAGTACTATTATGTCTGTCATTGATTTTTCTAAGAATTATATACTAAAACCTCAAAATGAAGTACAACCTATGTATTACCATTCTACACAAGTTACTATTTTTGTACACATAGCATTCATGCATGCACATGATAGCATAGAGGAAGATAGAAAGGTTGTAAGAGATTATCACTTCTATATTAGTGATGATTGTACTCATTCCTCAGAGTTTCTACAAGGATTTTTTAGAGTCTTCTATGATATTTTAAGGGAAATAGGTATAAGATACAACAAACACTCAATATGGTCAGACAATTATGCCACACAATTCAAGAATGAAAGGATTTTCTACTGGTTGAGTAGGATGCATGTGACAAGTGGTGTACAACAATTTTAGAATTTTACTAAGGCAAGGCATGCAAAGGGAGAGAATGATGGTGTGGGAGCATGTTTGAAAAGAGATATTACTAGAGAGGAATTAAAGTATGAAGGTGGTGCAATCTTAATAGATGCAGAAATAATTGTGCAATGGTGTAACTCGATGGGACGAGGTAATGCATGTAACTCTATGGTTTCTAGATATTTTTTGTTGATACTTGAATCTAACATTGAAAACTATCTATATTGTTTTACACTTACAAGATGAAGAGACATGCCTTCATTTAGAATTTTAAATGCAACATCATTAGCTATTTATACTAGACAAATTGCATGTTTTTTCTCTTCATGTATTCATTTTGTGTGGGATGAATGTGAATCAAAAGAGAGGGTTGAACAATGGTCTTGTAGACATTTGAAAACTCTATATACATAACAAATTTCCCGAGAACTAAAAATGAACTACTTTAAAGCATCAATGGATTTTGATCATGTATCATACCCAGTTCAACTAGGTAATATCTCTAGATTTCATATGTTAAACTCAATTTATTAGTTCTTTAAATGTTGATTTTGGTATTAACTAATCCTTCTATTAAATGTAGGTCATGTATATGTAGTAATTGTAGATGAGAATAATGAAGAAGGAACAAATTTCTTTTTGTGTCATTGTATTGAGGCCAAAAACAAATTGAAAACTATAGTCATTGATGGAGAGGGTATTCAATACCCAATAGGATCTGTTGTTGTCATAGGGACATGACTTAGAACATACCATTATTGTGTCCAATTGCATGCATACCTATTAAACTCTTTTTATTACACTTTTCATTGATTTGGGTATTAAACTCTATAAAATGTAGGTATCCTATCAAAAATTCTAATGCCTAGTTGTTTGAGGACATTGAGATACATAGACATATTCTTCATTACTCTAACCTCATTTCTACAACAAATATTCAATTGATTAAGTATCATAGAAGACCTCTTAACATGAATTTGTGGAAAGTTCATGAATCTGACCATGAGGCAATACTTGACACAATAAGGATTAGAGCTGATCCAGAAGGTTCTCTTGATTAATTTTGGGCAATCTAGAGGAATTATTCTACAATATGGTCGATAATTTTCACAATTTTATGTATATCTCTGAGGTTCACTATGTGCATATTTAGAGGCCAAATTTTGTACTTAAAAATGACAATGATAAGTAATGTGCATAAATAGATGGAAAATATCAAGTATAAAAAAAGGGTTTCCATGTGGATATATTAGATGCTAATTTTTATGGAAAAAAAGTCAATGAGTTGTCTTGTGCATGCTAGATGCAAAATTTTGTATATAAAAGGTGCAATTAGTCTCCATGTGCATATTAGATGCCAATTTTTATGTAAAAATAGGGCAATGAGTTGTCATGTGCATGTTAGATGCCAAATTTTGTATATAAAAGGTGCAATCACTAGTACATTTGACATCATTTTTCAACCGTTATTTTTGACCATGAATGAAAATGGTTTAGGTTGGTCGGGGTATAGAAGGAAAAATTTGTTTTTTTAAAAAACCATGCTCGTGTTTGTCAAACTTTCAACCACTAATATGAAGGTCAAATGTTCGACGAACACGGGCATATTACTTAAAAAGAACATTTCAATTCTCATTTTCCCTTTTAACGGTTGCAACGAGCGCAAGAATTAGGATTTTTGTTGCTAAGCTAAGGAGTGGAGCAGAGCTTATTCCTGAAGAGCATGCCTACACCTGAGTTTAATAGCTCATTTCATTACTATCTTCCATGGAGTTTGAGGTATGTTAATCCATGTTTGCTATATTTCATTACCGCGCACTACATTGTCATTTTCTTGTACTCATCTCTGGTAATGTTGCTTGATATCTTCGATGGATTCTGATCCTAAAGTTAATAGGTTCCCAACTCATTCCATTATAGCATTTATCATTTCGTTGGTTACATATATGAAATGTACCCAATTTAGGGCTTCGGCCTTGAAGCATTAAATCGGTCTCCCCAAATTCTGAGCCTTCTGATTACTAGCATACATTACCTTAACTTGCTCCCCTTCCAACAGCATTGGATTCCCATGGAGGAGATACAAGTTAAGGGTTGAGTCCCATAACAAAGCCAATCAGAATACCTTCGAACATGGTTTGTCAAAGAATGGAACTCTGTGGAAAAAATGTAAATAATACTACACAATCAAACTTAAAAACGCATGAGTATGAATTTGGGGTGTGTTATCCAAAGTGTAAGTTTCTAACTAGTGGCTGACTGTGTCTTAACAAAACATTTAACCGCACAATGAACAACAGTCATAGAAAATACACAGTAGTCTAGCACAACCTGCAAATGTAAATTATGGGTTTCTATAATAATAGGGACTACATATAGTTCCAAAACACCAATGCTCGTTTAAGCAAACAGTTCCATAGAAACAATAGATTCCAAGTGGAGATGCATTAGGAACCTTATTTCTATTCATTGAGATGTAATAGAAGTTCCTTTTCATTCATTATTTTTTTGAACAAGATTGATACACACTGTGCTAAAAGTTAGACGCCTGGTATCAGTTGACAGATTATAAGTTTTGAGTTTTCTTGCAACAGTCTAGGTTCTTTTCATAATATGACCATCCCATGAAAATCCAAGGGCCCTGGCTTCACGGGATGTGTTATTATAACCTATATAATAGCCTACTAACTCTTGAAATGTAGAAACAATGCAACATTGATTGACTATTACAGAATAGTGAGGGTTTTGTTACATCTCAGTTATCGAATGGTTATGTTAGGAAGGGAACGATGATAGTTGGTTATGAGGCTAATTATTTTAACACCGAGGGAATGATGATAGTTGGTTGGAATGGTTATGTTAGGAAGTTATGGGATGGTTATGCTCCCTGTTAGTTGGAATGGTTATGTTATGAATGGTCATAGGGAGTCTCTATTACAAAATTGTGGGAACAGACTGGTGTATGTTTTTACTGGTGTCTGTTACAAAAAAAGTAGACTACTTCAATATAAGGTTGGCTTCTGGTATTTGTTGCAGTACTAATTGCAATTGAATGAATTAGTAGTTTTAACATCCTTTTGTTGTGTAATGTTACTAAATTGTTTGCAGAAAACAAGTGCATTGAGTTGTCAAATTTATCTTTTTTGTTTTCGTAAGTTTTTTGCTTTTGCAAGTCATTAAGATCTCTCAATATTCTTGTGTTGGTTCTACATTATGTATGTTTTGTAACACTTGACAAAATTGTGATCTTGATAAATTTAGATGTTTTCATGGACTGTAATCTTGACGTTACATGCATTTACTTTTGGTCAGTTTTATTTAAGTTGAGTTACCATTTCACATCTTTTAATCAAAATCTAGGTTTTCTCAACAAATACTTTGCAATGGCATTTGAGTCAAAAATCACAATAACGAGTAATAAGGCATTTTAGTTTTCAGAAAATTAACAATTTTATTTAGTTACACAGTGCAAATAGTGCATAAATTTCTCACTTGAATAACATGTGAGTGATCCATGAACCATTTTCAATCAATAACCTCAATGCTTTGAGGCTAATCCCTTTTTGGACTGTGGATGAATCAAGTCTTATTCATAATTATGAATAAATAGAATTTATTAGCACCACATAAAAACAATGTCACAAGGCTTACATTAATGAATTGGAAAGTCTGAAGAGTATGATAGCTATTGCTAATATATACCAATGAGAATAAATGTTCATTGAGTTTGGGATTTCCAATATGTCAAAACTAAATTCATGTGTCTATAGAGAAATTAAATCCTTCCACAATCATGAACAGAAATTGATGCCAGCTCTTCTAGCTTTCTTCAAAAGGCAATTAGATTGATGCAACACTTTGTTCAAAAATAGTATAAAATGCATTTTTCCTTCATTCAAAAATAGTAATTAGAGCTTTTCAAAATTTAACACTTCAGAAGGATAAGTTTTATTTTGTCTTCATCTAGAGGATGGGAATAGCAAACTTACTAATCCCATTCACACTGAAGTGAATACTTCTATAAATAAAGGCATGAATTGGGAGCCTCCAAATTTCATGTTACCCCAACTTAACAAGCATTATTGCTTTGAATTATTAGCATTTTGTAAGTTAAGGAGTCCTAGTTTTAGACTTTAAGCTCCACAAAACTAATTTGTAATCTTACTTCATCAAATCAAATAATAGAAACAATGTTAGGAATAAGGTGTCTCAACCTTGGATAATTCCTATTCTTATTATTTGTTTTGTAAATGTATTTTTTGCAAATAATGTAATTAAGTGTGAGTGTACATGTCTAGTTGGCATGTTGATGTGTTACTCCACTTGATGTGTCGACATCTTGTGCGTAAGGAGATCATGACTAGAAAATGGTCATGACATATTCCTATGACGCGTAAGAACTATTTAAGGAATGTGCTATGACAGGTGTATGAGCATCTTATGACTTGGGCCTATTTGGGTGCCCAAGAAGAAGTGGTTGGTGTGTGTAAGAGAATATGCCAAAAATAGGTTGGTATGACAGATTCTCTTACACTTCTCTTATGACCGTTATTTTTGGAGAATTCTATGACAAGCTATCATAGCCTATTCTAGGGATGGACGCCTATTCTTGGGATTGCATGTAACAACTGTGTACATGTGGCTTTGTGCATGGGTCTTGGTGGTTGTGTCTATTTTTGGGTCCAGAGGAGTCTATATATATGATGCTGCTCCTATGGGAGAGATATAACAAATTTTAAGTCTTGTTGGCTTTGTCTCTCATTTCCTGAAAGAACTTGCATTGCAAGTGTATTGTAACCTTTGTGTTGAAGATAATACATTATGCAGGTTTTGGAGTGCTGGGGTTTTTTACCAAAAGGTTTTCCCTAGGGTATATCATTGTGTCATTCTCTATTTTTGTGTATGTATGGTATGTGGTTGCAATATCTTTGTTAAAGTAGTTAACGAATCTGAAATTGTAAGGATTTATAAGAATTTGCACAATACTCTCCTATAGAGATTAGCATAGGAAGCTGTTTCTGCACCTGAGTTTCCTTACAAGTGGTATCAGAGCCTGATCAAATTTTGATCCTAGTTGTTGGGTAAGGTTTTTTCAGCTGATCTCAAGTTTGAGTGGGAGTTTTTTGTAGAGCATTCTGAATCTTATTTGCAGATTGAGATGGCAAGTTCATCATATGGAAGAATGGAGGTGGAGAAATTTAATGGAACTAATTTCGAGTTGTGGAAACTCAAGATGGAAGACATGTTGGAAGATCGTGACCTATGGGAAGTGACTTTAAGTGCTACAAGACCAGCAACTATAGCTCAAGAAGATTGGGATATCAAAGACCGTAAAGCTAAGGGTCTCATAAGACTTTGTTTAACCGATGCAGTCCTTCTGAATGTTCTAGATGAGAAAACCACAAATAGTTTGTTGAAAGACTTGCGGCCGTGTATCAGGCCAAATCTCTGGTGAACAAGTTGTTCCTGAGGAAGAAGTTGTACTCTCTATGAATGGAGGAAGGTGGATCCTTAACGGATCATTTAAATGCATTTAATCTATTGGCTGCACAATTGACATCAGCTGGTGTCAAGTTAGAGGAGGAGGATCGTTGCTACACACTTTTGTGTTCTTTACCGAATTCATGGGACCATCTCCTGATGGTTCTCGAAAGCACTTTAGTCACCTTCAAAATGGATGATGTGGTGTCTTCACTATTATTAGAGGAGATGCGGAGAAAGGCTTCCGTTTCAGAAAAAGAAGCCCTTGATGTTCGTGGGAGATCCACTGAAAGAGGGAAGAAAAATGACAATAAGTCTAACAATAAGGGTAGATCCAAATCCCGTGGGAAGTCAAAGACTTCCAATAAGTCCAAGGCAAAATGTTGGAACTGTGATAAATCTGGGCACTTCCGTAAAGACTGCAAAGAACCAAAGAAGAAGAAGAAAGGTTCAGATTCAGCTTCAGAAAGATCTCAAGAAGATGGTGATGCATTCATTGTAGCTTTGGCAGCCCATGCATCTGATGATGTGTGGTTGGTTGACTCGGGTGCATCTTTTCACATGACCTCTCATCAAAACTGGTTCTCAAAATATGAAGAGTTCGATGGTGGAAAGGTGTATTTGGGTGATGATTCTCACCTAAAGATAGTTGGATGCGGAAGGGTCACTATCAAATTTCTTGATGGACGAGTAAAGGGAATCAACGGAGTTATGCACATTCCGGGTTTGGCATGAAACCTATTATTTGTAAGTATGTTGAATGATGTAGGTGTGCAAGTTGTTTTTTCAAAAGAAGGATGCAAGATGATGAGAGGATCGATAGTGCTTGCAAGGGGTACTAGGAGAGGTACCTTATTTCAGCTAGATGCATGTATTCCTCTATGTAATAGTTCTTCATCCTCACCATCTGAACAAGTAGTGAAGAAGTCTATGGCTATTGGTTCTGATGGTAGTGCAAACACTTTGGAAGGTAAGCTTCTTGCAGAAAAGACAATGTTGTGGCATATGAGATTTGGCCACATTGGTGAAAAGGGTCTCAAAACCCTAAAAAATAAAAATCTTGTTGAGGGGTCAAATGATTGCAATCTTGAGTTCGACTTCTGCAAACATTGTGTCTATGGTAAACAAAATCATGTTCAGTTTTACTCTAGTTCTCACAAATCTTCTGATGTTTTGGATCTTATTCATTCTAATGTTTTTGGTCTTGTAAAAGTTCCTTCAATCTCCAAGTCTGTATTTTTTGTATCTTTCATAGATGATTACAGTAGAAGGACGTGGATTTATTTCCTTAAAAGTAAGACACAATTCTTTAGTTGGTTCAGGGAATTTAAAGCTCTTGTAGAGAATCAGACCAGTAAGAAGATTAAGTGTGTGAGAACTGACAATGGTGGTGAGTTTTGCTCAGCAAAGTTTGAACAGTTTTGTAAAGAACAAGGTATCGAGAGGCATAAGACAACTCCTTATACCCCACAACAAAATGGAGTTGCAGAGAGAATGAACAGGACACTGATGGAGAAGGCTAGGAGTATGCTTAGTGGAGCTGGTTTAGAACAAAGGGTTTAGGCTGAAGCTATGGCCACTGCTTGCTATCTGGTTAACAGATCTCCTACATCAGCCCTTGTTGGTAAGACACCCATGGAGGTGTGGTCTGGTAAGAAACCTTCAATTAGACATCTTCATGTTTTTGGTTGTGAAGCTTATGCACATGTTCCAAAGGAGAAAAGATCTAAGTTGGAAAACAAAGCTATTAAATGTATTTTCATCGGATACAGTGCTGGTGTGAAAGGATACAAGCTTTGGGATCCTGTGACTGGTAAGGTTTTGTATAGTAGAAATGTTATTTTCAAAGAGCTAACATCTTCTCCTATTGTGCTACAACCAGATGAAAAAGAAAAGGAAAAAGATGTTCAATTGCCTCCTACCCCTGAGAAGACTGAACAGAGAGACCATGTTGGGCCTAATGATGAGGAGAGCTCTAGCAGCTTTGATAGTTTAGAAGAAGAGGAAGAACAACCTCAACCGCATCCCTTGAGGAGATCCATGAGAGAAAGAAAGCAACCAGAAAGGTTTGGTTATTCTATGTTAGATTCCAGTTGTGCCTTTGCTTTGATTACTAACACTGATGAGCCTAGATCTGTGAAAGAGGCTTTGGGCATGGAAGATGCAGGTTCCTGGATTGAGGCTATGGATGATGAGATGGCTTCATTGGAGAAAAACAAAACTTGGGACCTTGTACCTTTGCCTAAAGGGAGAAAATCTGTTGGCTGTAAATGGGTGTTCAAGAAGAAATTCTGTGCAGATGGCAGTGTTGAAAGGTATAAAGCTAGATTGGTTGCAAAGGGGTATTCACAAGTAGAGGGAATAGATTATGGTGAAATATTCTCTCCTATTGCAAAGTTGACATCCATTAGATTTTTGTTATCTCTTGCTGCATCATATGATTTAGAGATAGAACAGATGGATGTGAAGACAACTTTCCTTCATGGTGATTTGGAGGAAGAGATTTATATGTCACAGCCTGAGCACTACATTGTTAAAGGTAAAGAATCCTTAGTTTGCAAATTAAAGAAATCTCTATACGGTTTGAAGCAATCTCCTAGGATGTGGTACCTTAAGTTTGATGTCTTTGTGTTGTCAATTGGATTTGTAAGATCAAAATTAGATCATTGTGTTTATTTCAGAGTTGAAAATGATCGCCTTCTTATTGTTGCATTATATGTTGATGATATGTTGTTGTTTGGGAAGGGTAAGGGTATGATTTCTGATTTTAAATCTTAGTTGTCAGCATAGTTTGAGATGAAAGATCTTGGGGCAGCTAGGTACATCTTGGGTATGGAAATCAGTAGAGACAGGTCTAACAAAAAACTTTGGTTGAGTCAGAGTAAGTATGTGAAGTCTGTGTTGGACAGGTTCAACATAGCAGATTGTAGACCACTATGTGTTCCTATTTCTGTGGGAACAAAGTTATCTGTAGATGATTGTCCAAAATCTCCTAGTGAGGTGAAGGACATGAGTAGAGTGCCTTATGCTAGTATAGTTGGCAGTCTTATGTATGCTATGGTCTGTACTAGACCAGACATTGCCCAAGCAGTGGGAGTCCTGAGTCAGTTTATGGCTAATCCTGGACGGGTACATTGAGATGTAGTTAATCGAGTATTCAGATATTTGAGGGGTACATCAGATTACTCCATATGTTATCATGGTAACTCTTCTAGATCTCCACATTCAGTTTGTATTCGTGGGTTTGTGGATTTAGATTAGGCAAGTGATATTGACAGCAGGAGATCCACCAGTGCTTATGTGTTCACTATGTTTGGTGGTGCCATTAGTTGGATGAGTAAGCGACAACCTGTGGTTGCTTTGTCCACTACAGAAGCTGAGTACATGGCTGCTACTCATGCTTGTAAAGAATCCATTTGGCTTAGAAGATTATGTTTTGATGTTGGTGTTGATGCAGAACAGATTACTATTTGGTGTGACAGTCAGAGCACTATTTGCCTTGCAAAGAATCCAACTTTCCATGCCAGAACGAAGCACATTGATGTGCAGTTTCACTTTGTGAGAGATATGGTGGAAGATGGAAAGGTAAATTTGGAGAAGGTAGATACTGTGAAGAATGTTGCAGATGCATTAACGAAACCAGTGGGCACTGAGAAGTTCAAATGGTGTTCGGAGTCTATGGGCCTTTTGGCCCATAGCGGTTAAAGTTCCTGTTATGTTCCTGTTGCTCTTACAAGGTGTTCGACAAGTGGGAGAATGTTAGGAATAAGGTGTCTCAACCTTGGATAATTCCTATTCTTATTATTTGTTTTGTAAATGTATTTTTTGCAAATAATGTAATTAAGTGTGAGTGTACATGTCTAGTTGGCATGTTGATGTGTCACTCCACTTGATGTGTCGGCATCTTGTGCGTAAGGAGATCATGACTGAAATGGTCATGACGGATTCCTATGATGCATAAGAACTATTTGAGGAATGTGCTATGATAGGTGTAAGAGCATCTTATGACTTGGGCCTATTTGGGCGCCCAAGAAGAAGTGGTTGGTGTGTGTAAGAGAATATGCCAAAAATAGGTTGGTATGACAGATTCTCTTACACTTCTCTTGTGACCGTTATTTTTGGCGGATTCTATGACAAACTGTCATAGTCTATTCTAGGGATGGATGCCTATTCTTGGGATTGCATGTAACAACTGTGTACATGTGGCTTTGTGCATGGGTCTTGGTGGTTGTGCCTATTTTTGGGTCTAGAGGAGTCTATATATATGATGCTGCTCCTATGGGAGAGATATAACAAATTTTAAGTCTTGTTGGCTTTGTCCCTCATTTCCTGAAAGAACTTGCATTGCAAGTGTATTGTAACCTTTGTGTTGAAGATAATACATTGTGCAGGTTTTGGAGTGCTGGGGTTTTTTACCGAAAGGTTTTCCCTAGGGTATATCATTGTGTCATTCTCTATTTTTGTGTATGTATGGTATGTGGTTGCAATATCTTTGTTAAAGTAGTTAATGAATCTGAAATTGTAAGGATTTATAAGAATTTGCACAATACTCTCCTATAGAGATTAGCGTAGGAAGTTGTTTCCGCACCTGAGTTTCCTTACAAAAAATTCATGCACTAGAGAAAGTTTCTTGGCATTCAAATATTGCATATAGAAAATTTGTATTGATTCCATGAAATACAAACTTGGAATCTCTAAAGAAGCAGTTCTGTGTCAGGATTCTTAACACAATAGTACCAAGGTTTATACAATTCTTTTGGAAACTAAATGGAAACTGGGGAAGTATAGAAGAACCTGTGAAAATGCATGATTGTGGTTCCTAAGTATTCTCTTCAATAGAATATTAAAATGATATATGATTTTATCCATAACAGCATTCTTTTAATGTTACTATTACACATTCATTGGATTGCCTTCACTTGAATTAGATACAGACAAGTGAAAACAATTATTTACAGTTAAAATTTTACATGGATGTGCTTAGATACAATGCAACTGATTCAATCACTCATGTCTAAAACATTACCATCACCTATTTCCATTTCTTTGTAGATTTCTCCTACCATAGTAGCTGCTCTTCAATCCTCTATTCCCACGTAAGCCATTAGCACTATCAAAATTGTTGAATGCCATATGCAACCACTCAAGAATTTTTTCTTGCATATAATATTCCTCTATTTTTGTGGTTGCGCTAGCATGGCCACTTCCTCTATGAGTATGAATGCTTCTATATACAACATTATTCCCCATACCATTCATGTGAAAACTTGGGTTGTGAGTGTTTGATAGGCAATTCAAACCCTATGGAAAAGGAAAAAGATTCAGGGAGATTAACATATATGCTATTGGATATCTTCTCTTATCCTACGTTATACAAATAACAATGAGGTGTTAACAATTATACTTCTTTAAAATCCATGGAACTAAATGAAACATATTATGTTCCTTCACATAGGTTTTCTATCAAACAATTTGAGTCATGCTTATACTATAATATAAAAAATCAATGTTCATGCTTAGGGAGTTCAAATTCTAATGGCTTGCATTAAAGAATCAACAAGGGAACTGTTAAAAAAGAGAAAATCGCTAGCCTGAATAGATCAATGTACTACATAGTACAAATTCATTTCTCATTCACAATGTTTACACACTTCAATAGATCCATCAACAAAGTAAAAAATAAGTTACAAAATACAAAATTCAATCATTGTGAAAATGCATTCACCATCTTACAATAATAGATATACAACAGCATAAAAATGCTCAAAATGCTTAAAGTTTAAATGCAAAAGAATACTAGAGCTTTAGAAATGCAGACATTACCAAAACAATAAGAGCGTATACAAGAACATAATAATACTGGGAAGTTAAGCGAATCTTATTCTAAAAGCTACTCCTAGTCATTGTTAAGATTTTCAGTATAAAGTTATTTGTCCAAACAGTTTTCTGATTTCTCACATAAGCACACAAGAACTATCATTTGTACTTCATACTAGCTTTGATTTTTAAACCTAACAAGGTAGCATACCAAATTGAATTTTATTTTTCTAAATAAAACAAAGAGAACAAAGCCTTGGCATATAATCATATAACTCAAATGAGTCTCATAAAAATTCTTTATCAATTTCCAAATCACAGGCCATACTAAACTTCAGTCCTCCCATTTAATATAATTGTCTCACACATATGGTCCATCTATTGTCCTTGCACAAGATGGATTCAATGATATTTCGATGGTTGAAAGTTCACAAGGAAAAAGGACCATCATTCTACATCAATAATGATCCTCTCACAGTGCACTACATGATATGAGATCTGACTCATTCAAACTTATGTGAAATACCTATTCTTAGCTTTAGACTACAAATTCACCTTTGTGATTTTTGTCTAAATGTACATTGACTTCATATAGGCAGTTTCCCATAGCTTAAGTGGTTTTATTGTCTCCAAAAAGGCCAATTACCAATTCTATAAAGAATTTGTGTTCGCAGATAATCAACCCAGCTGATCTTCTCTTGATTTGTAGGAGGGCTGCAATGGTAAACATCATCAATTACATACGCATCCAAGGTGAGCTATGGTAGCAACAAGGATGTGGCATGGGACCAGACAGGTGGCAATCTTTAATTGGTCATGTTAGAATAGGCAAATAGTTGCATGGCCTAAAATCTACCACAAGACGTTGCTTAGTGAAATGGAAAATATAGTATCATTACAAGTTGGGTTTGGCCATCTTTCCCCTGGCCATTGATCTTGTGTCAACCATCAGATCTAGCCACAGTTTAAATAGTCAAACCAAAGATACAATGGTAAATAAAAGGTTTATTACATGACACTTGGTCTCAAAATAATTGGGTGGAGGATAGATACATGGTTGAGGAACATAACCATCCCATAACTTCCTAACATAACCATTCCAACCAGCTATCTTCATCCCCTGTGTGTTACATCTCAGTGAATAGCAATAAGGTTCCTAATGCATCTCCACTTGGAATCTATTGTTCCTAATGTACCTTGAAACATATGAATCATTCCTATTTTTGCATCCTCATTGTCTGTCTCATATTCATGTGTAGTTGATTTAAACAATAAAGAAAGTTACCACCACACATCAAACATAAGGTGCATTTGATTGAAAGATTGGTCATTGTCCCTATAATGACTGTCCCAAAGTGATAGCATTTTGGTGAGTTAATTTGTTTGTGTAGAAGTATGAATGGATTGGCCAGATCAATAGATTGGAATAGTGTGATGACTGTCCCATATCCATTCCACATGAATATGAGACAGACAATGAGTATGCCTTGATAAATTGTTTGTGAATTCCTTAAAAGAAATTGCCAAAGAATGGTACAAAAATATTCTAGAAAGTAGTACTATTTCTTCATATTCATATTTCTTCATATTTCTTCTAAATAGTGTGATGACTGTCCCAAATAGAGAATCACAAATTTATATTATAGGTTCTTCATGGCACCTTTCAACTTGTCCAATTATGCAAACTACCTTGCCTGGGGCAGCTATATCTAGCTGTGAGATTTTCATATTAGCAGTTCATATTGCACTATAAAAGTCTTGGTGCAATCCAAAACTAGTTCTCATACCTTCCATAGTACTAATACCAATCATGCAATATAAGAATTTTCATCTACCTTCTTTGTATAGGTTTATACATTATTATGCTATTAAGTGATTGGATACCAAAGTTCTTGCTACCATATTTTAGGAACATCATTGATGAGACATTCGTTTCACAACCCACTCATAAATTTTAATTTTTAAAGGTAAGAATTAAGGAACGTAGAATTGTGTGAAATTTAATGTTGATTTGAGGCATATATTATTAAATTTTTTTGGTAAGTTAGTTCAAACATTAGGGTTTTGGTATTATACATGATGAGCAATGTGTGACTATAAATGCACACACACAGGCATTAACATTTCAACAGCTAGCAATATGGAAGTTAATTTTTATGTGATAAAGAGACTTCATGACACATAATATTATAAATACCTATTATAAAGGTAGCTTTGTAGCATTTATAAATAGCTATTATAAAGGTAGCTTCATAGTGTTATATTGAAACCAACAAACATGTGACCATTCACTCTGGTGGAGATAATTGAGAACGTAAGACTATTATTCATATTTTTCTGATAGAGAATCATAGGTGTGCATGTATAGTTTTTTTAGACAGTAAAAATTGACATTCAAATAAAAAGATATATTGATTTGATGACTACATGGCAAGCTGATTTTTGACTTACACTTGGATTTGGATTTGGTTTTGGTTAAAAGAATTAGCCAGTAACTTGGCATTTAAAAAAAATACTTAATTAAAAATTTGATTTAAAGCTATTTTCTCTTTCTTTTCCATTGTATTCTTTATTTAAAGTGCTCAATATGTTTGACAATACTAAACATGAATATGAGACAGACAATGAGTATGCCATGATAAAATTGTTTGTGAATTCCTTAAAAGAAAGTGCCAAAGAATGGTACAAAAATATCCTAGACAGTAGTACTATTTCTTCATATTTCTTCTAAATAGTGTGATGACTATCCCAACTAGAGAATCACAACTTTATATTATAGGTTCTTCATAGCACCTTTCAACTTGTCCAATTATGCAAATTGCCTTGCCTAGGGCAGCTGTATCTAGTTGTGAGATTTTCATATCATATTTCTCTCAGTAAGAATAGTTGTGGCATAGGATCCATCGATTGTTTGTGGACCCTTTGTCTATCTAGGAGATTTTTGTACCTTGAAACATATGAATCATTCCTATTTGTGCATTCTCATTGTTTGTCTCATATTCATGTGTAGTTGATTTAAACAATAGATTCGTCACAAGAATGAGAAAGTTACCACGACACGTCAAACATAAGGTGCATTTGATTGAAATATTGGTCATTGTTTACAAGACAAAGGGTTCACAAACAGTTGAAGGATCCTATGCCACAACTATTCTTACTGAGAGAAATATGAGGGCTTCTAGCAAATATGTTAAGAGATCAGATATGAAAATCTCACAAGTAGATAGATTACTAGTATTGGAAGTATTATGGACTTGTAGAGGCAATTTAACAATTCAGGAAACTAAGAAATGAGTTGTCATTATGGTAAGCCACAAGAATGGTCTTGGGAGTATTATTGGACGTGCTTAACTTTGGAAAGTTACCATGTTAATGTCATTAAAAAAATACAAAAATTTAAGGCCTACGAGATTTTATGATAATATTCTATTTAAAATAGGGTGCTCAAATTAACAATGAAATAAAAAAATCCATGCTTGTATTCATATGATTAGGAGAGCTGTAATACCCCTCTAACCCTAATATAAGTTTTGTGTTTTTGAAAGAATTAAGATCCTTCGATGTTTTCTTACAGCTTAAGTTGTACATGATACTTGTTTGATCTATTCCTATAGTTGTTTATAATAATTTCATAAGCTAGTACTCAATGATTCTAATATCAGACATACTATCTAAAGGTATCATTTTTGTATGTATTTATCTCCATGTATGTATTGAGTACCTACAAGACCTTTTTGAACATAGTTAGGAGGTTATATGATATGTACTTGATAGATATATATAAGTGGTTATTTATATTTTCTTCTATTAAGGTTACTTTGGATGAATCTTGTATCTCACTTGATGATTTGATTATGCTGATTTATTATTAGTATTGATAAGAGACTAACACAATGCTTGAGATTCTAACCTTCGTTATGATGATGCTACATGCTTTGAGTGTATATATATACATGATGTGTTTTCATGATTCAGGACGAAGTCGTAGTTACTCACATAGCTGAGGTCCACACGATGTATCGATCCTGGTCATCTGTCCGCAATGTTTTCTTTTATATGTATATCCGTGCATATGTATTTCTTCTTTGTGATGCAGGCTTGCAGGTACCGGGCATCGACTTCACCTGGCTTCACAGATCTGAGCATGCCCTCAAATCCTCGATGGTTGTTGTTATGGAGATAGTACTAAGGCCCCTACATAAGTCTTCCTTTGTCATTATTCCAATTTGGGAATATTAGGGTTCCTTCTTTGTCAGTCAACCTTTGGGTAAAAAATCCATATCCAATGCACCCGGTTGGGCATGGTTGTAGTTAGTGCCTTGAGGCCACTTGAATTCATTTGGTTGTATGATTTGTTTACTCATTTTATTTATTTCTCCTTCTTGGTATGATCCTTAGTTAATCTTTCTATGTTGTGTTTCAGGAGTTTGGCTTGACTTTCCTTGTTGACTTTGGTTGACCTTGTTTGATCTTATGGTTTTCTCGATATGTTTCATAGTTGATTTTTATGGCCTCTTTCGATGATTAGATTTATTTTGAGGCATGTGATTTTATTCTACCTCAGTGTTATATCCTATAGAAATTATAAATAGGTAATAATATTGTGATCTATTACTTCATAATCTTATAGATTATAGTGTTTGGTATTTGGCATGTATCTATATATATATATATATATATATATATATATATATATATATATATATATATATATATATATATATGGAAATATATATATGGGTGCACACATATATGTATTTATATATATATATATATAATTTATATGTGATTATATGTTAATTATTGTAGATATTGTTGATGGTGTATATTTTGGGATTAATGTAAACTATAATATTATTAATAATTAAATATTAAATAATGTGAGGTATATTATTCTCAATTGTTAATTATTAATAATGAGGATAGGTTATATATATAGATATTGATGTAATTAATGATGGCATATGCATATATGTTAGGATAATATTACATATGTGTATGAATGAATACAAATAATTTTTTATTGTATATTTGAGTAATATAGTTGTATGATATTAAGTTATTTTATAATACCCTTTAGTTAAGAGTTAGTTGGGAGTTGGTTACTTTTCCTCTCAACCTTTGGAAATCTATTTATATGCACTACTTTCTCATTTGAAGGGAGGAGATTTTGGGGCTGAAGCATTGAGGAGAGGATGGCCTTACTTTTCATGGAGATTTTGGAGAGAAAACTTGGAGATGTGAGGGAGAGTTTGTAAGCATATGTCTTTAAGAATTTTTGGTTATCTTTGCTTTTGGGAGAGAGACATTTTTGTGAGAATTTCAGTAGTTGAGAGAGGGATTCTTTTCTATGGAATTATTTCTTTCTTTCATGGAGATTTCTGAAAGTGGATAGGGTTTGACGAATGCATCTCAAGTTTGGAATTGTCTTCTCTTTTGTTTCCTTCCTTCTTCGATTCAACCTTCGTACGACATGAGGTATGGATTGAATATTTTAGTTACTTTATGTGTCTGATAGATTATGAATCTATTTATATATTATCATTATTTATTATATCTTTAATTTTAATTTCTATGGTTATTTTAAAGTTTTGAGTTTTTGTTTGTAAGAATTGGCATGTGTTTTCCTAGGGTTTTTAGCAACCCATTTTTGGAGATCTATTATTATAATAATTTAAATTTCATCTAGGGTTTTACTAAATTGATTTTCTGGAAGTAAAATTCACATATCTCAAATGGGTATCTCTCTGATTTTATTTTTAGGGTCGAATTAATGCCTTATTTTTGACATTTTGGCAGACTATGCCTGTCCATTCTTGATTCTGAATTTTCTGTCAAATGTATTCGTATGCTACAGGCTGATATGATCATATAAAAGTCTGAATTTGATATCATAGATTATCCTAAGTCTTATATTTCATTTCCAATTGGTTTGGTGAATTTTAATTATGTTTTGTAAAAATTACAACTATTTTAGTGAAGGCAGGTTTGAACCCTAACCAGAATTTTTTGTTTTAAACCAGAAGTCATAACTTTCTTTCCCACCATTGGATCTTCCTAAAAATCAAATTGAGAGTCCATAATTATGTTATCTAAATCTCCACTAAAGAGATTTCCTTTATTATTTGTTTTGTGGAAGATATGGTTGACTGTTCTATGATGACTATTCTTTGCATTTAATCCTTGCTTGAAATAATTCAGTTTAAGAACATCATTAAGTTTTAAGGTTTCGTATGGTTACCAGAGGCTATTAGAATTTTTTTTTGGTTAATTTGATCTATTTATACTCTAAATATGTTTATAATATTACTTTGATGTCTTCTTATATGTTTGGAACATTCTGAATGTCATATTGGGTTTAGGGTTGTCAAGTGGACTAGGGACAACATATGTTTTCCTAAACTCAATCAAATGTTGTTATGGAATTGATATGAATTCTTGATGATGAATCTATTATGTTCTTATGATTTTTATATGTATGTTAGGTAACTTAAGTACACTAGGTGAGTGGCTCATAGTGAGGGGCCGGGGCCCTAAGTGGCTAGTACCAGGATAACCTACTATGAGTTATTTAATCAAGTGATAACCTAAATAAATGAATTGGGAATGAGAGATTGTTGGAATGGGAAATTACACACTAATCAAGATTAATTGTGCCTCGCCCATGCCTTTAGTGCTATTAAAGACTAAGGATGGGAGTGGGAGAAGGTACCTATGCATAGGTACAACTGGATGACCTTGTCTGTACGAGAGGCATTCGGTTCCGCATGTGCCTACTTGGGGGCCAGGGCCAAGAGTGGCTAGTACCAGGACAACCCAAGGGGTGAGGGCTATACGATGACACTCACCTAGCTTGTAGCTTAGAGTCTCTACCAAATTTGATCATGCCTCTGGTAGTCCTTGTGGTCTTCTTGTCTTTTCTTTTGTGTTGTGACTTTGGGTAAATTTTATCACCACTTTAGGAATTTCCCAGTTGTTACCTCTTGTATGGACCTTTGGTTCTATCTCCTAGCTCGGGGGAGTGGGCCTATTGGTTCCACATGGTTGGGTGGTTAATATTTATATCGAGGTATTGATCGTGATTCTTTGGATGATCCTAGCACATATTCCTTTCTAAATCTGCAGTTGAAAATTTTTTATTGGATATTTTAATATGTTGAGATGTACTTATGTATCTGTATTCATGTAATTTTAATCTCCTAAAAGGAGTCTTGCAGTATTGATGTAATCTCAATTCAAGGCAATGCTAAGGGAATGGGTAGTTCTAGGTAAAAGAAAGGGAAAAAAATGTGGAATATTGGACATCTTACTAGCATTAAAAGAAAGTATTTATGTTATTTCTCCTATCCTCTTATGTTGTCCATATGTAAAGGAAATAATCTTAAATATAGTTATATATAATGATGTATCACAAAAATAATGTATTCTCTCTTGATGGAAAGATCCAAGGAAATTATTGAGAAATGATAGGTTAGTGATTGGAATTATTAACAATGAATGGTTATGAAACAATGCAATAAAATAGTAACTTGATTATAATGTTAATACTTGGTTCATGTTAATGAAATACCTAGGATAATGCCTACCTTAATGAATATTAATCTCTTACCTAAATTATTAGAGAAAAGTGATATAAAGGATAGTAGTCAATATGAATTTATGGAATGAGTTGATAAAAGGAATAATGTTGGATGATTAACCTATGTTTAATAAAAGAAATAAGTTAGGGACATTTAACTTGGTGCATTAAAATGAATGTAGATCTTTTAAGCTCATGATTCCGTGAATATCTTATGCATGTAAATGGTTTATATGATGTTGCTTTAGTAGCGATGTTAGGGAACCCGAGAGGACTTAAGTTGTATAAATCTTACATTCAAGTAGTAGAAAATTATTTCTTCTTTTAGAAATATGAAGTGTAATGATGAATATTATTCTAGTTAAAATAAATAAGTAAAATAAAAAAAAATTCACTACTTGCATTTTATACAGGTTTTATGTCTTGTCCTCTTGGGTTGCCTAGCGGGGCGTTACAAGAGCTTTCTTTGTGTATTCATTACTTAAGAGCAACCTATATATGGAGGTAAGGAGTTCTACAATGTTATTCAGTTTCCCTAGTTATTTACCTAATTTTATTTATTTAAATCTACTCTTTACAACTATTTTTCTATCTATACAACCTCTATTGCTATTGTAATTTGGTATGATAAATGTCCCTTTGCATTGAGAAAATTATAGTTGAGAAAATGGTTGTTTAGTAACGATTTGTATTTGCAGGTTGCAAACAAATCATCCTTCTTCCACCAATGAGTCATTCCATTCAAGAAAGACCATGTCTGATGATATCAATGCACAAAAAAATAGGGAGACAATTGCTAGACTGTGGTCTAACTTAAAAAGAAAAGGTGATGAAAAATGTTATTGTCCTTGCAAAATTTGTAAGGCCTTAAATACTCGAAGATATCTAATCAAAATAGCTGAGGAACATTGTAGGCAACATGGTCACATTGAAGGGGGAAACAAATTTCATCCATTGGTATGTATTTTAATAATTTATAAAATACATAAGACATGATTTGATGATGACATCATGGTCATGGTTAATATAAGGTCATCATTTTCATATAGCTCAACGTCCCTAAGTTTCATGTTATGGACCATGACAATCCGGAGAATGTGGATTTCCAAATGAGGGAACATGGAGGTGTGAATATAGAAGTAGAAGGTAATGATACCATGGAAGAAGACCACGATGATGAAGAAGATCACGATGATCAAGATGATCATGATGATCAAGATGATGATGATGATGATGATGATGTTGACATAGAGCTTGATGTACCTATACTTGAGAAGGCACACGAGGGCTCTGAAACAACTCTTCTTGTTGTTGTATTATTGTTGGTGAGCTTGAAGGTTATGAATGGTTTATCCAACATAGCAATGACACGTATGTTAAGGTATGTCATCTTTTTTCATTATTTTAATCATAATTCCCTTACAATGAACATTGGGTGAATCATGTAGCAATTAATATTCTTTAAATTAACAAATTATATTTTTGGTTGTAGGTTGATAGGTGAGTGTTTGTTACCACCATCAAACATTCTACCTCGCTCGTACCGAGAATTATCTACCATTATGAAAGATATTGGAATGGAGTATCAAACAATACATGCATGTCTGAACGATCATATTATATATCATAAATAGCATGAATTTGCAACAGAATGTCCTATTTGTCATATTAGTAGATATCAATCAGATCGAATAACAAGAAAGGTGCCTCGCAAGGTTCTTCGGCATATTCTCATTATTCCATGTCTGTAATGATTATTCAAGTGCAATAGCTTGGCACAATTTATAGATTACCATGCACACAATAGAAGTCAAGATGACATTATGCGAATGCCTATGGATGGTTTGGCATTTAAGGAAATAGAGGAAAAATGGCCACACTTTAAAGAAAAACCTCATAATCTCAAGCTTTCATTGGCAACAGATGGTGTCAATCCTTTTGGAGAGATGAGATGTACTTACTCGGTGTGGCTTGTTTTTGTTATCAACAATAACATACCTCCTTGGTTGTCCATAAATAGGGAGCACATAATGTTGGCACTGATTGTTCTAGGTATTTTTTGATTTAATGGTCATCTAAATTAATTTATTATTAATATTCCATCAAAATGGTCATAATAATTATGTAATGTTTTTGTTCATTCAACTAGGTAAGTACCAAATTAAAGATATCAATGCATATATTGTGCCCCTTATCTACGAGTTGATGGTGTTATGGAATGGGGTTACTATGTATGACATCTCTAGACCAATAGGTCAAAGACAATTTCAATTTCATGCAATGCTTGTATGGACAATACATGATGCCCCTGGGCTAACACATTTTTGTGGTATGTTCTCTTTTTAACACCTCTTTTTTGGTATGTTATAGTGCCAACAAAAATTTAACACATTTAATCCAATTATACACGATCTTGTAGGTCTTTAGACAAAGGGAAAATTTGCATGTCCAATTTGTGGTCCAAAGATGAAATCTTGTCATTCAAAAAGTTTAAGAAATTAGGTGTTTGATGAGAATAGACACTTTCTCCATAGAAATCTTAAGTACCGAATTACCGAAAAACATCTTTTCAATGGGAAAGAAGAGACTACATCAAAGCCATGGAGAATGACACCTCACCTATGGAAGTCATCATACAATGAAATAAATCATTAAGGTAATGTCATTCCATCTGATGGTTTTTGTTTCAAATTTATATTTTGATATTGTGTTTTGTTTACTGATGATGTAATTGATGCTTGTGAAGGTTGTCAAGGCATCAATGACCAACTTCCAAAAGGACTAAAAAGTTATCCTACACAATTTAATAGGTTGTTGTACTATGAGAAACTCCCAATTGTGCATTTGTTTGATTCTATGCATATTGGAAAGAATGTAACAGAGACATTATAGAAAATCTTGGATGGAAGGCGTGACAAAGACCAAATTGTTAAAATTTGTAGTGACATTGAAGAATCCAACCATGCAATGAAAAATGGCATTCGATCAAATAAAAATGGATACCAAATTGATACAAGTGCCCTTAGTTGGTTATTGTCGGAGCAGCAGAGCAATGCTATAAAAAAAGTCATAAAAAAAATATGATTTCCCACAGGATTTGCTGCGAACATAAACGATCTTATATCAAAGAAAACTGAATTTGGGCCAGGGATGAAAACACACCATTGGCATACATTTATTAATGTAATTCATGTTATTTTGTATTCACTATATATTTGTATACTGCATGTAGTTTTCATTGCATTATTTTATAAAATATTGACAAGATCATTTTACAAATATTGTAGTACGTTCTACCTCTATCTCTCCCACACCACTTCACCAACAGTGTCAAATAAGTTATATATGATCTTCGAAAATACATGAGGTGGTTGTCATCTAAAGAAATCAATAAAGAAGATATAAAATATTAGAAGAGAAAAATTCCTCTTCTTATGTGTGAAATGCAAAAGTGTCTACCTTCAACTTTTTTCAATGCACAAGAACACTACCTCATACATCAAGTTGAGGATATTGAATTGTGTGGACCTATACCAACTAGGTCAATGTGGATGGTTGAGAGGCACTTGAAATTTTTGAAAGGCTTGGTTCGACAAAGAGCACATCTTGAGGGTTCTATGGTGGAGGGATATATGGTATACCAGACCATGGTGTACATTAGTGAATATCTTCCTAAGTTTGCAGCAAAGATCTAGGTAGATTGTATTTGGGATCCCAACTCCATTAACAAATTTAAGATGCTATTGTAGTTAATTAATTCTTATAAATCTTCAATATAAGTTATTTATAATTGGTGTATTTTTTTTGATACAGTTGGTCGAGAGTGGGATGCAATACATTTGTATATTGTGAACAATCTTGATTGGATGATGGTATGGATTGAACAATGTCAACAAAATGGTTGATCATTAACATGGGAAGGTGTTTCTTCATTGGTTAGAGAAGCTCATCGTAATGGAGATTCCAATGTTATGCCAATGGTAATTGATTTAGCACATGGTTTAAGAGGTGGAGAGGTGCGTATAAATTTATTAATGATCATGACTTGATGTATGTTTTGTATCAACTCATGATGAAAATAATTTACACACGCTTGAAAAATTGTAGGTCAAGCACCACAAAGCTATGTACTATCATGGCCACAAATTTTCCATAAAAAATTTGGATAACATAAAGAAAACTTGTGATTCTAGGATAACTGTAGTTTTTGAGGTCACCAATATATCATCTAGAAATGACATACATCCTCAACAATCTCAAAATCAATACTATGGCATCTTGGATGATGTAATTGAGTGCGACTTTAACTCCTTAAAAGTAGTTCTATTCATCGTCAAATGGTACAGGTTATGACTAAATCAAAATTATCCAGATAGAACTGTTATTCAACATGATAATGGATTTACAATGATTAATACAAGGTCATTTGAGCCAGTTGGAGATGAGCCCTATGTTCTTGCAAGCCAAGGTGAGCAAGTGTTTTACTCAGAGGTTCCACATAAACAGGGTTGGTCATTTGTTGTTAGACATGATCCAAGAGGAAGACCAATAAAGTATAATGTTATGGAAGAAGAAGATATTGAAGATGATGAAGAAGCAGATGATGAAGATCAAGATGATGGTGATGATGATGATGATGATGATGATGATGATGATGATGATGATGGTGATGATGATGATGATGATGGTGATGGTGATGGTGATCATGGCGATGATGATGATGGTGATGGTGATGGTGATGGTGATGATGACGATGATGATGATGATGATGAAGATGATCAATGACATAATTAAAATGATCAATGTAATGATTGACATGATTTATTGCTTTCAATTGTAATGATTACATATTTATTGTGTTCAATTCTAATGATTACAACATATGTGATTTATAATTACCAATGTTTATATTGTGTTTGATTATCACCTTTTTTGCAAACAGGCAATTGACTACAGACATCATCACCCCTTCTATTGATGATCTTGCATTCCATATATAAGGTAAATTTGTTCATGTTTGCGATGTTGCATATTGTTCATGTTCTCTTATAAGTTATTTGTAGCATACATATCATGTAATTTTTAGCTAACTTAAGATAAATGATTAACATATGCAGGAAATTTGACCCCTTTGGCATGGATCGTGCACAGTGACATGGATCAGCAGGTATAAGTCAATAAATAGACATAATTTTCTTATATTCTTCTTGTTTATCACTGAGCATGTATGTTATAAATAGACATATTATATAATCATATAATGTATATATAGACAAAGAGGAGCCGTATAGAAATATAATTATATAATCACTTTCAACTTAGTACATTTTATATCTCTCACATATAGACAAAGAAGAACCGTACGTATGGGTCATGACTTGATTATCCTATATATATTATTTAAATATTATCAAATTTTCATTTGAAGCGGGGATGTGACAATATCTTATTTGATGGATTGTAGGACCCACCAAATAGGTACTTGTCAGATCTATCTACATCGAATGAAGGAAATGAGGGAATGGTAGATGAAAGTTCTACATGTAGTACGGCTAAAATACGGCTAAAATAGGGAGATCAACTAGAGGTCAAAAGATTAGAAAAAAATTTGATAAACACATGTAATTTTTTCTTGCTAATGGGGGGTCATGTTCTTATGATGATGAGACCAAAGGCGACATCAAGGTGCCCTTTCGGTACACACACATTGAGAAAGAATGGGTACCCAATGAGCTACCTGTAATTAACACTAATTTTTGTGTTAATGAGAGGATATATCGCATTGCTCCATCCTCATTACATGGTTTGGGCCTATTTCCATGGATGGGATAAAGGTATGTTACAAAAAAGTTGTTGAATTGTTCAAGTATGTCGGTCCGTGTTACAATTACAATGATTGGATGCGGATTGTTCAATATAAAAAAAGTATGCGTAGGTATGCACTATCAGCTAATTATATACAATGGAAAGAAAATGATCAAAGTAAAAGATTTGAAATGTACATTGATGGGAAACCAAAAGAAATAGGTAATATTGTGGTTTTTATAAATAGTACGTGACCTTCCTCAGCTAATAAGCAACCCAATTGCATATTTGAGGCGCGTGAGGGGGATTAAGTTTTTGTATGTGCGATAAAATCAATAAGTGTAGGAGAAGAACTGCTAATAGATTACCATTTAAATCGCATAGATACAAACAAAGTTACTATCTTGAGGGTGGTAAGTACTATATACCATTTTATTAATAAGTTTTTTTTTGCTAAGTCTATTGCTTTCAGTTCACTGAAGTTTTTATGTTTAATCTTTGTCACAAGACAATATGGATCCCGCACATAATAGAGGCCACGAGGATGCTCCTCCCACCCATTCTTTAGCAAGGGTAAACCTTATTGAAATTGTACAAATTAGATAGTTGGAAAATGTTATATTATTACGTTATTTTATTTACGGTTTTGGAGTTTTTATGATAGTTTTACTGATATTCCTATCATAATTTGATGTTCAAGATAGGGGAAAAGCACATGCAGTAAGTACAAAGGCAATAGCTACCCCTTCTAATGATGATATTGTGGAAACACCCAATTTAACAATTATGTTGAAGAAAAAAATAACAAAAATCAATTTAGAAATAATGAGAATTTTGGATGAAGCAAATATTCCAATCGAGGAGACGATGAAGAGGCTATCTGATTTGAGAGCACAAGCACGTCGTTATGAAGTAAGTAGTAATGAATCTTTAGTTATAAGAAAAGTTTAATAAAGGTTTATATTTTATACTCTTTTATGTTGTGAAGTAAAATATGTAATATGTGTTCTTGTTACAGGATTTTTTGGCAACTGATCTAGAACCTAGTCAAGGACAACATGGTGAGGCCGGTACTAGCAGAGCTTTAGCTAGCACTGGTAAAATGATCCTTTAGTTGACAAGTTACAAGGAATTTTTTATTTGGAACATTCAAAAACTTCTTAAGTTAACTCTTACTTTTATTATTTCAGGATGTCTTTGCTAACAATGTATTGTTCAGGTCATCAAGTGCAGGAGACTCCTCCTAGGAGGTCGACGGATGTCCATTCGAGATTTTTGAGTGCAATGTTGGCAACAAGGGGCATGCAAACATTGACGCCTTCACGATCTATTCCAGCTAGTAAATCCTTCTTTTGCTATATTTGGTTTTGTGTTAATTATGAGTTGATAATTTGTACTTTAATCTTGGGTGCATCACATAGTGGATTATTTTTTTGGAGTAGGAGATACACCAGTGGCACCATCTGGTATGCCAGATATAGATCAGAGTACATGTATTGGTGATAATTCACCATCATTTCTTGGAGCTACCCGTGTTTCTAGCACGAGAGTTATGCAGATGTCATTGTTGATTGACAATGATGAATCGATGCCTTTAAAATGTCCTAAGCTTCTAGGTACTTTAAATAATTATTTTTTATATTGTAATATGCATTTACCTATTCATAACAAGCTTTGGATTGATTATCCCATGACATTTTTTGTAGGAAATGATTCATTTTATAAGAAGCTTTATGACCTCGCACTACAAATATTCGGGCCAACCATACGTACAAGGTGGAAAATCATAAGTGAACTAACTTTATCCCACTATTTTTTTTTCATATTATTAATTGGTACAACATTTTTCCTTTCATTCGAGTCTTTTCTTTTACTAGCTATATCTAACAATTTTGTTTTTTTTCTTAAAAGGTGGAGCTTGCAAGAAAAAAAATTAAAAGATCAGCTCATTAAAGATTTAGACCATGAGTTTAGTAATAATATTTTTGAGCAGAAGATGGTGTTAGAAAGAGCTTGCAAACATCTTAAGACTGTGAGGGACTCATATAGAAAGAGTCTTGTCTAGAACCCAAAGTACAAGTGTCCTCCTTTTATTCCAGTGAGGGATTGGAATGAGTTCATTTTGGATGCAAAGGAGAAAGGGGATGCTCAAAGAGGAATTACACCAGAAAATGTGAGAAGGTATGCAATAGTATTAACTACTAGTACATTAATGTAATAATGCACTAATTAGTGATCTTTATATCTATATCATCTAACATATTTCAAACTTTTCATAGGTTGCAGGACACATCAAAGGCAACAAAGGCCAGGCTGGAAAAGATTGGGCAGCACAGACTTGGCTCTGGTGGATATTCAAAAATTAAAGCATGAATTGTAAGTAGCAGTAAATGAATTGCAAAGAAAAATTATTTATAAAATGCAAATAATTTTGTTAATTAATAAAAAAATGCAGGGCTCTAATTTTAATTTAGAGGCCACAGAAGAACACAAAAAAATTGCCTTCAAGGAAGGCTATGAAGCCATGGCTGAATGCCTATGGTAAGCTTCCACTGGCCCAACCAAAGAGTCTCCTACATCATGTGCACAGGTAAATATGCCAAAAAATATATTAGAAATTGAATACTTGAGCAACAATCTATTTGATAATAATGTGCATGACATTGCAATGCAGCCTCTTAATCATGACACAGATCATATGCCACATCATGAAGCCCTTGATGTGCATCGTACTATCCATGTAGGTGCTCATTTTCTATTTAAAACTAATTATGTAATTATTAATACAATTTAACATCTTAAATTGAACTTGGTGTAACCTTTTTGTGTATATTTTAGAGGATACAAAATCATGTTGTGCTGAATGAGTGCCGGAGGATGTTTAGACTGATCACCATGTAGATCATGTGGCACATTCAGGTAAATAAAATCTATGTTTTGTTCTTTTAAATTAATTTTTTGATTGATAGTTCTTTTACTTAAATAAATACTCGTAATTCACTAATATAAAATATTGTGAATTTAACTCATGAAGTAGTTGTTATTGCAGTGGACCCCCCTTTGGCGCAGTGGCCTCGTGTTCCTAAACAAATGAGGAGGATACATGTGTTGGAATTAGAACCAGTAGAGGAAGGGAATGACGAGGACATTGATCTTCCTCTTAGAAATTACATGAGTAAAAAAAATAGCAAGAAACCTAAAAATAAATGATTGTAATTAACATTTTTTGCTAATGAAAGAATGTTGTCTTAATGGATGTAATTTTGTACTAGTAATGTTGATGAATGATGTGTTAATGAATTCTTCATGAATGTTGTGTGTTAATGAATTATTCATGAATGTTGTGTGTTAATGAATGTTATCATGTGATTATAATGATTGAATGTTATATTTCAAAAATGGATGAATGAATGAATGTTATTAAATGTTAATCAGGAATTTAGAGTGATGTTAGGGGGGGGGGAGGGGCCAAATGAGCTTCCACCTTCACGTGGTTGGCCTTGTTTAGTAGAGAATATTAAACTATTTTTGAAACCAAGTGAAGCTCAAACTTTAAAGATAAGCTTAGAGTTAATAGTGACAACCAATTAGCAAGTCGAAATGAAGTTCTTCATTACAGGTACCTTTTTAGTTTTTAAAGCACAATGTCATGTTTTAATATTGTGTAGTTTTTTTCTTAAGTCAAAGTATTCTTTTACTATAAGAACATAATTTATGACCATTTTAGTAACTATTCTAACATCGCTTTATGACAAATCCTGTTTTGGCAAAGATGGCGATAAGTGGTGTTGTCTATTCCTTGGGAGATTGGATTGCACAGGTCTGTATCTCAAAATCATTTGCATGTGGTAGAAATGCATACTTACAACTATTTCATTCTACATTTAAAAACATTGATGACACTCTAGACACAAAATAATGCTCATGATGTTGACTTGACAGTGCTATGAAGGCAAACCAATTTTTGAATTTGAACGAACCCGAATGTTCAGATCTGGTCTCCTTGGATTTAGTCTTCATATTTCTTTGTCTCATTATTACTATCATCCTAGTGAGGTAACACCTTTGCCTTCTTTCTTAGTCTCTTACAGTTCATACTTGTTTAATTTGAATAATTTTTGAGTTCCTTGCAAAAAGGGTATGACAAACAAATATGGTTATACAAGCTCTATTTCCTTTACTTGAACTTGATGTTATGATTTATCATTTGACATTTTATTATTTTGATGTTGAACTTGAAGCATATGATGATACGATGGTATGATCATGATGCTATGATTACAAGTTTATGGTGTTTTTGTTGTTTATATGATATTTTGTGACATTCTAATCTGAATTCATGATTATAGCCTATATCCATTCATAATGTTTCTCCAAATCATCCCTTTGTTGCTGCATCTTTTCTATTAATTTGTCTGCCATCTTCTACTAAGATTATGGAGATAAGTAAGATCAAGGTTCATGAACTTCTAGAGCTTACTTTCTCCATGTGGACCTTGTGTGAGTAGACATGCAACATTTGAAGAAGGATTTAGATGAGCAACTCCAATACCACTAGGATTTGATAGACATTAATGAGGTGCTTTGATGCTATTGACTTGAGGCCAAGTACTTGTGCTTGAAGGACAACACACTCAGACCAATTTAACAGAAACTACAAAACATTATTAATTCATTCCTCATTATTCGAATCATCCGAAAATTTTGAAAACAGAAACTATAAACAAGAGGATGAAGGATCGAAGGATAGCCAATCATTTTCTTTATTATTCCTTCCTTCGTTACATAGTTTCTTTCTCCTTTCACCGATTCTCAATCACCTACTCTACCACTACTCTATCAGTTTTTCAAAGTGTAAACATAAAGAACTTTCACAACCGATTTCAACTGAAAACTAACTCTATAATATAACTGACTCTCTAACATACTGATTTCTCTAATAGTTTTCAACATTGATTAGAGTAAGCCTTAATTACATGAGAGACACTAGAATAGTATCGTGGAGTTGACATTGAGGTTCTCAACTTCGCAATTTTACAAACCCGCGATTTTACAAACCCTTTATTTATTATGTCTTAGACTACTAGGATTTAACCCTACTTGAGTCTCATGCTCAATTACATCATGAAGACACAAAAATGGCTTACTAAGCCATGTTACAATATAAATTATGTTCGTATAATCCAAAATCTTCAAAATATTGCTAGTCGTGAGATGCACCTACATCATACTCCCAAGGACACAAAAATTCAAGTCCCATTGAATTTCCATAAGCTTCTTTTGAGTTTTCCAATTGCATGAAGGCAATAATGGAATCATAAAAATAACTGAATTGATGCCTCTCTGCATAACGTACTGGTGCCAATCTTCATGGTGAATACCCTTCTTGGCATGTGTAGTGGTACCTCCCTAGAATTCTAGAAAAAATACATTAGACATAATCAAATAGAGTTCTCTAACTTGGTAGATCACTTCCACATCCATACTTATGAGTTCATTATCTCAATTCCTCAATCCAATCTAATTAGACTTCAAATACCCTCCTGGGTTACCTAGTGTACCTAGCACCTCCACCATACCAAAATCTCAACCAAGCTTCTCATACTGACCCTAACACCTTGGATCATCTTATCATGGTAAATTTGACATGTTTCAACTCTTCACCAACTCCAAACAATCCATCTTTCATCATTCTTCACTATAGCCCTTCTAGGCTTGCTTAGTAGCCCTGTCTAGATAGAAATCTGCAATTTCCATGAAATGTTTCCAAACAACCTGGTAAAGTATTTATCTTTCCAAGTACCCTTTTGGGAGTTACAAAACCCATCTCAACCTCAAGACTTCATTCCTTGACTGGTGAACCTTTCTACTGCTGCTTGCTCTCTTTCCTAGGCCTAATTAGCCCCCTTTATCAAAGCAACCCTATACTCCACTACTCTCCAAGACTCTATGACCTTAAAAAGTCTTATATTAGGTTTCCAAACCACCAATTTTCTACTTTTCTTGGTCACACTACTCACCCAACTCCCAAACCATTAAACCCTTGTTCCTAGGGTCATAAATCTAGGGCTTTGTGGTAAATGCCCTTCCCAGCAACACACAAGTACAAATATGGTTCAAACACTCTCCAATACATCCCCCCAGACATATTCCACCATCACATTCTTACTCCAGCCATCAGATCACTCCTATCCACCATTTGGTGCTTTCCAAGTGCACCTTCACTGTGTGTTCACCAGTCACTCACTGTTCTTTCACTTTGCACTCCACCCTACATCAAACTTCCATAATGTACATATAATATAATTAGACATCTCCCATCTAATTCATAGAGATCAAAAGGATGGGAGTTCCCTTACATAGTTAAGGTCTTCAAAACAGACCATTGACTATACCCTTAAGGAGCCAGTCTTTGTCACTACACCAGATAGTTTCTTGGTGTTCTTAGGGAAAAACAATGTAATGGAAATAATAACAAGTAAAATCCCAAACAAATAAACATTTTACATCCACACAAAGTAGAGATCACACTCAGAACAACACACTGGTGTCTTGACTATCCACGAGATAGTGAGTTACTAATTTGCAGAGAATAAAATTTTATTCATTCCAAAAACCTTTCACTTCATTTATTTTCATATTCAGTATGATTTCTCCCCTCTAATCACATGGAATAACCTCTAAATAGACTCCATCTTCTCCCTCAAACCCGACAACAACCTCTTAACTATTTGTAACTGTCTGCAACAGTCAAAACTGACTGTTCACAACATGAAATACTTAGAGATTTGTTGTCAAGTTGACAACTTGACAACCTAAACATATAATGCCAAAACTAAAGACTTCTAAAGGTTTTAATGATAACCTTTATCATCCTATAACCTTTACTAACCCAACTAACCCCATTAAGCCCATTTTAGGCCATTTTTGCCATTAGAGGCAATTTACAAAATCTTGCACTTTTAGTGCTTTTAGCATCATCTAGAGGCTCTATTGGCCTTATTACAACTATTAAGACCCTTATAGGTCAATTCCATTAACACCTAACCTAGGATCAACCCTTAGTCCATTCCTAGTGACCCCTAGGTACTTTTGAGACTTCATAATGCCATTAAGGCTTACATTGAAGCTTTGATTACAATATGATCAACATGTGATCAAAATACCATTTCAAGACCATGATAGGGCTTATTACATGTCTTGATGACCTTTGAAGGCCATTTGTATTCCACTCCTCCCCGGGATCCATCAGTGTCCCTATGGCTCATCCTGCCTCCTGCTTGTGACCTTGGTGCTCCTGCAGCACATCCTCAACCCCCTCTGTCAAGTTCTATCCAATGCATAGATGTTATAACCATCCATGTCAGTAGATCCTGCTTGTTGTTTATAGATTCAACGCTGATCTAAAGGTGGAGCAGGGTTGCTTCTAAATTATGACACCATCTTTCATCTTGCTTTGACATGTGTTTAACCATTGCGATAATTTAGTAGTGCATGCTCTTCTAATAGGAGTCAAGGTGGATATTTAGGGTGCAATAGTAGAGCCCAAAGGACAACAACTAAAGGTGTTTCAAAAATGCCAATTTAGGCTCTACGCAGTGACAGTGGAAGCAATTGGATAGAGGAATGGGACACTTCCCAAATTTACAAAACTTTAAAGAGACTTACCTTGACACACTTATATAAGGAAATGGGAAAGCCAACTTCCTTATAAATGGAACAGTGAGCCTACATAAGCAAGGGTTGATAGATCTTTCTTTGTAACCTAGGAAACGGAGATTCAACAATTATAGACTTCAAATAGCAAAGAAGGCAATCAATTTATAAGGTGAATCCTGAAATGAGGATCAGCAGGAGTAAAGCTTAAGAGCTCTCTTGCATTTAGACAAGAAACTAGGAACATTTATTTATATGATGTATAATTTTGGAAGTGAACTAGGGTATTTCTGCTTGCTTCAGCTGGCATTTTCTAGTTATTTATTCAGTTTCCATTCAATTGTTTTACGTGCTTTTAGACATTTTGATATATATTGTCTTTTGTATACTTCAAAGCATATTGTGGGGTATTTATTAATAGGAGGGGCTTTTGAGATATGATCTGGGATCTATGTGAACATGAAATCTATTTCCATTATTTCAAGAATGGCTTGGTAATTACATATTTCTTGTTGGCCTCCAAATAAAAAGGTCTCACATTGTAGATGGGAAGTTGTTCATATCAATTTTTTCGCAATTGTGATGATATATTTTAGCTGTCCTTGTGTCAAAAATATTCAGTAGTAATACTATTATATATTTTTTAGCTATTTGATCCTGATTTTTATTAAAGATGTCAACTAGAAGTATGACCTGATATGTTGCTAAATGCTAAGTGATAATGAATTCTATGAGGTCACACTTATAAACCTAATGAAAAATATTTATTATTCTATGAGGTCTTGCATATATGTTGCCATGGCTGTCATCTAGATATTAGAACTTTATAGGATAATATAAGATGACGAAAGCAGTGATTCATCATTGAGATTTTAATAGCATTTTTGACAAACTAAAGCTAACACCGGGAATTGCCCACAATGTCTTGGAGCATTTTAGGTTAACATAAATATTTAATTTTGTAGGAAATAGGGCCAATAATGTTGGGTAATATCAGATTACAAACACTGAATCATTGGAAGCAGCTATGGAGGTAGATGGGACAATCCGGTTTTCTATAGAAGCCAAACTTTCTCTTGGGCCACCAATACCAAGTCTTTGTCGTCATGGTGGCAATGATCATTGGCATGATGTTGGATTTAGTGTTGCCAATGGTAACTTTTTGGCAGCCAAGGTTGGTTGACAGGAATGATGAGGTTTAAGTTACTCATGTTATGGATGCATTGATTACAAAATAGGCAGAAAATACTAGTTGTATAGTTAACATGATGGTCTACTTTTGAGTAATTTGGAGTATTAGAGTGCTTTCAAGTTACAGCTTAAGTAGTTGTTTTTGTTTAGTTTCCTTTAATTAGTTCTGTGATATTACTCATTAGAATTCTTTGATGAATCTGAAGGATTTAATGTTTGGTCTGAGAGTGTAGTACTTCATTGGCTTTTAACATTAGCCCATGAACATTTTGTATTGTCTTGAGACAACGAAGAGGTGTTGTTAGTGGAATTGACTTTGTTGCTCTCACTCTACTATCATATCTTATGTTGCATCCTATAGTTCTATGACTTAGTTGATCACAACTGAAATAGGACCTTGGTTTTCTGTACTTCTGGTATCCATGTTTCCTCCTATTTCTAACTTACTATTTTCAGTTCATGGAGGCACCTTAAGGACTTATGTGCATATTCTAATTTGTAAGTAAGGATTCTAGTTGTTTATCCACTTTATTTCATAATGTTGATCCTCATGCAGATATGTCTTGCACTTTTCCACAACGTGTGGTGAATATTTTATATGATGCTTCTTTCCTTATGATCTGTGCATATCCTTTACCAATCTACTTGAGTAAAATTTCTTTTTTGATTGGTTAGTTCCTCTTGCATCGTGACCAGCTTAAATACCATGACTGATAGGTGTCTCTTCTAGTGAATTCAATTGGGATTTGCAGTAGTCCAAGTTTGTTGAGGTATGTCATACCTAGAGAGTTGGATGTGTTATCTTTCCCAATTTCAACACTTTGTCATTTCTTCTGAGGATTTAACTTGAATATCTATAACAGAATAAGGCCTAATATTTTTATCTCTTGATCTCATCTCATTGGACTGTAATTTATGCTATATTTTAGTTACCATAAATCCCACACATATTATGAATTCATGCTGCATTTGACACTGCAATGCTAATTATAGACAACCAATATATTCAACTAAAACTAGGAATATATTGAAATGGTGCACCACAATTTTTTTTTAAACAAAATTTTAGATTGGTCTCAATTTCGACCTTTCAACACTATTATTTTTAACCAGAATGCTATGCATTTGATGCTCTTTTCCACGAACAACCGTGGATAGTTCGATGCTATTTTTGACCAGAATGCTATGCATTCGACGGTCTTTTCCATGAACCACCATGGATAGTTTGACGCTAAAAGTCCTAGTGAACGTCTCAATTTTGACCTTCACACCACTTGACCCAGCCGAGGTGGTGGTTTTATTCCTCCACTTCCAAGGGATTGTTGCAGTGGATAATTCGACCACTAGTCTAGTCAAAATTTTGACGATTAATCACCACGTAGACAATTCGACGAAAAAATATTGACGATAGTTTTAGTCGCCTATTCGACCAATTGTTGTAGACAATTTAACCTTTTCTCATCAAAATTTAGGGCAAAATTTACTAGTGAATGGGTCTAATTAACAAATATATTATTGAAATACATGTATTCAATCCTCTCAATCTCTACCTCTGAAGAATTTGACATTTAATTTTGAACTTTATCTTTTATTTTGTACTTTCAACAATAAATAAGTGTGAAATCTATTTAAGTCTAACAATATTGTAGCCATATTTTTCCCATCCATTTTAGCCTAGTGCATAGCTTCCCAACTTTTGATAAGGTTATCTACAATGTATCTTCCCTGGATAAAAACTATTTTGAGTAATTGAAACAATATCTTTAAGCATATCTGTGATTCTTCTAGCCATGATTTTAGCAATGATCTTGTATGAAATATTTAACAATGTAATGGGTCTCCAATTTTCAATTTGACATTTGTCACCCTCTTTAGGAAGAAGTTTAATTACCAAGCTCTGTTAACATTTTATCCCAAAGATCCTATTTCAAATGCATCCTCATACAACTCCATCAACTCACAAGTAATCCATTCTTTGTTCTTTTTATAGCATTCAACTGGAAGTCCATCCATACTAGGAGATTTCCCATTTTATAGAGATCCAATAGCATCATCAATTTATCTTAACTTAATTTGTTGGTTTAGAATCTTGGCTTGTTCCCTAGTCACTTTTTTAGGGATTATCTTGATGCACTGGTTCATATCATATTGATTCTCAATCTTATGTTGAGAGGAGAACAATTGCTTATAGAATTGTACAAAGGCATTCAATATCTCTTTATTGTTATCGGTAAATCCATTTTTCACCTAAATACCAATGATCTCTTCCCTACTATGCTTGGCTCTGATAAGGTTAAAAAAGTATTTGGTTGCTTTATCCCTATCCTTGACCAATCTAGCTTTATCTATAGTATTTTGGCCTTGTATTTTATAATTCTAAATTTTCCTAAGTCACACTTTTGTACTGATCAATTCATACTCTAGATCACAATCATTGCATTTAGCTTGAAGGGATTTTTCAATCTCATGAGTTTTCTCTGAAATAAATTTTCCTCTTGTCTTCTTTCACTAGCTTCTTTAGTCCCTATGATTTGACACATCTTTCTCCATAGTTCTCCCATCTGATCCCATTTGGCTTTGTGTAAAGCTTTCGGGTTACAGAATTTGGACAAAGTAGTAGCCATTTGACTAGCCATAAGATATTATTCATCCTCCAATAGTGTTTTATTAAGTTTAAACATGTAATTCATGTTATGTCTCTTTGGTTAGGGGGTTGAGCTCTTAGGAATAATAAAAGAAAAGATAGTGGAGGGATCAGATATGCTATCATGGGCCACGAAGATAGGAGCTATCCTTGGTGAATGAGAGAAACCAAGGATACTGGGTTTAGATATATCCTATCCAATCTACAATATATCCTATTCTTACTTGACTAATTATTACACCAGGTAAACCATATAATGTCATATTCCTTTTTAATTTTATCCAAGGGGTCACACACATTAAATTTATTTTTAAATCTGGCCCAAAAAAAGAATGCATTTCCTTTCCACTCATGTTTATTTCCTTCGAACTTGTCTTGGATATTTTCAATCATGTTTAAGTCCCTAACAAATGTCCAACAAGCATTAGGGATATTATTTTTCAACCAATCCCACAAAATGACACTTTATATATAGTCATTTGGAGCATATATGTTACAAACTATTATCAATTGATCCTTAAACTTGACTAGAATCCATATAGCTCTTTAGAAAGGAGAGACCCCATTATTAATCACCTTGTTATCCCATTGGAGTCCCACCAAAATAGCCATTCCTCCTTTCCCTCTATCATGACCAGAGAACAAACATGTGGCCTTATCCCACAAAAAATTGTGGATGTTATAAGCATGGTAACTAGTAACTTTTATTTCTTGAAGAAAGATAAGATAGTGGAGTGATCATATATGCTAGCAGGGGCCACAAAGGTAAGAGCTATCCCTAGTGAATGAGAGAAACCAAGGATAGTAGGGTTTAGATATATCCTATCCAATCTGAAATATATCCTACTCTTGACTAATTGTTACACTAGGTAAACCATATAATTTCATATTCCTTTTTCATTTTATCCAAGGAGTCACACACATTAAATTTCTTTTTAATCTGGCCCAAAAAAAGAATGCATTTCCTTTCCACTCATGTTTATTTCCTTTGGACTTATTTTGGATATTTTCAATCATGTTTAAGTCCCTAATGAATGTCCAAAAATCATTAGGGATATTATTTTTCAACCAATCCCACAGAGCTACTTGTTATCTATAGTCATTTGGAGCATATATGTTACAAAATCTTATCACTTGATCCTTAAACTTGACTAGAATCCATATAGCTCTTTGGAAAGGAGAGACCCCATTATTAATCACCTTGTTATCCCATTGAGGTCCCACCAAAATAGCCACTCCTCCTTTCCCTCTATCGTGACTAGAGAACAGACATGTTGCCTTATCCCACAAAAAATTGAGGGTCTTATAAGAATGGTAACTAGTAAATTTTATTTCTTGAAGAAAGATAATATCTCTCTTATGTAATTTATTTTACCAATTCCTGACTATACACTCTATGTCAAGCATTTCCAAACCTTTGATATTCCAGTTGTGGATATTCATAGTCATCATTAAGTTGATGGGGGGTTTTGGTTCCTACACAATCTATTAAAGCATTCTGGAAGCTCATAGCTTTTGAGCTTATTTGTTTCATCATTATTTTTAACATTGTTTCTTCTTTCATATATTCTAATCTTTTTCTTCTTATTGAGCACTACCATGAACCCCTCTACTACCATATCTTTCTCTATCTATTCAGAAGAACTCTCTTGGCTATCGCTATTGACCTATCCCATGAAAGGTATGATATCAATGCATTTTGTGATTGGCTTAGGGTTATGTTGTTTATCATTCCTTATTTTGTTACCAACTTCTTTAATTTTACACAGAGCTATTTTTTGGGCATTCTGATTAGGTGCATTACCTTCATTAAATTTTTCTCTAGGAACATGGATGTATTATGGTTGACAAGAACATGGGTTATGGTTTTCTTTATTACTAGGTTGGTTTTCTATTCTAATTTCAAATTCCTCTTCAAATAGGGGATTTATAAGAGATACAAATTTATCCAAGTGATTACCAAGGGTTTCACCTAGACAACATCTTAAACATTGTTATCATCCTTATTATTATCCTTTTTCTCCCTAATATTAATGTCCACATTGTTTCCTTTCTTACTAATTTCAGCTTGTGAGGTAGCTTTATTAGTTGTCATCATATTAAAATCCCTTTGAATATTTTTTAGAGATGGATAGTCTTTCCAATTATGCTCATTAAGCTTGTAGTGAAAGTAGAGTCCTATGTCTCCCAGTTTAACTATACTCCATCTCAAAGTTTATTCCTCAATATCAACTGATATTTTCACAGGGAACACAACATTAGGGTTTAGAGTAATTAAGATACAGGAATTAAGGTGTGGAAGTGTGACTCTACATTCTTTGACTTGGAGCACAAAACCCAAAGGTTTAAGCATGTGCAGGATTAAAGGCCAGAATTCAGGCTGGACCCCTCTCAATTCAATCCAAAATGGGGATGAACGAGCTATGACATGGTCTGAATTACATTTCACAGACCAAGGAAGGGCTCTAAATAGGGTTTTCTCTACATTCTAGTATCCCTTTTTCAAAACATTTTATTGCATCTCATGATTCTTTAAGAAAAAACAAACAAACCCTTTTGTATAATTCTACTAAACTTAACTAGAATACCCAACCTTTTTTCCCAAATGTTGTTAAACCAATCATCCAAAAAAAATTTTGTAGGCATAAATTTAACATCCATGCAAATAAAGAAAACAACAATTCTTTTGAGCCTATTTTGTTTAGATTAAATAGCCTTTACCATATCATCATCCAACAAGAGAGTGAGGGTCTTAACTCTAGGCAACGAGGCCTTATCTTCTTCTCCTCAGGTATGTGTAAGATCATGGTATGCCAAAAAGTGGTGATATGAAAAAGAAGTCCTGATTGAAAAACAACTATAACTTTCAAATAGTATAACATTTTTGAAATCTTAAACATGCATCACATTCTATGCTTTTTCTACTATAAGAAGAAATTTTATTTTTTCAATTTGATGAAGTTTAGACTAAGTTAAGGTGGTTAGACATGGGAGCTTTTATATTATCAAAAACTTGTAGCAAAAAAATCATAATAAATTATTTATTTGAAACTAAAATTTAAAAAAGAAATGCGTCACATATGGACATGAGTCTGCTACTCATATCTAGAATCTTGTAAATAAATATTATTATTTGATTGTGCTTAAGGTGGTTAGACATACACCTACTTCTTATCTTTTTCCTGAAATTTTCATACTATTGATAAACTGATTGGAAAATAGCTATAACATTCAAACGGTAAACTTTCTTGTAGGCATAAATTTAATATCCATGCAAACAAAGAAAACAACAATGCTTTTAAGCCTATTTTGTTCAGATTTAATAGCCTTTACCATATCATCATCCAACGACAGAGTGAGGGTCTTAACTCTAGGTAACGGGGCCTTTCCTTCTTCTCCTCGGGTATGTGCAGGATCATGGTATGCCAAAAAGTGGCGATGTGAAAAAGAAGTCCTGATTGAAAAATAACTATAACTTTCAAATAGTATAACATTTTTGAAATCTTAAACATGCATCACATTCTATGCTTTGCCAACTATAAGAAGAAATTTTCTTTTTTCAATTTGATGAAGTTTAGACTAAGTTAAGGTGGTCAGACATGGGAGCTTTTTATATTATGGAAAATTTGTAGCAGAAAAATCATAATAAATTATTTATTTGAAAATATTTTTTTTTTAAAAAATGTGTCACATCTAGACATGAGTCTACTACTTATATCTAGAATCTTGTAAATAAATATTATCATTTGATTATGTTTAAGGTGGTCAGACATACACCTACTTCTTATCTTTTACTTGAAATTTTCATAAGTACTATTGATAAACTGATTGGAAAATAGCTATAACATTCAAATGGTAAACCTTCTTGTAGGCATAAATTTAACATCCATGTAAACAAAGAAAATAACAATTCTTTTAAGCCTATTTTATTCAGACTTAATAGCCTTTACCATATCATCATCCAACGAGAGAGTGAGGGTCTTAACTCTAGGCAATGGGGCCTTACCTTCTTCTTCGAGCCTTCATGACAAAATAATTCTTCATGGTTGACATCTTCATTACCTCGTCTATGTCCATCAGAGTTAACCTCTAGTCCTAACTTCACCAACTGTCTTCTGGCAATTTTTCCATTAAAACTATCCGATTCTGGATGCACAGGTATAGATTGCTCAGAAACCACTGTGTTATATGAAATTTTAACTGCTTCTTCCTCAGATTTATTCATTTTTTTGCTATCATCTTAATATTACTATCATTCTCTTCCCCATTATTACCATCATTATTTCCTGATAGGACCATTTAGAGAAAAAATATGAGACTCAAATGACCTGAACCCTAGATGGCACATGTCTAAGAAATATAAAAGCACACATATGCGAGCCAAACCAAAAACTTTAGAGGGAAACTAGAGAAAAATAAAATCCAAAAATACACATTAAATAAAATACAAAAACATTAAACATGAAAAGACATGCAAACCACATGTGGCAGGGGAAAAAAGGAAAACAGTCCACACAAGCCTGCAGAAATGGGGCATGAAACATGAAAAGAGGGATTACATGGATCTAACAAATTCATCCATCAATCCTTGTCCCATTGATCAAATTCCTATCCATTTTAGCCACTTCTAAGTCTACAAAAAGTATAATTGAAAAGTAAAGGAGTTAAATATTAAATATCTAAATAAAAAAATCTTAGGTGGATTATCATTTTTATTCTATCATGAATCTGGTGTATTTTATCCAGTGCTTGATCATATTCTAGTTCTTTTTTCCCCTCTTATCATAATTGAAATTCACAATCTGAGTTTCCTTCTCCCATTTCTTATAATCCACTCTAGAAGCTCATACTTCAAATCTAAAACTTTTGCCTCATTTTCCTCTTATATGAATATTTCTTGTAATCATTAATTCTTTTGATTTTACCTCTACAAATATAATGACATTTTTATTAAATTGTAGAAGGAAAAACACTTGTGATACCTATCTAATGCCAACTACCTAAAAGGATACCATACACCCAATGACTATACATCACATGAAATATAATATCATTTGTGATGGATCCTAAAGTGACAATTAAATTTAAAAAATTAAGGTATTCATGGGTCATAAATTGTGAAATTATTTAATGTTAAGCTCGAAACATGGTTATAATTTAGTAGAATCAATTTCAATGACATCAAAAGTTCTTTACTACAAATTTTTGGACTTGATCCATTGTATTGTCAAATATTAAGTATGATTCAAAATGACAAATTTTGAAAAGAATGTATAATGTGAGGAGTAGGAAATTCATGAGATATAAATATAATCCTATATTCTATATAAGAGTAATATTCTTAGTAGGATTGATAGTATATTTAATCATGATTATAAAAGAAGTTTATGTTGATATTAGTTTTTGTGTTTCTTGAGTGATTATATATTATAGTCAAGGCATGACAACTGATTGGAGGCAAAGATGGTTTAAAATGAAAGAAAAGACATTAAGATGTATAAACACTAGTTATGAGAAGAGTAGTCATTTGTGATGTTCCTTTGAAACTTTATGGAAGAAGCCTAGAATACAATGATAGGTGGACCAATCTGATCATGTAGAATACAACAGGATCATTTGTGTCAGAAACACAAAATTATAAAGCAAAGTGTGTGGAATAGTGGGTGATCATTAATGGAGTGCATGATGTGGCAGTGGGATCAAAGAGGAAAGTAGAGGTCTCTAGGGAGTAGAGTGGAGAGTGGGAATATCAAGAATGATTCCAGAGTTTATCTTCATCCATACAAATAATTATAGTAAGTTTAGATCATAGAATGGCCTAAATAATTATAAAAATTTAATATATTTATTTTAATATTATTTTTGTTTATTTTTTAATATCAAATAAAAAATAAGCATTAAACATAATATAATTGTATTTAAAATGTAATATTATAGTATCATATTGTAAGAGGTTTATTATATTTTAATTAATTTTATTTAAGTTAATAAATAATTATATATCTTTAGTAGAAATTAGTATCATTAATAAAATTTGAGTTGGTTCATGCTACAAATTTAACTAAATATAATAAATTAAATTGAAATCTACATCTCATTGACTTTCAATGATGAAAAAGTATTGCGATATATGTCAAATATAACTTATCAATGTTTTTGTACTTTGGATGACCAAAAAAATATTCAAAATTTTCATTTATTGTCTATAGTTTTGGTCCAGGTCTACCTCTATTCATTTGATATCTACAAATCTAGAAGTTGTATTTATGTTAAAGTGATATTATACTTCATAAGAACAATCAAGTACTTTGCAGACTATTGTAATTCACTTGTTTCAATCTCTAATAATTGAGTGCTTGAAATGACTAACAATATTTACAAACTCTTTTGAAAATTAAAAATTAGTTTTTAATGCTAAAAAGATACTTGTACTCCATAAAATGCAATGGACCACTGTTAAATTTTCTTATGTTTGAAATATCATAGAAAGTCATAAAATATAAAGAAACATACAATTAGTAGCATACATCAAACAATTTGAGATAATTGTGAACAAAACTTACTTGTGTAAGTGCTATCTCAAAGAGGAAGTCAAATAAAGAGAGCAACGTAAGAGAATCCGCCTATTGAAGAAAGTGTAACGTGACCCTAATTATGTAGAGTGAAAATCTAAATTTATGGAAGACTCAACAAGGATTCATTTTAAATTTGTTTCAACAAAATAAACATGTGTAAAGGAGTTAATTGAATTCATGGAAAATTACCCCATCCAAATATAAACAACATGCAAAAGATCAAATTATTTGAATACAAAACTCTCTACAAAGCACGATAAAGTAATTTTGTCATAGTATTATAATTTAGCTATATCTAGTATCAAGAACTGACCATGACTATTAGGATTGTTGTAAAATAAGAAATTTATTCTTCTACAAATGTAATGTTTTTATGCACTCTTTTTAATGTTTTTAATCTTTGTACCTTTAAGACCCCTTTTCAATAATTTTAACATTTGTAGTGATTAAAAAAAGACCCCATAAGAGTCCCGAACATAAAAAATCATGCCCAAAATCCATAAGAAAGTTTAAAGTCAAAATATATCACAAGAACCCTAACACACTTTGGCACACTAGCTTTCAGCATGAAGCATTCCTATTAAATTTTATTTAAAATGATACTTATCTCTTTTTCCCTAATTTGATTTAGTTTTTAATGATCGTTTCCCTAACAAAATGGTTATAATTCACATAAATTCTGATATTTTTGCCTCTAAACTACATTAGATGTCTTGTCAATTATAAAATATAAAGCATGGTATCTCTATTTTTTCTCCATACACTTGAATTTACAAGAAATAAAATTGAAAATAAAAGACTTGAATATTAGAGAGCTAAATCACTCAAATTGTGCATAACATCATAATTATTCTTTCATAAATCTCATGTATTTATGTCCTTTTCTTGATCATCTTAGTTCCCCTTTTCCTCTATCTATTACTAGACTTTAAAGAACCCTATTTTTCTTTTCTTGTTGTTTAGAGTTCCCAATATAGACTCATATTTCGAATCTAAAACTTATTCTCCATTTGCCTCTTATCTAAATAATTCTTATAATAGTTCTTTCATTTTATTTGGCATTTGGTAACCAACAAACATGAAAATGCGATGTAGACCTCCCCAACATATGTAAATGTACAACATACAACATAAGTACATCTGTTGACACTAACAAAGCTCATTTGACTAGTAAAAATATTGAAAAATCAAACTATTACCCGGTGTTTATGCTAAAGTAAATCTACATGATAAATGAAGAGCACGTATTTATTTAGATAGGGAGACCAAATGTGCGGTACTTATTATTTTTTATGATTGCCCTAGTGTAAAATGAGACCTTGTGGAGTGGATCTTCCAACTCAAGTTTATCTTAGCTATATCTACGTTTGTGATAGCAGTGGATGAAAATAAAAAGAGTAATAGTTTGTGATTTGCGTCTGAAACTTCGTGGTAGAAATGTGGAATCCGATGAGAGTGAAGTAAAAGAGAAAGTGCGTGGAATTGTGGAAGAAACGCAGAATTGCGGATGACTGCTTTACCTTTTCGTACAAGGGACAAGGAAAATAGAAAAAGTGGGCGATGATTAGAAGGAACATTTATAAAGGAAAAGGCGGGAATGATGTGAGAAGACAAATGAGTCGGTCTTAGTGGCAACAATAATAGAGAGCATAATGTCAGTGTGGGACCAAACAATAAAGTAAAGCTGTGTGGGAACATGAAGGATAGTTGTGTGCATCCTAGTCCATAGAGTCAATTATAATAAGTTTAATTCATAATAATAAATCAAAGTGGTTTAACGAATAGAGTACAAAGTCTATATCATAGATAATATAAACAATTATAATAAATATAGATATTAATTTTTATTTTTTTAAATGTAGATATTCAAAATTGGTTTGGAATACTAAAAAGGATATCTAGTCCATGTTTAAAGTAGTGGACCACTTTCAAAATTTCTTATCTTTGACATGTCATTGAAAATTATAAAATATAAAAAAAATACAATCAGTAGCATCTATTACACAATTTGAAATAATTATAAATAAAACTAACTTGAACAAGAACTATCTTTAAAAAAGAGTTGTAAAGCAAAGAGAGCAAGGTAATGATTCCACCTATTATGGAAAGTAATACAAGGCACTAACTATGTAGAGTGAGAATCTAGCTCTGTGGATGACTCGAGGGAGTGTTTTACTTGGATGTGTAAATATATAAAATCATCTACAACTAGATAGACATATGTAGAGGTGTTAATTGAATAAATAAAAATTTACTCCATCTAAATATAAATGAGATGTCAATATTTAACTTTGTACATAGCATGGTAAACATACTTTGTCTAATTATTGTAATAAAGATCCATCTATTACTAAAAAGTCTCCATATCCATCATTGTTGTAGTGAGATAAAAAAATATCCTCCTCTACAACTTCATCTTATGTTTATCACTCTTACTAATACTCTTACACTTTGTATGTTTAATACCATTTTCACTAATTTTGACATCTTTAACAATCACAAGAAGACCCTATAAGAGTCCAAAACTTAAAAAAATCATGTCTGGGATCCATAAGGAAGTTTCAAGATCAAAACATATCAAAAGAACCCTAATACATTCTCGCACACTAGCCCTCAACATGTAACACTCCTAAAAAAATTTGTGAAAGGATACATCAACCTCTCTTTTGTGGCCTAATTTGATTAAGTTTCTAATGGTCAGTCCCTAAAAAAATTAGTTGTAATTCACATAACATTTGGTATTATTCTTTTAAAATACATTATATTATTTATCATTAGAAGAATTGAAACATAATGTCTTTATCTTCTCTCCACAAACATGGATTTATGAAAAATACAATTGAAAAGTGAAGTAGTTGAATATTAGAGATATAAATAACAAAAGCTTAGGTGAATTGTTTATAACTCTATTATGAACCTTAGATATTTATCCTTTGTTTGACCACCTCCTACTTCTTTTCCCTTCTTCTCATTATTAGAAAACATAAGACACTAGTCTCCTTCTCCCATTATTTATTATCTACACAATAAGATCATATTTCAAATCTAAATTTTTTTCTTAATTTTCGTCGTATATAAATAATTCTTATAATCCATCTTTCATTATATTTGACTTCTATAAACTTGTTTCTTTTCTTCTTTCTAATGAATTACGTCAAGTTTTATTTATGTATCCGATTTCAACAACCTAAATTGATATTATACACCAAACAACTAGACATCACATAAAATATAGTATCATGTGTCATAGATCCCAAAGTGACAATTAAAGTAATATAGTCATGAGATTGATGAGCCACATTGTAAATTTATCTATGATAAGTTCAATAAATAGTTACAATTTAGTTGAATTTAACTTCAATGACATCGATAAAATTCATTAATACAAATTTTTGAACATGATCCATTGTCTCTTAAATCTAAAGGTTGACTCAAAGATGAGAAAGATGACAAATTCTCAATAGACTGTATAATGTGAGGAGTATCTAATTCATGAGATGCAAATATAATCCTAGATTTGTGTGGAATAATATTCTCTCAAAGACTAATATTCTTAGTAGGATTAATAGTATATTGAATCATGATTCTACATGAAGTTTGTCTTAAAAAAATTATCCGTGTTAAGACATGAAAGCTATTTTGAGGGAAAGATGGATTAACCTGAAGGGAAAGAAATCACGATGTTTAAACCTTGGTTATAGAAAGAAAGTAGTTTGTGGTTTGTATAGAAGAAATCTAGAATCCAGTGATAGGTAGACCCATCTCATCAAGGAAAGTGTTTAGAATATAACGGGATCATTTGTGGAAGAAATGCAGAATTGTTGAAGGAAAGCGTGTGGAATAGAATGGGATCATTTGTGGAATTGTAATGGAACACATGTGGATGAGGGAAAGAATAATTCAGTGACATTAAGTGCCATTTGAATTTTAATCAACCCAATTTATACATTTTCGCATTTCATTTTTGGTACATTTTGGCCTTTTTGTTGCCCTGCCATGTTGGTGTTAGTTAATTCCAACTCACCGTTTCATTTTTAGTTTGATCTGTAATTTGTGGATGGTAATTGTTTCATTTTGTCCTCCAATTGCTACATGAAAGAAGGGTGATTACCAGTCATGCATTAAGTCTAACTTGGTGAATTGTCCTTTATTTCTTGATTTCTCTCCACCGTGATTAGCTATTGTTAACTATGGCTCTTCATTAGCAGTTTCAATTTGTATAAATATACACTAGTGTGCAATGTAAATCAGGGCATATCATTATTAATTAATGAGAGATTGATATTCTTGTTCAACATTCTCTATTTTTTTTTTGTAAAGGTTGCTTTGTTTTCTCTTTTCGTTAGCTAGATCTATGCAGCCATAACTGCAAAATTCTACATGGTATCAGAGCTTAGGTGCTAGGAAGGAGAAATGCAAGTTTTTTTTGTAGGTTCTAAAGATTAGATCGGTTGCAAAGAATGGAGTTTTCAGCCTCTCCTCTTCTCACACAATTCAACTATTTCGAATGCATGCCACATATTCTTCTTTGGCCCACAAGTAGAGGCTTGTATCAAATGGTTATTTAAATAGAGGCTGAGCTGGATTTCACATCAAAGAAAGGTCAAGGTCATGCTCTCTTCACATGGGCCTTGCCTTCTTTTCCTCTTTAGTGACACCATGTCAGTGGACCTGTCACGCCTCTCTTTTCAATATTATGGGATGGTTTTCTACTGTTCGCGTTGATGGTTCTTTTCTTCCATAGTTGATTAGTTGTATAGACAATTGACACCTGTATTTTTAACCAGTACTTTATTCTTTCATAATTGAGTAGTGTTGATAGAGTCACGCATACAGATTTATGTGTCATTTGCATCCTTGAATGATAGATGTTTTGCCTTTGATTGCCATCTATTCATTGTTTGGGAGCACATATGCAGATGATTGTCTTCTATATCTTCGATTGACATATGTTCTACCTTTGTTTGCCATCTATTATTGGTTCGAGTAGTGTCACTGGGGGCACTCATGCAGATTGATTCTGATCTTCATTTTGGTTTCAGAGAAATCTCTTCATTCAACACTATCATGGTTATCATTTGACAGATGTCCATGATTTTCTTTCCTCTTTATTTTCTTTAGTTTTTATTCTCCTTAGTTGGAATTAAGGGGGGGGGTGTTGGTGTTAGTTAATTCCAACTCACCATTTCATTTATAGTTTGATCCATAATTTATGGATGGTAACTATTTCATTATGTCCTCCACTTGCTACATGAAAGAAGGGTGATTACCAGCCATGCATTAAGTCTAACTTGGTGAACTGTCCTTTATTTTCTGATTTCTCTCCACTGTGATTTTCTATTGTTAATTGTGGCTCTTCATTAGCAGTTTCAATTTGTATAAATCTGCACTATGTGTGTAATGTAAATTAGGGCATATCATTATTAATTAATGAGAGATCGATATTCTTGTTCAACATGCTCTATTTTTTTTTTGTAAAGGTTGCTTTGTTTTCTCTTTTCCATAGCTAGATCTATGTAGCCATAGCTGCAAAATTATACATGCCATTCCATGCAATTTCGTTGGTGCAACGCTAATAATTTGAATGGAGAAAAGTTTGAGATGAATTGATTGCCATGTAGACATTTATGCTGGCTATTTGTACCTTTTCTACTGATCAAGATTACAAAATAAGTTCAGCCATGTGAAAACTAGAGTTTCAATTTTTGTTGGTCAAAGTTTTAACTTTTCGTATTCTCCCCCTTGCTAAGATATACGTTGTAGTTTGTTGTTAAGACGCGGTTGCCCTAATATTTTGTCTATGTTTGATAGATTATCAATAGACTGTCATGTGAACAACACCTGCTACAGTGCAACATATTTGCATCTAGCTCAAAATAACTAGCAATTGCACCTTGGTGTGCAATAGGTACGCCAAAGAGGTATGTAAAGTTAAGAGGGAAAAAATTTATGTATTTTTTGTATACATGTGTATAATATGGTGAAATAGTAAATATTTAGCAAATTTTATTATTTATGCAATAAAAGCTTCGATAGAGATTCATATTTGATGAGGAGGAGCTAATGGAGAGGAGCATATCTTGCAAAAGGAATTTTTTGTTAGGGAAATTTGGGTGAGATAGATTGCATAGTTCAATGTCCATGCTCTACACATCTCTCACCTTAAACAATCACTATTCTAGAATGGAAATTCACAGTACATGTATGTATAAGATAGGATTTAGATGAATGGTTAATTAGGAAAGAAAAGACACCTATCACTTCCAATTTAATAATTAAAACTTTAAATCGCTATCAAATGAGAATGATTAGTTGTGATTGAAAATAAAGTAATTGACCAAAGTATACATGTTAAATTTAAATGAGTTTGACATATTTTAATCTTACTGCTTACTTCCATAGTCCATAATTTTAAGCACAACTATGGACTAACATAATTGTTTCGAATCACTAAAAGGGATTCAACACAAGGTGTGTTGTTTACAAAACATTTTTTCAGCTTTATCTCTCTATTGTACTACAAGTAGGGAGAAACTATTATAAGTTGGTTCTCCATTGAATTATTTCAATTATTTTATATGTAAATAAAGAAGTTATTTCAGCATGTGTAAAAAATATATTATAATAACATGTAATATAAAATAAGAAAGAAAATATAAATGAAATAAGTGTATCTAATTATTTTAATAAAAATAAAAATATATAATGTAGTTTATAGTGTTCTAAATTGTGCAATATAAAGTATATTAATCGCAAAATGAGATAAAATCATCTTAGTGAAAGAACTACTTGCCTTGAGCTCACTCAACTTTATGTTACCTTCAAAACTACACCTTATGTGAGTTAAACAAGAGAGAGTAAATGGGCCATATGGGTAGAGTCTAGGAGTTTCAGCTATGGTGGTACTATCACAACAGTGGTGTCATGGCTAGCCATAAGAAGCTCAACATAATGTTATCCTCGATGTCTTTATCGCTCAGCCCAATGTTACAAAGCATAAATGAAAGTTAATCATGTTGTGGGGAAGTAGTACCAGAACTCAAATCCGCCCTCCTCTTCTCAATCACAGCGTGCAGAATTTAATGGATATGAATACTCCCTACTATTTTCCGGTACAGATTCACTACTACACAATAGCATCTTTTAAGACATATGTTTGAGACAAAATTTCTCTTTTGTCTTAAACTTTCCCTCTTGTTCAAAATTTTAATTTTTTTTATTAATATATTTGATTTAGTCTTTAACACAACAAAATATAAAAGTCATTAAAAACTAAGGGGGAAATTCATTAGTGGGTAATTCATTAGGTCATTTGTTGTATTATCCATGAAGAATTTTGGATATTCTATCTTCAGCCTGCAAATGGGTGAGAAATCTCTCATCATCATCACAATCCTAGAGCTGACACATGAAGCTCTGGTTGAAAAGGGAACCCTGTTTGCTAGGCATTCACCTGATACACCCACCAAGTTGCTTTTTAGTGCCAACAAGGAATTTGAGAGGGAGATTGTTGTTGTATAGGTTTAACTCTAATTTTTATGACTCTTTAGCCCTGTTTCTAGTGTGCTTGGTCTGGGCGTTTCTATGTGAACACTAACACTTCTTTTTAATGAATAGTATTTTATGTTATTAATTAGTGGGTTTGAACTAGAAAGTGAGAAGTTTCTAGATACACCGAGATTTGGAAAAAAATGTACCCTAGCAAAGTGTTGAATTAAAAATAAATGTCCATTTGGGTTGAATCAACAACAAAGTAGTTACTAACAAGGATTTTTTTGGCAAATCCATCAATTTTCTAAAATTTAAATAAAGGACCTGTGCCACACCCAAACAAACATCACTCTCCCGCTCATAAACCACTATCAAGCACTCTTAAAAGAACAAGTTGGTTATGACAAGTGTGACGGTGCTCACACATATGTATATCAATACACTGATTGATTTGGAAGTGGAGGGTTGGGAGAAGCCAACAAATGAGGAACCCCTAATGCTCTATTTTAGGTATTTCCCTATGGGAAGGTCAAGAAGCCGACAAACAAGGAACTCGTGATGCTCTATTTTAGGCATTTTGCTATGGGAAGGTCATTTTACTCACCTGATTTGGGGAGACGACAACCCCTAGGCAAGGTTTTGGAAACTCAAAAATCTTATCATTTTATATAGATAAAAGATAAGGTTAGATTTGACTATGGTGACCTGTGAGATGCAAGAAACAAAATTTTTAAATGTTGTGCTTTACACATATTTTTCTAGCCAATAAAAAGTTTCTCCAAATCATGCTTAGCATGCAGGATTGACCAAAATTTTTCTGTAACGATGAAATTTATCCATTAGCTTTTCCTTCAAATCTTCTCATTGAAAGAGGTTGAATGAGAGACAAACTTCTAATTTGTTATAAAATACATGCTAGGGGCCCCAAGAAAAGGGAATGAACTATTGGAAAGTGATGTTATGGAGCACTAGGAATCACTTAAGAGTTGTCATTTATGGCAATACTTATGCTAGAGTGATCACAGGATGAGAAGATAAGAATTGGAGTTATAGTCATGAAAATGACTAAGTCCAGAATTAGGATAACATGGTAGAGTGTTATAGTTTTGGTCAACGATGAAGATATATAAGGTATTATAGCTTGCAAAGTTAACATAAGGATTTTTGGTATGTGTGTATGCTTCAGTTAAGAGCGCATAAGTTTTGGTTACCAAATAAGTCAGATACAGTGTTCGGAAGGTATGCGAAGACAGTAAATTAGTGTAATAGGGCATATGAATAGTTGCGGTAATTATGGTAAGATTACATGGCATGGTAACATGCTAAGTCAGGTGAATGGAGTATATTGTCGACTCTTGGGTAATATATGATCGTCGACTTCATACTTACCCTTTACATAAATAATTATTATGTTTAGTATCCATTATTTGTGAAGCCAGCTGGATAGAAGTTTTGGTATAAGTATAAAGTGATTTTAAGAAAGCGATTATGGATGTGAGAATGTGTATGAAGAAAGATTAAAAACCTGAGATCAGTGAGAAGAAGAGCCATAACTGGAACTATCTAAGCAAGATAAGTGCTTCTATTGTAAACATCAGCTCCTAACAAGGCTAGATCTCCTAACTGGGATACAATATTTTAGTGCATAGTTGTGGGTACCATCCCCACCAGTGTTTTCCCTTAACAGGGTTTCCTCAAGAACAAATCATGGTGTCATGAGTTCTGTGTTATGTTTGATTGTTCTTTTTATTTCAGCAGTATTATGGTTTATTTATAATTGGTTAAAGAGTAAATCAAAGTTCAGTAATACTGATTCACCCCCCCCCCCCCCCCCCCCCCTCTCAGTATTACCTAATCCTAACAATTGGTATCAAAGCTATTGGCCCTTGGAGAGAAAGCCTAATAGCTTAAGGGAGATTAGAATGGATTTGGAAAGTTTGCAAGAGAACTTTGATGCAGCACTTGAAGACCTGGACAAAGAGAAGGCTAAGAATACTACACTAAAATTCAAATTAAGAAGAGCTTAAGGTTTCATCAGGAAACTAAAGGAACAACTGGAAGCTTCAAGAAGTCAAAAAAGAGATCTTATGGACAAGATCCAAGAAGATTCAGACAATTATACATTAGATCAAGTAAAGAGACTAAAATAAGAGAATGAAAAGATTTATATTTTAATGATAAAGGAGATTCAACATGAAAAAGATGCTAGGAAAAAAGTTGAAGAATCACTAAAAGAAACAAATGAGTAGATACGACTAATGAAGACCAAACTTGACCTCTACAAAGATAAATATCAAGAATTGGAGAAGTACAATAAGATCATCAAAGGAGAACTTACTCAAGCCAAATTACACATTGAGAAGTTGCACATGAGCATTGACAAAATTTATGAGCAAAGATCAAAATAGAAACCTAAAGGAGACATGATTGGAGTTGAATTCAATGAAGTAGAAAGTTCTAAAACCAATGAAAAAACCAAGAATAAAGAAAGACCTACTTATGAAGAACCTAAAGAAAAATTTAGACCCTTCAAAGGTAGATGCTTTGGATTCAACAAAGTTGGACACATGAAAAGAGATTGCAAAAGTAAAGGTAACTCAACCCTTTTCCAGCTACTATTACAACTGTTATGAATATGGACACAAGAAAGTAGATTGTAGAAAACCAGATGAGTCAAAGTATAAACAAGATTATGTTAGAGAGGATTCAGTAGCCAAAGTCACATCTTAAATGTAATAACTTTGGGCACACAGTAAGATATTGTAGACTGCAAGTTAATCAGGATAGGAGACCTCCTACATGTTACAAATACAACAATCTTGGACACATTGCAAAGTTATACAGATGCAATGGAGAGGATAATAGAAGAGAACCAAGAAGACCAAGAGAACCAAGAGGGCCATCTCATGTGGTTATGAGGAAGAATGTTGGTGAAAATGGTAAAAGTCTTAATGAATACATGAGTGAATTTGAGAATCAATTCAAGATATTAAAGAGCAAGGAAGATGACAAGATGTGGAAGGTGAAAGTTCTAAATAAGGCATCATTTGAGGGAGATACACTTGATGATACTGTGTCTTTGCATGATGAGTTCTTTGAGGCATCAACCTGGAAGGTTGCATGACCTTAAGGGGAGCATTGGATATAGAGAACATAATATATCCAACCCCTTTATATGTGGAGTAAGCTCATACAATCTTAGATGTGGTATGTGCTGACACTTTGGAGTCTGTGTATGAAAGCACAACACTTGGAGATTCTCTTTGAGTGTTCACGAGTTTTAGGTTGACTGGACAGGATGCGACATTGAGCTACTTTTGTTTAATGCACTCACTCAACTTGTGAAGGATAAAACGGATTGAAGGATATCATTTCTACACCATTTCATTATCATCAACTAAGGATAGCACAATTATGAAGCATTATAGTGATCTAGCAAAAATATTTCGTGATTGTGTGAAGCATAGTGTTGGATTCAAGCATGTTCAAGGTATTTAGACTTATACTCATTAAGAAGTTATGGATGCACCAGTGGTTTATGATGTTGTGGATAGACCTAGATATAAATTCAAGAGGCATCCATTCAATTCCTATGAGGATGATTCGGAAGGGGCATTTTCACAAACCCCCGTAGGGATTTTGCACATAGAAGATATTAGGGCATACATACACTGCAAGTATGAGACCATTGGGGATGTAAACATCTATAGTGAGTTGGATAACATGGTAGAAGCAAATGGATCTATGATAGATGAATTCAAACACTTATCTGATCAATCCATCATTAGGATAACCCTACTCACAAATTTTAAGGAATTTGAATGGTTTAAGATCATTCTTAGTAAAGTTTATGATTAGTTTATTTGGATTGGAAATCAACCAGTTAAGATCTGTGCATAGATGATCCTTGAGATTATAGGCCTTGACAATGAAGGAGCCCTACCTATATTAGAAAATAATTTGAGGAAACTATTAGAAAACCTAACCCATTCAAAGTGGGATACGAAGGCGATGATAGTCAATGACATCTTTCAACAATATGTTAGGTTGATAGCAATGTTGTTGGGCTACAAACTATTTTTTAGTAGTAGAACAAATCCTGTATCTGTTGGAGTTGTAATGATGGCCTATAGGATGGTCAAGGAAAAAAAGAAGTACAACCTTTGCGAAGTACTTGCACAATAGCTCCTTGAAAATGTGAAAGTGATAAAGAAAGACAGGACTAAAATATTTAGGTTTGGGTCATTGTTGATACATATGTATATCCATATCATGCACAAATTTCCTGGCATGCACCCTAGAGCATGGAAAGATAATGAACCCACTGGACTTCAAATTTTAGAATACTAGCGAAGACAAGATAAGAATTAGGTTGATGGTGAACTATTTTCCATGATAAAAATACTACAAAGGAAGATGAAAGAAAGGAATAGGATACCGGAAAACATGGTTGAAAAGTACAAGGATGCCATATGTTTCATGGTTGAAACTAATTTTGTTTTCTTTGAGGTAGTAGAACCAAGAATGAAGTGGTGTTATCCTATGGGATATGAAGTAAGTGTTGAGATTCTAAGCATGCAGTTAGAGCATGTACTAGTAGTAGAAGTAGACCCTACACAAGAAAGATGGGGAACATACATGGAGAAGTATGAAAAAGTCAGAGAAGGACAAGAAAAGGTAACAAGGAAAAGGAAAGTCAGCAAAAATGTTGAAGATATCACTACGAAGGTAGGAATAACTAAGAAGCAGTTGATAGACATGAAAAATAAGATGAAAGAGTCCTCAAGCATAGCTATTGATGCTCATATTCCTTCAATTACAGAGAAGACATAAACTATTAACATTATTGACTTATCAGCCTCACAAGAGGAGGCAGTACAAGAAGTTATGCCTCCAATTATTCCTAGAAGGTCTATAAGATCTAGTAAGTAGGACAATCCTAAAAAGGAAGAAGTAGAAGTGAAAAGGAAGAAGAAAGAAGAAAAATTTCTTGAGAAAGAAGAAGAAAAAGCAATACCAAAGGATCCAAAAACCTTATGGAAACCTGATCGTAAGTCACTATAGAAATGAGTGAGTGAAGATGGCATTTTGAAAATAGTGAATAGATATTATGAGAGATATGATTCAGAGAATCAATCACTCATTGAAGACACTATCATTGAGTATCTACTAATCTTCAAGAAAAACTTATTAGAGATTGAAGGAAGCATTCCTAAGGATATTTACAGCAAATTGGAGATCAGAAAACAATTGGCTCAGTCGGAGGATGAAAACATAAGAAATAAGGCTATTGAGGACATGTTACTTGTTGTCTCAATACATGAAAGAGAATGAATAATAAATGCACTAAAACCTCTCTTAAGAACAAAGGCCAGACTAGTCAAAATCATGGCTAGAAAGTATGATTAGGTGATTGAGAACACTCAAAAGGAATTAGATCAAATTCTAATGATTGATATGCCTAAGAAGACCTCACATCCCAAGATTACCAAGCCCGCATCTCTAGGATTTGGAGAAAGTTCCAAGGCAGTGGAGGAAAGTGTACAAGCTAACATGCAACCACACTTACTTGTCTCTAGTGTGCCTATGACCCTTGACACTTTGCATGATATTAATGATCCATTTTTGGATAATGTGGGTAGTGCGATGGAAGTTGGAGAACAGGAATAGATAGAGGAAGAGAAAACATAGGAGAAACAAGAAGAGAAAGTACAGGAGAAGGAAGAGAAGAAGGAAGAAGAAATCAGAACAGAAATTTTTTATGAGGTTAAGATAGAAACCTCTTCATTGTTGGTAAGTATAGACAAACTGATAAGTTTAGATGTAGATAGTATGGATTAGGATGAGCTCATGAGGCTATCATTCATGGCCTTCTCCAAGGCCAAAGATAGGTTAGCACAAAAAGGGGACAAAAGAATAAAGGTAATGGCCAGGGCTGTAGAAACAATGAACAAGCTACTCCCCACAATGATTATCTTTCAGGAAAATGATGAAGCTAAGAACCTTGGTATAGTATTGGATAGCTTTGAGAGTCACTTTGACTCATTATTAAAAATAGTAGAAGACAACGCATAAAATAAATTTATGGAGAAGAAGTTGAGAGAAGTTTGTCAGTCCATTTCATGGGACTTAGACATTCTCAAGGCTACCATTCTTAAATCCAAGAGTTGTGTAGCACAAGGCAGGAAGATTTACATCTACTGCATAAATCCTTGCAAGCATGTAAGAAACATTGAGGAAATTATAGCCAAGGATAGGGCTACCCTTGACAATCTAATGGACAGTTGTGAATCATCTTCATTAACTATGGGGGAAATGGATAAGGAGACATCCAGACTATTGGAAAAAATTAGTGTACTAGAAACAGAGAAAGGGAGAGTGGTAGACAGATTCAGCTTATTAAGAATCCTATTGACCCTGAAGCTTTCAATGCTTGAGACTCATCTTTCAGAGATGGAAAAGGTTGAAGGATCAATGACTATGTCTACACCTACTGAGCTCAAGGAAGAAAAGCCAACATCATTTACAATGAATGGATTAATCCATGTCATTGAACTACTTATAACATCATGGACTGAGAAAGTAAAGACCTTGGAAGACTCCATCCAAGATGACTTAAAACTAGCGAGTAAGAATTAAGCCTTTCTATGCTTAGTAAATTTTTAAATTTTGGATGTACCTTTTCTATTGATGATAAAGGGAGAGGAAGAGAAATAAAAATGAGGAGATTAGTATATAGAAGAAAATTAAAAGAGAGGGAGAGAATAAAAATACTAAGAAGATGAAAAACATGTATAAAATTTAAAAAAGTAGAAAAGAGAAAATGAAGAAAAGGGAATTGTATCTTAACACTTAGTCATTTTCCTAAGTGTTTCCATCAATGCCAAAGGGAGAGATTGTTGGAAAGTGATGTTATGGAACACTAGGAATCACTTAAGAGTTGTCATTTATGGCAACACTTATGTTGGAGTGATCGCAAGATGAGAAGATCAGAACTGGAGTCATAGTCATGAAATTGACTAAGTCTAGAATCAAGATAACAGGGTATAGTATTATGGTTTTGGTCAGTGATGAAGATATATAAGGTATTATAGCTTGTGAAGTTAACAGAAGGCTTTTTGGTATGTTTCTATGCTTCAATTAAGAGCACATAAGTTTTGGTTACCAGATAAGTCAAATACAGTGTTTAGAAGGTATGTGAAGACAGTAAATCAGTGTAACATGGCATATGAATAGTTGTGGTAATTATGGTAAGATTACTTGGTATGGTAATGTGCTAAGTTAGGTGAATGGAGTATATTGCTGACTCTTGGGTAATATATGATCATCGACTTCATACTTACTCTTTACATAAATAATTGTTATGTTTAGTATGGTATTTGTGAAGCCAACTGGATAGAAGTTTTGGTATAAATATAGAGTGCTTTTAAGAAAGCGATTATGGATGTAAGAATGTATATGAAGAAAGATTAATAACCTGAGAGCAAAGATCAGATGCGAGATCATTGAGAAGCACAGCCATAACTGGAACTATCTAAGCAAGATAAGTGTTTATATTGTTCACATTTTGGAGAACCTTTTTGTAACAAGTTTTGATTGTAAGAGTAGTTTTCTCGCCATCTTTAACCAGGTGTTTTGTATACAAATAACATAGTTTTGTAATCCTCTAACAAGGAAATGTACTATTTAAACATCAGCTCCTAATAAGGCTAGATCTCCTAACAGGGATACAATATTTTAGTGCATAGTTGTGGTACCATCCCCACTGGGGTTTTCCCTTAACAGGGTTTCCTCGAGATCAAATCATGGTGTGATGAGTTATGTGTTATGTTTTTTTGTTCTTTTCATTTCAATAGTATTATGGTTTATTTATAATTGGTTAACAATTAAATCAAAGTTCAGTAATGTTGATTCACCCCCCCCCCCTCTCAGTATTACCTAATACTAACATGAACATCCTACAAGTTTTTATCTTTTATGGATCAAACAAGTAGATGGTCTCTACTTAATTTTTCTAATTGTGTTGTTTCCCAGTTGTTAATTCCATTTTTTTGTTGACATAATGATATAGGGTATTGAAAACTATGTTGGGGTGGATCTTGGTTGTGGGAGGAGGATGTGTTGGGGTGGATCTCAGTTATGAGAGGATTCTTTGTGTTTTTCTATTCACATAGAAACTTACTTGCTAAAATATACTCATGATAAGGTGTAGGTTGTCCAACTAAATTTGAAAAAGGTATAATAATCACTGAGATATTATTAATGTGGCCAATAGAGAGTCTTTGGACTCAATAGATATCTAATGTGTCAGTGTTTTTGTGAAGACTATTAACCATAATTATTATGATAAAGATCCTTATGCAAAGGAATTTGATATAAAAATTAGTGGCAAAATTTATTTTATAGAAGCTCAAATCCTCCCTGCTCCATGGGTGAAGACCCCATTCTGTGTTGATAAAAAATGGACAATGGGTATATATTTTTTATTGTGTAAAATAGTCACATTATATAATACTTTGGAATCTGGATGAATATATTAATTTCCATGCATTGCACAAATTTCATGATACTGGTACCTCAAGTTGGTCAGTGGAACATGATGAATAAGGTAAACAACTTTTCTTACTCAAATGATTAGATTATATTTACAGTATCCAACTTGATTGATCAACAAAAGGGAAAATATACTACATTAGATAAAATAAATGGTAGATTAATGTCTTATAAGGAGATGTGCAACTTTTTCTAATTGATATTTACATATACTAAATAAAAGAAAAAATGGTGAATGGAGGAATAGTTAACCATTGGCCTTGCATCAACTTTTCAAAAATGGTGTATTCAATCATTTTTTAGAGAGCTAGGAGTTATGCTACTATTCGTAATTCAGTGCTTTACCTTGGATTATGTAATTGTATGTTGTTTCATATGTGTGTTGTGGATGGGTGGAAGAAATCTTGTGCTTTTCAATGCTCTTAGCTAGATGATACCTTTAGTGAGTGGTATACCAACCATAACTTTTTGGGAAGATGTTATGCATCTAGAGAATGGAGAGGAATACTATCCTTCCATAACAGTTGTAAATCTAATAATTCTTTTATTGTTTGTTATTTTGAGGCCAAAATTATGGAATAAAATTTCTATATTTTCTTGCTAGAATAGTAAACCTTGAATTTTCTTTCTTAAGTTGCAATGAACAAACATCACTCATTTAGTTTTTATTGAATTTAATATAGCATTTTTTTTAGTTGCATTTAGAGCCACCCAGTGTACTAACCACTCTTTTGCAGGAAGTTTGGTAAGAGGAAAAAAGCATTTGTGAATGAGGATTCCAATGGAGAATCAGACAAAGGGACAAATAGCCTTCAAGATTGAGTCTTGTTTGATTCTCAAGGCATGTTATTAAATTCCATTATGTTTTTAGGTTATTAATTTTTTTTCTTTTATTCATGTACTGGTAGACATCCATCCTCCCTCCTCTCTTCTTCTCACTTTTCTTTCCCTACTTCCAACCTTCCCAATACCATATTTGATTTGATTTGACAATTAATTAATCTTTTACTAAATTGATGTTGGGAATGTTTTTATAATCATTACAAAACTTGTATGAGTCATGATGCCCAATTTTTTTTATTAAGACTTATGGCATTTGGGTACATTGACTTCATTGAAATCATAGTTAGGACAGTCTTATTTTAGGGGGCTGTATGGGCACACTTTTAAAACCTATTTCTTTATAAAGTAGCCCTTGGTACATAATTTCTAACCATATTTTAATTTTTCAATTAGAATATTAAACAAAAAAGATGTGGCCAAAATATCCACTAGGTGTCATGTAGGAAACTCGAGGAAAGAGTACGAATAGTGTTAGGAAAGTCAATTTTTGGGTGACCAAATTGTTCAATCTCTAAGAAAAAATTGATTTCAATACATATTCTCCTATGAATCTAGTTTACAATACAATTTGAATCACTCAATTCCGATATCGTACAAGAAAGTTATGTCCAAAATACTGATTGCCTATCCTAAATTTGCACTCTAAAACTCATGTTTCCTGATTGTTCATTGGGACATTTCACCAATCAATTATTTTTTTCTTAAAAACAAAATTTTAATGGACATAAAACATTGAATCTAATTTCATCTCCAATTGGAAGCACAAAAATTTATTATTAAATAGAAAATTTGAACTCAATTTTGTGATCACTGGTCTAGGCAAGAATTTGAAAACAACACTACTATGGAGGCTTTTCGTTAGCATAGATGGCTTACCATTTTAATGTATTTTTAAAATCTATTTCTACTAGAGATAGATCTCTTAATATACTTTCATATGCCTTTGGAATCACTCAAATTGGTCTTAAAATGAATATTTTGTTGACAAAACACTATCAAATAGTCTTAAGGTGGCTACAACTACTCAACAAGTTAAAAGTGAATTTTGTTTTAATCATTTGTCCCTAGACTTTTTTTATATGCACCATTTGTGAATTTTTTTGTATTTATAGGATGTAGAGAGACCGATCATCTCTCTTCCTCCATGATCTCACATTTTATCACAGGTAAGTGACATTTTTTTGTAGATCTTGGAAGGATCAAGAAGGTAAAATTCACAAACATGTGATCTTGAAGCCAAATTCTTATGAAAGAGGTGATGTCATCTAGGATTTTAATAAATAAAATGCATTATTATGAGATGTTGAGGCCTTGCATTCATCAGTCTTTGAAGCTCAAGTTCCTATGAGTTTACTCCAACTGAAGACAACAACAAGAAGGCTTTTCATTGAAGTTGCTGATGGACCCATAATGAGACACATGAATAATTGATTTGAAGGCCAATGTTCCAAAATTCAAAGTGGCATTGAAATATTCCTTATTGTTATATCAGCCATTCCATTTCTACCAATGAATAAACCTAAGGTTCATCATGCTCATTCACAAGTACCATGGTGTGCATGTGCATTCTCGTCTTTCCATTTCAAATTTCAATATACATGCATGCTTAATTTTCTTCTATGGTTTACTTTGCAAGCCAATCTTGTGAAAATCATAACTTTTTCTATAGGATATTGTGGGGATAAGAAAGAAAGATATGATATAATATTTTGAAGATTAGGCAACCACATCAATAGAGCAACCATGTAAATTTTAGTCCATTCTACCACAGTTTTACAATATTTTGAGTTATTTCATTTAGCGCCATCTCAACAGTAGCATTTGGAAACATTTTTGCATCAATGTGGAGGTTGATATGGTAAACTTTAAATGGGATGGACAAATTTGAACATATTTAAAAAATTTTACTTTTTGCATGTATGATTTATGCTTGCCGCTAATACTCAAAAATTTGATCATTGAGGGGCATTTTTTTAAATTTGTTGGGCAATTGTTTTTGTTTTTGGGTGACTAATTTTTGAGCCATTCTAGGGTTTCAACTATGAATTGGTTTGGACTTTGGAGTGACATTAACATTGGAGGAAAACCAGTGCAATTCATAGTGGTAGGATCTCAGTAGATAACATTTGTGAGACAGTCATCCTCAATTATTGTTCATATAACCAAACCAAGCCACTGGAAGAAGTATCATGTTGTACACTATTGGAGCATACACTTACAATTGTATCTATTAAAATCTGATTTCTAACTGGCCTTTGACCACTGTCAATATCCAAAGAAGAATCTGAGCTTTAGAAGTAGACAACCCCACTTAATTATTAATGAATTTTATAGTATTGGAGGGCTCTCAGAACTTTGAAGTTATACATTCTTTGGAAGTAGGAAAACAATAAGATTATATAATTTTTGATAGTTGGGAGAATTATATTTAAATAATGTTGGAGATTTACCAACAAGCCAGTACTGACTGTATGTTTGTCATTGATGACAACATATGGAAAGTAGCATGCGTGGAAGTCTTATGTAGTAAGCTTTTAGTATATGTAGCATGAGCCATGGACATGATATCAGCATGATATCATGGGCACAAAGGTTAACTATTAGTACATACATTTATATAGTAGCTTGTGTCTATAGTTTTCCTGACAGAGTAACAGGTAGTGTTTTGTGTATGGTTGTTCGTATAGTTATCATGGAGCCTTGTGCGCTTGGATATATGTTGAAGACATGTTAGTGATGTTTCAATCATGGACACATAGTCTGATATTCAGTAGAAGAGAAGTTATGCAATCACTATTTGCCAAGCAGTTTCCTGTGTTTATTTAGAAGAGCCGACATAGATTTTATTGGTTCTAGAGTTGCACCTATCTTTTGGGTATGTTCCCTTGGAGTTAATATTAGAGAAGAGTTATTGATGTTCGATTAAGAGCACATGGATTAATTCAGCTTGAGGAGAAAGATCCAGTTGTTTTGGTAGAGCTGACAGTGTGTAGCGTGCGTCTACAATTATCTTATTGGACAGGTCCCAGAATGTGTTGCATGCATAGTAGAGCCGACATAATGTTTATCTAAGTTTGTTATGGTTTCTCTAATATGATTTCAAGGTGGTTCTAATAGGCTGACTTGATTATATCATTTTTATAGGTAGTCATTTGTGATTGCTTGAGTGTGGTTCAAAGTTGATTGTGAAGATCAGAGAAGAGTGTGCAAAGTGTTGAGCCATCAGAAGAAGGTCTATGTGACCAAGTAAAGTATTTGTGCTATACATTGGATTTAATCCAGACAATAGGTCAAAGCGCAGTTTACCAAAATCCAGATATAGTGTGTATCTATTATTCAGAAGGTTGTAACCTTCACCCCTTTGAGTAGTGAGCTCTCAGACAGTGTGTCCTCTCCCCTAATAGGGACAATTGTAAAAGAATCCTAACAAGGTCTGACCCTTGACCAGGTCTACTATACTTAATATATTGTAAAGCAACTCCTAATAGGGTTAAGGATCTTCTAACAAAGATCATTATACACTAGTACAAAATATTAGTGGGTATCAAGTCCCACTGGGGTTTTTACCTATTTGGATTTCCCTATAACCAAAATATTGGTGTTGTGTTCACATGTTCTTTCATTGTGTTTATGCTTTATGTTTAAGTATACTTAATTAGATAAAGAATTGAATCTTGCAAATAATTGATTCACCTCCCCCCCCTCTCAGTTATCTCTTGGGACTATTCCTAACAATTGGTATCAGAGCCAAGTGCCTCGGAGAGAATGTTTAACAGCTTGAGGTTGATCAGATGGCATACTTCAGGAAAGAAAGTCCTAAGTTTCATGGAGAGAATTATCTTGATTGGAAGAACAAGATGGTGACTCATTTGCAGTGCATTGGTTTTGAAGTTTTTGATGTAACTATACAAGCAACCAATATTTCTACCCTAGAAGATCTTGGAAAGGATGATGCTACTAATAGGCAAAAGGAATTGTTTCATCAAATTGCTATAGCTAAAGAATCCCTTATCAGCGCCCTATCTAATAGTGAATTTTCAGAGATAAAGAAAGTAGACACCGCCCACAAGATATGGAAGCACCTAGAAGATATGTTTGAAGGTGAAAAACAAGAAAAGGATGTGCATAGAAAAATATGGAAGAAAAGATATAATGCATTAGAGATGCTACCTGAAGAAAACATCAGAGCTTATAATCAAAGGAACAATGAAGCAGTTGCCGGAATCAAGAACAATGGTGGAGAGATCTGAAAGGAAGACATCATGGACAAGTTGATGACTACTCTCACTCCAGAATATGAAAACAAGATCAACATCCTTGATGAGACCATCTAGCTTACATCTAATTTCAAGAGAGAGACCTTGATCAGCAAAATCTTAGCTTTTGATATTTCAAGATTGAAGACAGAACCTAAAAGTGAGACAACCTTCAAAGCAACAGTTCATGGTAAGAAATCTGCAAACACTTCTGGTAATTTTGATGATGATGATGATGAAGAGAAAACTTTAGATGATTTTATTGCTATGATTGCTAAAAGAGAAAAGAAAGGAAAAGGAAAATATGAAGGTCAATTACCATTCAAATGCTTTTCATGTAATAAGATCAGTCACTTTGCATCTAAGTGTCCCACTAGAGCTAGAAAGTTCAAAAAGGATTACAAGCCTAAGTACTCTAAGGAATGTTACTATGCTGGAGATGGAGTTTCAGATGATGAGTCAAGTAAAGAAGAAATTGGATTCATTGCTATTGTGGACAAAATGAATAATAAGACAAATCGTAAAGATGAGAAAGTGAATCAAGCATTGATTTCCCAAGCAAATATAAGGATAGACTAGATTATAGATAGTGGTTGTTCACATCACATGACAGGTGATAAAGGCAGATTTGTTCATCTAGACAAATACAATGGTGGCATGGTTAGATTTGGAGACAACACTCCTAAACCCATAGTTGGTAGAGGAGTCATCACCTTGGATGGAAAGAATAGTACTGATGATGTTCTCTATGTTGATGGTTTGAAACATAACCTTCTTAGTGTTGGTCAGTTACTTGGAAAAGGCTATCAGTTGGAGCTCAAAGATGAAAAATGCATCATTAACAACAAGGATGGTGTTATGATTGCATCAGGCTCAAAGACAAGAGGTAATGTTTTTCAACTCAATTCAGAAGCAAGTTGTTTTGTTGCTAAAGTTGATGACAGTTGGTTGTGGCATAAAAGACTATGTCATATCAATTTTGATAAAATAGTAAAGATAAGCAATGTAAAGGCAGTAAGAGATCTACCTAGCATAGCAAAGCCAATTGATACTATATGCAGGGAATGTGTGAAGGGAAAGCATGTGAGAAATTCATTCAGGAGTAAGCATAATTCAGTAGAGAACAAGTTGGATCTAATTCATACTGACCTATGTGGTCCAACTCAAACAAGATCATATTATGGTGAAAGGTATTTCATTTTTTTTGTTGATGATTATACTAGGATGATGTGGGTTGCGTTCTTGAAAGATAAGTCAGAAGAATTTGAGAAGTTCAAAATATTCAAAGCTAAGGTTGAGAATGAATCTGGACTAAAGATAAAATGTTTGAGATCAGATAGAGGAGGAGAATTCACCTCTGACAGATTCGATGAGTACTACGAAGAACATGGCATAAAGAGACAGTTAAGTGCACCTAGAACCCCTCAGCGGAATGGAATTGTAGAAAGAAGGAATAGGATCATCCTTGATACAACACACACTATCATGATAGAAGGAAAAGTTGCACACACCTATTGGAGAGATGCGGTCAATACAACAGTCTAAACCATTAATAGAATTCAATTGAGGCATGGTGTTGACAAAACACCATATGAGCTATGGTTTGGTAATGTTCCCACAGTAAAATACTTCAGAATCTTTGGAAGCAAGTGCTACATCAAGAGGGATGAAGTAGTAGGCAAGTTTGATGCAAGAAGCGATGAAGGTTCCTTGGTTACTCTACCAGAAGTAAAGCTTATAGATGTTTCAATTTAAGACTGAAAAAGATCATTGAAAGTGCTCATTTTAAGATTGATGAAAATTTCATGGTTCAAGAAAGGTATCATGATTACTCACCCATGATTGAAGAAGAAGCCAGACCCTCGACTAGTGAGATAGTTATTAAAGAAGTGTTTGACAGCATTGATGTATTATTCAATGACCCTGAGACAAGTGAGGAAGAAACTCCTAAGGCTAATGAGTCAGCATTAACTAAGGTTCCAAAGTTTACATCTATAAACCACTCCAAGAAAGACATCATTGGAAATCAGAGCGACAAAGTCTTAACAAGATCACAAGCAAAGAACTCAGCTAACAGGGAAGTGGTATGTTTACTATCTTAGATTGAACCTTTAAGTGTTGAAGATGCTTGTAATGATTCAGATTGGCATGATGCCATGAAAGAAGAACTTGATTAGATTATTAAGAATGACACTTGGGAATGGGTCCCAAGACCTAGTGATAAGAATGTGATTGGAAGAAAGTGGATATTCAGAAACAAGATGAATGAATATGGTACAGTAGTAAGAAACAAAGAAAGATTAGTATGTAAAGGATATGCACAAAGAGAAGGCATTGATTATTCAGACACATTTTCACCTGTGAGAAGATTAGAAGCTATTAAGTTATTTCTAGCTTATGCTACAGTCAAAAACTTCAAATTTTATCAGATGGATGTCAAGTCAGCATTCCTAAATGGAGATTTGAAAGAAGAAGAATACATTGAGCAACTAGAAGGATTCACCTTATAAGACAGACCTGATATGGTATGCAGATTGAAGAAGGCCCTCTATGGACTTAAGCAAGCCCCTAGAGCATGGTATGAGAGACTAGATGGATATCTAACAAAGATTGGATTCAAGAAAGGAGCAGCATATTGTAATCTATTCATTAGAGAGACATCTGAAGGTTTACTGCTTGTAGATATATTTTTTGATGACATTATCTTTGGAGGTAATGACAAACTTAGTGCTAAATTTGCTAAGGAAATGCAAAATAATTTTGAGATGAGTATGATTGGTCCTATCAAGTACTTTTTGGGATTAAATGTGCAATAGATAGAGAAAGGTATTTTCATTAATCAGTCCATGTATGTGAAGGAAATATTAAAGAAATTCAAGATGGATGATTGCAAGCTAGTAGGGACTTCTATGATTACTGGATGCAAGCTTACAAAAGAAGATGATTCACTAGAAGTAGATATAACTTTGTACAAGTCTATTATTGGAAATCTTATCTATCTTACTCAGACTAGATATGATATTTCCAATGCAGTTGGCATAGTTAGAAGAGTTGCAGTAGAGCCTAAACAAAGTCACCTCATGGCAGTAAAAAGGATATTCAGATACTTGCAAGGCACTATAGACTATGGTCTATGGTATCCTAATTCAAAAAATGTTGAGCTTCATGTGTACACAAATGTAGATTGGGTAGGATGTGTTGATGACAGAAAGAGTACATCAGGTGGAGTGGTGTTTCTTGGTGATAGACTTGTCACTTAGACAAGCAAGAAACAAAATTGTATTTCTCATTCAACAACAGAAGCGGAATATGTTGCAATAGCCTTGAATTGTTCTACAATTTTTTGGATCAAGTAGATGATAAAGGATTTTGGAATTTAGATTGATTATCCTATTGTTATTCACTATGATAACAATAGCACTATCGATATGTCAAAGAACCCTATGATGCATGCAAAGACAAAGAACATTGAGAACAAGTATCACTTCCTAAGAGAGAAAGTGACAGAGAAAGAAGTTAAGCTGGACTATGTGAATACTAAAGATCAGTTGGCAGACATATTCACAAAGCCCTTGTCAAAGGATACTTTTGAGTATCTCAGGGAGAAGTTGGGAGTAATTCCCTTCCCTGATTCTACCTAGAAGAAAGAAGGAAAGGAATCAGTCCTTAGGGAATGATGGAAGGTTGACTACTCTACCTTAGGAGTAGTACCGGTGCTTAAAATGAATGGCGCCCTTTTCCATTGATGTCAAAGGGGGAGTAATATAGAGTCATGAAAAATAGAAGTAAAAAGGAGGAGTAATATACTAAGGGGGAGTAGTATTCATTTATGATAGCAATGCAGTTGAGGAAATGGAGAATGTTAGAAAAGAAAAGTTCATTTGGGTTGGTGGTGGTTTTTCATTCCACATCTTGCCATCAATGCCAAAGGGGGATATTGTTGGAGATTTGCCAGCAATCTAGTACTAACTGTATGTTTGTCATTGATGACAACATATGGAAAGTAGCATGTGTGGAAGTCTTATGTAGTAAGATTTTAGTATATGTAGCATGGACATGATATCAGCATGATATCATGGGTGCAGAGGTTAAATATTAGTACAGATGGTTATATAGCTGCTTGTGTCAGCAGTGTTCTTGATAGATTAACAAGCAGTGTTCAGTGTATGGTTGTTTGTACAGTTATCATGGAGCCTAGTGCACTTGGATATATGTTGAAGACATGTTAGTGATGTTTTAGTCATGGACACGTAGTCTGATATTCAATAGAAGTGAAGTTATGTAGTCGGTATTCACTGGTAGTAGTTTCCTATGTTTATTCAGAAGAGTTGACAAAGATTTTATTGGTTCCAGAGTTGCACCTATCTTTTGGGTATGCACCCTTGGAGTTAATCTTAGAGAAGAGTTATTGATGTTTGGTTAAGAGCACATGGAGTAATTTAGCTTGAGAAGAAAGATCCAGTTGTTTTGGTAGAGCTGACAGTGTGTAGCATGCGTCTACAATTATCTTATTGTATAGGTCCCAAAATGTGTTGCATGCATAGTAGAGCGAATAGAATGTTTATCTAAGTTTTTAATGGTTTCTCTAATATGATTTCAAGGTGGTTCTAATAGGCCAACTTGATTATATCATTTAGAGGAAAGATATTTATAGGCAGTCATTTGTGATTGCTTGAGTGTGGTTCAAAGTTGATTGTGAAGAGAAGATTAGAGTGTGCTAAGTGTTGAGCCATTAGAAGAAGGTCTATGTGACCAAGTAAAGTATTTGTGCTATAAATTGGAACTGATCCAGATAGTAGGTCAAAGAATAGTTCACCAAGATCCAAATATAGTGTGTATCTGTTATTCAGAAGGTTGTAGCCTTCGCCCCTTTGAGCAGTGAGATCTCGAACAATGTGTCCTCTCCCCTAACAGGGACAATTGTAAAAGACTCCTAATAGGGCCGACCCTTGACCAAGTCTTCTGTACTTAATATATTGTAAAGCAACTCCTAACAGGGTTAATGATCTTCTAACAAGGAGCATTATACACTAGTACAAAATATTAGTGGGTATCAAGTCCCACTGGGGTTTTTACCTATTTGGGTCTCCCTGTAACCAAAATATTGGTGTTGCGTTCATGTGTTCTTTCATTGTGTTTATGCTTTATGTTTAAGTATACTTAATTGGATAAAGAATTGAATCTTCCAGATAACTGATTCACCCCCCCCCCCCCCCCCCCCCTCAGTTATCTTTTGTGACTATTCTCAACAAATAAGTCCAAGACAATATGTCAATTGAGTCTTGAAATGACTCAGAAAATGGATGATCTTTACTTTTTTATTAAGAATTCCCTTATCTCTCAATGCACTATTACCAGATCTTTATCATTGTCATTATGATTCTTGAGTGCTATTAATAATGTTGCTCTTATTGAACTTGTGACCTTTTCATGGTTCCTTTCTTGTGTCATGTATCATTCAAGGCTATTCCATTGGCTTTTGCATTATAGTGATAATTTATCTTTCATTGTTATAAACTATTATCATTACTTCTTATGAGGATTGTCGTGGTCCTTTATAAGAAGTCTGCTTTTCCATTTTTCCCAAATTTGATTGATAATTGACAATATATCTCAAATATTTAAAATCCATAGAAGATGGAAGCCTTTGAGAAAGGATAAAAGATATAGACCATTCCAAAATATTATTACTGGGTTAAAAAATATAGAATTATTATTGGGGTAAATGATCCTATTGGGGTAAAAGATCTAGATTCTTGATATTTTTAGAGCATCTTTGCTGGATTAAAAGATCTGAACTATTCCAGAGGATCCATGTTGGGTTAAAATTCTTGAGGCTGGGTCCTCAAATCTTATTTTACAAGTAAATATTGACCCTGTATCCCCAGCTTTGAATAAAGGTGTCTGAAATCACTTCAATGATTGGGTGGCTGATCAATGGTGCCTCAGGGTAGATGCAATGTTTCCATAAGAGAGTGTGGGAGTTTTTCTTGATGTATCAGCAAAAGAATACTTATAGTGGTTTCTTTTCATTGTTAAATGTGTTTTATTCAATCGATATAAAGGTGGGTCGAGGGGAATAATATTTTCTCTATGGATAGGTAATATTGTACATAGGTATTTTACTATGCACATTTAGTAGACTATTTTATGGACTATTTTTTCTCATTATAATATAACAATCTTTTTATTTTATTTTTTAAATATATGCACAATACTAATGTGATTTGTAGCCCTTTTTGAAAATCATGATGTTTATTTTACTAGTTTGTTTTTATTTTATTGTTGAGCTATTCATGCATGTACTAATATTGATCACTTGAATGGAGTGCTAGTTTTGATCCTTCTACCCAATAACTGATATGTAGTGAATTTCTTCTACAATAGTTTTCCTATACATGAGAAAAGAAGCTTGATTATTGTATGTTGTTTTCAGACCAGTTATTTCAAAGGTGTAGAGATTCTTGTTGATCATCGAGATTATGATTATTCCCTGGATAAGTGGAGGCTTTGTTGTATGTTTGTTGGGATGGTGAGGAAAAAATTCTTGTACCAAGCTAGTTTAATTATCTATGCATGTAATTTTTCATAGTAAATTTTCCTTTGTTGGAGACATAGTTCAAGTTTTTGTTGGAATGGAGAGATAGGGTACTGAGAGGGGAGGGGTGATTCAGTGCCCTCAAAAACATTAACACCCTAAGCTTTATCAGCAAATAGTAGTAAACTCAACTATGTACTATATCCATTGTATGCATCATTCATTCAATTAACTTGTAAAAGTAAATAGCATGAAATCAACAATAAATCAATGACATAACACACGTATTTTGGTAACGTAGAAACCCTTGTAAGAAGGTAAAAACTGTGGTGGGGATGACACCCACAAATCTTCACTACTGTAGATAATAAATTTTTCCTGTTAGGGCTACAAGTTGTGATCACTTCTGGTGATCTTACCTTGTTAGGAGTAACAATTTAGATCAGCTAGATCTACCTAGTTATAGGATTTCAACAACACTACTTGAGTGTGCACTCGATTAAGAGATTTACATAAAGACTGTTAGGTCTACTCTATTAAGAGATTTTACCAAACTCTGTTACAATGATTAGAAAATAACAGGATGTATCTGCAATTGACAACTCAACCCTGTCTAATACAAATCAATGTAGTATAGAATAGATATCACCTTTGTATGTGTAGATCTTGTCTCTGAACTGCTCGATAGCCTAATCTGATTCTACTTAATTTGAATATTTCTGAATTCTACTCTTCTTTGTCTGATAACTGATATCTTAAAATTGGCTTCTGCTTCAAGATCTCCTTCGCTTGTTCATACCAAACATATCCTCCTTGTCAAGCTTATATCAAAATGACATGAAATACAGATATATAGCATACTACTTTTTCCACTTAACAAAATTAGGTTACAATATCTTGGATTCATTGTATACTTGTTGCAACACCAAAAATCTATGTTTTCAAAAATATCTTTGACATGCATGCACAAGTTGGTGTTGCAACAAGTATTTGTGCTTTGACAATGTGCTTCTCAAAAAAATTTAGGTAAGGAAGTAACTCGGTTTGTAGCTCAGTGACCTGGTCACTTATTCTATCTTCCTATTTCTTGAGATCTTCTCTTAACCGCCTAAGTTCTTGAACCTTCAGTATATGCTTAGCAAAAGCATGTGGCTCGGTGAAGGTTGGTTGTGCACTAGCTTGGACTTCAGTCTCCAGCAATTTAATTTTCTCACTGACCTTAGTAGTGAAGGTTTCCACAGTGGATAGCTTAATCAAAATTTGACTAATTAACTGATTAATAGATTGAATTTAATTTATTACCTCAGATAACTTCACCTTATTTATTGCCACTTCCTTGCTGATTTTCTCTGCAAGTTTCTCTTGAATATTTGACTCTGCCCTCTCTTCAATTATTTTCTTAACTTCAATGTCAGGGCATTGATTTCTTCTATAAGTGTGGCAAGTTGGTCCATAATGGGAGTATCCTCATTGATTTTTACCTCTAGTATGACCTTTTGTAAGATATCTCTTACATTCTCCAGTATTTCCTTGCTCTTGCTTTCCATATTTAACTTTTCTTGTGCTGCTTTCCTGGTACACATCTCCCTATATTTTAAAATTTCCTCAGGGCTTAGGGTCCAAGAGTCATAGTTTGGTATAACAATTACTTCATCTAATGTGACCGGCCCTTTTCCTTGTTTCTTTTTCTTCTTCTTCTCTGGCTCTTGAGGTGAGCATTTTACAAATGGTACAATATCCTTTACCTCAGTGATTTGAGTAGCCTACCCAGTTGACACATTTTCTTCATGCTTCTTCTCCTCGGGACCCTATGTGTTGGTTGACTAAGGTGGAGCCTCTGATGTTGTGTCCGATGGGGTAGCCTCAATTACTTTGCGGTCATCTTGGCCCTTTGTGTCTATCTTAGTTGCCTCTTTTTCTTAGGGCTTTTTTGTAGCTGTCAGTGTTCCTGTACCTTGTTCCCCTGATGTGTCCATTGGTTTCTTAGGGTTAGAGCCTTTGGGTTTTTCCTTTTTCAAGAGTTCATCAGCTTCTACAAGGATAGGAAGTTCACCTGGTAATAGTGTGATAGCAGGCTCAATAACAGTACCTTCATCTTGAGTTGTGCCTCCTGCAATATTCACATCCTCATCTTCATCTCTATCATCAGGATCACCATTAGTAATGTCCTCAATGAGTACATATAATGTGTTATTATCTTTAACCTAGATCTCAACCTGATCTGGTGCATCCTATGAAATTCTTATATCCATATTGGCAAGTGTAGTATCAATCACCTTGGTAATTGATGCATCTATCTCTTCAGTCTTCTTTTCCAAATTAGTATCATCAATGTGGATGCCTTTTCCTTTTGATCTCTATCTCTTCTTAGACAAGTTTAGAAATACTTCCTTTTCAGCTTGCTCTCGGGCTTCTACTATGGATGTCCAAATGAGATGGCTAGACTCATCTATGTCTACGAGATTTTTATCTAATATCTTCATAACCTGAATTTTTACTCTAAATCTCCTAGAGTAAGTCATCATGTATTCTTCTATTTCATCAATAGACAAATTAGGAATTTCTAGTACTAGGGATTGTTCCCTCATTTTATTTTTTGTGTCCAAGGAATAGGACCATTTTTTATTTATTCTCTCCTCTAATGCCTTAGGTAGTTGCTTGGAAAATTCCAATGGAACTCGTTTGAAGTGTATCATCATCTAGATGACTGCCTCCTCTATTTTGTTTTGATCCTTGGTGGACATGTTGTCAAATCAACTAAGTTTTGGATTTGTGAGTTCTCCATTTTCAATTATATCTTTAGCAACCTCATCAATTATCCTATTTATTTTGCTAACCACCTTGAACTGATTTGTGTCATTCACTTCATCTTCAAGGTCTTCTTTTCCTCTTATTAGTCTTCTCCTTTTCTTCGGTGCTTCAGCTACGACCTTGGTTCCTCTTTTTATATATGTCTTGGTCGATGAAGTAGCTTTTGGCTTTGAAATCTTCACAACTCCCTTCTTCAAAGGTGGTGAAGCTTTAGTGGTTGACCTTGTTTGTTCTCTAGACTACACTAGCAACTGCTTCTTCTTTGGAGTTGGAGAGGGGGAAATCAGTGTTGAATATTTTCCATTGTTAGACTTGATTTCTTCACTTTTATGGGGTTTGTCAGTTAGTAGTAACTGACCTTCAGTTGCAGTCCCAACCGGTGACTCGTCAAATGAGTCAGATTCATCTCCAAATTTCTCAACTAATGTTTTCATCATCATCCTTGACTTTTTAGTTATTTTACCGATGACAAGACTTGTCTTTATTCTTGTCTTAGCCTCTTCATAGGTTCCAAACCTCTCTACATTTTTTCCTTCAATGTAGCTAGCAGAGCCTTGATTGATTTCAAAGAAAAATCAATATCCATTTCATATCCCATGGGGGCTAACCATTTTGTTTTGGAATCCATAGCCTTTATCAAGTTGTGATCGGTGTCCACAAGAAAAAATATATGCATTTCATATTTCTCAACCAATGAACTATGAATCCTGCTTTGAAGATTCATCTTTATCTTGAATTGCTCAAAATAATCATCTAAAAATTTATTCAAATTATCTCCCAAATCACTAATCATATCAGGAATTTTCACAATAACTGGTTTGTCGGTAGACCAATTTACATCATTGACAGAAGGGAAAAATCACTGAATATAGAAAAATAAGCACACTAGAAGTGATTTTAACTTACAAGTGTACGAGTTTGCCAACTGGATAGTCTTCATATTTTCTTTTATCTTCTTCAGAAGTAGCTCGACAAGGTCCAACTGGTGATTCTTCTTTATCATTTTATATGCCATGTCCACATCACTACATGGAACATTGTCCAGTCTAATCAACTGATAGATCTTGTAACGAATAGCATGTGCTATAAATTTAACTTTCAGATCCTTAATCATAGAAATTTTCAATGCTCGGCCATCCCATGTTGTGCTTGTACTCTTCTCAATTTTGACCCTTGAAGCACTGTGAAATGTCTTTGCCTTGTCTGTTGTTGGGTAATCGGTGACTTTATGGATCATTTTCTTTGTTATCTTGACCCGTTTATCCAACCAAAATATCCCATTATGATACCGACTGAGCACAACCCTAATCCATTTAGTTTTAAAACTTTTCAAGAAATTTAGGGCATAAGTGAGACCAATCTTCTTGACCTATTTGAATTCCAATTTTAGTTTCCCATCTATGCCACAAAATTGTTGATAAGCTACAGCAGTCTCAAAATATCCAATTTCCCCAATTTTATAATGGATGTAGGATCTAATGTCCTCGACTAGCAAAACCCTAGGTGGGATGCTTGAGAAAGTGCCCGCTGAATCTATTTTTGACACAACTTCTAGATGAAGCTTGTACTTGGGTTCATCACAGTTAGCCAAAACAATAAGGTTCACTTCCTCTTCTACAATCTTGGATTTAGTTGCTGTTGATTCCATTATAATTAATTTAGGTTTTTAGAAAATGCGGTGAATGTGCTTCGTAGAAGTTGTACTTACTCGGAATAGATGAAGAACATGCTCAATTAAATCTGAAACTGACTTGAATGCTCCTAAAAAATTCTCAGCTCAAATTTGTTCTGTGAAATCGTTGCTCTTTGAAATCACTTTGTGAAGAATGAACTAAATCTTCCATGTATTTATAGCCTTTTTTGAATTCCTGCTCAAAACTTTTGTCATTAATGCTTGACCTACTTCCAATATAGCGACAATTGTCAGCTAGGTGATTACCGCAAAATATCAATAGCTTGGTTAACACAAAATTTTCACTCAGTTGATACTAACACTCGATTAACCTTGCGTAATAGTCATCGACGGGTAACTCTCTACTCAGTCTTACATATACCGATTGTATGACTTGTTTAGCTCAAAATTTATAAACCACAATGCATCTTTATTCATGCAGATTTGGTATATGCCCATCAAATATAAGGAGCTGTATGTAAGAAAAGATTAATTTTGGAATATTAGTTACATACATACCTATTTCACCTTAGGTGGAGGTACCGATGTCACCCAATCCAATGGATGAGGTTTCACCGACTGCATTGTTTGACTCAACATTCTCATTTGATTCCTTTCTCCACATAGTGTTTCTAATCCTCATGATATCTGCAATAGTGTTGCCACTCTCAAATACATGTCCTTCTTCTGGTGCTCGGTCTCTGCAATCCTTTCTTAGGTGACTAACTTTATGACAATGTAAACATGCCATACCAGTTCTTGTCCAACTTCATGATTTTCCAACCCATCACTTTCTCATACATTTTGCTGCAATATGTCCATATCTTTGACATACTGTTCAGTTGACCCATGTGTTGTAATCCCAAGTGTATGCACTGCCTTGTCTCTTCGATTGATTATAAGGATTGTTCTTTTGTTTTGGCATCTAGACTTGCTTCATCTTTTCCTTACACTCTTGTGAAGTGTGTCCATGTTTGTTGCAAGTATAACACAGTTTCTCCATGGTAGGATTGTTAGAAGTCTTATTCAGTTTGTCTCTACACTCATAAGCTTGATGTCCAAATTTACCACAATAATAGAAATAACCATTAAACTTAGGAGTGACTTGAGGTTTACCTTGTGCTTTACTCTTGCAAACATTTGAAGTATGTCCTAGTTTTCCATAGTGATAGCATGACAACATCTTGGGTTTCATATTTTGATTCACTTGTTCAGCTTGCTTGGATGATTCTCCTTGTCTAGTATAGCCTATTCCAGCTCTACTTCCAAACCTTCTTTGATTAATCAGAAAATCATCAATCTTCTTAGAACTATCTTCAGCTTTCTTTATCATTTCATTGTGTTGTTGCAGCATCTTTACTTCATTCCTCAGTTTTTCATTGTCCTCCCTAAGTATTCCAATATCTTCAATTTTTCTTGAAAACTCACCATTTACTCGGTTGATCTCATGGTTTACATTCATCATTTGATTGGATATTTCAAAATAATGTGCGGTAAGTCTTTGTATCTCAGTTTCTTTTTCTTGAAGTTGTTCAGTTATCTATCTTCAGTCTTCAACAACTAGATTCCTTTCTTGCTCAGCTTGTCTAGCATTTTTCATTACATCAATAATTCTCACCATTTTTTATTCTTGATCGATCTGTAGGGCTTTCACTTGTTCAGTCAAGTGAAGATTCTTTTCAGACAAATTAGAGATTGCACTTTTAGAACCATTAGAAATACTTCCTCAACTAGATCCAATGTGATCAAATAAGTCATCAATCTCCTCTTCATGGTAACTAGTCTCATTTTCCAAAATAGAAAGGTTCTTTCTCTGAAGCAGTAACTTCTTCAATGCATCCTTAGCTTGTTTGTACTGCTCTATGAACATCTACATCTGAATCTTCTGATTCTCTATTGTCTTATCCAACTTATATCTCTCCATGATTAGATCTTTACTCTTCAGTGGTTAAACCATCCAATAACTTTGATACCAATTGATGGAATGGAGAGATAGGGTACTGAGAGGGGAGGGGTGAATCAGTGCCCTCAAAAACTTTAACATTGAAAGCTTTATCATCAAACAGTAGTAAACTCAACTATGTACTATATCCATTGTATGCATCATTCATTCAATTAACTCGTAAAAGTAAATATCATGAAATCAACAATAAATCAATCACATAACACAAGTATTTTGGTCATGTGAAAACCCTTGTAAGAAGGTAAAACCTACGGTGGGGATGACACCCACAAATATTCACTACTGCATATAAAAAAATTTTTCTGTTAGGGCTACAAGTTGTGATCACTTCTGGTGATCTTACCTTGTTAGGAGTAACAGTTTAGATCAACTAGATCTACCTAGTATAGGATTTCAACAACACTACTTGAGTGTGCACTCAGTTAAGAGATTTACATAAAGACTGTTAGGTCTACTTTGTTAAGAGATTTTACCAAACTCTGTTGAAATGATTAGAAAATAACATGATGTATCTGCAATTGAAAACTCAACCTTTTTTGATACATATCAATGTAGTATAGAATAGATATTACCTTTGTATGTGTTTATCTTGTCTCTCAAGTGCTCGGTAGCCTAGGCTAATTCTGATTAATCTAATTATCTCTGAATTATTCTCTTCTCTATCTGATAAATGATATCTTAAAGTTGGCTTCTACTTCAAGATCTCCTTTGCTTGTTCATACCAAACATATCTTCCTTGTCAAGCTTATGTCAAAATGACATGAAATACAAATATATAGCATATTGCTTTTTCTGATTAACAAAATTAGGTTACAATATCTTAGGATGAACCCTAAGATCTATGGTGTACAAAATTAACCTAGATCTAGTAATTACATAGAGATCATCATCATAATTAGTGATTGTATCTACAATAAATGATCCTTGATCTTGGTAAAACATTTTATGATTATGTTGTAACTATCTACATAGATAGATGTGCCAAAACTGATTACTATGTCATTTTCTGTATTGCTTGGTAAACACTATAAATACTGCTCGGTAGTTACACTGGTGCTCAGTGTCTAGTATTCTTGGTGTTTACTAACACTCAGTATCGGTGTACATTGATGCTCGATAAAACTTCTCTGGTGCTCAGTTTGAAATAATGTCTTTTGTTCTTGGTGTTGCCTTGAGACAACTCGGTGTAGACGCTTATGTAGTTAACCGACTAGCATGAGTAACTTGAAGTACTTTCTTTTATCGACTATATAGCATAGGTAACTGACTAATTATCTTTGATACTAATGAAAATATTTAATGCACAAATAGAGATAACAGTTTTTACTTAAGATTTGTAAAAATTAGGAGCATCCTTTGTATGAATGGTATTTGGTTTTTCTCTTTTCACCATTTATCATTCCTGCACTGTACCTGTGCAATCTTTTGGAAGGAGCCTTTTTTCTATGGCCATGATCAATTAGTTAAGATTACAAAAGTGCACTTGAGATAATGTGTTGGCTACCAGTAGGTTATCAAAAAGGTTTTTATTCTTCTTACATTTCCTTTAATAAACTTAGTGTATGGTAAGCCTTGTGTGCAAGCGTCCTTGTATGTAATCTATTGGAAGTCCTAGTTTCACTTGGATAAATTTTATGGGTTTTAAAATAATTTTATGTTAAATGATTTATCATTAAAATATGTGATCATTTGGATTTGATTTTTAAATCACATTTAGAAGGACTTTTTCTCCTCTTCCATGACTAAAATCTATCTCTTTGTATGGAAGAGTCAATCGTATGTTCCCTCTACAAAATATGAATCTTTAAATTCATTATTTGTACTTCACCCATGGAATTATTCCATCATATCTTCCAAGTCGAACCTTATTGAGTGTATTTCTCGGTCAAGTTCTTTATTTATAGATAACAATAGTGTCAAATCTTCAAGTTTTGTTTGTAACTCTTGAAGAGTTGTTTCCAAATTACTGTCTCATCCCACAAATGTTGGTATTCTTAGAATGCATATTTTTATTTTTTAGTGGTAGATATGTATTAGATGTTCAATTAGATCCTATTCATGGTTAATTTCATTTCACACCATCTTTCTTACTAAGGCCTCTTAATCAAGCTATGGTGGGGTTCATTATGGTTGTTGAAAATTAATATTACATTTAAGAGGATTTGGAATTGTATATTTGTTTTACCCTCTTTTCTTATTTTTATTACTTAGATATATTTAATTAACCTACATAGTGAGTACAATTTTAATGTCTTCATGTGGCTGGTTTTATAGGTTATCTCCAATTTGTTGACAATATTGTCCTTTTATTTAAAATTTTAAACCATATGAGGCATAAATTTTTATTGATCAGTGAGTACATCTATTGTTTTTTAGTTTCTATTACGAGTTGTCTAATTTTTAGAATATCGTAACATAAAAATCAAATTAAAATAAGATTTTCAATGCAGGGAGATCAGATAGAGTGGAATGTTTATTTTTCATTTAGTCCCTGGAGGTTTTCCAAGACCAAAAAAAGTGGGCATAGTTATCAAGAACACACAATAATTATTGAATGATCACCTTGGATCTTCACTTCCTGTAAGTCCCTCAACATCATTGTTCAATACCATATAACATCAATTATTTTATCCAAGTATTCATATGGATCTAGATGCTACTTGGGAACCTCATTTCTAAACATCATTGTTGAGGCCAACCATCAATTATTTAATCCAAGCATTCATATGGATCAAGATGCTGCTTGGAAAATTTATTTCTAAACATCATTGTTGAGGCCAACCATTTGTAGAGCATGCCAAATGGCAGTCTTAAAGGTTACTTTTTGGACATCATAAATAGTGCTTCAAAAATAAAAAAACTTAAATGGTGCTTATTACTTATGCCTAAAATTGATATGGCACACAACTAATATAAGATTTATATTCTAATCTTTCCTTTTGTATTTGGAATTGTAATAAGAACTTGTGAGACAACTTTAAGGAGAATCAAATGCAATTAATCCTATAGTAAGTGTTGAGGTCCAGTCTTCTACTATGTGAAATGGAATTATCATGTTGAATTTTGGTGCATTGTTTCTAGAGCTTAGTGATACCACCATGACATTCTATATGGGACAACCTCCTATATGTTTGGATCATTTTTCTTAATTTATTCTAATTTTTCTTGAGTAAAAAATATTACAAATGCGTTGTTTATTTTGACATTTGTATGTGCAGGTTGAATTAGTAGTGAATTTTGGTCCAAGAGTCTTTGTTTCCACAACTAGACCTCACCTAACCCTCTGATGGTTTGGGTTATACGTATTGTATCATGTAATTAGATTGCTACAGTTTATGATAGTTTTATGTGTATAATTGTTGTGTTTATATTTTACTTTATGGTCTACATGCCCTTTCTTTCCAACCTATCTCCAATTTTGGTAGCAACCACTTTCAATGGAGATACTCATCTATTGAGAACAGGTTTGACTACTAATAAAGCTAGGAAAAAGTGGAACATGCAAATTCTTGAGTCAATAAAACTTTAGTGGGTGAGACTCAACCATCAGTGCATGGGGTAGTGCAAAGACAATTTGGTGTGTAATGTAAAATTATTTATGTTCTAGATTGATAATCTAAATTCAACTTGGCAATAGTACACTAAACATCCTAGAATTTTTTTTCAAGGTCACGTTCTATGATTCTTGATTTTTAGCATTAAATATTTTTTTGTGTTATGTAGACACGATATATGGCTAAGTATCCTTGAAGCATAGAATTAATTTTTATAGATATTTTTTCTTCTAACTTATTTGTGAATATTTTAAGTTTAATTATCAAAGATTTTATTTATGTGAACTTATAGTGGAATTTTTCGTATTTATTTTGTCTACATCATGTATTTTGGAATAAGACTTTCGCATTTTGAGTTTGTTAGTATAAATGTGAGAAATTTATTCTTTGAAAGCTTCTAGATCAATGGAAGAGAACCTACTTTTACAAGAGAACCTATTGATGATTCAATTCCATCATGCCTTAACATAGATTAAACAACCATATTATAACTTATATTTAAGAATAGATTTATCTGAATAATGAGTTTTTTTTAAGATTAATTATTTTATATCATCTATGGAGACAAAAATATGATATTGTCTCTAATTAAAATATTGTCTTTAGAGAGACAATAGTTGAGATTAAAGAAATTGTCTCTAAAGAGACAGAAGTGAAATTGTCTTTAAAGAGACAAAATCACTTTTGTTTCATATTGTCTTATAGAGACCATATTTTAAGATGATATTTTAAGACACTTAATTAAAGATGATATTTGAGACAATACACAACTTCTTTTTTGTCTCAAATTAAGACAATTTATTAAAAAATTGTCTCAAAATTTATCTTTAAACCCCCTCTATGTAGTAGTCAGTCCTCAAGAAATCCAAAGGAATCTACATCATTTGGTTTAACAAGTCAATAAAATGGGCATACAAATTAGATTGTTGAGGCCCTTCATCCATGATGAGAAAAAGAGAGCAAGCCACAACAAACAAGAAATGCTTTGAGAGAGAAAAGGCCTTGATTTGGGTCTCTCCAATCTAGAAACATTTAACATGTTGATTGATGCTGAATTAAAGAGTTCGAAATAAAAACCAGAAATACAAAATAATAGAATAACAGAGTAGATTACACATAAACATAGAACACACAATTTATTGTGGTTCACTACAATAGTGGCTACGTCCACACTGAGAGCAGAAGAATTTTATTAATCTCAAAACTGAATTGTTTACAATGAAATAGAGAGTGTTATTTATAAGCTCTTCCCTGAGCAGCTGAAAAGACAAGGCGGCAATAGAAAAAAGTTTGTTAGCCTTCCAAAGCTCAAAAAACTCCCACCGAAAGTCAATAGATATTTTGGCTGATTAGGCATTTCCCTACTCTACATGTTGACCTACTTTAGCTTAACAAGTCCAAGAGAAGTTCTTGCACATTTGAAATTCTCTTTGGTTACAACTTTCATGAATATATCTGCTGGATTGATTTTGGTATCAATCTTTTCAACCTTCAATCTTCCCTCTTCAACCATGTGTCATACAAAGGGAGCATGGATGTCAATGTGATTTGAACATTGCCGAGAGGTATTATTATGAGCCATAAAGATGGCACTATGGCTATCACTGAATAGAACATAATCATTTTGTTGATACTTCATTTCTCCAAGTAATCGCTGCAACCAGATCATCTCTTGGGCACCTTCAGAAAGTGCCAAATACTCAGCTTGAGTGGAAGAAAGTGCAATAAAATGTTGTAGCCTTGAGGCCCAACTAATAGTAGCTCCAGCGAACATGAATGTGTAACCAATAGTAGATCTACACTTATCCAAATCTTCGGCAAGATTTGAATCCATGAATCCCCATAACTGTTCATTATTTTTACAAAAACATAAGACCAAATTTGAAGTGCCTTTAAGATATCTTAATATCCATTTGAAAGCCTCCCAATGAGTCTTCCCGGGATTGCTCATGAATCTACTCACAACTCCCACCGCATGAGCAATGTCAGGATGTGTCGAAACCATAGCATACATAATGCTACCAACTACATATTTGTAAGGGATGTCATCCATATATTCCTTGTCCTCTTGTGTTTATGGACACAAATTTGCTGATAACTGAAAATGTGAAGCAAGTGGAGTAGAAACACTATGCGCATCAGCCATACCAAATCTCTGAATTACTTTGTCAATGTATTATTTTTTTGATAATGTAATTACTTTCTTCTTCCTATCCCGAGTGATAGTCATACCAAGAATCTTCTTGGCTGCCCCTAAATCCTTCATAGCAAATGTGCTTGCCAATTTAGTTTTCAGCTCACTAATAATTTTAGAGCTTGTTCCCGCTACTAACATGTCATCAAAATAGAGAAGAAGAATGACACATTCACCATTCGGAAGTGTCTTGTAATAAATGCATGGATCAGATTCACATCTGATAAAATTGTGTTCAAGCATGAAGGAATCAAACTTAACATACCACTGTCTCGGGGCTTGCTTGAGCCCATACAAACTACGCTTCAGTTGGCAATAGAGATGTTCCTATCCCTTTTTGACAAAACCCTCAGGATGATGCATATACAACTCTTCATTGATGTCTCCATGTAGGAATGTTGTCTTAACATCTAGTTGTTCCAATTCAAGATCCCAAATGGTTGCTAATCCCAATACTATTCAGATGGATGTCATCTTCAAAACCGGAGAGAACATTTCAGTGAAATCAATCCCTTGTTTCTGAGCATATCCTTTTACTACCAATCGAGGTTTGAACCATTTTTGACCTCCTCCTTCGTCTTTCAATTTATAGACCCACTTGTTCTTGAGTGGTTTTTGATTTGGTGGAAGAGAGACCAAATCCTAGGTGTCGTTTGCTTCAAGGAAACTCATTTCATTTGTCATAGCAACAAACCAATTATTCTTATCACTGCTTGTACATGCCTCTTTATAATTGGAAGGTTTGATTTTCTTAGAAATTAACAGCTTTGGCTCTGCCTCTTCAACAAATAGTAGTTGATAATCAGAGAATTTTGCTGGAAGTCATCTCTCTCTCATAGACCTCCTCAACCCCTAAGTATTTTCTTCTGATTGCAAATGGCTATCAACATTTCCTTTATCCCTTTCCTGTGTTTGAGAATTTCTAAGAGTGACTGCTTTGTTTGAAGTTGACTTGGAGTATAATTCATGGGGACTGCCCTTTGAGATGGGAATAGAGCATGTCCTTTGAGATGGGAATAGAGCATGTCCTTTGTATGCCCAAGCTATTACGACACGCATGTCCTATTAAGACTCCCCCTTTATGAGCATTATCCCTACCAAGAGATGTGCTCATTGTATCCTCCATGGTATGTCCACGCTGGTCACCAAAGGTGGACTGTTTCATGTGCTTGCACTGAGACTAGTCTGCGCTATCATGCGTATGACTAAGACAATGATCATCACGAGCAGGACTGGAACAGGATCTCTTTGCTAGTGATGTCTCAATATAGGGCTGGAGGGAGCTATGTAGAGGAGCATGCTATGGGTGAGACTCTGCAGAGCGATGTAGAGGAGCATGTTGTAGGTCAATCTCTATAGAGCCATGTAAAGGAGAAATTTGCAAGCGAGAGCTTGCAGGCATTTGAAGGGGAGAAGTCTACAGGTAATGCGCTATGATGGAGTCTACCTCATCCACATGGCAATGTGTAGAGGGATTGGGCGGGCAAGGATCAACACCTATGCCTCTGTCATCAATGCCTATGCCTATGCCTCTATCATGAATGTCATGTGAGAGGGGGGGGGTTTCTTGTGGGTGAAGTGGGTGTTGTAAAATTCATGCTTGATAATTAGCAGTAGAAAACTAACTTTGAGAGCCAGGGGGTTTTTCAAAAAGAGAGTGACTGTGAATTTCCATATAGTCATTTTAGATGGCTTCATCTATTTCAAATTCAAACATAGAATCTCTTGTGGGATTATCACTTTGACTCCACATGCTAGTAGAGGAAGAAAATGCAGGAGCTGGAACTAAAACCGATGTAGGAGAAACAAGATTTTATGAAAGATTATTCTGCACATCTCTATCAGACCTGTTATTGTTATCAAAAATAGAGAAAAGAACAAATTCACTCACTAATTTTTCTTCCATATTAGAAGCTAGAAATGCTTTCTCATTAAAGACTACATCTTTTCTCTGAATTATCTTCTTCTCAATCGGATCCCAAATTCTGTAACCAAACAGATCTTCACCATATCCCACAAATATGCCCTTTTGTGATTTGAAATCCAGCTTTGTCCTTCTTTCTTTTGGGACATGAACATGAGCTTCACACCCAAAAACTTTGATGTGTGAGTACAAAATCCTTTTTCCCAACCATTCCTCTTCTAGAATGCCAAACTCAAGACGAGATGAAGGAGTCCTATTGATTAAATAGACTGTTGCATTGCAGGCTTCCACCCAAAATTATTTTCCCAAATCGGCATTAGAAAGCATACACTGTGCTTTCTCAAGAATGGTTCTATTTAACCATTCTTCTGCCCCATTTTCTTGAGGTGAATAAGGAACAACCTTAATTCTTCTTATACCATGATCTACACAAAATTTATCAAACTCCAACAAACAAAATTCACCTCCATTATCCGTTTTTAGACACTTAATTTTATGACCACTCTAATTTTCCACAAGAGCTTTAAAAGCATTAAATTTAGAGAATACCTCAGATTTTCTAGAAAGCATATAAACCCATACCTTTCAGGTGCTATCATCCGAATGCACTAACTCCAAGGGTGTTGTCCTTTTGTCATGTCCATCCTTCAAGAAACTAACCCGCTTTTGTTTCCCATGAAGACAATGCTCACAAAACTCTAAATTTGCATATTGGAGACCCCGTAGTTGATCATGATTCAACATTACCTCAAGGCCTTTCTTGCTCATATGGCCTAGCCTTTGATGCCAAAGTGCAACATCATTGTCCACAAGTGTCAAAGCAACTCCCACCTTATCAATAGGTTTCAAAATATAGAGACTACCAGTTTTGTCTCCTTTAGCAATAACCAATGAACCTTTGACTATTTTCCATGTATCCATGAATTCAGTTTTAAATCCTTGGGTATATAATTGGCTGACTGAAATCAGATTCCTCTTTAATTGAGGAACATGTCTAACATATTTGAGAAGTAATTTTGCTCCACCTTCTAGATGCAAGACAACATCTCCTTTCCCAATAATTTTACATGCTTTATTATCACCCAAATATACCTCTCCGAATTCACCTTCTTGATAATTTGTAAATGCATCAGTGAGAGAGGAAGCATGAAAGGAAGCTCCCAAATCAATTACCCATGAATCAGCTTTTGTATCACTTGTTGATAGAATTAGGATAGCCGGATCCTTTTCACAAATTGTGTTTTCTTGACTGTCGAATACTTGTTCTTGTGCCTTCTTATATTTTCTACAATATTTATTAACATGCCCAGCCTTCCCACAAAACCAACAATCATTTTGTCTCCCTCTTGACTATGATCTTCTTGCAGATTAGGACCTCCGATTGTTATTAAATCTGCCTCTATATTGGATTCTTCCTCTATTTTTGGTGCTCACCATTGTGAGAGCATTACCAGATGAGGACTCATCATTCTTTCTCCTCAAATCTTCAGAGAGCAGGGTGGCTAAAACTTTATCAAAAACTAGCTTCTTGGTAGTTGATGCTGAAGTGCTTATGGCTGTCACAAGTCCATCCTAGCTATTAAGAAGAGAACATAACAATAAGATAGCCTTATTCTCATTGTCTTGTGTCATGCCAACTGAATTTTCTTGGTTGATCAAGGTGTTAAATTCGTTGAGATGATTTGTCATGGCTTCGCCTTCCCTCGTCTTAAGCTTGTATAATTTCTTCATGATGAAGACTTTGTTCACAGCGGATGCTTGTGCATATGTTGAAGCCAATTTATCCCATACGTCTTTGTCTGTAGTTTTGTATGAAACATTATGTAATTTATTTATCGCTTAATGCAAGAAAGAGTATCGCCATGGCTTTTTCATCAAGCTTTTCCCAATCTTCATCTGACATGGCTGAGGGTTTCTTTGTTTTTCCTTCAAGTGCAAGCGAAAGCTCTTTGTTGACTAACATAGACTTTATTTGAATCTTCCATATCCCGTAGTTCTTCCCAGAGAATTTTTGAACTCTTAAATCTTCCATGATTCTGAAATTTCAATACCGAAATCTCAACCAATGATTAACCTCACTCTAATACCAATTGTTGAATTAAAGAGTTTGAAATAAAAACTAGAAATATAGAATAACAAAATAACTGAGTAGATTACACATAAACAAAGAACACACAATTTATCATGGTTCACCACAATAGTGGCTACGTCCACACTGAGAGTAGAAGAATTTTATTAATCTCAAAACTGAATTGTTTATAATGAAATAGAGAGTCTTATTTATAAGCTCTTCCCTGAGCAGCTGAAAAGACAAGGTGGCAACAGACAAAAGTCTGTTGGCCTTCCAAAACTCAACAATTGACAATGGAGTCCACTCTATCCATGAATGTTTGGAGAGATGGCTTTAAGAAATTAAGCACTACCTTTCTCGGAGCTTTTTCTGCATCCCCAATTTTAGTGAGTAGTGAATCTGCAAACAACTTGGCAATATAAGATGGTCATGTACTTTTAATGAGCTTGTTTTCATTGGAGAAAAGAAAGCGGTTTCTCGTAGGACTGTAGAAGACAATTGTAGGAGATCCAACTCCAATCCAGATTGTTACATGTATTTTCATTCTCTGAAAGGAAACTCCTGTTTCTTCTCAAACCCACCCAGCTCAACCTCTGTAGGTATTACATATGATTCTCTCTCAAAATGACTGTGGATTGTGTTTTTACATCAAAATCATTTTAAAAGCCAGTCCCTATGTTTTGTCAATGGGCTTTTTGACTTCCTGAAAACATGATAAGAATAGAAACTCCAAGACTGGAATAAATTTCTATAATTGTAATTTCAACAAATCCTAGGAACAACATGGAATTCAAACTTGGAACCTGAAAATTGTGAAATCAAAATTGGAAGGCATGGAAAACCAATATGACCAACTTTCCATTGTTTGAGCCTGAGCAAAAATGTTTAGATTAAAGTGGTAAGAGGTCTCCTTCACAGTCACAACTCCCAAAAACTCTAGACATCTCTCTTCCAGTGTTGATCGTCTTTCTCCAACGTCCCTACCAACTCTTCTTAACACTCGATGGGCACTTATCTTCCGACATCTGACAACTCTCCAATTTTCAGTGAGATAGTAATTGAGAATCCTTTCGGATACCTGTTGGTATCTTGTCTACATTCACCAAAAATGGATTCCTCTTTCTTCCAGATCAGTTTTAGGTCATCATCAGAGAATGCCACAATTGTGTGATTGCAAGTTGAGTTGTATAGATTAATGAGGGCTTCTCAAGAATTTAACCTTTGTAGGTTGAACTCAAGAATTCTAAAGGGAAAAAACTATGGTGCATTGGCGGAAAATTATGCTCCACCGGGTAATACGTCGGCTTGGTAAGCACTTTCAAGTGTAATGGAAGATGAAATATTGTTGGAGACAAGAAATGTTACTGCCCTAACAATTTGGCATGTAATGAGTGTATCAATCGGACAATCAAAACTTTGCCACAACATTCTGTCGCCCTTGTTGTACACAATCAGATTCCCATTTTTTCCAAGAGTAACATTAGATGTTGCCATGAAATTTTTAGACCAGACTAATTTCCCATCTGCATCACACAACACCAAATTGCTTTCTGCATTTTACATCAATGTTTTATTGCGGCACGAGAAACTGGAAAGTTTCTATTTGCCGACCAGACTCTTGTCTCATTGTATAAAAGGAAAACAATGGACAACAAAAAAAACTTACACAAAACATTGAATCTCAAGATGAATTTTCCATGTTTGGTCTGAAGAATCATCACAGAGGCATGCGATACCAATGGAATTTGCAGAAGATGAGAGGCTAATTGCATTGCTTGCACCACAAACAGAGTACATAAAGCTTAAGCACGAGCAGGATACGAAACAGAGAGTAGCAAATCCCTTAAAAATAACCATTGAAGAACCCTAGATATCTTAAAATGAAAAATATGGCATCTATTTAGAAAAAGGCGGGCTGAATCGAATCAACACTTAAAGCCATACTAAACACAGGAAGTAAGTACCAACAACTCCAAAAAAAAAAATCATTCTCAAGTGAAAAACTACCCATCACAATATCAGAATTAAATTTACAACTAGAGGCCAATTTCATTGCTATCACAAAACAAAACACAACCACAAGTAGGCTACTAGAAAAAGACCAGCATTTCCCTTGAAAATCACCATTAAAGACCTTGGAAGATCATTGCCAATCAGATAAATCCTGAGTAAATATAACCAATCTTTGAAAATTGGGATTGAATAGAATCATGCTTCAAAGTCACACACAGGCTAGAAATAAATAGTTGTAACATCAAACTTTAGCTCTAGAAAGAAAACATCTTATCACAATATCTAATCTCTTAAAAAATACAATATCTAGAAAATAGACTAATCCGCCATTGGAGATTCCCAGTTAATACCAAAGCTTTATGGTGATTTGATACCAAAGAGAAAAGCTTAACAAATGGAGATTATTAGTTAATATAAAACCTCAATCATTGGAAATTCTCAATTAATATCAAATTTATGGCGATTTGATATAAAAAAAATTGATCTTTTCGATACTAAATTGATAATAAATCACTAAAATATCAATTCAAAAACATAATTAACTTAAGAAAACATGCTTCAAAATAAGCTTCTCATTATGTATGTCAGTTGTGGGGTTTTGGTGGATGGTCATAAAGTTTTTGAGGACATAAAAGAACAAGACAGTTTCTCATGGAATGCTATCCTTGCAAGTTATAGTAGACATGGGTTTCCTAGTAAGGTTTTGAAAATGTTTTATAAAATGCTAACAACTGGTGTCCAACATAATAAGATCACCTTTTCCACCATACTGCCAACTTGTGCCAAAATCAGAGCTTTAGAAGAGGGTATGGACATCCATAAAAGCATGATAGAAGGGGCTTTTTTTTATAGATGATGTGATTTCAACTATCCTAGTAGACATATACGCAAAATGTGGAACCATACACAAATCATGTGAACTATTTTACAAAATCCCTCTAAGAAATGTAGTCTCATGGAATTTTATGATTTCTAGATATCCAAAAAATGGTCATCTTTAGGAGACTTCCAGACTTTTCAAAGAAATGCCTCAACCAAATTCCATTTCATGGAATGCTATGGTTGCAAGTTATACAAAAAATGGAAGATAGAGATATAGATGAATATAGAATGAGAGGAATGGGAGAAAAATAGAACATGTGTATACATTGTTCTAGTGTTTGTTTGCTTAATAATTAAAATTAATATTAAAATCATATTTCTAAACTTCCCTAAAAGTAATAAAAAATATAGAAGGGAAAAAATTCTATACGCTTTCATTATAATAATCAATCTCTATATGCATTGAAAAAATTTAATTGATCCAATTACGTAAATTTCATCAAAAAATTAAAAAGTTATCATTATCATTAGAAAGTTGCTATATATGTATAACTTACAAAGAAATATTGAATTTACCTAAATATCTGCCCTTAATTTGTTAATGACATAATGCCACATTTGCAACTGCAACAAACTATGCATTCCAACCTAGAGGCTAAATCTTGTAAGAACAAAATCTCTTCCACACAAAAGGTGGGGGACGTGAATAATGAATGAAGAAGATAACTTCAATAATCTTGCATGCTCAATAAGTAGCGCCAACCATTGATTTATAATCTGAGGTAGATAATAATGCCTTTGATTTAAAATCCAATCATTGTATGCTTTATTCCTTCTATCTCTCTTTCTATATTCCCTTATGTATGTTGCATAGAAAAGAGAAGCAAAGGAAATGATCTTTTATAGTGCATGATACCAACCATTTGTTTTTGGGTCTACATATGGTGAAAGTAATATAGAACTACCTCTTACTCCTTCTAGAAGGAACTTAACTAAACGAGGCCTACATACCCCATCTCCTATGAAATTTGAACTTGTGACCTCTTTATTAAGATTGTAAATATTATTAGTGACACATTAAAAAAAATAACATTTCAAAATTTTAAATTAATAAATAAATCTTCTCTTTTAAAAAACAAAAAATAAAATATGATGTATATTAACAATATCATATTATTTATAAAAACTTATACAATAATAATGTATTTCTATTAATTTTAATATTAATTATATTCAAAAAATAATTTCTAACATATTAAATATAATATAATTTAAAATTATACAAATTTTATTATAATATAAAATATAATATAATTTAAATTTGAAAAAAAAAATATAAACTACAAATAATAGTGCCTAAACTTTTAGTTCGCTCAAATCTTGATGATGATTTGAAATGAATACTTACCTAAACCAAAAAATAATGAAATAATAAAAAATAAACTCCAAACAATGTTCTTGCACGACAGATTTATGTGCCTTTACGGAGGCAATGTTTAGGCAGGTAGACCCGCCGGTCATTTTCGAGGGTTTGGCTTGAAAATAAAGCTCAGCGATAGGCGCGTTCCAATTTTAAGGTCCCTGCAAATTTCAATTTTACTACCATTTTGGTGAAGTTGTCATAATAATGACCATTGACAAGGACGCTGGTTAGATTGAATGCATTCATTCCAAAGCTGAGAAGAGAAAAGGAAATACCTTGGATAAGAAGCAAATACGTGTACAGCTAGGATGAATTACATGGTCGTCCATATCTCTGCGGGAGTCTCGACGATTGATCTCTTATTTCATATCCTCCTTTTCATATAGGAAATGCCTTCGACGTAATTATCTTACCAAATGCATATCTTACTAAGGAGATACTTAGCTTTTTTTTAAATATTCAAATAAATTTTAATTTTAAATAATTTTATAATATTTTAATAAAAAATATTAATTTATAAGTAACAATTATAAACTAATATTTTTTATTTGAATATTTAGAATGACATGTAAAAACAATTATCACGTGAACATTCAGTACAGAATAAGATTATAATATTGCAAACTGCCATATGAAATCTTTCTGTATTCTTTGTCCAGACTAGACTGTCATCTACTAATCAGCAGCTGCTCTGTCCAAGTTCTGCAATTCTGCCTTCTACTTTTTTTGTACACGTTGTTGCCATTTTCTAGATTGCTATTCCACGCAAGTTGCAATGAGTACAATAATTTAATGGAGAAAGTCCCATCAGAATAGAGTGCAATGTGAAAATTGAACAATTATGAAAAACAACAGTATTTGAATTTGCTGATTTTAGTTCATTTTTATATTTTATTGAGAGGATAAAATTTCTATAGTCATTTTAATTTATCTTTAATAAATTCAAATTTTATATTTTATTGTAAGATTTATGTAGTTGACTTAATTTAATTTTAAGAGTTAATTTTTAGTGGGTTTATTGAGATCCAAACAACTTCACCACCAGATCAAGGGCCTCTTGAAATCTTCAATAGAATTTAAATCTTATGTTTAAATTATTTTGAATATTGTAATATGATAAAAAAAAAAATATTGTAATAGAACCAATGTGGGTGGAAACATGTAGAAGAGGGAACGTTGGGAGAAGTATGTGGAAGATAAAAGGGTTAGTCTTAGTGGCATTAGTAATGGAGTCATAATGTGACTTTAGGACCACATAATAAAGAATAATGGTGTATGTCATGGCCTCATCGATATCCAACCAACATAATTACCTATTTTCTATTATTTATTAATTTAATGAAAATTTTCAATATTATTGATTTATTTTTTAATTCAATGTCTAATTAGGTCAATTTTGTTACTGGATAGACATCACCTCATGATAGTCTACAAAGATAATTATAATAAGTTTAGATCATAATAATAAATTAAAACGATCTAAAGAATAGAGTGAAAAGTTTACATCATAGATAATGTTAATAATTATAATAGTTTTATTTTTTTACTTATATTTATATATTAAATTAAAAATTATTATTAAATAAAATGTATTTGAATTTAAAATGTGCAATCAATGACTTCTTGATAATTCTACTGTTTTGTTTACGAAAATTATTTCAAGGTTTCTTATTATTTTGATGGATTTATTATTTGATGTTGATATTGTTTACTTCATTTCTTCAAAATTTGTCCACCCTTCTCTTTTTTATGTTGATTATCTTGATCATGCTTTGGTTAATTGTATGATGGATTCAGGGTTCTTATTAATTGGTGGGTTTTTGAGGTTTTCCCATTTCATGGATAACAATCATCTTATCTGTTAATATTGTTTTGTCAGGATTGGTGTCATGGATGACTCTTTTCAGGTTCCTATTTAAGAATTTAGGAGGCTTTTGGAGGATGTGGCTCCTTCAATGGTCTCTGTTGTAGTGGATCATTTTTTGGGGATTTTCATATTATTGGAGCATTCACATAATTGCAACATGATGAGCTTGGTTGCTTCTCCACTTTAAGGTGTTTCACTATTGGTTGAAGATTCAGTTTCATCTTCTCTTAATGATACATAGGCTATTCTTTTTGTTAATCAATTGAATTTGGAATATCAAGTTGATCTTGCAACCCAACTAGAGGATGATCCTATCATCTCCTCTTCTCCTTGGATGGATCCTAGCCCTAACGCTTGGCATTGTTCTTCTTCTAGGATTTAGATTTTTGGTATTTTAGTAGCTCTTCTTGTTCTTTTTCATTAGGTTGGCCATAATTGGATTAAGAAAACTCTATATAAATATTGGTTTCATATGTCTTGGGGATTTGATATAATTTCCCCAAACTTTGGACTTTTTCTCCACATATTTCAGAGAAATTTTTTGTAATACTTCTCTATATTATGTATTTAATATAATTTTGGTGACTTGGATCACTTTTATCAAAAAAGGAAAAAAAATATCATTCAACATAATATTATTAGGGTTCTATTTTATTTTAATAAATTTTATTTTAAAAGTTAATAAATATTTATCTATTTGTAAGTAGCAATTAACATCATTAATAAAATTAGAGTTGATTCATATAAAAAATTTAATTGAAAGATATATTTCATTGAATTTTAATGATGAAAAAGTATTGTGTTAAATGTCAAAAATAATTTGTTAATGTTTTTACTTTTGGATGGCCCAAACTAATATTTTTAATTGAAAAATTTCAATGTTTATGGGTTTGGTCTACATATACCTCTATGCATTTGATAAGAACAAATCTGGAAGAAATCTCTATGCTAAAGTGACCATGTAGTTTATAAGAACAATCAAATATTTTAAAGACTCTTTTGAGTGATTAAAATGATATAACAACACAAATTTGTTATACAAGTTTTTTAAAATGCCAAAAAGTTGATATATCTTCAATTAGATGTGTCGATCAATTAATCCATCTTCTTGCTACTGATGTTTGTGATAGTATGGTTCAAAATGTTAACACAATTATTAAGTATCTTATAGATGTGTTTATCAATATTACCGATGGATCTTCAATCATAGTTATGTTTGGATTTTTACAATATTTAAAATGCTTTATTATAGTAATTGTTAGTTCATTGTTTATGTAAGAAGAAAAAAATTATATTTATCTTTTAGAATTTTTTTTTCATTCTATATTATTATATCATAAATAAATAAATAAAAATAAAATAATTGTTTTTTAAAATTCTAATTGAAAGTTGAATTTTAAGATTTTTTATGTTACATCTCAGCTTGATCAAAATTGCATGAAAAAAAACCAAAAATATATATTTATAACATTCCTCCCACAAGAAATGGAAAACATTTCATTAACAATAATTACTACCAGTATTACATTCAACTTTACAACTTTCAATTATAAATAAAAATGCCTACAATGACTTTCAAATGTTGTGTAGAAATGGAAATAATTCTTCTCCTAGTCTTATGCTCTTCTCCTCTCACACCCAAATTTCTCTCCACTTCCACATTTACTTGCGTTCCTCTGAAATGACCATCTGCAAAGGAATTCCAATTGCACCATCTTGAATGTTCTGTGAAGATATCTATCTACAAGAATCACAATGCAATCCCTATTTTTAAACGAGAATCGCAATGTATAGTCGAGCGCATAATTTTAATTCAATGTCTAATTAGGTCAATTTTTCTGCTGGATAGACATCACCTCATGATAGTCTGCAGATATAATTATAATAAGTTTAGATCATAATAATAAATTAAAACAATCTAAAGAATAGAGTGAAGAGTTTACATCATAGATAATGTTAATAATTATAATAATTTTATTTTTTACTTATATTTATATATTAAATTTTAAAAAAATTATTACATAAAATTATTTGCATTTAAAATGTGTAATCAATGGCTTCTTGATAATTCTACTATTTTATTTACAAAAATTATTTCAAGGTTTCTTATTATTGTGATGGATTTATTATTTGATGTTGATATTGTTTACTCATTTGCTTCAGAATTTGTCCACCCTTCTCTTTTTTTATGTTGATTATCTTGATCATGCTTTGGTTAATTATATGATGGTTCAAGGTTCTTATTAATTGGTGGCTTTTTGAGGTTTTCCCATTTCATGGATAATAATCATCTCGTGTGTTAATTATTTTTTTTAGGATTGGTGTGGTGGATGACTCTTTTCAGGTTCCTATTTAAGAATTTGGGAGGCTTTTAGAGGATGTGGCTCCTTCAGTGGTCTCAATTGCAGTAGATCAATTTTTGGGACTTTTCATATTATTGGAGCATTTAGATAATTGCAATTATGAGCTTTCTTGCTTCTCCACTTTACCTATGAAAATTAGAAAATCCAGTCCCAATTTTTTCTTTCCCTTCTGAATTTTGTCGTATATTGTCAATTGTTAAGTGAGTTCCAACAACACCATTTTATCAATAGGATACCTTGGTATCTTGTATGGTTGTGAACAAAGTCCCTGCAACTTGATGTAGGAGAAAGTGGGAAACTAAATAATCCATGCTTTGATTGCTCCACTAGTTTCATTGCCTCGACATATAATCTTATACGAAGACTTTTCTACAAAGTTCTAACAATGTGTATTGCAAATGCATCATTAACTCTGAGATAATCATCCATGGATTGCAAATGTAGTTGAGGGTAACATTCGTGCACTTTCATACATGGAGTGGCACTACTGATTGCCCCCTTGCATCTCAGTCCATCATATCTTATATTTTGTGCCAACATGCAAACAACATAGGAGCTCATGTATAATTTCTTTGATTTCTCCAAATTCACCAATTGCTCATTTAGATTACCACTGATTAATCTATCCCAATCCACATGGTTGTGCTCTTCAACTACCTTCTTGATAAAATACCACATCTAGTTCTCAAACATATAAGACGACAACAAGCCAAAGATTCTACTTAGCATCATAACCAAAACTATATACTCCCGGTGAAAATCAAGCCACAAAATCTCCTTAGGAAACTTGGAAAGGTGAGAATTATTCCTCCACAACCATTTACTGTTAATGATTTGCTTGTAATACTAAATTTTGGTAGTGTAAACTCTTTCTTCTTTTTCTTTTATCTTTAGCACCAATTTTCAGGATGAGAGAATTCTAAATGCCTCTAAAATAGTCACTGGGGAGAGGTCTTCAAAGATATTTCCATCTAAATCTCTAATTTTCCTATCTCTAACATTGTAGTGCTTCGCACATTCTATGATTAACTCAGGATGGTAAAAAGTGGGAGGGAATCTAGCTGCAGCTACAATTCCACTATTCATGATATGGCTAGCCAAATGTGTTGGTTGATGGTCTTTCTATCCAAACATACTTTTGATAAACTCATTCAAGTCTAGGCATCCAAGGTTTGTGTCTCCAATTTCTGCCCATTTTGAAACTATCTTAGATTCTAGATAAAATCCTCTTTGCTCGTTCGTTATCAGCTACCTTCTAGTCACACTCGTCCCTCGGGGCTCTACCATCTTTCTACAAAATAGAAAAACAATACACATAAGAACACGGAAGAAAGTGAGAAAAGAAGAAATAGTTTCTCCAAAAAAGGATAAAATTTGGAAATTTGTTAGAATTTCTCCAATTTCTTGAGAATTAGAATTTTCTCTTTCTCCAAGAATTCACAATATTTTCAACATACTCTAGAAAGAGAATTCCTCTTTTTCATAATTTCACAATTTCACTTGAATTTGGGAATGGAAAATAATTTCACATTTCCCCAAAAATATTTTTTCTTGAATTTCATCATAAACTAGTCTCTTTAAACCTTCTTGCAAACCTAGTAGAACCTCAATTCTTTCTCTTGACTCGGTTCACAAACTCTGTGTGATAATTAATTCAAAGAGGGTTGCTTATATAGATTCTGCCCATGAAAAGTTGCTTTAAAACCATGAGCTAACATTAGGAAACTGCTTTGACTTAGCTCTCAAGTCTACACAAAAAATGTCACTTGTCATAGTTTTTCTTCTAGTTTTTAAAACTTGCCAATTTAGGTGTTTTTCCTTCATGAAGACGCTACATCCATTTTAGTTTTTTTGTTTTTTTTTTGAAAATTAATTAATTAAATATCAATATTTAATTAACTTCCAATAAGAATTCAAAAATCAAAACTTTTCTAAAATTTTGAATTTTCAAGCACTTTCAATTCCTCCAAAAATAATAATTTGTTTTTCAATTTTGATCAATTTGGCCTTTTCTCGATTTTATCAAAATTTAATCTATTAAATTTATATTTAATTGATTCTTTGCATTTAAATCCGCAAAAATCAATTCTTCCTCCAAATTTCCAAATTTTCCACTTTCGTCAAGTTTCAAAAATTTAGTAGTTAAATATTAAACCTAAAATATAATATTTAATTATTTTTCGATTTGATCTCAAAAGTTTGATTTGATTTTCATTTCAACTCCCCTTTTCACTTAAATATTTAATCAAACATTAAGTAACTTGAGTTGAAATTGGGATTTGATAAATTTCACATTCACTTCCAATTTGTTTTTTCAATACATATCTCCTACACTTTAATTTCACCTCCTAATTATTATGGAGCGCACATTTACCGAAGTGCCAAATTTTACTTGTTTGCATAATTCCTTGACAGTATGAAGTTTGCACTCAAGCACACTTTGGATGGGTCCATGGATTACGTTATTTTAAAAACAAATCCTTTTCTAGGAGCATATTGAACTTAGCGATGAACATTGCGTTTTGAAGCTAGCACTGGCTATCTAGCTGAAAATTTGCACCGGCCAGTGCCATTCCCAATGTGCCATACCCCCCCATACATGTCCCCATGCCATGCCTTCTGGCCCAGCTTGGACAGAATTTACCGTGTTGTCCTATCACCACTGTCGCTAAGTTTATTTTTTAATTTTTATTAATAATGACTAAATTTTCCCAATTGTTTTTTTTTAATTTTATTCGTATTAGGATATATGAATTTTTATTATTAATCAGTATAGTTTGGAAATAAAGTATTTTAAAAAAATTGTAATTAAAAATTAAAATTAATATCTTTTATATTTAATTTATCAACATAAATTGATTTTAATTTTATATTTAATAATTTCTTTTGGTCATTTTTTATTATTTTCCAATCAAATAGTCATTATTATTTTATATTATTATTTCATAATTATCATTGATTTGTAATAAAATTGTAAGTTAAAATTAAAATTAATTTATTAATATAAATTTATTTTATTTTATATTTAATAAATTATTTTGATCATATTTTAAGAGAACATCACTATATATTATAACTTATTTTATGTCCTAACAATAAAGAAGAAAATTACTAAAGTAACTATGAAAAATATAATTTAGAATGAAACTTATATTTTTTCAAAAGCCACTTTGTAGTTACTAAATATAATTATTAAAATAGAATTTAAAATTGAATTAAGGATTGCTGTGTTTTTTCGCAGTTGACTTTCAGTGTTCATGTTCTGTTCTTTCCCAGTGGTTTCGCAGATACCTGGATGCCAAGTGTGATTAATGTTAACTTCTTTTAATTTCTTTTGTATGGTTTCTCCTAACCCCTACCCTTCGGCAAAGGCCGTACCCTCAACCTCGATGCCTTCTGTGGCTATAACCATTAATGCACCCCATTTGGCTTCAAAGCCAAGATCTTTCTCTTAGGCTATCACTAATTCGGCCGCTAGAATTTGTGCAGAGGCCAGGTTTAGCTTTGCTTGCACCAATGAAGAAAACAGATTTGGTAAGGTCTCTGGGGCAGCCTTGCCCTCTTTCTCCATTTCTATTAATGATGATATGGTTAATGAAATTGTTAAGGAAAAGAATAGATTGCGTGATTTTGTTATTTTTTTCATTTCTATGGATGTGGATAAATGCCCTCCTCGCAAGTTTCTTGATGATTGGTTTCATAACTATTGGAATCTTAAACTTGGGTTGCATATTTCCTTTTGTAGGCAAATTCAATCTGGTTTGTTTGTTATATTTTTTATTAATTCAGAGGCCTAGCAAGCGGTCCTTAAGAAATAGTATTGGATTGTTGGAAACTCCTCTTTCCATGCCCTAGCTTGGACCCCAGAGGCTTTTCATGAAGAGATCCTTGCCCTATCCACCCCTCACTAGATGTTGGTCTAGAATATTCCTCTGTTTCTCTGGAAGTTCCTCCCTCACCTTCTTGAACCCCTAGGAAGACTCATAAGGATGGATGATACCACTCGACTAGTCCCTCACATGAATGCTAGAGTGTTTATTTCTTTAACTCTAGGCATGGAGATTCCTGATACCCTGGACATTAAAATCGCTAGCAAATCCTTTTCGTGCCCCCTTGAAATGCTGGGAGGTCTTAATGATTTTTTTTATGTAAAAATGAAGGACACTTGAGGAAAGATTGCCCAATACTTAGACACAGGAATGCATCTAAATCTCAGCCTTCTTCCTCCTCTCTGATCTTGAACCCTACAGTGAATGTTCCCCTACATCCCGTGCCCTCAACCTCTGATGAGAATGTGAATATTTATCCCTTGGCTTATGCTTGTGCTGAAATAGTGAGCTCTCAAATGGCAGTTTCAAAGCCTGCTAACTCACCCATTGAAAATAATGATGAATTTCAAACCATTATTAATAAAAAATGAAGGAGAAAAAACAATGCCTTTGTCAGCTCCTCAACTATTCATTCTCAACCTTCTCCTATCCCTCCACCTTTGCCCTTAACTACCTTAGACATCTCCCCTGCCTTTGAATCATATTTGTGCCCACCTAGACCCAAACCTCCCAGTAGAAAGACTGGTAACTTGTTGACTCAAAGCCTCCCCCCTAAAGCTTTTAAAAAAATTGAAGATGACTTCACCTTGGAAATTATCCTTGCCTTCTCCTCCCATAGCCAGATTACCATTCCTCCTACCTCCCTTCCCTCAACTCCTACTCTGAGAAGACCTCCTCTATTATCTGATGATATGGAAATTTTTTCTCCCTTTGGACCTAATGATGAAGATTTAGAAGACCAAATGGACCTACCCCTGTCTAAAAGAAGAGGTAGACTACTAGGCTCCAAGAATAAAAACTCTGCTAGTAAACATGGATCTAGTCAAGTCTTTTCCACATCCTTGGATGGGTCTTCGAACCCTAAGCGTTCTTCCACCTATGAAGTTTCCTCATGAATTGCATTTCCTAGAACATAAGGGGGCTTGAGTCCCCTGATAGGAAACATGTTATTAAGTGTTATCTTGACACTTTTAATCATATGGATTGTTTAATGCTGCAAGAATTAAAAGCTACCAAATTTGTCCTAGAAAGTAATCTAAATTTTATTTGGAAGGATGCTCTTAAGATATATTCCAATCATACTAAAGGTAAGGGTGGGGTTTCCATTCTTATTAATCATAAATGGATTCCCTACATTACAGATAAAGGTGTGTCTCCCTATAATAGGGCTTCTTGTGTCACTATGAATATTAACTCTCGATCTATTAGTTTTTGTTCCATTTATGCTTCCAATGATTACAAAGAGAGAGCTAAATTTTGGTCCTGGCTTGCCTCCCTGCCCAGTATTCCTTGGGTTGTTGAGGGAGATTTCAATATGATTGAGTCACTGGAAGACACTTGTATGGGGGTCTCCCCTTCTCCTGGAAGGAGTTAGAAAAATTACATTGGGACAAAATGAAACAATGCATGAATCTCTTCAACCCCCTTTTTGGTAACTTTGATGGTTATAATGGGCTTTGGCACACCTGGTGTAATTTCCATCAAGGGCCTTCTCAGATCTATGCTAGGCTTGATAGATTCTATGCAAACAAAAGTTTTTTCTCCTTCCTCCCTAATGCTCTTGGTAACTAAGTTATATTACTTCCACAGCCCTCTTGGATCAACACCTAGTCTCTATGTGTATTAGATCTCTTATTCCCCTATTGTTAAACCTATTGAGGATCATAGATTTATTATCAAAAACTCCCTCCTACTTGTGAGGATTTTCTCTCTGCCATTCACCTTATTAAGATCATCAACCAGAATACTCTCTCTCTCTCTCTCTCTCTCTCTCTCTCTCTCTCTCTCTCTCTCTCTCCTATTAACCTATGGAGTAAAAACATCTATGCCTTGCATAACCTTTTAAAAACTATTGGTCAAAAGAATGCTAAAGATTTTAGGTGCACTAAGAAATTTCTTTCTGATAAGATGTGTTCTACATAAATTAATGTCCAATCTGATCTCCTTAACAGTTCCCTTTCCATACAAGTTTCTCAAGCTAGGGATAATCTTAGAAAACATCAAAATGTTAAAATTAAAGGGGCCAAGATCAGGTCTCGGGCTCACTAGCTCCAAAATAGTGATAGAGGTTCTAAATTTTTCTTTAACCTCCTTAAGCAAAAGCATGCTAAAGAGAATGTTGATAGAATCCTTGTTGACAATAAAGAGGTCACTGATATTGATGGTATTAAAGAAGCTTTTGTTTGCTTCTACTTGAAACTTTTTACCTCTGAAGATTCGGAAGAAGCTAAGGCTCTCAGACATAAATATAAATAGCTTATCCCTAATAGAATCAATAAATAGGATGGAGACTTACTCAATAAAGAAATCTCCATAGAAGAGATTGAGAAAGCCATTAAGACTCTTAAGAAGAATAAGGCTCCTGGCCCTGATGGTCTCCTAGCACAATTTGGATCAGTTCAATTTGATCGATAGTGAAGTTCAGACTATTGAGTCTTGACTACATTGGCGAGTCATGACTGTAATTGAATTTGAGGCAAAGGTAAGTGATTATTATTCTACGACTATGTAAACATTGTATATTATAGTTCTATTCTCATTTGTCACTTCTTCAACAAGTAAATATTTTTTTTCACTGGTAGGTTGGTAGCCTTTATTTCGTTGAAGAATTGAGATGCCGAATAAGAATAAGGATAAGGCTCCGGCATATGGGGAAAGCCAAGAGAGGCCAACAAAACATAGAACCTTATCATCATACTTTGGTCACGGTGTTTGAAATATTTCTAGCCAGAATCAGGAAGCTACTTCATCACAAGAAGATTTTCAAGATTCACAACCTAAGGCTAAACCTACATAGCATATTGAAGAAGTCAGGGAACCTGATATCTCTGATATATATATATATATATATATGTGTGTGTGTGTGTGTGTGTGTGTGTGTGTGTGTGTGTGTGTGTGTGTGTGTGTGTGTGTGTGTGTCTATATATATATATATATATATATATATATATATATATATATATATATATATATATATATATATATATATATATATATATATATATATATATATATATATATATATATATATATATATATATCTGTGTGTGTGTGTGTGTGTGTGTGTGTGTGTACACACACACACACACACACACACACACACACACACACACACACATATACAATTTTATTCTATTGGCATATTTCAAAAATACCTTAGAAGTTACTAGTGTGTGAAATAGCTCTCCAACAAGTGTCGAAAACTATGAAATGTCCAATATGAAATGTGCAATGTATAATTTATCTTTTATAAACAACCATTCAAAAGTAATTTTAGAGAAAATAGATATAATTATATTTTTGGAGTAGAGTTCTTTTAGGAATGGTTAAAATTAATGAGAAATCATATTAAATCAAATATTCAATGTTGTTAATGGACCCTTGGTATATTCATGAAGTTTGAAGTTTGACTAGGATCAAGTATTTTTAATTGCAAGGTTCCAATATAAAACAAAATAAAAGAATATGAAGCCAGGATTGTGCCCCAGGAAAATTTGGTGGAATAGATCACAAATAGATACCCCTTAGTCCTTGGCTCTTAGCCGAAGAAGTGTAGTGTAAGACTCATGCACCCATTTTAGGTAGCTAAAGTGATTTTGTTGGTATAAAATCTCCACAACAAAAATAAATGAATGAAACAATGTTACGCATCATTATGATTTGAGAGGTATTGTAAGAAGGTTTGGAATGAGATTGACAATATTAATTAATGATTGATATGATTTGAAGGCATCTATTTATAGCATTTATTAATCTAACTTAAATGATATTGTAAGAATTTTTAAATTGGGTTGTATTTAAGCTAATAATAACTTTTAAATTGAGTTGTATTTGAGTATTTAGAATGCATCATTATGAATTTATAAGTTTTACTTATTATTTTTTATTGGTATATTGTAAAATTATGATCATGGCACTTGCATGGTTTGTATAACAAATTACTTTAAATTCATAGATGAATTTATCTAAGCCACAAAAAAATTAAAGATAAGTCTATGTCGTGGGATAAAATAATTAATAGTGGATGATTTGAATGCTTTATTTGCCATCATGTAAGAAATTTTGTATGATAATAGAATCTTAAAAGCTTGAGGTAAAGCAAATATTTGAGTTATCCGTTTTGCATGGTTGTCAGGGTGACATTCAATTTAATTTAATTCAATGTCTATGTCGACTATGGATTTGATATACTCGTTATTTAGAAAATTCTAACTGATACTTCACCTAAAAAATTAATATATGAATTAATTCCAATCCTATTAATGCATTCAAATAGATAAAATGATCGTCTTTGTGTAATCATTTTCAGATTTAGAAGATTCAGCTAAAAATTCTCCGACATGTTGACAATCATAGTTTGTATTTTTGCATGAAACATTTAATGAGTGTCTGTTTTCACCAAGGCGGGTGCACAATTATTTGCATGGCGTTACTCAGAAGAGATCGCAAGAACCATCTTTATTCACGATTCATTATTTATTTGAGTTGTGAAATTTCATGGATACTTATGCTTGTCAAAACAAGCTCTTACAACTGCTGAGGTTTGAATTGGGAAGACTAGAATCCACACTTTGTGGGATGCATCTGTCTATTAAACTAAAATGTAAACAATATCAAAAGTACTTAACTTTTTATTTTAAAACTCTTCTTTATTTTTTCATGTTTTAGTTTTTTCATAGCCACCAGCTACAGTGTGTGGCTGGATGAGGTAAGAAGAGAAGCGCATCTAGTTGGTAACTGTTATTTATTTAAGTGAAACCCTAATCTAAAATCATAGATATTTAAAGATAAAATCTTTTATGTTTTTATTTTATTATTATCTTAATGTTGAAAGATAACATCTCGAGAATTTTTCACATATTATTAGTAATGCAAAATAGATCAAGTTGAGGAAGCCTACAATATAATTTCAAAAGTAACTCTCAAGGGCATAGAGTCATGTAATATGTGAAATTGGAAAATTCTATGAAGATCTATTACATGATTCTATTGATCATCTAATTCATTGACTGGTAGAAATAGTTGGTATAGTGACAACACTTGAAGACTTAGATAGAGGATGTTTGAATGTGGTTCAATGTAACTCTCACAAACCAAAAGACATACTCTGAAAAACTATAAAAATTAAACAATAAGATAGAGGCTCTCCACTGAAAAAAAATATATCATAATTTATCTATTACGATAAAAAAATTAATAGTATCTATGAAAATTCATTTTTTTGATCAATCAGTATGCAAAAGATATAAACTCTTATAACAAAAAATATTAAAGGTTTTCTTAAACATTACAAATAAATTTCTATAAAACTGAGACAGTTTGAAGAATTAGTTTATTGTTCTTTTAAGAGAGAATGTAAGTTGTGTTCTGAGCACAACATATTTTATGTAATGTAAAATAATAGTATGTAGTTGTAATTGAAATGATGAAATAACCATATTTTTTTTATTAATTTTTAGGCATACTTGAGTTAGGCTACTTTCCATTTCAATAAATAGAAACTCTAGTACTAATTTACTTAATCACATTGCCATTACGTACTATCAATAATCATCCCTAAAAATAAAGAATGACTTGTATAACTCTCCTTGGCATTGATCTATTCTAATGCTTCTTTGATCTTGATCTTTCCAACTAGTTTTGACATATTGCATTTGTGTGTGTGTGTGTGTGTGTGTATCTATATATATATATGTGTGTGTATATATATCTATATATATATGTGTGTATATATATCAATATATATATACATATATATGTGTGTGTGTGTGTGTGTGTATATATCTATATATATATGTGTGTGTGTATATATATCTATATATGTGTGTGTATATATATCAATAAATATATACATATATATATGTGTGTGTGTGTATAGATATATATATGTGTGTATATATATATATAGATATATATAGATATATGTGTGTGTGTATATATATATATATTTATACACACATACATATATATATGTGTTTGTGTGTATAGATATATGTATACACACACACACACACACACACACACACACACATATATACACACTAAGCTTTTGAGGATACCTATTTTGAAAGCTTCAAGCCAAACAAAGATTAGATTTTAACCTAACAAGAAAATAATCCAAAACAAGGAAACTCTAAGCAAAGCCACCTCAGATTGAGCTAAAATAGGTGCACCCAAGCACTGTTTGATTTGATCTTGCTTAAGAGGATGTGGGTGTACTCTCTAAGCACTTGGAGCATACTCTAATGCATTCTAAGATAATTTGAGACTCATGAAAACCTCAAAAAGTGGCACAATATTGGGTAGAACACCCAAAATTGCCCCTAAGGCTTCAAGAACTCAAAATATGGCTTTAATGGAGGTATGATGCAGATATGATTATACTAGATTGATTTTAATCCAAATGAAGTGTGAGATTATGCTAAACTATGCAAAATAATGAAGAAAACTAAGTTAATCCATTATTGCTAAGCTATGGTGTGTTCTAAGAAAGCTTTGAAAATGATCTAAATTAGAGTGATTATGCTAAATCTAGAGCTAAATAAGCATGATAACAATGCTTGAAATAAAAGGTGTATGAATGCTCTTAGAAATGAGGGTATTTAAAAGATTTCCTAAGGGGAAATGAGTGGCCAAGATCAAAATCCTTAAGAGAGGCCAAGATTCATTCAAAGGGGAGCACATGGATTGTGCTAGTTCAGGGCCACCTCCTTGTGACAAGTGTCACAAGGGCATTGGGTTGAAAGATGGGAGGGATGTGCACAATTTGGAAAATGTGCCTAAGGTCAAAGGGTGTAAGAAAGGGGTGAGGGTCTTCTTCAATGCATCATAAATGCATGTAAGAGGGATAAGGAGGTCTTAAATGCATTTAATGCATGTAAGAGAAGTCTCTAGAAGTCTATTGACTTTGGGTTAAGCTTAGGAATTGGCTAACCTTGGTTAGGGAATGTGATAAGGTTAGGGGGGATTAGGATTAGGATTAGGACTTTCTAGAAGAGTGTAGAATTTCCTTAGGATAAACATGGATTTTAAGAAATAAATAAAGATTTATTTATTTCCATGGTTTAGGTTTGAGAATATTTATTAAAATGAATTTAATAAACATGAGGATTAAATATTTAATCTTAATTAAATATTTTGAGTTGGGATTAGGGTTAGGAAATGATGAAATTAGTCTTTAATCGAAATTAAAGAAGGATTAGAAGATTTTAGAAAAGGTTAGTGGTCTTAAGAAAATTGGCCAAGTTTTGGGCAAAAAATAAATAAATTATTTATTTTGGGATTTTTGGTCAATTTATTAATTAAATAATTAATAAATAAGGGAATAATGTTTAAATAAGATTTAAACATTTTTGGGAGGGATTTCTTAATTAAATATTTTTAATTAAGATAAAGGGATTTAATGGCATAAAAATTAATTAATTAATTAAATAATTAATTAATTAATAAATGATGATGTCATCAGGAATTTTTTAAAAAATAAAAATATTTTATTTTTTAAAAGATTTTTAGGTATCTACATTTTGCCCCTCTTTGATGCGATGCCTCAAGTGGCATGGTGTCAAAGACAAGAAAATAAGATGCCCAAGGCTAGAACTTAGAGGAATGAGGGGTTGTGTCCCCTCGAGAAAATAACGCAAGGAGTAAACATTGTGAAATTTTCTCAAAAGGAAATAGAGAAGGAAGGACTGAGGAAGCAGGGGAGATAAATAACCAAGCATCCAAGAGCAAAGATGGGTGAATGCAAGATGAGAGAGAATGCAAAATGCAAGATGCAGCTACATGAGAGATGCAAGATGCAAGATTAATTTATATGATGCAAGATGCAGGGGATTTGGGGAAGCTCCAAGTGCAAATGGGGAGAGCACAACCTAGTTTAATATAGCAATGCTAGAGACCTGCCAAGAATACTGGGATCACGAGGCCTTGTCACTAGCGTTGCATAGGACTGACGCTAAAAAGACACGCAAGGGTGCCCCAGCATCACGCATGATCCTGAGAAGGAGGCATGGTGGAAATGATGCTGAAGAAACCACAAACACATGACTGATTCACAGGCAGAAGCAAAAGATCAAAAGACTTTGCCCCAAATTATCCTCATTCGCAGCGCACCATGATATAAAGGAGCGTGGTGACTTTGAGTAGAGAACAAGGAGAAGCCGTAAAAAGATTAACAAGATCCAAAGGACAAAATCCAAGACCAAAATGAGAACTCCAAAAAGACAACCTTTGCCAAGGAGAGAGATTTGATTCGATTGATGGTGAGAAGATTGGTTTGAACATGTGGAAGGATACATCGACACGGACCTAGTGTGCTTGGTGGAAGATGGGGTTTGACAGGAAGGATACAACTGAGGGGACCCAAGATTAGGCTTAGGTCAGACAAAACAGAAGCATACATCGGTGCGGACCCTATGCGGATGGGGAGAATGTTGTGTTGCTGATTGGCAAATGATGTGGTTCAAAGATAGTCACGATGATCAAGGATAGTCAACAATTGATGTTGCTGAAGGACAAGGCTGGGTAGGACAAAGTGTTCTGATCAAATGCTGCTGCAGGACTGACAAGGAGATGTACAACAAGGTGGGATGATATGTACAATGGACAGGAAAAGAAGATATACAATGGATATGTACAGAAGCTCAGGATTGGGGATAGGAAGAGCTCACTATATAGGATATGGTACATGAAGGATCATGCTATACAGGATATGGTACAAGAAGGAGCACGCTATATAGGATATACAGGATATGGTACACGATATGTGCAAGATAGGGTACAAGATATGGTATAAGATATGTGCAAGTGGGATTGCGGATTTGCTGGAGGATTATGAAAAAGAGGAATGCGGGGGGATGGTGGATGGGGATGGGAGAAAAAAAGGACTGAGATAGTGGGATGGGGGGGATGGGAGTTTGATAAATAATGACTCAGTCCACTATGTATGGTGCCTGCTTGCCAGGTTTTCACCAACATACTTGTCTAAGGCGCTTGAATTGCCAAGTTTTCACCATTGGACAATTGTTTTCCTTTTCTTTTTCTTTTTTTTTTGCTCTTTTTTGCTTTTTTTGTATTTTTTCGGCTTTTTCCAATTTTTATGGATTTTCTGAATATGCAGATCTGGTTTAGGCATAGAACCTCTTCAAATGTATGATGTTGATTAGATCATTCAAAGGCTCACCTTCTGGTGTAGATAACTGATAAGCTCCAGAGCCGAAGCATGCTGTGACAACATAGGGACCTAACCAAGTAGGCTCAAACTTGCCTTTCTTTTCTCTATTTTCTTGGACTTTCTAATTTTCTTTGAGGACCATGTCACTGACCTGAAATTGTCTGGGATGGACCTTCTTGTTATAACTCCTTTTGAGTCGATTCTGGTATGCAACCGGGTAATCATATGCTTGTTGTCTCTTTTCATTTAACAGGTCCAGCTGTGTGAGACGGGCCACATGATAGTCTTCATCAGTGGTGTAGTTCTTCATGGAGACTCGCAATGATGGGAGCTCAACCTCGATCGACAGAATGGCTTCGGCACCATATACAAGGGAATATGGGGTGCTGCCTGTGGGAGTGTGATAAGAAGTACGGTAGGCCCAAAGGGCGGGATTGATTTGGAGGTGCCAGTCATGACCAGAATCATTGACAACCTTCTTGAAGATTTTCAAGATAGTTTTGTTGGTTGCCTCAGCTTGGCCATTGCCTTGAGGGAAATATGGACTAGAGAAACGGTGATGGATGTGGAGTCTAGCAAACAGATCATCCACATGCTGGTTTTCAAAAGGTGTGCCATGGTCTGTGAAGATGGTAGATGGTATGCCAAAGTGACAAATGATGTGGTAAAGGATGAACTTGGATATTTGAATGCCAGTAGTTAGGGTGAGCGGAATCACTTCAACCCATTTGGTGAAGTACTCTGTGGTAGTTATTATATACTTGTGTCCATCTGAGGAAAGGGGAGTGATTAAGCTGACAAGGTCAAAGCCCCAACATGAAAATGGCCAAGGTGGCGCAATGGGCTGCAAGTCTTGTGCTGGTGCATGAATCAAATTTGCATGTTGCTGACATGGTAAATATTTTCTGACAAACTCACAAGCATCATGTTCCATGGTTAGCCAATAATACCCAACTCGAAGCAACTGCTTAGCTAGAACCATGCCACTCGTGTGGGCACCACAAATTCCAGCATGCACCTCTTGTAAAGCTAGGACGACCTCATTTTAATCTAAACACCTAGAAAGGATGTTGTGATATCCTCGACGATAAAGGGTGTTGGCTACAAGAGTGTAGTGGGAAGCTCTGCGAATAAGGTTTTGGTGTTGGTTATTGGTGAGATGGGGAGATATGATACCATTCTTTAGATATGCATGGATGTCGTGGTACCATGGGGACTGGGGACCAACCAAGACACACATCATTTCTACATCGGCATTCTCATAAGCTGGTGTATGTAGCTGCTCGACTAGGAATTCATACTGTGATGCGTCACGTGGAATTTCTAACAAGGATCCAATGGTTGCCATTGCATCGGCCGCTTTGTTCTAAAGTCTTGGTATCTGTGTGAACTGTAGATTTAGGAAATGATCTTTTAGTCTATTCACCAGCTCTTTGTAGGATACCAACTTGTCATCCTTTGTCTGATATTCATCAAGGACTTGTTTGATAATCAATTGTGAATCTCCAAACACTTGCAGTTTTGTGATATTCCATTGAATAACTATTTTGAGACCTGAGATGAGTGCCTCATATTTTGCAATGTTGTTGGTACATGGGAATCCTAATTTGAATGATTTTGGAATGTAGTCACCTTGAGGTGTGACGAATAGGATTCCTGCTCCTGATCCATGTGATGTGTAGGAGCCATCAAAGTATCGTTTCCACATGGGTTGCTCTTCGATCATACATAAGTGTTCATCAGGGAATTCCATGATTAGGGGATAAGCATCCTCCAGTGGTGCCTCTGCTAGCTGATCGGCAATGACTTGCCCCTTGATTGCTTTCCGATCTATGTACTAGAGGTCAAACTCATTGAGTAACATGACCCATTTTGCCATACGGCCTGTGAGAGTTGTCCTTGATAGTAGATATTTGAGGGGGTCCACCTTTGAAATGAGCCTGATTGTGTGACTGAGCATGTAATGTCTAAGCTTTTGAGTGGCAAAAACCACTGCAAGGCATGCTTTTTCCATGGGTGAGCAATTAAGCTCATAGCCGATAAGAGTTCGACTAATGTAATAGATGGCTCTCTCTTTGTTTTCGTCATCATGCTGAGCTAGGAGTGCCCCCAGTGCTGTATTGGTCACCGAGATGTAGAGTATGAGAGGGCATCCTGGAATTGGTGGTACTAGGATTGGAGAATTGGCTAGATACTCCTTGAGCTTATCAAAGCTTCTCTGACATATGGGATCCCATTTGAAGCTTGTGTCTTTGCATAAGAGATGCGTAAAAGGTTGAGACTTGTCTGCTAGTTGAGAAATGAACCGACGCACTGATTGAAGCTTTCCCTGTAGGCTTCTGAGCTGCTTGAGTGTTCTTGGTGGAGGCATTTCTGTTATTGCTTTGACCTTTTTAGACTCAATCTCTATGCCTCGTCGTGATACTATGAAACCTAGGAGCTTTCCAGATGTAACACCAAAGACACATTTCTTTGGATTGAGCCTTAACCCATAGTGTTGCAAGCGATCAAACACACTCTCAAGAATGTTAAGGTGTTCATGGTGTGTCTTTGATTTTGCAAGAATATCATCCACATAGTCTTCTAGAATCTTGTGGATCATGTCATGGAAGATTGTTGTCATCGCTCTTTGATATGTGGCTCCTGCATTCTTTAGCCCGAATGGCATCATGTTATAGCAGAAGGTACCCCATGGAGTTGTGAATGTTATTTTATGTTGATCTACTTCTACTATACGAATCTAATTGTAGCCTGAAAAGCCATCCATTAGTGACAACATTTCATGACCCGCTGTAAGATCTACAATCATGTCTATATTTGGTAGCGAAAAGTCATCTTTAGGACATGCCTTGTTCAAGTCCCTAAAATCTGTGCATATTTTGATGTCACCCGAAGGCTTTGTGACAGGCACCATGTTGGAGATCCAATCTAAGTAATCTATAGCTCTGATAATCTTGGCTTGGAGGAGTTTCTCAAGCTCTGCTTTGACTAATAAGGCAACTTTTGGATGCATTTTCCTTAGCTTCTGCTTTACTGGCTTGACATTAGGATCCACTGCTAGATGATGGACAACAAGATTAGGATCAAGCCCAGGCATGTGTGCATATGACCATGCAAAATTGATAATTGATTCTCTAAGGAGCGCAATGAAAGCCATTTCTCCACCCTCTATCAGGTTGGCCGCAATGTAGGTGATTCTTGGACATTCCTCTGTACCCAAGTTGACTGGCTTGGTTTCTTCTATGATGATAGGTGACTGCTCTGGTCTGTAATCCTGGATGGGAGGAAGAGGCAAGTCTTCATCTTCTAGTGCTTGAATTGCCAAGTTTTCACTAGAAGATACGCTCTTTATTTTTACTATTTTGGAATCAGAATGTGCCCCAGAAGGGTTTTCACATAAGGACTCATGTTCTACTTTTTCTATTTCACTTTTGCAGCTAAAGCTTGCCTCCTCCCCAAAGCATCCTTCTGGGTCAAGCTTATAGATGTGAGTTGACTCTGAATTATGAACTGATTGTTGGCCTGATGCCCCCAGGAGTGCTTCCATGCTTTGGAACTCATCGATGTGTGCAATGCTTGGTTGGTCCCAGTCTATGAGTTGAGGGTGAATGAGGGGAAGTTCTATGAGATTGATGGCAAGTTCTTGGAGGACAGAAGTCCCTAGGAGGGTGTCATCATCAAAGATATCATCATAAGATCTGATTTCTTTCTCTTCAGGGATGTCTTCAATCTCTATGAGGTCATCCTGGCTATTTAAGAGGGGAACGCTAGTCATGTTGGTGCCCCTAGTTGCAGTATTGGACCCTTGTATATGCAGGCAAGGGTATTAAAGCCAAGACCCTGATGTTGTGGGTTTTTGGATGCTGTAATTAGGTCTTTGCTTCCACCTTCTTGTGGTCCTAGACCACCACCTTGGTAGTTCCATTGCTTAGTAGTGTACTTGTGCGATTGTGGGTATTTATCCTTGAAGTAGCCAAGAAGTTGTTTGTCAGGTGATGGGGGATCTTTGTACAACCACCTATTAATGTCAGGATCCATTTCTTGACTGTTTAATGTGCCATGGGATTCAAAAATCATAGGTCCCATTCTCTTGATTTCATGATGCTCTTCAATAGGCTTGCTTTGCTGATTCGGGCACCCTTGAGTGTGTGGATCAAGCGGGAGGGCCCCTACGAAAAATGCATCATGTAGGCTATATTCACCATAGCCTTGGTTATTGATCTTGACGGAAGAGAGGGTGGAGGTGAGAATGGTTTCTGGATCGCAATGGGATTGGGAAGAGCTGGCAATAGAAGTGCCAATGTCAGTTCCAGGACAATGAGTGGAGTGAGGGAATGATGCTTCCATTGCATGACAGTATGCGAGGGGTCAGGGATCAGCATGGATAGTAACCTCAATGCCATGATGCGAAAATTTGATGCACTGATGGTATGTAGATGGTACAACCTTGATGGAATGAATCCATGGTCGGCCTAGGAGGATATTGAATGGTAGGTCAAGATCAACAACATGGAAAATGGTATCTTGTGGTGCTGGGCCCAGCTGAATGGGCAAAGTAATAGTACCCTCAGAGGTACGCTCCAAGTTTTCATAGGCTTTGATAGTAATTACTTCATGTGATATATCGGCCTTCGTGAACCCAATCTGCTGAATGAATTTGAGGGTACACAGGTTTAGGGCCGAGCCATTATCTATTAAGACCTATTTGATGGAAAAGTCTCTGACCATGACAGTGATGCGGAGAGGGAGAGTATGGTCGGGTGCAATGTCTGGCATGTCAGATGTTTTGAAGGATAAAGCACAGGCTGCAGATAAATGTCCCAAAAGGTTTGCAAACTAGGTGGTGTTAATGTCTGTGGGGACATGTCCTTCTTTGAGAGCTTGGTCAAGGATCTCCTGATGGAGAGGTGAAGTGTGGAGAAGGTCCAAGATGGATATTTGGGCTGGTGTATTCCCAAGATGTTCTATGAGGTTATACTGTGCATTGTGTGCATTTTGTACTGGCCTTGGACGAGCACTAGCAACAGTGATCCGACCTCTGTGAGTAGTAACAACACATTGACAATCCGCTCCTCTGACATGGATGGTATTGACTGTGGGCTCAACTTGGGTTATACATCCAACAAATTTATCATAATTGATGTAGGTAGTAGTGTGATCTTCTTGCTTGCCTTTACCATGATTCTGGGGATGATTGGCATTAGCTTGGTTCTTCCTAGCATTGTGTTGTGGGAACACATTCTAATAGATTTGTAAAGTGGCATTTGGCGAGGCTTGAGCGGGTGCATCTACTTGAATCTCTTTTTGATCAATGAGATCTTGGATATAGTTTTTGAGTCTCATACACTTCAAAGTAGTGTGTCCTTTGACATGATGAAAATCACAGTATTCGTGATCTTTGTACCAATCAGGCTTGGGAGTGGTATCATCAACTGGCTGGATTGGTGGAAATGTGATCAAGTTAGCCTTGGCCATTCGGTGAAAGATAACATCCAGAGGTTCACCCAGTGGTGTGAAGGTCTTCCTTGGATTGTTCTGAGCTCAAGGCTTGTGTTGTTTGGGAGCAACATTAATGGCATTGACCTGATTGTTCGGATTACCTTGATAAGCTTGATGGGCTTGCTGCTGATAATTCTGTTGATTATTCTGAGAGTGATATTGTTGCGTGGGTTGCTGATGGACTTGAGGAGGTTGTTGATAGATGGGTGCTTGTTGCTATTGGTATGTGGGAGTTGGTGTAGGACTAGCCACGACAAATTGGACATGCTTGGTATCAGTGGCTCCATCAGTAACAATGTTCTTATTATGATTCCAGTAACGAGATTTATCATTGCTGGGTTTTTGGGCATCATTTTTGAAGTGCCAAATTGTACCTTCATCTAAGAGGGCCTTTTCAATACCTATCCCCTTGCTCTTGATATCTTGATAGGTTTGGAGACAATTCATCCTCATGAAGTGGGACAACTTAGGATGCAGATTATCAATAAAGATTTTGGTCAAATGTTTTTCAGGTGGCTGGTATGATAACTTGCTATTGTGACTAATAGGAGGAAACTTGTTGTTGTTGGGGAATGATGGGGTTTTTTTGCTGTGACTGGAAGTATGGTTTTTGTGGGGGTAGCTGGTGGAATGATGTAGCTTGCTAGTAAGATGGTCCTTGTTGAACCTGGCTCTGTGGTTGACTGACATAGGTCGGGTGCATTCCCACATTGCTTAAGGGTGGAACTAATGTAGGGAAGCTTGAAGCAAAGGGTGGCTGGGCAAGATGACTTGTGAAATGGGAAGAACTTTGTTGATGAGGTGGAGGAACTTGCTGAAAAGCACTGGGTGTTGGGAATGGGTAGTTTGTGAAGGATGAAGTTGGTGGAGGCTGAGATGGTTGTTGTTGTGCTGCTTGTGAGAAGGTGGCTTGTTGGTTTGCAAACACAGATGTAGGAGAGTGAGCTGGTATTCCAAAGGCTTTCATGTCTTCTTGAGTGAGACCCCAATGAGAACCAGTGTGAGGTGGGAATTGTGCTACAACGGATGCCTGGAAGGTAGATGTAATGGGAGTTTGGGATATGAATGGTGGATTGGAAAAACCCATGGAAGGCATTCCTGTGGTGAAGGAATTTTGTTGGGCTTGTGCTTGGGTAGATGCTTGCTGGGGGGAGAATGAAGAGGACGCTTGTGTTCCCCATGAAAAAAGTGATGTGAAAGTTTGTTGATTTTGGAAGGGGAACGATTGCGCTGCCCCCAGAGTAGATGATGTAGAGGTTTGCTAGGTGAAAGAGGAAAATGATTGCTTTGATCCCTAAAATGATGGTGTGGATGTTGAAGCTTGGGGATTGAAAGGAAAAGATGATTGCGTCCCTCCTGGCACAAAAGGTGTGGATGTGGAAGCTTGTGAAGTGAAGGGGAAGGATGATTGCATCCCTCCCGGAGTCAAAGGTGCTGCTTGGCCTATGGAAGATGGTGGAACTTCTTGTGCAAAGGTTTGTGTAAGAGGTGGGAGTTGATTTTGGGACAAGCGTTGGATTTGTGCAAGAGCTTGAGCAGCCATGGCGGATGATGAAGTGCCTGTGATAGGGAATGGAGCATATGGTGTTATAGCTTGTGTTATGGGATTTGCAAAGCTTCCTTGCAGAAGAAGGGGAATGGCAGAGGTTTCTTGGGATGTTTGCAAGGTTGGATCAAGGAACGGTTGGATAAATGGAGAGTATACTTGTGCTGGGATTTGGATAGTACTTATGGGAATGCGAGGATGGAGATATGGTGGAATGGAAGTTTGCACTTGTGCAAAGTTAGTGAACATGCTTTGCTGGTTTTGGGCTATGAGTGCATTGACTATTGGTGGATTCTTTGGATGATTCACAAATGTTTCTATTGCCAGAGGAGCTGAGGGGATATTGGGATCATCCCATGTATTTCCAGTTTGTATTTGGGGATCATAGGCTATCATTGCATTGGTAAAAATGTTGGGATCGGATGAACTGGTGATTGGATAAGGATTCACGTTCCTTCTTTTTCTAGATCCGGATCTTGTCTCGACAGGCATGGAGATGTAGATGCTAGATGGATGCAAGATGTTTCCTAAAAGACTCTAAAGGATGATGGATGCAAGCTTAAGGAACTTCTAAGGATGATGAATTTCTAGAATGCAATGCAAGGATTGGTGAAATGCTTGGAATTGGGTCAAGGATGGTGGAAGATTGATGGGAGATGGTGACAGATTGGTAAAAAAGCTTGGCGATAATGGAGGCTTGGTGGGATGCTCTGATTTGGATCAAGATTGGGTGGAGGATTGGTGGGATGCTGGTGGAAGATTACTAAGTGTCAACAATGAGCTGTTGTTTTTCCCGATGGAGGATCAGTGGTAGGATTTGGCCAACCTAGGATAGACTAATGATCTTCGGTCAACTGGATTCTTATCAATACAAGCCAATCTCTTGCTCGAGATGATGAGGCTATGCAAGGAAAAGTTGGATTTCCTTTAGAAAATGCTCTGTCAAAAAAGGGATGGTTTCTGATTTAGGATAAGGGATGGAAACAACTCAAAGGTTCACAACACTAAGTGCTTGTGGATTTGGATCTTTGGATTTGGTGCAAAGGATGGTGGATTCTGTTTTGGATAATGGATGCTGGATTTGGATCAAGGTTTTGGGATTCTGATTGTGGATTGCTGATGGAAAGATGGTGAAGGATGATGAAACAATGCTCTTTCTAAAAGGATGATGTAGATGCAATTGAGATGGATGATCTATGATGCTGCTAGGAAGATGATGATGAATGCAACTAAAGACTCTAGAATGCAACTAAGGATTTGATGATGATACAAGGATAAAACTAGGATGAAGGACTGCCAAGATAGGATTTTAAGATCTAAAGGTAGAATGGGACATGCAATGGATCCAGCTAATCTTCTCTTTCAAGGTTTACGTAGCGACGGTTCACTCAGAATCGGTAGGCAAACTGTTTGACTCTTACATTATAGCCAATATTATCAACCCTTTCTTGATATTTTTCTTCTACTTGGATTGCTTGGATAGAGGATTGATGGCTCTTAAGGTTTCTTTCTACAACTTTCTTCTCTTGATAAGCTTTGGATTTGGGCAACTTAGCTTTCGAGTGTTTGATCAAATTTGGCATAACTTGGGGAAATTCTGATAGTTTTGGTTTGAGACAAAAGCTCTTTGGATATCTGATTCTAAGGGTTTCTCTGCAAAATGTTCTAAGTATCTTAAACTAGGTTTGTTGATCAGTTTGATGTTTCCCAATGGCAAAGGATAGATTTCAACAAAGATTTTTAGAAAAGCAATCTCCACAAGGGACAAAGTAACCTTGTGGGATACAAACAAGATAACCGACTCTGATAAAGCTTTGAAAGTGTATGTTCCAACAATATTTTTATGGAGTATTGACTGTCAAACACTTCAAACAGATCTACCTAAGGAAGGTGAGTATCAAAATCGCTTGCCCACAGCTTGGTACCCCCTAGAAGGGAATACAAATGGTGAGTAATCTTGAGGCGACCTGGTAAACCCCTTGGAATCGGTCCTTGCACAAAGATTTTGATACTTTCAGATGTAGATAGGGTAGCCTCTATTTTATCAAGTTTTTAATAGTTCTGCGGAGTCTCCATACCCGGTTATGCTGACCGCCTGTGACTCACTTAAGATCCTAGCCAACAATGCTGGAGGAGGAATATTTACCTGTCCCCAGACATTTGCATTTGGAACAAAACACCCGTGGATTAGAAGATATAAGTGAGTACTTTTTTCCTTCACTTTATTTATGTACCGGCCAGGGGGGATACCGGTTTGAGGTCGTTCTCTGAGGAGGAAGTGCTTTTCTCCCTGGACAAGCCTTGCTAAAAGTAGAACAAGTGAACTTGTCCGAGTCCAAATGTTCTACGTTGCTTACTTTAACAAGGTTTTACAGAAAATGTAAAGCTCCTAGATGCACATCAAGCAAGTTGTTCTTTTTCCCAAATTGATTAAGTGATGTTTGAACTTAAAAAAAAACTTCTGAAGACATAAGTGTTTAGATTTTGAGTCGTTCTTTCTCTAAAAGACTTTCGAGTGTTTGCAGTTGCTTTGACTTGGGCATTCAAGATTGAATTATCATGTTGATTTAGAACTTTGAAGTGCTTTGTTTTGTCCTTAAGGCATTCAAGATTGAATTTGCATTTTGCTTGAACTAAAAAGGAAGGAATAGAGATTTTTTCTTTTAATGCATTCAAGATTGGGTTTGATTTTCAAATGGACAATGACACTTTAGGACCTAAGTTCATTTTTGTTTAATTTCATTCAAGATTGGTTTTCTTTTTGACCCTTTCCTTTGATTGATTTTTTTTGTACCTACAAAAAAAAAAAGACAATAGTTAGAATCTGCAAGGAAAAAACAAAATTAAGAAAAATTAAAAGCATTAGTTTACCGCTCTCTGGAATGAATGCGCAGAGACAGAGCACAAATGCGAAGAAAATCATGACGGATGAGCAGCAACATAAAAAATAGATTTTGTGCAAATGCGCAACAATATGGCATGTATGCGCAGTTCCAAATGATTCTGTCCTAATGTAATTTTACAAAATTGCCATTTTCACAGAGTGTACATGCGCAACTCTTTTTGATGTATGCGCAACTAATTGAGATAAAAGTGCCACAAATTTTGATGAATGCACAATAAGTGTTACAGATGCGCAATTATATTGACAAATGCGTAGTTTTTAATGATGTATGCGTAGCTTTTCTAAATTTTACATAAATGCACAATTTTTTTTGATGTATGCGCAACTTAACCCGAAACAGAATGTTAAGACCCAGAATTTTTAGAAATAAAGGAGAAAAGCGGCCATGAAATGTTGATTTTGATGTAGATAATCAGGACAGGGGTCCCATCGGGCGTGCCAAAATGTAGACTAGGCTTTTGAGGATACCTGTTTTGAAAGCTTCAAGCCAAACAAAGATTAGATTTTAACCTAACATGAAAATAATCCAAAACAAGAAAACTCTAAGCAAAGCCACCTCAGATTGAGCTAAAACAGGTGCACCCAAGCACTGTTTGATTTGCTCTTGCTTAAGGGGATGTGAGTGTGCTCTCTAAGCACTTGGAGCATACTTTAATGCATTCTAAGATAATTTGAGACTCATGAAAACTCCAAAAAGTGGCACAATATTGGGTAGAACACCCAAAATTGCCCCTAAGGCTTCAAAAACTCAAAATATGGCTTTAATGGAGGTTTGATGCAAATATGATTATACTAGATTGATTTTAATCCAAATGAAGTGTGAGATTATGCTAAGCTATGCAAAATAATGAAGCAAACTAAGTTAATCCATTATTGCTAAGCTATGGTGTGTTCTAAGAAAGCTTTGAAAATACTCTAAATTAGAGTGATTATGCTAAATCTAGAGCTAAATGAGCATGATAACAATGCTTGAAATAAAAGGTGTATGAATGCTCTTAGAAATGAGGGTATTTATAAGATTTCCTAAGGAGAAATGAGTGGCCAAGATCAAAATCCTTAAGAGAGGCCAAGATTCATTCAAAGGGGAGCACATGGATTGTGCAGTTTAGGGCCACCTCCTTGTGACAAGTGTCACAAGGGCATTGGGTTGAAAGATGGGAGGGATGTGCACAATTTGGGAAATGTGTCTAAGGTCAAAGGGTTAAGAAAGGGGTGAGGGTCTTCTTAAATGCATCATAAATGCATGTAAGAGGGATAAGGAGGCCTTAAATGCATTTAATACATGTAAGAGAAGTCTATTGACTTTGGGTTAAGTTTAGGAATTGGCTAACCTTGGTTAGGGAATGTGATAAGGTTAGGGGGGGATTAGGATTAGGATTAGGACTTTCTAGAAGAGTCTAGAATTTCTTTAGGATAAACATGGATTTTAGAAAATAAATAAAGATTTATTTATTTCCATGGTTTAAGTTTGAGAATATTTATTAAAATGAATTTAATAAACATGAGGATTAAATATTTAATCTTAATTAAATATTTTGAGTTGGGATTAGGGTTAGGAAATGATGGGATTAGTCTTTAATCGAAATTAAAGAAGGATTAGAAGATTTTGGAAGAGGTTAGTGGTCTTAATGAAATTGGCCAAGTTTTGGGCAAAAAATAAATAAATTATTTATTTTAAAATTTTTGGTCAATTTATTAATTAAATAATTAATAAATAGAGAATAATGTTTAAATAAGATTTAAACATTTTTGGGAAGGATTTTTTAATTAAATATTTTTAATTAAGATAAAAGGATTTAATGGTATAAAAATTAATTAATTAATTAATTAATCATGATGTCATCAGGAATTTTTCAGAAAAAAAAATACTTTATTTTCTAAAAAATTTTTTAGGTGTCTACAATATATATATATATATAGACACACACACACACACACATATAAGTCTTTAAAAATAATTATTATTATGAATATAACATCAAACAATTTTTTTTGCATTGTTAAAAATTAAAAGAATTTAAAAGATAATTAAAAATTATATATATAAGTATGTATAAAATTATATGAAATCAGTTAAATAATAAAACAAATACAAATTAAAATAACTTTTTTTTATAAAAACAAATACTGGTTTGACTTGGTTTTCTTTTCAAGCTCTCACAAATGGGTTGCATTTAAATTAAAAAAATCAATTCCAATAATTTTGGCCTATCTATTTCAAAGTAAACCTAATAATGAAATATTTTATTGTATTAAATTCTGATATTAAATATACAAATTATAATTTTATTATATCAAATATTGAATATTATATTAAAATCACATAATCAATAAATCTTATATTATTATTATTTTTATCTTATTTTTTCTAAATCTAATATATCAAACTTTTAAAAATAATAATCTAACATTGCAGTTTGATTATATTATATATTTACTTACTAAAAATACAAATCCAAGCCACAATATGTAACTAGTTTTGGGAAAAATGAATATATCAAAAGAGAAAATAAATTTAAAATAATAATTTTAATTTTTAAGTGAAAGTCTAACACATTATATGTTGTTTATTTTTCTTTTGTTTCGTTTATTAGTGTTGAGTTTTTCCCTGTTAGTAGTAGTTATCTGAAATTAGTATTGTAGTAGAAAAACTCACCAGCCCAATGAAAGTCTAGTTTTACACCAAGGCCTTACATAGGAGAAATGGAATATATTAGAATTTGAGTGACCTTACTGTTTAGTAACTCCTTTTGCTTTAGATAGGAGGCACACTTGAAATAGTTAGGAATGGAAGTAAAACCAGACTTCGGAATGGAAAAGAAACAAAATACAAACAGGCAAGGACATTTGTAAAATTCAAAATAATTTTTAATTTAATTTCAACAATTCTGACGAGAAACTCTAAATCTAACCACATTGTCTGCTTTCCATGATGCTTCAAATCCTCTTTAAACGCAAGCTGTTCTGATGAATAATAATTGCTCCTTCAAATGAAATATCTACTTAGGATTTAATTAGTCAAATCGATGCTCTCGTTTTTCTTGCTTGCCGTCTTCCAGGGGGAATTTATTCAACATTTAGCCCTAATTTTCTATTATTTTTCTTGATTCGACGCATTTCGTTCAAATTAATTCTGTTTTTAATTATATTGTATATACGATGTGTCTGTTGCGTTGCAAAAAAAATTGTTATATTTTAAAATTTGTTATCAGTTTAATGCAATTTCAAACATTCTTAAACGTGATTCTTATTCTAATCTTACGTTATGGTTTTCTTGATGTCTCGGATTCTCTTAAAAGGCAATGTTTTCTTTTTTTGTCTAAACTCCTCTTAAAAGGCAAATTATTTCTGAATAATAGCTTTCATGTTACTTGAAATAAAACAAATTACTTTCAAAGACAAATCTCACGGAAAAAAATGACTCAATTTAAATTTCTTTCTGATAATCTTGCAAATCGAGTTTCATTAATATTTAAAGAAAAACTAAACCAGCGCAAGATAAGGCTGTTCTATTAACAGACAGTAATCTCAGGATTCTCTCTGCAAAAGCTCAGAGTACACGCCAAGAATTCTCAAAACGGAAAAAGCGTATATATTTTAGTTTTACCAATATTAGATTCTGTAGAATAATTTCTTCCCTCACAAAACAGTGCATGGCTTATTCTTTTGTGGCTTACCCTTTTCTTCATTTGCCCGACGGCTGACCACCCAGTTGTCATGCCGCTGAGTCACATATTCTCTAAACGCCTGCAGGTTTGCGTCAGAAGAACCGCCTTTCTCAACGGCCATTTTTGCCTTTTTGCGCAGTTCCTGAGCTTTCATTCTCATCATATTCCCTTCCTCTTCCGCCAAAAGCTTTATAACTGCTCTCTTCACAACATGCTCGTCCACCAAGCCGTCCATGTGGGGACAAATTTGTTCTGCAATACCCAAGTGCTCTACCAGAAGCTTATTGTTAAAAGGCTGCTCTGCGAACATCGGCCATGTGATCATGGGGACACCCAGACTTATGCTCTCCAGCGTGGAATTCCATCCGCAGTGGCTTAGAAACGCGCCGGTGGAAGGATGAGAGAGGATCAGAAGCTGCGGCGCCCAGCCCCATATGATCAGCCCTCTATCCTTAGTCCGCTCCTCAAACCCCTCTGGGAGGGCTATATCAGGAAGGCGCTTGAGAGCCCATATGAACGCCTGCTGGCTCGCCTCTAGCCCCCTCGCCAGCGCCTCTGTCTGTTGTTTGTTCAGAGACGATTGGCTCCCAAAACACACAAAAACTACTGAATTTGAGCTTCGGCTATCCAACCACTGCAAGCACTCCGCCTCACTTATATCCGCGGCCTTTCCTCTTCTGTCACGGGTCGCGCGTTCGACTCCCTCTGCATCGAAAATCTTCTTGGGAAGAATAGGCCCAACGCTCCAAACAGGCCTCTTTGTCATACTCTTAATGTGATCGATCCCCAGCGAGTCCAGCTCGTAAAATGTATTGAAAATCACGCCGCTTCCTTCCATACTGCGATTGATCTCGTCCGTCACGAAACTTTGCATGGGGTTCGTGTCCGGGTCTCGCATGACGAATGGGAGATCTGATTTACGTAGGTTGAAATCGAACGGAAGGTCGGGGACCTGCAAATACTCGTCGTCTCCTTCGACATTCTTCTGCGGTGTGTTCTTCATGAACGAATGCATAGCAGACATTGCAAATGCTCCGGATGTGTGGAAAACCACAGTAGGAAGCCCAAATTTTGCGCCGGATTTGTGAACCCAGGATGTAAACATATCGCTTATTAAACAAACGGGAGGAGACGGGGAATTCTGGATCTGATCCTCTGCGTTTTTCATCTCATGTTCCAGCCATTGCTCAAATTGTCCGGCCAACTTGTAGGACGATTTCATGAGAATTCCACTCATATGGAGCGGAACGGTTTCGGAACTTTCGATTCCCGTAGGAAGGCCTTCGATGGGAGGCGTGGGAAGCGAAACCAGTCGTATGTCAACGGTGGGATTCGAACTCTTGATCGCCTGGTCTACTTGAGGCTGGAGGCGTGTAACGTTGCCTGGTGTGGTTACGTAAGAAACAATGAGGCCATGGGAGGCGAGAAGCTTAGTGAGCTCCAGGAAAGGAATAAGATGGCCCTGCCCGACGTAGGGAACGACTACAACATGAGGCTTGCTGCTCCTCTCACCACCATTCATTTTGCTCCAGATTTCAAAATCCTTCACACACCTCTTTCAGCCAGACCATTTCATATATTCCTACACTCAGTGGCAGCATGCATTGCCTAACAAATTACTTCGCATGCAAAGATGGAGATGGATTCATCTCAACCACAGAAATAGTTGAAGATAAGTCTCTGTCGTGGGAGTTTAGAATTACGAGTAAACCATAAAGTAAATGATTCGCATAATTAATTTGTCAGCATGCAGCAGATTTGATATGATAATGGAATCTTAGAAGCCCGGGACGACGCCGACGTTGATTTATCGATCGTACATGGCTGCCATGTTGCATTGAATACAATTTACTTCGATATCAACGACTACAGTTGCTTTGACATGCAGAGGTTCTTGCAAATTTCTAACTGATAGTTCAGCTATAGTTCATTACAGTCTATTTCTATTAATGCATTTAAAGGGAATGAACGATCAAAGTTCTCTATTCTTTTCCAGATTTATTGAATTCATCAAATAATTATTTCAAGTCGACAATAATAATTTGTACTTTGCATGACACGTTAGTAAGTGTTTGTTTTGTGCCAGTTTTTGTATGGCTATATTTTTTTAAAATATAGTCATACAAAAACTGGGACAAAACACTCACTCAACGTGTCATGGAAAATACTTGACTCACGGCTCGTTAGTCAGACGGATCCTCAAGTTATGTGGCTGAATAGAAGTGAATAGAATTACGCGTAAATCATATAATAAGTGATTCGCAAAAGGGATTTGGAATCTTTAAAGCACGGTGCAGTGCCGACGTTGATTTATTGATTAGCATGACTGTCATGATTGCATTTAATACAATTTAGTTTAATGTCTACCTCGACCGTTGGTTTGACATGCTGAGTTTTAGAAATTTTTAATAGATACTTCACTACTGATAATTCATTGCATTCCATTCCTATTAATGCGTTTAAATGGATTGAATGTTCACATGTGCGATTTATTAGATTCACTTTAATAATTATTTCTCATGTCGATAATCATCGTATTTTTTTAATGAGTGATGTTTAGAGTTGGGTGTGTAATTTTTTTATGGTTTTATTAAAATTACATTATTTACAATTTTTTGGGGATATAAAATCATCTTACGAGAGTCAAACGAGTTATCTCTGGAGATCTAATAGCAATATAAAAATATGGGCGAAGCTCAAAAACAGAACTAGCCCGCATTAAGTGGCTAATGTAGTACCGATAGAGGGAGGAGGAGGATTAGGGTCATCCCATTTATCTAAATTTTTAATAAATTACTATACCCAATGTTTAGTGTTTATACTCTTTTGTCATATCATAATATTGAAACACAAATGTCAAGAATTTTTCTCATATTACTATGAATGTGACAACAAATAATGTCCAAGAAGCCTACAATATAGCTCTAAAAGTAATTCCTTCGATACATTTGACATTGGGAGTGTTAACTAATTTGAGTTTCTCCCAGGGTCAACCAGTCCTAAAGGATATGCAGGTATGTTTTTTAAGGGATGATACCCATAGTTATCCTAAACATTACCCAAATATTAAAAATTTGAAGTGTATTTTCATTAAGGCTTTGGAGCCCAAACACTAATATTTCTAAAAATCCCATGTATGGATTTTTGGAGGGAGTCCTATTTTGAAGGGAAGGCAAAGTTGTTAAAGTCAAATGTAGATATAGGGTTTTATTTTGATTCAAGGAAAATGTTAGCTTTCCATCTAACTTGCTATGTATCCTAGCTAACGAAAGAAGCATTGTAGTTTTGTGTATCTTAAAGGCTATGAGGATGCATGCGAGACAATTCATTAAAAAATATTTGATAAGTATATGAAACAATTTATAATTCCTTTAGATAGATTATTATTAGCAAAAGGAATGGGGAAGCTATAGTTTGGGGATTTGTACTCCAAGGTGTGTTTTATTATAGTCTTTATATCCCAAATTACATAGTAAGAGAAACTAGTAGGTGCAAAAGTAAACAAAGATAGTAAACTATTCACATATCCACATTTCTAAAGAAACAATCATAAGCCATATATTTGGACTAGCTAAAACATCATCTATTATAGCCTTGATCTCTAAAATATAGTTCTTAATATTCTCTTTCAACTCATACAATATCTAGTATCATATTCTTACATTTATATCATATCTCTAGCTATCTATATTTCAAATATCAATTACAACACCAATATATACTTATCGAAATTGGATTTTAATTTTTAAACATGGCTAAGGGTCTATTTTTATATCATAAAACATATGCGATAGCTTGATTTGGTTGTTTTTTTATCCTCTTTTCCTTCATAATCTCCTCTTTATAGATGATATCTTGTCTTCAAAATATAAAGATTAGGGAAGGAGTCTTGGATAAGCTATTTTAAGTTGTTTCAAATTCTTTTTCAAAATGGTCCTGGCTTGTTGTAGCATGGATATTTGGCCCTCTATCTAGATGGTTGTTTCTTCAACTTCTATTATTGTAGTAGGTTTTTGTCCACAGGTTATTGTAATCTTTTCATGGCACCCAAAATCCCTTAGAGGTGTGACAAATGGGTGTACACTATCTCCGAAAGCTATCTGATTTAGCTATTTAGTTTCTCCCTCTGAATGTGAATCAGTTGTAGTTGGCTGTTGACTACTTATATTCTCATCCTTACTAATCCATCCATTTCCACCATGTGGATTGTATGATGTACCACCTTTGTAACTTTATCTTCTAATTGCAATATTTGATCCTTCAAGTTCCTTGTTGTCTTTGGCCATTGTGAGGAAATTGGTATATTATTCTAGCCTCCTTGATGCTATCTATTAATTTCATGATCTTTGTATCCAACTACATTTTAAGGTTGGTGCAAGTGTTGATGTATTCCTATATTTTTCCTTGAGTATCTATACTCGTGCTTCATTTCTAATATTTTGTCTTTCTGAAGAAAAATCTCCCTGTAAACCAGTAACAAATAACTTTGATTGATGTTCCACTAATAAGGATGGATCCCTTTAAATATGAGGAATGACACTTTCTATGCTTGTCACTATGTCTTACAATTGTTTAATATTTTCCACATGGTCATGTAAAATCCATATCATGGTGATAGGATTAAGTAATTATTTAACTGATTCTTTTCGAATATAGAGTTTCTTGACATGTCTACCTATTAACCCACTAGTGGTAATTGTCAAATATGTCAAGCTACTTATAATTGTGATGTAGAGGTAAGGATGCAAAATATAATGTTTCTCAAAAACTCAAAGAGAAGTTTACACAATCATGCTTATTTTAACTCTTGGAACATACTTGTCAACAAACCAATTGATAAATCAACAAAATAACTTCCTATCTGATACTTGGCATGCCTTACAAAATATAATCATGACAAATGGAATCCCACAAAACCCTACAAGTAACTTAAACATGTCAACCATAAGTATTTCCTTCAAAACCCGTCCTACTCTTGTGCATCCCTCCACAAAGACATCTTTAGGGATAACTTTTCACAACAATATCATAACCCAAATATAAGAGAATTTTAGAATACTCATTTCATGCTTTGACAACATAGCTGACTTATAGGTATGGTTGTTTTAGACCAAATGACCCCAATACTTTGAGATATAAGGACACCTCAAAAGTGTTATTTATTTATTAGGGTTTTGAATGTTTCAAATGGAAAACCAACAAACTATATATATTAATAGTTCAAATTTGATCATCTGTTAAAACTATTAGTTATTTTCAAGACAATAACAAAATGGGGTATGTATTAGCAATGAGAAGTAATAACTAGAAATTGTACAATAGGTACGAGGAAAGCCCAAATTATATCTCTCACTCCATTACTCATTCATAGAGGAGTGCATGAGGAAATAACTAGCAATTGTTCAATAGGTACGAGGAATGCAATAAGAGTAAAAAAATTAGTGATTTTCAATTTCTTAATTAAGTTTCATTAGTTTCTATATAGAGATAATTCATCAAAGTAACAAAGGATAGAAAGATTGGAACCTTATAATTTGTAGTATACAAAAGTATTAAAATATTATGTATGAGTAATAGTTTCAAACATATGGGAATTCAACATATGGTTTACATTTAATATGTTGTTTTTAAACAGAAAATAAAAAGACATATTTTAAATTCTTTTGCATATCTTCATGATTTCTATGTTTTTTTGAATTGTATTTCAATGCCTACAAGAGGATTTACATAATTGCACACTTATCAAAAAATAAACAAATGGAATCATAAATAAATAAAAAAATTAAAACAACAAGCTAGAATAATTAATGTGAAATTATAAAGAAGAAAAATGAGAGAGTAAATTAATCTACCCTATAAAGAAGCTTCATTTATTAAATGTACCTTGAAATAACCTTCAAATATCCTCAAACCATTAACCAACCTTCCAATTGTATTCCCTTAGGCACATTCCACCATCTCAAACTCATATGCAACTTAAGATTATACTAGGCCTCCTCCACTATCCAACTTCACCAAATACCAACTACTATTCACAAAGCACCAAATTCTTGTCCACTATCAACTGTGACAGTCATTGCACTATAAATCAAGATTGTCACATTGTCCTTGCATTTGGTTTCAAGTTTTTGGATTCCTTACCTTGAAAAATTTTCTCCACACTCCTCATACACTGTCAAACTCTTTCACCACCTTTCCAACTCCTTTAAAGACTCCAACACACTATTGCTCACAACCAATCCTCTATGACAATCATCTTGTACTTGGTTTTGCACATGTCAAATATATCTTTAAGTCCTATAAACTTTATTTTAATAAATAATATACTATAATACAAAGTGTCATCCATTTGTGAGGCTATTTCAAGATGGAAATAACTCATACATCATTTTATTTAGCCTTCAGATGCCCTAATAAGGGTTTTTTACCATTTTTCAAAGGAAAATAGATATATCAAATGTATAAAGAGCCTTTTATAATGCCTTTTAGTCCCTTACATGGGTACAACCACCTCCATAACTTATTTTAGACAACATTACATTAATTTGTGCTCTCAAAATATAACGTTGGTTCGTTGATAACTTTTGTCAACACATTGACAACTTTTTGAACCTTTGGATTTTTTAACCAAATGACTAAACCATTATCCCTATCACCTAAAAATGGTCTCATAAGACCCCATGGATGCTAGAAACATGAAACTACTACAATCCTAACATCATACCTTGATAAAAAAAAATTCACAATATTTGAACTACCTTGACAATTTCTTGTCAGTTACATCTTTTTGGCTCAAGACCTCAAGAAATGGACTCATAGAAATTATTTACATAATAAAATGGTCATCATAAACCTTATTGCATGAAACTCAAAGCACTAGATATGCCAATTCACTTACCCAGTTCCTTACAACACATTGAACTTGTGATATGTCAACCCTACACCAAGATGTTTGTAAAAATAACCATGATAGTCATATTAGTAGGTCACAAGAACCATGACACCACATGTATTTGAGGAAAATTTTTGAATGACTCCATTTCCTTGTCTATGCTATTGCAAAAATGCTTACTATTATTCTTTGATTGATTTTTTCCAAGCATCCATAACTTATTTGAAATTACTTGTTTTAAGATTTTAGCAATAGCAACAAGGCAATGAATTGTTTGATAAAATGCTTTGGTAGATATGTATGAAAAATGAGGTAGTATAAACAAGGGAGTGAAATTTTTTAAAAATACCGCAAAGAAATATGGTCTCATGGCAATGGAATGTCATGAAAAGAGAATTGTTGCAGATTGTCATGGCATTCCATCTTAATGAGACTACATTCATTTGAGGCATTTTTTTCAAAGAATTCATTTCCTCATCTATGTTATTTCTTTGAAGAACCCACAATAGTGGGTTACACTTTTTTGCCTGAATGGACACTGAACTCTACATTTTGAAAAATATTTTCAGATTCAGATGCATATTTTTGTTAAACCATTTGAAATAAAAAGATGAAGTAAATTGGAGTCTTTTAGGATTTTCTATCTATATTCTAAATATATTTTTTATTTTTATTTTTGAATTGATTTGAATGGTTTTTTCTTTCTCCCACGAAAATTAGTATGTTGCTGAAAACGTCATTTTCAAAGAGTTACATTGTTTTCATAGAGCATAATTTTTTTCTAAAATAGATATCAATGAGATTATTTCAAATTTAGGTTTTCAACATCCATACGGAGGGCACGCAATTGGTTTGGTGATATTATCATGATTATTGCATATTTTATTAATGTTTGAAGTTGACTAAACTATAATTTTGACATACCCCGACCACATAGCTTATAATTTGTCATGTATTTGTCCAATTTCATTTTTATTTTGTTTTGATAGAAAGATAACTTCAATACCTAGGGTATAGATATCTTTTAGAATTTTTTTTCTCTCATTTACTATTTTTCCATAAGCGTCAAACATAGGGGTAGACATACAGTGAAATATCTATGTTTAGTAAAACTAAAAACACAAAGTCATAATAAAAGTAATATATATTAACATTATAATCATTGAAAATATTTTTCTTAGTAGTACCTTACTACATACATAGGTTTGTCAAATGGATTCATTTGATTTGCCAAAAGATAAAGTCAAAGTAATTTTTTGTCAGCATTTTAATAGGTGTGAAGGAGACTCCAATGAAGGTATGAATGAAGAGTATAGGTGTTATATCAATGTTTTTTTTATCTAAGAGGATTTGAGCTAGTTCCATTTGTAATTAATTCCTTCAAATAGAACCTATCAAAGTTTAAATCATCATATTTTATTAAAAATGTGTTATTTCAGCAAAAATCAACATGTCTAAAAAAGTGTAACCCACTATTGTGGGGTCACCCTCAGATTACTATTACGCTTTGATAGATATTTTCCCAAGAATTCATAGCTTGTTCAAAAATACTTGGTTTAGGCTTTTAGCCTAGCAGCAAGGCAATGAACTGAGTTGAGGTCGCGCCAATGGAAGAGTGAGTCTGTGCTAATGAAACAACAATTGAAATGTTTTTTTTTACCACTATGATGGAAATCTAAAGTTTTAAATTTACAACCTTTCATTATGAACTATATTAGATATAGTAAATTTATTTAGCCATTTTGTTTTTCATATATTTTTCTCAATTGTTAAAAACATTTCCTCTAAGAAATATGGTATCCTGGTCATGGAATACCATGAAGAATGTTATGGATTGTCATAGAATTCCATCACCATGAGAGCACATTTATGTTTCATAAAAAAAAAATAGTAGACATGTATAAAAAGTGTGGTAGCATAGATAGGGTAGTGAACTATTTGAAAAAATACCTCAAAAATGTGTAGTAGACATGTATTCCATCAACATGAGACCATATTTCTTTGAGGCATTTTTTAAAAATAGTTCACTTACTTTCCATGATATTCCATCATCGTGACATTATATTTATTTGAGGGAATTTTTCAAACACTTCACTATCTCATCTATGTTGTTGCTTACTATTACAATTCCATAGATTTTTTACAAGAATCCATAGCTTGGTCAAAAGCACCTATTTTAGGCTTTTAGGCATAGGGTGAACCCACAATAGTGGGTTACACTTTTTTGCCTGAATGGACATTCAAGTCTACATTTTGAGAAAAAAATTCAGATTCATATGCATATTGTCGTGAAACCGTTTGAAATTAGAAGATGAAGTAAATTAGAGTCTTTAAGAATTTTATGTCTGGATTCTAAATATATATTTTTTTTAATTTTTGAATTGATTTGAATGGTTTTTTCTTTCTCCCACGAAAACCGGTATGTTGCTGAAAACGTCATTTTCAAAGAGTTACATTATTTTCATAGAGTATAACTTTTTTTCTAAAACAAATATCAATGCGATTCTTTCAAAATTAGTTTTGTAACATCTATACGGAGGGCATGCAATTGGTTTCATGACATTATCATGATTATTTCATATTTTATTAACATTTGAAGTTGACTAAACCGTAATTTTGACATACATTGACTACATAGCTTATAACTTGTTGTGTATTTGTCTAATTTTATTTTTATTTTTTTTAATAGAAAGATAACTTAAATACCTAGGGCATAGATATTTTTTAGAATTTTTTTCCTCTCATTTACTATTTTTCCATAATCGTCAAACATAGAGGTAGACATATGGTGAAATATCTATGTTTTGTAAAACTAACAAAACAAAGTCATAATAAACTTAATATATATTAATATTATAATCATTGGAAAGATTTTTCTTAGTGGTTCCTTACTACATAGATAAGTTTGTCAAATGGATTCATCTGATCTGCTAAAAGATAAAGTCAAATGGTTTCATGACATTATCATGATTATTTCATATTTTATTAACATTTGAAGTTGACTAAACCATAATTTTGACATACATTGACTACATAGCTTATAACTTGTTGTGTATTTGTCCAATTTTATTTTTATTTTTTTTAATAGAAAGATAACTTAAATACCTAGGGCATAGATATTTTTTAGAATTTTTTTCCTCTCATTTGTACTATTTTTCCATAATTGTCAAACATAGAGGTAGACATATGGTGAAATATCTATGTTTTGTAAAACTAACAAAACAAAGTCATAATAAACTTAATATATATTAATATTATAATCATTGGAAAGATTTTTCTTAGTGGTGCCTTACTACATAGATAAGTTTGTCAAATGGATTCATCTGATCTACTAAAAGATAAAGTCAAAGTGATTTTTTGTCATCATTTTAATAGGTGTGAAGGAGACTCAATTGCAGGTAAGAATGAGGAGTATAGATGTTATATCAATATTATTTTTTTTATCTAAGAGGCTTTGAGCTAAGCATTTGTAATTAATTCCTTCAAATGGAACCTCTCAAGGCTTAAATAATCATATTTTATTAAAAATGTCTTATTTCAGCAAAAATCAACATGTCTAAAAAAGTGTAAACCACTATTGTGGGGTCACCCGTTAACTTAATAAAAAAATTTAATATTGTTACAAGTATCTCATTAATTAAAATAACATTACATGGGATTCTCTTTACCTGATGGGGCCACATCATCTTCCTAATCATGTCTTCTAGCATCATCCTCAACTTGTTCAACACCCTCAAAATCCTCTAGAGTTGAAACACGAAAGGTTACCTTAATCAATACATCAATTAAAATTAAATATGTTTAAAAGAAAAAAGAGTGATCCTCTTCACCTGATGGGGCCACATCATGTTCCTGATATTATATATCCTAATCATGTTGATCACGCTCTACATGCTCTAAAGTTAAAACATAAAAGGTTACATTAATTAACACAACAATTATAATTAAAGATGTTGAATTGTATTAATAAGTACATAATTAGTTTTGTATAGCACATGAATACATCTAGCATCTGGATGCACACCATGACCTTCATGTGAAGGTTTTCTCCACCCTCAGTAGGCTACATTCCAATTTCATGTGCATTATTATCATTTCTTTCCTATTTAAAACAAATAGGTGCATAGTGAGTTTTTGGTGGAAATTAATATCGAATAGATTGTGCACAAGTATTCAATTTTAAATAATATTTATTTGGGTTATTTACCTATGTGGTTGATGCACAGGAATCTTGTTTTTTCCCACTCAAGACTCTTAGGCATTTAGCCATGGCTCCATAGCCTTTCTAGAAGGCAATCTTCACATGTCATCTTGTGTGGGCACTCTATTGAATTCAGAACCTTGCATTTCGACATAACGACGGGTTTCTATAGGGTATATTGAATTATACTTGTTGATCCATGAGAAGAATATTTTCCTTTCCTTTATCTAAACTATGCAGGATCCTCTCTAAAGGGGTTTAGGATGTCTTTACTCAATTATCGGTTTCTAGCAAGGGTGATAGAATCACACAAAATATATACATGTAATCAAGACCAACTATTAGCATCAAAATCATTACATTTTCAATTTGATAAAAAATACATTTAATATATGAGTAATAATACAAACATGTGTTTATCATCAATAAAATAACATCTTAAACATTGTATATACTTTGTGTTGCTCGCTTTTCCTTTATCTAGACTATGTAGGATCCTCAACAAAAGGGTTCAATATGTCTTTATTCAATTACCTATTTCCACCAAGGGTGACAGAATGACACAAAATATATACATGTAATCAACACCAACAATTGAGCATTATAAGCACTACATTTACAATTTGATAAATAATATATTAAATATAAGAGTAATAATAGAAACATGTGGCTCAAAGAAATGTTGACTCATGACGATGGAATGCTCACTTCCTTGTCTATGGTACCACATTTTTCATACATGTCTACTAAATTATTTTATCAAATAATCCATTCCCTTGTTGTTAACATTTCTTTGTTATTGCAGTGGACCTCCCTTTGCAGTGGTCTCCACATTGTGAATTCATGACTAGGAATGCATTAACAAGATCATGAGCAGACGACACAACAACAAAAGAGGATAAAAATGATGAAGAAGACAATACTCCACTTCATCTTTACTTAGGTGAAAAAAATTTATTGTAATCATATTACACTAATACATTTGGGTCAGTTTTCTGACAACCATTTTTTACAACCTATGGGTCTCTTGCTTTTTCTGATTTTACATGGTAATTTGAATTTTTTTAAAAAAAATTTGTCATTTTCATCACAATTTTAATGATTACAATGTTCATCGGGATTCCGATGATAGAGGCAATGATTTAAGAAAAGAAAGAAAAGAGAGCGAAGTGAATTTTTAGAAAAGTCTCACGCGAATGCCAATGATTTTGTACTTGACAATAAAGGGCTTAGGTACTATGATGTTGGATAAGAATAAGACTAGGACACTGACACCCTTCATTATTCATCCAAGGAAGAATGAGGAGCATCGACCTTGAAGATGAAGAATCTTCCGTCAAAAACCAAGAAGAAAAATTATGGCAATGCATCAAGGAAGGCTTCAACATTGTCTATTGTGAAATATTTGATGGAGAAACAAAGGTTTTTGACAATGTTTACATCATCATTGATGTTTAAGAAGCATAATAATAAGGAAGAAAAGCTAGGCCATAAGGGATTGTCAACAGATAGTATTTTGGAGGATGTTTTCACTAAGGTTACTCCTAATGAGAAAAGAGAAAGCACCAGACAGGTACAAAAATTTATATATATAAATTGAGTAATTTTCTAATTAATTCGAGAGGCTTATTGTGGGAGCCTTTGATCCCAGAAGTTTCATTTTTTATCATAAATTTATCATCCTGTGTTCTTGGATACTAGCTTCCTTTAGTGGATGAGATGGAAATTTTACACTTCCCTTTTGCATCGCCTATTCCATTTGATACAGTTGTCATCCCCATCTCACCATATGTAATTTCTCTAAAGTTTCTTTGTATGTTGAAAACCTAATTTATTCAATAGTTCTCTTTCTAGATTTAATTGCATTTGGTTGCTTGTTTGCTTCCAAACCGTGGTCACTACCTTCGTTATCCTCCTCAACCCTCTTCCATTCAGTGTTCCTAGATGTACTTGACATGCTCTAGAAACAACACCATATGATTTCCCTCAATCAAACTACCTTGAATAAAACCTTGTATGAGATGTATATATACAACATTAGCTACAAGATAAAAATCATTGCATCTTGTCCTTGTAATTTACTAATTAGGGTTTCTCTTTCTATTTTCTAGTATAGAGGACATTTTGTCAAGCACAATGGCCTCTATAGATTATCAACAAGGGGGAAATACTAGTTTTTTAAGTTCATGTTCGACTCAAAATATCTTACGAACATTCCCTATTTATTAAGCTTCATATTAAGACCACAATTTTGATTTATATGTCCTATACTTGGACTTTTTATTGTTTTAGTTTTGGCAAGCATTGTCTTTCTGCATAAGATAATAATCGCCAATGGTTTTATTATTTCATTTCTCTCAGATTCCCAAGACATTATATTGATAAAATTACTTAAAACTTGACCCAAATTCCTCCTGCTATTACAGCCTTTGATTTCCTCTATTTTTAAACAACACCCATTAAAAGGTTTTAAGTAACAACAAATAACAATAACATATAAAATTTTGTATATATAATCAGAAGAGTTGGACCTTTTTTTTCTTTATTTCTTTGACTTATGATCGATCGAATTGAGAAGATGTTTCTTTGAAGTATACTTTTGATTTGATAATCAACAACTTCCCATCTCTTTTATTGCCTTCAGCCTTGTTTCTCTTGCCCATTGTTTTGAAGCTAAAACTAGAGAAATTTTACTGGGGTGGGAGGCTAATAATAGCTCAAGAATGTTTTCTAGCATGCAATAAGTGCATGTATATAATAAACCTTTTCTATCTATCTTTTATCTTATCTAGGTTTTCTCAAATCAAGCTCTGAAATTGAACGAAAGAGGGAGAAATATGCACTTGTAGATTTATTTTAGGATTGAGGCCATAGATCTGTGCGTTCTTTACCTTGAAATCTTCCATCATTGTTTCCCTCCCATTTCTACAGTACTCAAAATTTTAACAACGCAACATTTATGTCCAAAGTGATTGATTTGATAGCTCAGCTTAGAGTGAGAATTTCAGTTCCCCATATTATGTTTTCCATAATTAAGTCTCTCTCTCTCTCTCTCTCTAGATTATTCTACTCAAATTGTTTATTAAATTTGCAATGCAAGCCTGCTTATCTTAGATCATTAGAAATGTGGCTATTGATTCAAGGTGTAGAAATGAAATCTAGTCTATAGGTAATTTGATGTGGACAAGAACTAAATGGAAAATTAAGGAATCAACTTGGAATTTAGGGCATTTTATTCTATATCTCTAGGTCTTTGTTATTTGATACCGTGGAGGTATAATTTTGGTTTTCCCTATTATGTTTTCCATAATTAATTCTCTCTTTTTAATATAGATTATTCTACTCAAATTATTTATTAAATTTGTAATGCAAGCCTACTTATCTTAGATCATAAAAAATGTGGCTATTGATCCCAGGTGTATAAATGATATATAATTTATATGTCAAATATTGTGGACAAGAACTAAATAGAAGATTAAGGAATCAAATTGGAATTTCTAGGGCCTTTTACTCTATATCTCTACATGTTTTTATTATTTGACATCGTGGAAATAATCTAAACTATGTCGTAGATTTGTCTTGTTACAATTTGTGATAGACATATTTTGATCAGTAATACTTAAATAGCACTTATATAACTTATTGATATCTTATCAAAATCAATTTTCTCTTTGTTTAGATGCATGTAATTGTAAGCACTATGATTGCATGTTCTATAATCTAGTAGATTGGTTTATTCTCCACCATCAAAGCCTCTACAAGACAATTCCAAGATAATTTCCTTGGTTTAACTACACTTTCTTGTTGGTGTTTCCTACATCCCAAACCTTTTTCAAGGTAATTTTAAGATAATTCATTTGACTAGGTTACAATGTTGGTTATGTCCCACTATATATTCACACCAAGTATCTATCTAGCAATACGTATAAGACCTTTCTTTCAAAATTCAAACAACATGCGTTAAGTTCCTAAATTAAGGTCTTCTTGTTTTCAAACCCAAATATAAATCTAAGGACTTATATTATTATACTAAGCTGAAACATGAGTTGCACTAGTAATTTCATCTTACTCATTAAATATGATGTCAATTGTGTGGAATTTTCTCTTTTTAGCTTTTACACTTTATGTTCTTGAAACTCCATTTTATTTCACTCCAATCATACATGGATGTTAAATTTGTGAAAGGGATATTTAAAATGTGTATGTGACTGAATGTGACCTCTAAATCAGGCACAACACAACATGGTCATTATTCACTTGATAGAATTTGGGAGAGAGTATGAAGAACTCAATCCAAATTCCATGGTGAGGTGACCTGTTGCCTCCTATGTGAATGGGGTGTTTGAATACTCTCAGAATGAGAGCCAACAACCGGGAGACCAATTCAACAATGGAGGATTTCCAAGAAGCAATAAAGATGAGCAAGAATGCAATTAAGCTAAGATGAAGTGCAATTTATCTAGGAATGCTTTGAAAGAAATATGCAATTAATCTAAAGTACTTGGAAGGAAATATGAAATGCAGATTTTTAGTTGATTTTGAAATAAAGATGATATTAGACTAAGAACAAGTAAGAAAATTTTAATCTAAATATATGTGACTGAATGTGACCTCTAAATCAGGCACAACACAACATGGTCATTATTCACTTGATAGAATTTGGGAGAGAGTATGAAGAACTCAATCCAAATTCCATGGTGAGGCGACCTATTGCCTCCTATGTGAATGGGGTGTTTGAATACTCTCAGAACGAGAGCCAACATCCGGGAGACCAATTCAACAATGGAGGATTTCCAAGAAGCAATAAAGATGAGCAAGATGAAATTAATCTAAGATGAAGTGCAATTTAATCTAAGAATGAGGATGCAATTAATCTAAGAGCTTGAAAATAAAGATGAGATGCAACTTAATCTAAGAACTTGAAAGAAATATGATATTAAACTAAGAACAAATAAGCAAATTTAGTCTAAAATGTGATGCAAAGATTATACTAATAATGAGATATTAATCTAATAAATGCAATAAAAAGCTTTGAAAATAATGAATCAAATGAGACTAAAAAAATGTCTATAGTGTAGATGCTCTCAAAAATTGCTCTCTTTAATGAAGAAAAAGAGCCCAAATAAATAGAAGAGCCAAGAGGAGGAGGAAGAGTTTCTTGATTCGAAACTCCTGACCCTTCATATCCCTTTTGGGACAAATAAGCATGAATTACTTTATTAAAAGAATGGAAAATGCCACATGAGGACCTTTCGAATATCTCAAATTATTAATTCAAGAAAAGGTGTCCATTCAAATAACAAGCAATTAATTAATTCCTTTTTTATGTGTATTAGCCAAAGGGGGTGGTTTGATTTAATTTAATTTAAAGCACATAAGACTTTACAATTAAATTAATGTATCATAGAGATAATTTAGCTAATAAAGTCAAAGATACTTAGGAATTAATTTAGTATTTGATTATTGCAATTTAGGGTCTTTGCAACTGACATCAAGTCAAATTAAGTCAGGTAGGAGAGAAAATTGCCTAGTGAGATAGGATTTTGATGACAGAAAATTGAAGAAATGCACCAAAATTTATTGAAATGATTAGGTGCCAATTTTGGGGTATTACATTTGCCCCTCTTTGAATTGATGTGTGAGCAGCGCATTGATTCAAAGAATAGTCTAAAGTGACAGATGAAAGTAGATCAAAGCATGAATTTTCTGAAGTCTAAGTTAGATTGTGAAGACAACGGTTCTTGAGAGAGATGAGAATCGGGATTAGATTGCCCCAATGCCCCAGAGTGAGATTTAGATGCAGATTAGGACTGTCTCCAGAATCGGGGTTAGATTGCCCCAATACCCCAGAGTGAGATTTAGATGCAGATTAGGACTGTCTCCAGAATCAGGGTTAGATTGCCCCAATATGAAGCTCAGCCCTCCGAGACCCAAGTTAGATTGCCCAGATAACGGTCTAAAAGAGATTTTGAGAGCCATCTTCAGAACGAAGCTTGACTCCCAGGAATTAGGGTTAGATTGCCCCAATACCCAAAAGATTTCAAGAACCATCTCCAGAACGAAGAGTGATCCTCAAGGATCCGAGTTAGATTGCTCAGATACCTAAGAGATAGATTTCCATATGACAATATGCGAGGCATGAAGATGCCCCTAGCAATGAGGACTGATGATTCAAATCAGACTGATTCAAGAATAGATTTGACAAGATTCAATGATGCAATCATCCTACCCCCTCGGGAGCGAAATCGAAAGATGACACGTTAGAATATGATTGACAATAAGAGGTTGCAAATAAAGATAAGATCAAAGATTCAGAAGAAGTCGCAGAAGTAAATCAGAGCAATGCAGAGGTCCTATTGACCAAGTTTGACTAGAGTTGACTTTGATGAAAAGAGCAAAGATCTCAAGAACATGATGCAAAGATGAAAATTTGGTAGGAAGATGATGCCAAAAGGTTGACTACACAAGCGTCTGATCCCAAAGGGTCTCAGAATTTAAAAGGCGATTTCAAGCTATCTAGAAATGTCAAATTTTGATTTCGATCCCGAAAATGGATGCAACCAAGATGAGACTGGGACAAAAGATGAGAACCTTTGATGAGAAGATCCAGAAGAAAGCAATCAAGAGAGCAACAAGAAAGCGCTCCAAATGCAAGCCTAGAATGAAAGATGCAAGTCTAAATGCAGGCCTAGGATGAACAAATGCAATCCTCTGGACTCGGCTGTTGGACTCATCGTATTTATCATCATTGAGTTCGTTTAAGCATGGGACAATCGCAAGATGCCATGCAATTCTCCCCAACATGAGAATATGAATATGACATAAGTCTTAAATTTTTCGGAATGAGGTGTAAGCATTAAGGCACAAGAAGCCAGAATGACCTGAACACCTATTCCTTTTAATTTAGTAAGTTAACATAAGCATCAAAGCACATTTTCTAGAATGACCTGAATGTCTCTTGCGAACAAACACACCAAACACGCAAGAGATCTTTCTTTTGCCAAAGAGTGCTCGCAGTGACCCCTACGTTCACTTAGCAAGACGAGCGTTAGCAATTCCAAATGTAGCAAAAGAAGTCACTCAAAACAAATGAGAAGAACCAACCTCACCAAGGCATCCATATAAAAGGATTTGAGGTATGCATGGCCATCCAATATGAGATGAAGGCTCTTACAGACGGACACCCCTCTTATGTAGATTTCTTGGATCATTGGAACTAAACCAACAAGCAGAAAACAAAGAAAATATCAAAGCAAACAAACAAGCACTCAAAGAAAACAAAGCTCAACATGCCTCAAAGGAACACACATTTAGTTTTAGTTTTAGTTTACATTTTTGTTCAAGAGGATTGAAGTCGATTCGAAAATATACAACATTCGAAGTCTCAACGGGATAGCGACAGCAGGTAGACACAATGGAAAACCACTGGTGACCATCGTAAGAGACAAAGTCTCAAGAAAATATCAGGAAGCTAACGAAGTATCGACAGGAAAACACAGTGAGAGCCACTGGTGACCGATACAAGAGAGATCCTCAAAGCGAGAAATCTCATAGATACTAGCGAAACATCAGCAGGCAGACATAGTGAGAACCACTGGTGACTGATGTAAGGGAGAAATCTCGAAGAAGAGAGATCGAACGAAAGCTAGGTATTAGTAGGCAGGCATAGTGGGAACCACTAGCGACTGATACACAAGAGACTCTCAAGGAGAGAAATCTCAAAAGTAGCTAGGCATCAGTAGGCAGACACAGTGAGAACCACTGGTGACCAATGCTCAAAAAGAGTTTCCAAAAGTGATAGGACAATGCCCCCTAGACCAGATAGATGCCCCCAAGCATGAACCAGTTCCAATCCATGAAGAGTCGAGGAAAACTCAAAGACAAGCGCATGAGCTAGCAAACCAAAGCAGGAAACAAACTAAAGTAGGGAAGCGGGAAAACAAACTAAAGCAGGAAAGGAAGGAAACTAAAGCAGGAAACTAAGAGCCAAGCGATGTTGAGATGAGATGCAGCTTCAGGAAACAAGAGGTGCCTATTTACTAGGTTTTCAACATCTTGGCAGAGATTCTATTTTTGCTACCATGACGCCTGTTTACCAGGTTTTCATCAATGGCACATTTTTCTCTTTTTCAATTTTTTTGTACTTTTCTCTTTTTTTTTATTTTTTTGTATTTTTTTGTATTTTTCATTTTTTTGTATTTTTGATCTTTTCATTTTTTTTGAGTATTATCAAGGTGCCTATTTACCAGGTTTTCACCAGGATAATAGATACATCAAAGTGCCTGTTTGCCAGGTTTTCACTAAGATGATCATTTTTTCAGGACATTTTGCAATTTTTAGGATTTTTTTCAGGACCAATAAGTATGTACATGAGCACATAGAGAATGTCAGCTATAGAACTTCTTTAGATGAAGAGCATTGATGGGCTCTTTGTGTTTCTCTCCTTCAGTAGGAATCTCTCGAAAGATAGTCATTTGTAGTAGTAGCCAGCTGAGAAGTTGCAGAATCAGAACCAGATGTTGTAGCAGTAACAGGAGAGCCAACTAGTAGTGTCCAACAGTCAAGAGATCCATAGTCAAGGAAAGATCACTTAAGTGAGACCCACAAATATCCTCATGGACACACCTTAACTCTTTGTCAGATTTCCCATGCTCTAAACACTTAGGAAGAGTACATTCTAGATTTTCCTTAGTCATGTCATTAGCAATGAGGAGATGTTGATACACACTTTGGGAAAAGGCAAGATGGAGTGAAGAGGGTAAAGTATGAGAGGTAAGGGTGATGAAATGGAGGGAAGCATGAGAATTTTGGAAGCTCGAATGACAACTTTGATTTTTCCTTTCTTTGGAATCCACATAGCTTTTGAATTTTTTCTTCTTTACTTTGAAGTGCTTTTGATGACAATGCCTGTAGAATGGATTTCGAGATCCATTTTTTATTTTATTTTACAATTTTTTATCGTCTTCTTCTTTTTGAGGACCTTTATGGTCTTTTGAACACTTCTATTGCTTTTTTCTTTCTTCGGAGTCACATGTCGATTAGATGGGACATGGTGACCTTGAGATATAAGTGGATTCTTATTATTTTTTCTTTTATGTTGTACATGCAAGTTACTTCCAAAAGACTCAAGAATTGTGGATGAAAAAGGCTTATATGACTAGTTCAGGTGGAGAGGTGGAAATGGAAGTGGACATGCCACTTTTCTGGGAGATGAAGGGGGAAGAGAAGTCAATGGGATGGGCTCAAGTGCAAATATATCAGTATCATCCTCATCATTCATGAATGCATCAGATAGATCAAGAAAGTAATCTTCCATAGAGCGTTGTCAATTGTGAGTCATCTTAGAAGAGTCAGATGAGTTTGGAGGAATATTATGTGAGCCTAACCAAGATAATCTATTCCAAGAGTCAGGTCCCCTTTTAGGTGGTAAGAGCGCACGAGTAGGAACCAATTCTATTCTGGATATACCAGGATTCCATGAGATTGTAACAAGATGGGGTCTCAGATACCCATGATTTGTTGGAGTAGTAGAAGTATAACTTGGAGAAGATGGCCTAGGAGCCATAGGAATGATCTCCACAGGAGGGTGGAAAGGATCATCATCAATAGCTTGATCTGGAGGATCATAACTTTCTCCTCTTTCTGAGTTGTTAAGACTAGCATATAGGTGCATAGCATCAACTGGTATTTCTGTAGTAGCATCTAATATAGAGTCCCATTCAGCTGGAGACATAGTTGGAGGCAGACTTTCTTCATTGTTGTCATCTAACATAGGAAGTGTTTCTTTAATAGTAGGATCTTGTTCAGTAGTAGAAGCAGCAGAGTAATCTAGAATAGGCATACCTTGGGGCATACCCAAGATAAGGGAAGTATCCAACAGTTGCTCCCAATCAGTATGTGTGCCATTGTAGTCATTAGCAGTAGGATTTTGTTCAATAGTAGAAGTGGTAGAACAATCTAGAATAGGCATACCCAAGATAAGCGAAGCATCCAAAAATTGCTCCCAATCAGTATGTGTGCCATTGGAGGCAATGATGTATTCAGTAGTAGCTACAGTAGTAGAAATTTGTTCAGTAGAGTGTATAAAATCCTCCTGGTGAGGACCAAAATCATGTTCTTGAAGCACTTGAGAAGGTAGATAAGACTCTTTCTGGTAGTCCGAATCATAATTTTGATCATTCAAGGGTCTCTCATGTGTCATAGGCTGAATCTGTGTTTCTTCATTATCTGAATCCTTGCATGAATGAAAGTTGCAGCTACGTTGGTCAAGCTCATGGCCCTGATAGCCAATACCAAATCTATCTTCAGATGGTTCTTCATAGGAATGCAAAGATGGAGGAAGAGCTGTTAGTGTCAACATGGACTCAAACTGATATTCCCCCATGCCAATATCTTTGATCTTCAAGGTCTTTTCTATTTCTTTTAGCTTAGCATTATAGAACTCAGTGGACTCTCTATTGGCGGGAACAAAGCTATTTGTCACTTGGGTAAGCATCTTAGTAGAGCAAGTATACTATTGTCAATGAGGACGCGGGGGATACTCTTGGGGCCTATCATAACTTCAGTGTGCATGAGAGCATTATGCGGGTGGCTCAGCAAGTGATCATCTTCTTCAGGGAAGGATAAATAATGAGGTGAGGTCAAATGACCCACCATAGATTGAAACTGGTCGAGATTGAGATCTTTGGGGACGTTTGCCTTGGTGAGGGATTTATCCATAGATAGTTTTGGTCTGAATGTCAAAGGTTCGGGACCTTTGAGAACAATCTTTGCACGAGATCGAGTGATAGCATTTGCACAAGCTGGAGATTGTGTGGAGTTATACGAGGAAGGTATAGGGCCTCGCAAGATAAAGGGAGTTTTGGGTTTAGGAGTATCCTCGCTCCCTGGAGCAATGATCATGTCACAGTGAGAGATCCAAGGTTTGTTTCTAGCAAATTTGGAAGGTGGTTGAGCTTCTATCGTAGCCTTCTCAGTGGCATTGACTGTTTGCATGCTAGAGCTAAGATTAAAGACAGACTTTGAGGGTTTTGGCCGGCATCACATTGTCAACAACCCTGTCATTCATAACATCTATGTTTTTGTTGACAATCTTATCCTTATCCTTGTTTGAGGGAGAAGTTCCTTACTTGTTGTCTTTGTTCAAAGTCAATTCTCCCTTCTTGACCATAAATGCTTCTATCCTCACAGCCCACCTAATCATATTGTCAAAAGTGAGGGGACCTTGTAATCGTACTTGGTATCCAAAATTTGGGACAAGATTGTCCAAGAAGATATCAAGCTTTTCAGACTCAGGTAATTCATGTGGATACTTTGTGCATAGTTGTCTCCATCTCTGGAGAAATGTTAGGAGAGGCTCCCCTTGTCGTTGTTTCAAATTGTAAAGGTCCTGGATGTTGACTGAATATTGAATATTGTGGAATTGATCATAAATCTTATCGTTTCAAGACTGACCATGACCTTGGTCATTCTGAGATTGCTCATGAATTTTGTTGAATTTACCTCCCCTTGGGAAGTGGAATGGATCTCCCATCTTGTTGGTAGTATTCTGAGAGATCGTGAAAGAGTTGATAGGTTTGAAAGGATCAATAGGTTCAATTTTAGAAAGTGACCCTTCAGAGTCTTGTTGGTCTTCAAACAATGGGTTATAATATTCTTGAAATAATAAGTCAGACTGTATCTGAAACAATGGATTGTAATACTCTTGGAATGAGGAGGAATGTGAGAATCCCTCACAAAGTTCAAATTTCATAACAGATTCAAAATGACCTATGTCTTGATTACAAGGTTTTCTTCTATCTTGATCAATATTCTGAATGGGATAAGCCTTGCCACTTCGAGTCATGACAGTCATAAACAAAGATGTAATGAGAAAGAACTCAAGATAAAGCTAGACTCTGTCTCAAAGATAACGAAAAGAGGATAAATGGCTAGAACAGCCGAGATGCAAGATGAACCTGGTACGAGTCATCAAAAGAGGTGGCTAGAATAGCCGAGATAAGACTATTGCAATGTGAGGTACAAAAGGCATAAAGAGATAAGATGAATAGATGAGAGACAATGTGAGTCAAAGCAAAGATCGATCGATTCCTAACTCAAGACAACCAGTTTCTGATGGTGAAAGATAGGAAAATAGAAAAATAGATCACGGACAAAAAGGTAGATCAGATTTATGTCATTGATCAAGCACGTAAGATAGCAATCAAGGAGTTCAAGCAAACAGTCTTCAAGCAATGGGCAAGGGACAAAGCAACCTTGCACATGAACAGGAATAGTGACTTAGTATTTCTACTCCCTAAGGACTCTACTTGTGTATGTTCTTGAAAATATTTTAGTAGGCACTTAAAACACAACAACATCCTAGCAAGTTGTCTACAAGGATATACATGGCTTTTCTAACAGGAGTCCTCGATATACGCAAGGTACGTGAGGCATGAATCTGTAGATGAGAAGAATTTGAAATCACACAACCGGGGGGAGACGGTAACCCAAATCTCCTCCTTCACTTCTCAAAGGTATAAAGCTCTTTGAGGCTTAGCCAAGAGTGAAATCTAACTCATTCCCAAGAGAGGTGTCTTTGGATTCACCTCCCGATATTTATACTCCGTCGAAACATGGGAGTTAAGGTCGTTCCTTGAGGTGATGAAATCCCCAAGAAGGCCTTCTAGAAATAAAAAAGTAAGTAATTCACTATCAAAAGTATTGGGAAGCACTAAAGGTGGTGCATTTAACCCTTCAAGTAAATGTGAGGTGAGTCCACAAAGTGGTGCATTTAACTCCTCACACAAACTCAAAGTGAGTCCACACCTTAGAAAACAAGTGAGTTCCAAAAAGCACAAAAGGGTTGCCTAGTGGAACAATTAACTCTTCTTTCCTATAGACCCCTCCCCTTTAATGTGGCGCTGAGATTGCAACCACGGGGTGGAACGAAGGGCCGACGGATTAGCGAGTCCAATAACCCAAGATAGAAATCTAGATCAATCACAAGTAATCTAAGACTGCTAATCAATACTACTCATAAGTGCAAAAGGGTTTGAATCATGGAATATTTAACTTTCCAAGTAAACATGAAGTGAGTCCACAAAGTGGTGCATTTAACTCTTCATGTAAACAAGGAATGAATCCATGCCCTCAATCACTCAATGAGATATTTGATATTGGAACCAAGAATTACTTAAGGTTTAAACACAAGCATTCACTTACATAAACTTGTATGAAAGAAAATCTATGTTCATTCATTTCCCATTAAGAGCATCAATTAAAATGTGTTCTATGAAAGCATGTAAACACTCAAGCCAAACACATGAGAGGTTCAATTTTAATCCCAAGTTCTAAATGTTATAGAGATTTTAAGAATTCACCTTAGGTCCAAATATCTGGAATCCAGCATTTAGCACACATCTGAAAGTACAGAATCAAGACAAATCAATGGCAAACTGTAAGATATGTAACATTGATGTCTTCAAGACAGTCTTTAAAGATTGATTTATTTGACCCATAAAATCACAATATTAAAATTTTTGAAAAGAATGAAGTTTTTATCCAATATCAAGAACTACCATTTCCCAAAATTACAAGGTCTTATGATTCAATTTGGTTCCTCAACCAATAACCTTTTCAGACTGCAATTTTTCTGTCATAAATCAGATTTAAAACACCAAACCCTGCCTAGGGAATCACATATCTTTCTAAAAAATAATCCAAATGAAACCAAATCAGTTTTACATTAACTATTAATGAATCTAGTTTCCAAATATGTAAGCCATTTATTTTTACCATTCATAAATCATTTTTTAAGAGCAAATCATTGCTTGCAACTCCAATCCAGATTGTTAAAAACTAGTTTTCACTAAAATGCCCATAACTTTCACAAATCTGAATAAAAATGACTCAAACCAAAAAGAAATGAAAGTTAATTCACATATCTTTCCAATGAATATTATTAGAGATCCTTATTCTTCATAATTTTTCCATACCAGATGTTTCAATCTAACTATATTCAGAGAATCTCAAATCTCCAAATACCCACTTTCACCAAAATAATCATAACTTATTCATTTCTTTATAAAAATGAACCAAAACAAAAGCATGAGAAAGAGGATTCATCATTCTATCCATCCATTACTATATTATAAGTTTTTCAGGTTGTACATGGCTGTACAAGGCCTGGAACCAACACTAAAATTGAAAAACCAATCAAGAATGAGGCCAAAAATTGATCTTTTCTACCCCACGGTGGGCGCCAAAATGTATGTGACTGAATGTGACATCTAAATCACGCACAACACAATATGGTCATTATTCACTTGATAGAATTTGGGAGAGAGTATGAAGAACTCAATCCAAATTCCATGGTGAGGTGACCTATTGCCTCCTATGTGAATGGGGTGTTTGAATACTCTCAGAACGAGAGCCAACAACCGGGAGACCAATTCAACAATGGAGGATTTCCAAGAAGCAATAAAGATGAGCAAGATGAAATTAATCTAAGATGAAGTGCAATTTAATCTAAGAATGAGGATGCAATTAATCTAAGAGTTTGAAAATAAAGATGAGATGCAACTTAATCTAAGAACTTGAAAGAAATATGATATTAAACTAAGAACAAATAAGAAAATTTAGTCTAAAATGTGATGCAAAGATTATACTAATAATGAGATATTAATCTAATAAATGCAATAAAAAGCTTTGAAAATAATGAATCAAATGAGACTAAAAAAATGCCTATAGTGTAGATGCTCTCAAAAATTGCTCTCTTTAATGAAGAAAAAGAGCCCAAATAAATAGAAGAGCCAAGAGGAGGAGGAAGAGTTTCTTGATTCGAAACTCCTGACCCTTCATATCCCTTTTGGGACAAATAAGCATGAATTACTTTATTAAAAGAATGGAAAATGCCACATGAGGACCTTTCGAATATCTCAAATTATTAATTCAAGAAAAGGTGTCCATTCAAATAACAAGCAATTAATTAATTCCTTTTTTATGTGTATTAGCCAAAGAAGGTGGTTTGATTTAATTTAATTTAAAGCACATAAGACTTTACAATTAAATTAATGTATCATAGAGATAATTTAGCTAATAAAGTCAAAGAGACTTAGGAATTAATTTAGTATTTGATTATTGCAATTTAGGGTCTTTGCAACTGACATCAAGTCAAATTAAGTCAGGTAGGAGAGAAAATTGCCTAGTGAGATAGGACTTTGATGACATAAAAAATTGAAGAAATGCACCAAAATTGATTGAAATGATTAGGTGCCAATTTTGGGGTATTACAAAATGTATTTAATCATTTGTTTTAGTGAAGGTCACAATGGATGAAAAAGAAATAAATAATCGTTCTATATCTTTAGATTGATTCCTATAAGTTTTTGAAGTTTGTAATGAAGTTTTCAATTTGTACATAAAAGAGTGACTCTTACTAGCTAGTTGGTAGCTTTGCCTAGATACATTCTTATTAGTGACCTTGTGAGTTTTTATTACATAGCATATTTCTCTCATATTTCAAAAGTTTTGAAAATGCATATGGAGGAGGCTTTGCGTGTCAAGAAAGAAGACATTGTAGAGAATATATGAAAAGCTATTATTCAAACACTTACAAGTAATAGGTCATCTCCTAAATGAAATCACAAATGATGTTTCAGAGTGAAACACCATATATTTTATTTATTTATTTATTGGAAGAAGTTATAGGATGGATTTTTGGTCACTCCCACCAAAACTATTGAATAGTATTAGTGTCGAGCTATACTCAACTATTATCCCCTCCTCAATAAGCTCTTTGTGAGCATGATAGTACAAAGAATTAGCAACTAGGTAGAAAATGAATGTTAATGAGAAAAAGGAAAGGAAAACTATATTCTTAGATACTCTATTATTGATCATTGCATAAACCTTAAGCACCTGATTGAAATTTTTTGGGACCATTAAGGCTAGGAAGCTTATTGCTATTTTGTGGACTTAGAGAAATTTTTCAGCATGGTACCTAGAGAAAAACTATGGAACAAAATGGAAGAATTAAATATTACATTTGTATTTAGAGAAGCTATTCATAGACAATATGAGAAGGTTAGAGCTAAAATCAAAATAATTAAAGTATGTCTGAGTGTTTTAGTAGTGACATTGGGGTCAAACAAGGCTGCCCCTATCTCCCATGTTAGTTGACCTATACATTGATAAGTTAGAAGCATGGTTGAGAAATACAAATGGGAAGGTATCCATTTGGTAGGTTATGTGGTGAATCTTCTTTTATATGTACATTGATGACCTTGTCTTAATCTTAAAAATGGCTAATGGGTTTTGAGAACATTTAAAGGCCTTAAAAAAATTTCATTAGGAGGTAATTAATACACCTTAGAACCTTTGTTTGGTTTTGAAAATTAATAGTAGGAGGACTAACATGGATGTAATGTTCCCTTCCCTTTTGGGATTATCTCATATTTTTCCCTATAATAAAAAATTCAATAAAAATAGGGAGTGTAATATAGTAAGAGACATAACTTTACCCAAAGAATGAACAAGCATGATAGATCCTTGTTTAGATCTTGCAACTGTGTTAGAAAATTAAATTGAAGATGAAATTCATAAAGTCAATGTTGGCAATTTGGCTGAGTTGATTGCATAGATGTTTTAATTATGGAAACATATGATCCACATGAAGATCGCATAGGTCGGAGAGCAAGTATGACAAAGCACATTGCAAATTTGTCTAAGTGTGAGACAGTATTTTCACTAGTGCACCTAGACATAGTTTTTGTTTGTAACATTGACTAGAGTAAGTTCAGTGCTTGCGCACTTGAAAAGAGACTCTATGGTGACTAATGATGACCCATCTTAGAGCGCAAGTCAATACAACATGTACAGAAGGAGTTATGATAGTTTTGCTGAAGATAGTGTTAAGCCGATAGGACAGATTATGAAGGCAGAATTGATAAAGAGTTAAGGGATTATTTTGTTTATCAAAATAATGTCTTAACAATATAAAGGGATGACATCTTAGATGTTTACGCTTGGATAAAGTTATTTTGTAATATGGCATCCGACCAACTAAAGTTATTAGCCTTAAATAACTTGTATAAATGTAATTGTAAAATGTAAGAAGTAGAGATGTAATATGCGAGATATATGATATGTATGTAATAGCGATAGTGAAAGAGTAGTGAAGAGATATTGATGCAAGTAGTATAAGGTTATGTACCTTGACCTCTTTTTTAATCAGTGTATATTGTACATTACTTCTTTGGGCAGTGGGCTTAGCTAGTAATCACATTTTGCACTACCAACTTCTAATAGGGTTGAGGCTTCTAACAAGGCCTATAGTCCCTTAATCAAGACTGATACACTATATGCTTGTAATAGACTCCTAATAGGGTCAACATCCTTAACAGGATACTTTTGATTAGTGGATCTTTGTGGGTATCATCCCCACCAGGGTTTTCCCTTGGCTAGGGTTTCCTCGAGAACAAATAATGTGTTATGAGTTCTTTATTTCTATGCATGTTGTTTAGCTTCTTATGTTATGCATGTATAAAGATAATCTATTATATCCATAATTGGGCTAAAGATAAAGTTTGTAGAATACTAATTCACCCCCCCCTCAGTATTCCCTATTTCTAACAATTGGTATCAGAGCTTAGTTACTCGGAGAAGAATCATTCAAGGAATGCCTAGCAGCTTGAGTAAGATCTCTATGGATATGGATCAACTATAGAAGAATATTGAAGAAGCTCTTGAATAGATTGACTTGCTTACTATTGAAAAAGATACTTTGAAAAGAAAGTATGATGATGCAAAGAACCTCATTGAGAAACTGAAAAGAAAATTGGAAGATCTGAGATCTGAAAAAGAATCCAAAGTTTTTATTGAAGATTGTGATAACAATATGGAAAAAGAAAATGAGATCCTTAAGCATGAATTGAAGACAACAAATTTGAATTTTAGTTTGAAAGATGGAAATGGCAAGAATGAAGCAAATCTGAAATTAGAGAATGAAATTCTAAAGACTAAAAATGAAGGACTAAAATCTAAACTTTCTAAAGTAACATCTGAACTTGAGAAAGTCAATTTGCAGTATGATGAACTTGAGAAATACAATAAGATTGTGAAAGGTGAACTGACTCAATCCAAACAACAACTTGAAAGGCTATATTCAACTAGTGAGAAGATTGATGAACAAACATCTTTTCAGAAACTATTCTATGATAAGACTGGTCTTGGATTCAACACTTTCAAAGAAAATGATGAAGGCAAGGAATCAGATCTGAAGATATCTGAAAGCATGGATGAGAAGAATCCTGATGAGATAAAAAAATCCAAAGATACACCTAAAGAAGAAGAATCACCGAAGCAAGAGGAATCACCCAAAGGTATGCAAAGAGAATTCAAAGGTAGATGTTTTTCTTGTAATACTATTGGTCATATGAAGAGAGATTGCACAGGTAAGAAATTTAAACCTCTTAATGGTTATTGTTATAATTGTTATGGTTTTGGACATAGAGCTATTGAATGTAGGAAACCTAAATTTATTGAGAATAACAATAATAGTAGAATGTTTAGGAATACTAACAATGCAGATAAGAAACCTACTGAAGATATGAACAGAAGAAATGGAGTAATATGTTATAGATGCAACAAGGTTGGACACATTGCTAGAAACTACAGATCACAGATTAATCCACTTGGACCAAGATATGGAAACAATGGAATTGTTTGTCAAATATGCAACAAGATTGGACATACAGTAAGGTTTTGTAGAATGAACAATGAAATTTTTCATCCTAACCCTAACCCTAGAAATCATGAAAGAAGAAATGAAGATGCTAGTAACAGATAGAAAGGATGATGTAGCAATACAAATGAAGTGAAGTTTGTTAAAGGCATAGATCAAGGAGACATATTCAACATTGAAGGTAATCAGAAAGGTGAAGTATCAAATGGTAAGAATGAATCCTTACCTGACCTATCCCAAAGCACTTAATTTATGAAAATTACAGTAGATTAGAAACTTAGATTAGTGTAGAAGTATATTTATGATGAATTGAGTCTTGTGCAGTTAATGCAAGCTAGTTTATGATGTTCTAATGCTATGGTTAAGAGTGCAAAGAAAAATATTATGTTTTGCAAGATCGCAAGAAGTTTTAAGTTTTGCAGGTTAGCAGAAACAACTTTTTGGAAAGAAGTAGCAAAAGAATTGAATGCGATGTCAGATCTAAGTCAGATTGAAGTAATAAAAGGTTATAATCAGTATTATTTGATCATCAAAGAAGATACAAGTGTTAAGGAGATCAAAGAGAAAATATTGGAAGCATTTTGCAATGATTTGGTGAAGGATTTGAGCATCGAATCTACGCAAGCCCTAGAATCATGAAATTGAGGTATTTTACTTGGAAAATTTGTGAATCGGTAAAAGGAATTTGAAGTAATCATGGATATATCTTTAATTCACAATGTCAGAGACAAAAATAGACCTAGAATGAAGAGGGAACTAGTAGAAACCTTGGAAGAAGACCCTAGTTTAGCTTTATCATCCGTACCAGACGGAGTTTTGCATTTAGAGAATGTAAGAAGTTATCTTGGATGCAAGTTAGAAACCATCAATGATAGTGATTTTACCAATGAGTATCAGAAGATTTACAACTAGGACATGTCATTAAAAGAAGGATATGATCATTTGAGAGAATGAGATTGTTAAGTATGCATTGCAGCATGAGTTTGATAATGAAGAATGCACTAAGATAATCCTTAGTAGAATTCATAATGGGAAGTTTTGGCTAGAAGATAGAGTGGTAGACATTACAACTGATTTGATTCATGAAGTCATTGGACTGTCTAAATCTAGAGCTATTCCTTTAAATGAGAAGAACATGAGGAAAATAGTCATTGATAACACTAATTCATCCTATAATGGCAGAGGAATTGTAATTAGTAAGATCCAACAACATGATGTTAGATACTTATGCAAGATCCTAACAAATAAGTTTTGTGTAAATTAAGAGAGGATGACATGGAAACTACAATGGTACACATAGCTTATTTGATGTGTGTTGAAAAAGTGCCAGTTGATATGTGTGAAATTCTGAGAATTCAATTGTTTGAGAACTTGGAGAAGATTAAGAAGGCAAAGTATGCACAATTTAGATTTTCATCTTTGATCACTTACATGTTTTTCCACTTATTAAGAAGATTTCCTTACACCATTGCAAGTGACTGGAATGATGGAAAAACTATAATGGAAAGGATCAATAAAGTGTATATGAGGCATGTTATTGATAAAGTAAATGAGAGTGCAATGTTGGTGATGAAGACTTTTCAGAACTTGGTAACTAGCAGATAAAGGATCCCATAGTCTCTTGTGGAGAAATACAAAAATGAAGTATGTTTTATGGTTGATACTAACTTTACCTACATTGAAGCAGTAGAACCTAGAATTGAGTTCATAGACCCTCTTGCCTATGAAATATCTGAAACTAAGACAAAAGAATATGTGAGCAGACTACTTAAGTGCAAGGTTGACACTCATAGTAACAAATTTGGAACTTTTGAAGAAAATTTCAACTCCGCAAAGGCTATACTTGAGGAGAAACAGTCTAAGAAAAGAGTTGAGAGCACTATTAAGAGAATATTGAAAGATTCAGGAATGACAGAGCAAGAATTCTTAGTAGCAAAGCAGATAGCAGCAGTAATCAGAGATAGTGGACAGAAAGATATTTTGTTTGTACCTCCCTTGTCAACTAGTATAGTACAACAAGAAGCTACACAAGTCAAGGTAAAAGTAGAGAAACCTGAGCAAGAACATGAAGCAAGTAAACCTACTAGGTCTACTTCCTCCACACCTAGCAAGAGAGTGAAATAAATTGCTTCTAGACCTGGTAAGAGGCAGAAAACTTTGGTGCCACCAGTTCCTAGGAAAGTTGCAGATATTAAAGATGATGACACTATTGTTAAGAAGAAAGCATGGAAACCTAGAGTTGAGAGAGTGAATGAAGAGATTATAAAAGATGGAGACTTCACTAAGATGAATAAATACTATGACCTCTATGACTACTCAAAGAGATTGAATCTTGAAAATGTAGTGGTCAAGCACTTGATTCTGGCTAATAAGAAGTTTGACACTATTCAGGATAAGATACCTGATGACTTATTCAAAAATCTTGTTAACAGGAAGAAGAGAGCACAAGAGGAAGACAAATCTATCAGGGAGAATCTTGTGAAGAAACTATGTGATGTGAGAGATGATGAACATATTAAACAAATTTTGAAGCCCCTTAGCACCCATTTAAGGACTAAAAGAAGAACCATTCAGATCATTGCAGGACAATATGAAGAAGTGAATACAAAGACAGAACAAGCAATAGTTAAAGTTATGGCAGAAATTGTTGGAGAGCCATCAGTTGCAGTAGAGCAAGAAGAAGAAGCAAAACAAGAGGATATTCCCTCTCCATCGGCTATAAACATTGAAGAAGAATCTATGAATGTTGAAGGTACAAAGATTACCTTGGATATTGATGATAATGTATTCAAGAATCTGGAGAACATTGTTGACAATTCGACTCTTAATGAACTAGATAGAACTGTAGAAGAAGCAGAGAAGACCCAATCTATTGTTGAAGAACCCAAAGTGATGAAAGTACAAAAACCTATACCCTCTAAAGAAGAAGTCAGTCTTACTCTTGAGCCTGGAAAGAAGAAACAAATTGGATCTTTGTTTGAGGATTTGGGAAAAGAAGTAGATGATGATGATTAGATGGAATTGATCACATCTTTGAATAAAATCATTGGAAAGAATAAGAAAGTTAAAAGTCTTGAAGGATGTCTGAAGGAACTTACTGAAAAGTTACAAGGTGTTGTAACTACACAGATTGTAGAAGCAGACCCTATGGAGAAAGCAAAGAAAGTGATGAGCACTTTTGATGATGATTTCACAAACTTATCTGAGATTGCAAAGGTAAAAGCACAGGTAGACTATGAGGCTGGAATGCTTTTGAACATTAGCCCTAATATCAGAAATGATATCAATAGTCTTGATATCTATATCAAGGACTTGAGGAAGAATTTGGGAACAAGAAAATCTTTGTACATACAATGTTCAAAACCAGAGACTTTGATAGCAAAGGAAGATCAGAAGATCAAGTTGAAGGAAGTAGAAATTCAGAATGAATCTAACCTTCTTTCTTTCCCTAATGTGAAGGTATGTGATGTTGAGAAGAAAGTTCAGAAGCTTTATAATGAAATTAGAGTTTTGCAGGATGAGAGAGATAGAAAAATGAGAAGACTCACTCTTTTGAGAGAACATATTTCTATGAAGTTAAGTGTTATTGAAGAGTAGTTGAAAGAATGTCTTTCAACTAAGATATCTTTTCAGAAGTTTAACTTTGAGTACCTCCAAGCATGTCAAATAGCATCTTATGGACTAAGCACACTACTCAATGTGGCAGATTCCATTAAGAAATCATGGGAGAAGGAGATAGAATCTATGAAGATTGATTTTGCAGATTGTGTTGCAAGCCTACCAGCTTTGCAATAATGAATTGAGGTATAACTTTTTGAGATACAGTTTTGTAGCCCTCCCTACCTTTATTTTGTCATTGTTGTCAAAGGGGGAGAGATATTTAGCAGAAAATTGATAGTATATGATAAGTATTGATACTCTTAGGGGGAGTATTGTATTAGAGATAAGATTTTTGAGGAGTTATAAGGATAGTACATAGTTATACTATGGCCACAATTTTGACAATTTTGAGATTTTTTGAGTTGTACACTTAGCCAATTTTCTCATATGTTGCCACCAATGACAAAGAGGGAGATTGTTGGCAATTTGGCTGAGTTGATTGCATAGATGTTGTCATTATGGCAACATATGATCCACATGAAGATTGCATAAGTCAGAGAGAAAGTATGACAGAGCGCATTGCAAATTTATCTAAGTGTGAGACAGTATTTTCACCAATGCACCTAGACACAGTTTTTGTTTGCGACGTTGACTAGAGTAAGTTCAGTGCTTCCACACTTGAACATAGACTCTATGGTGATTAATGATGACCAATCTTAGAGTGCAAGTCAGTATGGCATGTACGGAAGGAGTTATGATGGTTTTGCTGAAGACAATGTTAAGCCAACAAGATAGATTATGAAGGCATAATTGGTAAAGAGTTAAGGGATTATTTTGTTTATCAAAATAATGTCTTAACAATATAAAGGGACAAAATCCTAGATGTTTACCCTTGGATAAAGTTATTTTGTAATATGGCAGCCGACCAAGTAAAGTTATTAGCCTTAAATAACTTGTATAAATGTAATTGTAAAATGTAAGAAGTAGAGATGTAGTATGCGAGATATATGATATGTATGTAATAGCGATAGTGAAAGGGTAGTGAAGAGATATTGCTGCAAGTAGTATAAGGTTATGTACCTTGACCTCTTTTGTAATTAGTGTATATTGTACATTACTTGTTTGGGAAGTGGGCTCAGCTTGTAATCACATTTTGTACTACGAACTCCTAACAGGGTTGAGGCTTCTAACAAGGCCTATAGTCCCTTAATCAGGACTGGTACACTATATGCTTGTAATAGACTCCTAATAGGGTCAACATCCTTAACATGATACTTTTGATTATTGGATCTTTGTGGGTATCATCCCCACCGGGGTTTTCCCTTGGCCAAGGTTTCCTAGAGAACAAATAATGTGTTATGAGTTATTTATTGTTATGCATGTTGTTTAGCTTCTTATGTTATGCATGTATAAAGATAATTTTTTATATCCATAATTGGGCAAAAGATAAAGTTTGTAGAATACTAATTCACCCCCCCTCTTAGTATTCCCTAAGTCTAACAGTCAATTATTACTTCTTGGTTAAAGAACATATATTCATAATCATCTTACTTATATAATATATACAATTTAGTATTTGGGATCAATCATATTGGGGCTTGGATAAGGAGACATGATAGGGTGCTCTAAGTGATCCTCCACATTAGGCACAAGACTTGATATACCATCCTTCTTGTCCTCATGTGGAATTCTTCCATCCATCCTTCATGAGGTGGTATACTTAGTCAAGAAGCTTGTACCTACCCTCCTTATTTATTCCACCCTATTCTCTCTCCTATGACTGAGAATCCTTTGAATACATCCCCACAATAAACCCTTGTAGAGGTTGGAAAGGAAATTATAATAAGGTGCTTGAAGATTTCCTCTACCCCAGGCCCAAGAGTGGATTTATCATCCCTCTTGGCCTCATGTGTCCTTCCACCCTTCATCTTTCATGAGGTGGTGTACCTTAGGGCCCGTTTGTTTGCTGGAAGATGGCAGGAATTTGAGAATAGGAATTTGACTTTTTGTACGGTCAAATTCTCATTTTGACCCAAAATGAGAATTTGCCATCTTCCACCTCAAGAGGTGGAATTTGCCAAATTCTCATTTTGGACCAAAATGAGAATTTGACCGTACAAAAAGTCAAATTCCTATTCTCAAATTCCCGCCATCTTCCGGAAAACAAACGGGCCTTTAGTGAAGAAGCTTGTATAAAATTTCTCCCTCCTTGTATTTATTTATCATCCCTCTTGGCCTCATGTGTCCTTCCACCCTTCATCTTTCATGAGGTGGTGTACCTTAGTGAAGAAGCTTGTATAAATTTCTCCCTCCTTGTATTTCCTTCCTCAAATTTCCATGATTGATTGATATCATTTGATTAATAGACTAAAAATCCACATTATTTCTTATATCTAACATATATGATGTTATCTATGAAATATATTATTTATTTTATTTACTATATCATACCTGAGGAATTATGCATTTTAACATTATCTTGTTGCATATAACAAGCATACATATTAAACACATATTCATGCATACCATAATGAACAAGAATGCTATTGCTTGCAATTAATAACTATTTCTGATCTTATCTTGATTGCTAATATAATGTGTTGATCTTCTCTTATGAGCATCAATTCTTAATAGATTACTTTCCTTGATTGATTGATAAATTATGACCGATCTTCTCTTTATGAGGACTTATCATCATTCAGTTGTTTCCCTTGATTATTATATGGCCCTTTCACAAATAAATTCCTCTCCTTTATACCTTCCATTGTTGGGATCCTTCCTTTTTTTTGAAGGGATGTTTCCTTTCATATAAAGTTCACTACCCTTAATTTGTTTGTATGGTGGTTGTGTTGGAACCTTAAATTTTGTGAAATTTGGAGTTCCAGATTCTAGGCCAAGAAGAAAATTTCACTCTCCAAACACATACAATGCCTATGATTGAGCATAATCGCACAGTTCCAAATCCCTAAAAATGGCTCTGATGCATGTGTCAAATGGTTAATTTCCATCCATGAGTGGTCGGGATAGCATATATCGATGAAGAAAGATAGAGAACTAAGGAAAAGAACATATCCAAAAGACCTAGGCATATGGCACTAGGTGGGAAAAGAAAACATCACTGATTGGCATAGCAAATACCGATTAGTTCCATTGGCAAAGAAAACACTAGCGGTATAATGAAAATCTTGTCTTGGTGATAGCTGATAAGGTTATCAGTAAGACATATCCCAATGAATGTAAAGTGGTTTATCAAAAAGTGTTGTGGAAATAAAGGGCACTAATGTGGTGATAGTAATCGAGATGAGTACTTTTGGGTTTCCCCAATACCTAATGAATACATCGGTGTATGCTATAATGATATGAGATGTGCGGAGGCCATTGTAAAAGAAGCATTAGGAGGTGATATACTGATGGAATTATCAATATAGTAATACTTGTCTATGATGTAGATTATGAGCTACAATGATGCCTAGTAGGATTATTAGCCTGATGACTTACACTGCACTTGGAAAAAATTTCTATATTTTTAAAAATTGTTGGGGCTCTAATGCATGTGTCAAATGGTCAATTTCTAGCCATGATTGGTTAGGATAGCATATAAAAATGAAGAAAGATAGGGAACTAAGGAAAATAACATACCAGAAAGACCAAAGATGATGGCATCAATCAGGAAAAAGGAATCATCACTGATCGGAATAACAAATACCAATCAACTCCATGGGCAAAGAAAACACTAGCGACATAATGGAAATCTTGTCTTGGAAATATCAGATAAGGTTATTGGTAAGACATATACCGATGAATGTAAGTGGTCTATCAACAAATTTTATGGCAATAAAGGGCACCAACATAGTGATAATGATCAGGATGAGTACTTTTGGATTTCCCCGATAGCTGATGAATACATCGGTGCATCCTATAGTGATATGAGATGTAAGAAGACCATTGTAAAAGAAGCATCGGGAGGCGATATACCAATGGACTTATCAGTATATAAATAGTTGTTGGTGATGCAGATTATGAGCTACAACAATGTCCAATAGGATTATCAGGATGACTTGCCTTACACTTGGAAAATATTTCTATATTTTTAAAAAAATTGTCGGGGCTTTGATGCATATGTCAAATGATCAATTTCAATCCATTAGTGGTCGGGATAGCATTTACCAATGAAGAAAGATAGGGAACTAAGGAAAATAAGATATTGGCAATACCAAGGCCAATGGTACTAGGCAGGAAAAAGGAAGCATCGCTAATTAGAATAATAAATACCGATTGCCTCCATTGGAAAAATAAACACTAGCAGTGTAATGGAAATCTTGTCTTGTCAATGGCCAATAAGGTTATTGATAAGACATATCTTGATGAATGTAAAGTGGTTTATTAGTGAGTATTATGGAGATAAAGAGCACCGACTTAGCGATAGTGATCAAGATGAGTACTTTTGGGTTTCCCTAATGCCTGATGAATACATTGGTGTATCCTATAGAGATATGAGATGTACGAAGGCCATTGTAAAAGAGGCATCAAGAGGAGATATATTGATGGAATTATTAGTATAGTGATACTTATTGGTGATGCATATTATGAGCTACAATGATGCCTGATAGGATCATCGAGATGACTTACACCACACTTGGAAAATATTTCTATAGTTTTTTTTTAATTGTTGGGGTTCATTGGAATTATGGAAAACACCAGAAGAGAACTGACAAGGTTTGCATACTTGGGACCAAAAAAACATCATAGGTATGGAAACATAATCATCATTTTTATCATCAAAATTCTAATGAAAACTTGAAGACAACCGACAAGGTTTCCATACTTGTGATGACACAAATGACACTGGAATGGAAATATAGTCATCATTCTCATCAGAATTCTGATGTAGTTTTATCAGAATTTTGACATGTAGTCGGTCATCAGAAGTTCTAACAAGAAAACCACAACAAGGATTCCCTTTGATGTTTGTCAAAATTTTGACATGGTTTTTTCCAAATTCCGATGAAGAGTCGTCAAAAGTATAACCCAAATGTACTAGTGTTATGTGTTAATGAATGAATTTTGTGTGTTAATGAATGAATGTTATATTTTAATGAATGAATGTTATAAGTTAATGGGGAGTTGAGAATAATGTGATGGGGGTGGGGGTGGGGGGTGGGGGAGGGGCCAAATGAGCTTTCACCTTCATGTCATTGGCCCTATTAAGTAGAGAATATTAAACTATTCTCGAAATAAAAGAAGCTCAATAAGGTAACACACTTTTCAATTTTTCATTAAGAATCACTTTTAAGCTTATCAAAATTTCAATATTTCATTATGAATATTTTTATTGAGACTCTTATAGTGACTTAATCTTATTGAATAATGTGTATTGAATATTAATTGTAGCGTCCAGCAGAGCCAGCACGAACAACAACACAACAAGTTTTTGGGTATAATGAACTCCCATATTGTCTTCTATGTACACTAACACTATGAATACAAACTTTCTCAATGAATTTTTTTGATTTAATATAATACAAATTTTCTATTACTATTCTTGTTCTAGGTTTCTAGACCTATGAGTCAAGTTCTACCTAAATTAGTTGATCAAGATAGTAGTAATCAAACAGAGGTAGATGGTTCATGTTGGGTCTAAGGATGTGGGGAAATCATACATTGTAGATGACTTTGAAGTGCACATTTTGGAGCCCTCAAAATTAGGTGGCCTTTAGGAAGTGAAGGCCTCAATAAAAATGCAACTGTTACAGAATTCAATTATTGTTCGCATGGTAACCTTGTTGGTAAGGTTTCTTTGATGGAGCAAATGAATTTTGTTTTAGTCTTCCATTATGTTCATTGATATTTTATTTCCATGTAATAAATACTTTTAAAATTATATATTTGTTGATCTTGTTTTTTTCTAAATATGTCCACAGGCCACTAATTGTTTGGATTATTGTGTTTATTTTTCTACAATTGTGCTTTCTCGCTAGAACACTACAACCAAAGAGAATGGAAATGTTTTGGCCATTGGGACAGCCTATGTCCAAGGAGAGGATGTTGTTGGAAGAGGTCGAATTAGCCTAGCATTTTTCATTAAGATTTGAAAAATACTAATAGCTTGGTATGTCTACTAATCGAACTTCAAATTTTGTTGATAGTAGAAAAGTTTTATATCCAAATTTAATGCAAATATTTCATGTAAATATTATAGAATGAAAGAGGAAGGAACTAGATTTTTCGTGGATCATCTGGGATGTATTCTCAATGAAAAAATCAATGAACGACATTATTTTTTTTTTTAACATTCTTGATAGTTTATTCTAACAGTCACATTTTTTGCTGCTCCAAGGCATATTTCTATTAGAAAATGAATTGAATGGGCTAACAAACCTATAGTAGAAAGAATCCAGTGCATTGAAGGAGCAATTTCACAACCTTAGCCCCTCGCTCGATGGTCGGGGGTGGCTACTTCTCTTCCATCTCTCTTTGCTTGGCCTTCCCTTCTGTTCATTTTCTGGGTGGCGCCCTAGTTGTGTCTAGCCTTGTCTGCCCTGCTCTGCTATGGTTTTCTAGCCCTGGCCTTTATGTGGCTTGCCTCTTGTTTTTTCTGTTTGGTTCTCTTTCTTTTACACTAGACTTGTGGGTTTCAGGCACCCTGTAAAACCTATTTTACTTAATCAAAAACAAACCTATAGTAGAATGTGGTATGATGAATTGGATTTGTTTTAAACTTGATTTGAGCATTGTAGACACCTAAATTTGATTAACACTTTTAATTAAATTTAGTCATCTTAGTCGCATTGTCAATTAAATAATCATACCTTATTTAATTGATTAATGATAGCCTTCTAGCTAAATTAATTTAATTAATTAAGCTATAGTCCAATTATTCTAAATGTTAGCACATAACCATTTAATTAATTAAATCCCCTTCTTCTATTAATTTAAATAAATATATTTATCTATTTAAATTAATTCATATCTTCCTTTTAACCCACTTGGAATTAAATATTATATTTAATTCTATTTGAGCACATGGCTCCTAACTCTCACCTAACCCACCTCTAAAGTCTTCCCTTATCCTTCAAAGTCAAAAACTCACATGGGAAGGATAAGATACTTTGTCCAAAATTTCTAAACTCTACAACTCAGATTTTGACTTTGGGGCTACTTTTGAAGGTCATTTAATGAGTTTTGGGCCATCTAATGATCAAGTGGAGAAGTTAAATTTGACTGTAACTACCCTCTATAGGCCTCCTAACCCCTCCAAAACCTCACTTGAAGTTAACACACAAATTTATCCAACCTTAACCCATCTAGAAACTTTCTAAACTTTGGGTAAGATTTGTAGTAGGTTTCATTTTAATATTCAAAGTGAATCCACCTACCCACTTTGAATTAAATAATTAAAATGGGAGAATCTCAACCCTTGATCTTCATGCAATCTTAACTGTTGATTCTCCTAAAAATCCTATAAATTGAGCCTCTTCCCTTCACAAATCATCCACCATTTGAACAAAGTTATCATGCTAGTTTGAGAGCTTAAAAACTACCAAACTACCATTATAATATCACAATCCATACTCACTATTGAAGCTTGAAGCATCTTGAGCACACATCCAATCTATTTGGACAAATCCAAAGATCAAGAAGGCTACATTTGGGTGTTTGCATTCTCTTCCCTTTGCTTTCTTTTGTCCTAGCATAAGTGTTGTTTTGATTTGTTTTGTTGAATGTTTCACTTATTTTTATGTTCCTAATAATACATTTCATAGCTCACATTTTGGCACCCCCGATGGGACCCACTTTACGGGTTCTTTACTAACATTCTAATGTGGTGTTGAGTTTGTTTCTGATTTTGTTTAAGCTTGTAGGTTGAAGAAGCATTTTGAGATTCTTCTTCTTCTTCTTCTTCTTGCAGATTTTTGGCTTAAAAAGGCACTTCCATGAAAACCTTTATAACTTTTGCATACAAGCTCCATTTTTTACGATTCAAGAAGTGTCAGAAAGCTGGTTCAGAGGTCTATCAAAATCTGCAAACAAATTATCAGATTATATCTTCAAAGCCAAGTTCACATGTTCCAATTTGACCCTTCTTCGTAAACTTCAAACGCTCATGACTTAGACATAAAAAAATCATCTTTAGCAATCTTTCTTTTTAAATTCATCATAAAAATGCAAGGAATCTGATTTTGTGATTAGATTTATCTTTATAAATCTTGTTTGAAATGTTTTCCACACACTTTTAATTTTGGGTTTAAAATTAATCTTCACACTTGGGTTTAGAATTAAAATGAATAAGTGTTTCTGGTGTGTTTGGGATAACACCACATTGGATAGGAGATTATGATCTTTTCCACTTGAGGGAAAATAAAAAATCCAGACTCCTTCTATGGCTAATCCATTTCTTTTCATTTTATCCTTTAGAGGGCCTGCCAAGAGAGAAATCTTTTGGGAACAACCCAAGTGGGGAACAAGCGAACCTGGCTAGTCCACCCCACTATAATCAAAAGTTTTCTTCAATCTAAAGAGAGGGAAGACATGGCTATATTTTCTTCTAATGCTTCTTCATGTGTAGGGCCTAGTTGCCTAAATCTTGCTAAGCAAGACTACATTTGATTGGGTGCTTGTAGGACCATCTTGGTCTCAATCTTGTTTAGAAGACTACAAGGGGAGTACATTCATCTTGTATAGGGTCAAGAGGTCTAAATCTTTCTTGCAAGACTATGCATTTTGGGTGCTTGTAGGGCTATAGGCCTTAATTCTTCTTGCGGAACTATAGGGGATAGTCATGAATGGAGTTCACTAAAAACCTTAAATTAGAGGCTACCCTTTTGACCAAAAGTATCATAATCTTTGTGCAAGGACCGATCCAAGTGGTTTCCCGGATCACCTCAAGGGCACTCACCATATGTATTCCTTTTGGATACCAAGTTGTGAGCAATGGTTTTGATACTAGCCTCTCCTTAGGTAGTTCTTACTTGATGTGTTTTTTATTTGTGCTAGACCCGTGGAAATCTTTGTGAACATACACTTGACGTTATTGGAATACTGCAACCTATCTTTAGAATTCACATTTGCTTGTATCCCGCAAGGTTACTTTGTCCCTTGCTGGACTATTTTCAGACATGTGATTGTTGTCTTTTTTGTTTGAGTATTTGAAAGTGAGTCCTTTGTCATCAAAGAGATCAACCCAATAGAAACATCTAAAATGTGGATCCTCAAAGCTCTCAAAAACATTCACCACCCTTTCAAGATATGACTGATCTAACAAAGCACAAGAAAGAAAAGTTACCAACTACCCGTGTTTACCAAGAGAAGAAAGTTTTCTAATGCAAACTCAAGAATCATCAACTTGTCCTAATTGCAAACAAGAAAGAAACCAAGTATCAAGACAAACTTGATAACATAACTGACAATGCAAGAGTCATATAGTTTACAGCTTTCTTTCAAATCAATCATCATTTTTTTACCCTTGAGAGTGAAGACTAGTTGGTATACTACACACCACATCCTTTTAAATCTTATGAAACTGTCTCAGCATCCTTGCATTATAGATCATCCTTTTGGTATATTTGAATCATCCTCTTAGGTAGTCTCATTTAAGTCAAAATCATCATCCTTAATCTAAAAATATCCAAAAAAAAACAAAAAAAAAAAAATCAAACCATCCAAGTATCTGCCTAGTGCCATATCCTTTTGAATTGCTAAAATCCATATCCTAAATAAAAAATAATCTTATAGCACCACCCTTTCGACTAAGCATTGTCTAGGGTAGCTTGTACTTGTATTGGTAGGCCTCATCATCTTGATCGAAAGATTGGCTTGCACTAACAAGAATCTCATCTTCCCAAGATCATAAGTCTATCTGAGGTTGACAATCCCATCTATTTGATTCTACTCCAGGAAGAAGCAATTCATTCCTATTTGGCACCAGGTAATCCTTATCTCTTACAACATCCCCATCATCCTAATCCAATCACAATCCAATTATCCTTCAATCCATCCAAAATCATCCTAAGTCTCGTATCTATCCTTAGATATCCATAGGTGCATCCTATACCCATCCTTAAATCTCTTTAGGAACATCTTGCATTCATCCCCCATTGCATCCTCATTTATTCAGCCCAAGACTTGCATTTCATGCCTACTGAGACACGATCTAGGAAGAGAAAGCATATGGACCCCAATCTTGCCACTAGTTCATCTGATCCCATCAATCCTAACAATGAGATGGTAACATATGATCCACAATCATATCCCAAAGCCCATCCATATCCTAGTTGATGCCTATTCTCCCATCATCCAACAAATCCATGACCCTAGCCAACAAATATCTCAAGTAGCCTCACCTATCCCCCATCTTTTGCAGTCTAATTCAACAAACCCCATAGTGCATATAATGGAACAATCTGCTCCCTTTTTTGTCATAGGTGCACCACCCCCACCTACTACATCACAAATATCCACTCAGGCATAGAGTTCTACACAGGCGCTACCTCTGCCTCCCACACAAAGCACCACACAAATAGTACTCCCACCTTTTACAAGCTAGACTTCCACGTCAACATCACTCTCCTAGGGGGAAACACAAACATTTTTCTCCACCACTCAACCAACATTCACCCAATCCATCACACAACCATTTTCTGCACAAGTTCTTCCGCCACCTTTCATCACTAACACACAGGCTCAGCAAGTTACCTTTACAATTAGAATGCCCTTCATGGCATCCCAAAACCCTCCGTCTACATCATGAAATCCCACCTTCGCTCCTACATTTGTGGCAACCTCTGCATCACAACCAACAATAGGAATTGGCACCACTTGGAGCCTCAACCAAGTGCAAATGAATGCCTTGGGCATACCCACGCACTCACACCTCTCCCAACCGGCTTATCAACAAGGAACCTTTCCGCAAACAACACAACAACCACCACCACCTCCTTTCATTGCATCTTTTCCCACATTTACCAACTACCTATCTATGCCACCCACTGCCCCTCAAGCTATCCCCCCACAATCGCAATAGCTTGGCTTTGCCCATCCCACTAATTCCCTCACACAACCACCTATAGTACACACCCAAGCTACCATCCCCCCTCTCAATAACATAGGAATGAATCCTTCATATATCGGGCAAGCCCAATGCCAGTACAAACAAAAACCATTCTACCAACCTTCCCCATAGTAGCAGTACTTCCTAGCACAACAACCTAATCCTCTCATCCCATAGCAACAAGCTACACCATACCTTGCACATCAACACACCTCAACTATACAACAACAACAATATGTTACTCAGCAAGCTATCCAAAACCCATTTCAAACTGCCTATGTAGTTGGCCAATCCCCCTATCGAATACCACAATATCCTTCGCACATCCCTCCATATTCACCTGCACCATCCGATCCCTTCCCAATGGGAGTACCCACTCCAATGCCTATCAAATCAGAATGGGAAGAAATGAAGAATGCCCTCAAGGAACTCAAAGCTGGCAATGAGGGAAAAACATTCAAGTTCGAAGAAGTCTATCCATACCCTTTCGACAAATCAATCACAGTGGTCCCCTTCCCTAATAATTTTGAAACACCCAAGTTTGACAAGTATCGAGGGAAGGGAGACCCAGTCAGCCACATCAAAGAGTTCTACATGGCATGCCAAGAGGTGGCATACAATGACATTTATCTCATGCACCTTTTCCCCAAGAGTCTAGGAGGGACCACCCTTGAATGGTTCTACAAGATACCATATGGCTCAGTCACCATCTTTGCCAAACTTTTAGAGAAATTTGTAGCCCAGTACGCACACAATATTGAAAATGAGCTCTCCTCACTAGACTTATGCAATTCCAAACAAAAGGGAGGTGAAACCCTGACTAACTATCTACAAAGGTGGCAAAACCTCACCATGAGGCTATCGTATCAACCACCAGAAAAACACCTCACCAAGATATTCATCGACAATCTACATCCGAAGTTATCCCACTTCATGCAAATGAATTGTATATAGACCTATCAATACATAAAAGGAAAAGGAATGGACATCAAACGAGGTCTTTTAGACGATGGTGCCATCAAACACTACAAGGAGAGCTCACAAGATAGGTCCAATAATGATCGACCTCGCTATTGGAACAAGAACAATAATGTGGTCACAGATGGTGCCACAAATACTAAGCACATCCAAGTTGTTGTAGTTGGCCCCAATCCCCCTCTCCCAACATACCAACATCATGCACCTATGTACTAGCAACAAACACCTACCTATCAAAAACTCCCTTTCCCACCACCCACCAATCAAACTAGCACCATAGTTGTCACCCAAGGCCAAAACAAGTTGCGTATCCAAAAAAATTAGAAGCAAACATTCACTCCACTCGAAGAGCCTCTAGATGCCATCTTCCACCATATGGCTAGTGCCAATCTGATTGTGTACCCACAGACCTAGCCATTTGATGAGTCAACACCTAAGCTAGCCTAGTAAAAGGATAATGAGTACTGTGACTATCACCGTGTCAAGGGACATGTCACCATGAAATGCATGAAACTCAAACATTATGTCCAGGACCTTATCGACAAAAAAGAGATCACAATTGATGCCCCTCCCCAGACATCACCAAATGCCAACTTGCAAATTTACCAAAATGTATTTCCTCAACACAATACAGGAAAGAATCAAGCCAATGCTAACCTTCCCCAAAACCAAGGCAAGGGAAAACAAGGTGACCATGGTGATGGGAAAGACTATACAACAACTTACATCAATTATCACAAATTTGTCAGTTACATTTCCCAGGTTGAACCAACTATGAATGCAATCCATGTCAAGGGTGTTGATAGTCCATGTGCCATTACCACCCACAGAGGCTGGATATCTATTACTAGCACCAATCCCACGACCATCCCTAGTGTGCAATATAACATCCTAGAACACCTTGGGAACACACCTACCCAAATATCCATCCTTGACCTCCTTCGCACATCACCCCTCCATCAGGAAGTCCTCAATAATGCCCTCCAAGAGACTCGTGTCCCTATAGATATTAACACCATCCAGTTCAAGAACCTTATGGGACACCTATCCACATCCTCCGCCCTCTCTTTCAAAGCCTCTGACATGCCATCCATTGAACCAGATCACAATCTCCCACTTTGCATCATCGTCATGATCAATAAATTCTCTATCAAATGGGTCATTATAGATAATGGTTTGGCCCTAAATCTTTGTACAAAGAAGTTTGTCCAGTAGGTTGGCTTCATAGAAGAAGACATCTCTCACGAGGTAATCACCATCAAGGCCTATGACAACCTAGAATGTACCTCTGAAGGTAATATTTTTCTTCCTATCAAGATTGGCCCTATAGTCCAAGATACCATATGCCACATTGTTGATCTTGATCTCCCCTACAACATCCTCCTTGGTCACCCATGGATCCATTCCATCCAGACCATCCCCTCCACCTATCATCAGTGCATCAAGTTCCCATATCAAGGTAGTGAAATCACCATCCATGTAGATCACCAACCTTTCACATACTGTCGTGTGATAGAAACTTCCTTTCCCCACTGCACTCATTATCTCAAAATTGATATTGACACATCTATCGCTAGTTCCTCCTGATCCCACTATGATCCAGAGACAATCCTCACTTCCACCCTTTCTACCATCAAGATCAACAATAGGGGTTGTGGTGAATATAGCCTTACCAATGCCTTTGCAATAGGGGCTCTCCCATTGGATCCATGCACTCAGGGATGCCCATGTCATGAAACTAAGGCCCCTCAAGAGGCTCCCAAGATCAAGACTCTAGGTTCATCTACTTTTGTCTCCAATGGAATTTTGAATGGTCAAGAGCTGGCACCTAATATCAACCAATGGCTATACAAGGATCCCCTACCTCCTGACACTGAGTTTCTAGGGTATTTCAAAGATAAATACCCTATATCCCACAAATGGGCCACTGAACAATGGAACTATCAAGGTGGCGGTCTCGGACCCATAGAAGCTAGAATGAAAGAACCCATAGAGGCATCCAAGAATCCACAACATCAAGGTCTCGCTTTTAATACCCCTCGCCTACACATACGAGGACCCATTGTTGTGATTGGGGGCACTAATTTTCCTAGTGTGACCCTCTTTAATATCCAAAATGAAATCATGAAAGTTGAAGACATTCCAGAAGAGGAAGAAAAATGATCCTATGATGATATCTTTGATGATGAAACCTTCCTAGGCAACTCTATCCTCCACCAACTCGCTATTAACCTCATTGACCTCCCACTCTTTCATCCCGACCTTATAGACTGGGATCAACCAAGTGTGGCACATATTGATGAGTTTCAAAGTGAGAAAGCACTCCTAAAATTCATGGGCACCATAAGTCAACAATCCAACTGGGGGTAGGAATCAAAAGAAGTCTACCAACTTAATCCCAAGGGATATTTTGGGGAAGAGGAAGTCTCCAGCTGCAAAAGTGAAAATAAAAAAGAAACTAAAGAATCATCATGTGAAAACCCCTCTGGGGCACATCCTGATTCAAAAATAGTAAAGATAAAGGGTGTATCCCCTAGTGAAAATCTCTATGAGGCACTAGAGGATGGAGACTTGCCTCTTCCACCCTTCCAAGATTATAGGCTAAAACAGTCATCCATAGTCATCGAGGAAACCAAACCAGTCAACTTAGGCATAGAAGAAATCCCAAGAATCACCTATATTGCGGCATCCTTAACTAAAGGTGAAGAATCATCCCTCATAGCTCTTCTTCGAGAGTCAATCATAAATTTTGCATGGTCCTATGCACACATGCTAGGGCTAGATCCAAAGCTGGTCATACATCATCTCGCTATAGATCCAACGGCTAAACTAGTCAAATAGAAGCTCAGAAAGATGCATCCAAAAGTGGCCCTTCTAGTAAAAGCAGAACTAGAGAAGCTCTTACAAGCCAAGATCATCACAGCTATAGATTACTCAAAATGGATTTCCAATATGGTACCAATCACAAAGCCTTCCAGTGAGATCAGGATCTACATTGACTTCAGGGACCTCAATAAGGCATGTCTTAAGGATGAATTTCCATTGCCCAACATTGATATGATTGTTGACCTCATAGCATGCCATGAGATGTTGTCACTCATGGATGGCTTTTTCGGATATAATCAAATCAGGATAGCAGAAGAAGATCAACATAAGACAACATTCACCACACCTTGGGCACCTTCTATTATAACATGATGCCATTTGGACTCACGAATGTGGGAGCTACATACCAACAAGCAATGAGCGCCATTTTTCATGATATGATCCATAAAATCCTTGAAGATTATGTAGATGACATCCTTGCAAAATAAAAAACACGAGATGAACACGTCGACATCCTTGAATGTGTGTTCGATCATTTACATCAATATGGGTTAAAGTTGAATCCAAAGAAATGTGTCTTTGGTGTCACATCTGGAAAACTGCTAGGATTCATTGTGTCCAAGTGAGGCATAGAGATCGACCCAAAGAAGGTAAAAGCCATCATAGAAATGCCTCCTCCCAGAATGCTCAAGCAATTGAGAAGCCTACAAGGAAAGCTACAGTCAGTTCTAAGGTTCATCTCCCAGTTGGTAGACAAGTGCCAGTCATTCACACATATGTTGCGCAAGGATACCACTTTCAAATGGGATCCCATCTGTCAGCATAGTTTTGAGAACCTCAAAGAATACCTAGTAAATTCACCTATCCTTGTACCACCAATGCTAGGTAGGCCCCTCATTTTGTACATATATGCGACTACCACGACACTTGGGGCACTTCTAGCCTAGCTCAATGATAATGGAAAGGAGAGGGCTATTTACTATATCAGTCGTACACTAGTGGGCTATGAGTTGAACTACTCCCCAATGGAAAAAGCATGCTTAGTAGTAGTAGTTTCCACTCAAAATCTTCATCACTATATGCTTGGCCACACGGTAAAGCTGATCTCAAAGGTTGACCCTCTCAAGTATCTACTTTCAAAGACCACGCTCACAGGACGGATGGCAAAGTGGGTAATGCTTCTTAGTGAATCTGACATCCAATATATTGATTGAAAAGCTATCAAGGGACAAGTTATTGTAGATTAGCTTTCTGAAGCACCCTTAGTCGATGTGTACCCCCTAGTGATGGAGTTCCCAGATGAGCATCTTTGTATGGTCAAAGAATAACCCCTATGGAAACTATATTTTGACGGATCATATACATCGCATGGGTCAGGGGTAGGGATACTATTTGTGACTCCCCAAGGTGACTACATCCCAAAATCCTTTAAATTAGGATTCATGTGCACAAACAATATTTCAGAGTATGAAGCCCTCATCGCAGGCCTCAAAATAGCTATCCACTAGAATATCATAGAGTTACAAGTATTCGGGGACTCCTAGCTAATCATCAAACAAGTCCTTGATGAGGTTCAAATCAAGGATGACAAGCTATTACCTTACAAAGAACTTGTGGATAAACTCAAAGAACATTTTGTCAACATCCAATTCACACAAGTACCAAGACTTCAAAACAAGGCAGCTGATGCTATGGCAACTATCGGGTCATTGTTGAAGATCCCCCGTGATGCGACGCAATATGAGTTTTTAGTTGAGCAACTACACATGCCCACTTACAAGAACACTAACTCTGAAATGGTGTGCACTTTGGTTGGTCCCAGTCCCCATGGTACCACGATATTCACACTTATCTAAAAAATGGTATCATATCCCCTCACCTCACCAACATCCAACACCAAAACTTTATTCACAGAGCTTCCCGCTACACTCTTGTAGCCAACATCCTATATCGTCGTGGGTATCATAATGTCCTCTCCCGATGTCTAGACTCAAACGAGGCCGCTTTGGCTTTACAAGAGGTTCACACTGGCATTTGCGGTGCCCACACAAGTGGCATGGTTCTTGCAAAGCAGGTGCTTAGAGTTGGGTATTACTGGCCGATGATGGAGCATGATGCTTGTGAGTTTGTAAAGAAGTTCTTAAAGTGTCAACAACATGCTAATCTGATCCATGCATCGGCACAAGATTTGCAGCCCATCGTGCTCCCATGGCCCTTTTCGTGTTGGGGTTTTGACCTTGTTGGCATGATCACCCCCATTCCTCTAAAGGACACAGGTATATTATAATAGCCACTGAGTATTTCACAAAGTGGGTTGAAGCAATTCCACTCAACCTAACTATAGGTGTCCAAATATCCAAGTTCATCCTCTACCACATTATCTATCATTTTGGCATCCCATCCACGATCTTTATGGACCATGGCACTCCATTTGAAAACCAACATGTCAAAGATCTTTGTGCTCAATTCCACATCCACCAACATTTCTCTAGCCCATATTTCCCACAAGGAAACAACCAAGCTAAAGCAACTAACAAAACCATCTTAAAAATCTTGTAAAAAGTTGTCAATGATTCTGGCCTTGACTGGCATCTCCAAATTAATCCTGCCCTCTGGGCCTATCGTAGTTCATTCTGCACACCCATAGGCACCACCCCATACTCCCTAGTATATGGTGCTAAAGCCATCCTACCAATTAAGGTCAAAATCCTTTCACTTCGTGTGTCCATAAAGATTTATATCACAAATGAAGACTATCGTGTGGCACGCCTTACCCAATTGGACCTTTTAGATGAGAAGAGACAACATGCTTATGATCACTTGATCGTGTACCAAAATCACATCAAGAGAAGCTTCAACAAAAAGGTACACCCCAAAAAGTTCCAAGTGGGAGACATGGTTCTCAAGGAGAACCAGAAGGTACAAGCCAATCGTGAGAAGAAGGGAAAGTTTGAACCTACTTGGCTAGGTCCCTATGTTGTAATAGCTTGCTTTAGCTCCGGAGCCTACCAATTATCCACACTCGAAGGGGAGCCCCTTAATGATCCTATCAATATCATACATCTGAAGAGGATCTATGCTTGAACCATCTTTGTGATCCTTAAAAAAATAATTAAAAATAATAATTTTTAAAAAAAAGAAAAGAAAAAAAAGACAAAAATTCATCTAATGGTGAAAACTTGACAAACATGCACCTTGGGCAAGTACCATGATGAAACCCTAGCAAACAGGTGTCATGCATAATCTCTCCATCCCATTTTCCTCTCATAGCCATTTCACCCCCTCCATCAACCTTTGGATCTTTTTAGCAAACACAAAGGTCACCATGTATTTGGGAATCTTTTTGACATCCATCTTTCCCCATCGCAATATCCATTCCCGTTATCCTCTATCCACCCATCCTTCCTATCATATTAGCTTCCATCTACCTCCCTCATCTGCTCATTATATATCAGTTTGTAGCTTAGCAATTGATCCATTAACATACAAATTTGTTTCACATGTTTCACATTCATTAGATTTCATAGGAAGATTCAAAAATCAGCCACAAATGCATAAGCACATAAGTCCATCAAAACTCATTATTTCATCATAAGCCATACATATACATACATTCATAAAAAAAAATACAAACAACAAAATCTGGGCACATATAAGATCCTCTTTCTATATATATGTCAAATACATTTCATACATGTCATGTGACCCACCAAACAAATCACAAAAAACAAAAAAAAAATAACAATTGTGTCACTGCTCAGCCTGTGAGGATTCTGATGTTGAAGCTCCCCTCCCTACACTTTCGTGCCTTGGTGGTCAGACACCAACAACACTACTTGGCCTAGTCACCCACTACGTACTTCCTCTATATGTAAATGTTACTTGTCTCTGATCTACTGGGACTTCTTGATGGTACAATCCCATATAGTATGGAGCTTCCTGCCCAACCCTAGATGACTCTTTCATGACTGCTAGAGTCTCCATCAATAGCTAGGATGCCCTTGGGAGTGTCATTGCTTGTCATGCAGTATCTCGCTCACCTTTGTAGGTTTCTACCAAAAACCTCCATCGATCTCTATTCTCCATCACATCCTCTAGCTATTGTCTAAGATGGTTCACATCTCGAGTATAAGTATTCAACCGCTTTTGTGTCTCAGTTGTAATGGTGTCGATTTCTTCCATTGTTTCCTGGGATGCCTCCACCCTAGTTTGTAATATGTCATAAGCTTTTTGAGCACTGTCTGCCCGAGCTCGCTTTGCCTCTATCAAACCTCGCATCCGAGCCACTTCAGTCTGGGCACTATCTTCCTAGACTCTATCCATCAGACCTTGCAACCAGGTAACCTCCTTCTCAGCCTGGTCAGCTCTATTCTTCTCCACCGCTAACATTTTATGTAGGTTGCTTCTTTCTATAACCACCACATCGTGGTCCTCCCACAACACATATTCTGGCCACAATTCCTGATCTAACACAAATGATTGACCTGAGGCACCTTGCTTTTGTCTAGGAAAGCTGGAAAATACTGGATAGTTTGGCCCCCACAATTGTACAAATAGGCCTCCCTCTTCTACTCTCTCCACCTATGCCATTGGCTCCACAACATAATAGTCTTCATCAGTGAGATGTGTCTCACCCTGTGAGTGTAGTAGAGTATCATCTTTCTTGGCGACATCAACTTGATCACCTTGTCCACCTATTTGATCTTGAGGTGACTCATTCTGGCTTTCATCACCCTCATCCTAAGCATGTCTTCTAAGCGTAGTATGCAACATCAATGGCCTTGTATCTCTTCATAGACATATTATGCTAAGCTTTGGCCTCACCCATCTCCCATATGCACTATCATCCCCACCATCCTCACTTCTTCTACATTTTCTCATTGTATCTAATGCCTCTTCTTCTACCCACTGATGATCCATATTTCTTTGCTTTCTTCTCTGATACACTTGTTGTGTCTTCTCTTGTGAAGTCTACATGGTCTTTTCACTTGTTAAATACCAATCATTTATGCTTGAGCACCCTACTGTTAATAGCTCATCTTGTCCTTTAATGCCATTGTATATAGCGTGGCGGCACTTTTCCTAAAAATTTAAAAAAAAAAAAATCTTGTCAGAAAATCAATCCATGTGTTCTCATGATGTGCCATCATCACACCCATATGAAAGAAGAAGTTGTTGTCATCCCACATATCACGCTTAGAAAAGATCTCAACACATTGTATCGTATTTATCCAGAATCTTGCGATCTTTAGATATATTATGTTGGGTCCATTATCTTCTCATCTTGTTCTATTGTACAATGTCTTCGTAAATATTAGGTCAGTTAGTTTGTACATATTCCCTGCAATAAATATTTTGGCTTTTTCTCATTGAATATATCCCTTCTTTTATGTCAGTCATCTGCATCAAATCAAGGTCTCATATTCTTCCAGCTATGTGCTCCAGAAAGTCCTTAACCAAGATCTTTTATCGTGGTTTTCCTAGATCCTCAACTTTTTCCATAATATCATAGTTCAAAATTCTACCAACAGGTCTTTGTAGGATACATCCTTCCTCATGTCTGACCTTATCTAGTTTGCATCATGTACTACCGATCTCTATGGCAAAAGGTTGTTTTTCTTGGTTTCTTATTTTTATATTGGATTTCAATTTTGGTTCTTGATTATATTTTTGAAGCTATTTGATTGTATCCCTCCTCAATGTTGCCATGATCCTTTATATCATGGAGTGCTACGAATGGGGCAATCCGAGCATGAAGTCTTGATTTTGTTTTTCATCTTGCTTCTACATGTGAGTTAGTCAGATATGACCCTTGCACGTTCCACTTGTGAGCTTATGGGTTACATGGTGCACTTGGGAAATGTCATTTGTTTGTGGTTTCTCCAACATCATTTCCACCATGCCTCTTTCTTAGGATCATGTGTGATGCTGGGGCAACCTTGCATGTCTTTTTTTGAGTCAATCCTATGCAATAATGGTGACAAGGCCTTGATGTTCATAGTAACCTTGGCAGGTCTCTAATATTGCTATATCAAAACTAAGTGCTCAAACTACATGAGGGTGTTCCTTCTTAGAATACCTCATTCTCAAGCTTCAAGAGAAACCTCTCCCCCATCAAAATTCCAACCTCCACAACTCTACAAATCCATGAGAAACCAATTCCTAGCTTCATAATATCCCACCCAAATCCCAAACCCAACAATCCCCATTCTAATCCCCACACATCTTCATTTCTCCTCATGGATACTATTTTCCCAATTTTTCTCATCCTCTTTCCAATCAGGGCAACATTTCTTTTCGAGAGGTAGCCTGGGTCCCTATTTATCTCCCCGTTGCCTTCTCGAGGGGGCATCCTCTAGTCTACCTACTCTTTCATTCTCATAATCCAGGGCAATTTCATTGCCACAATCTTCTTGTGTCATTTATTATTTTAAACTTCTTTGAAATAAGTGTTATTTTAACACTGTGTCGAAGAGGGGCAAAATGTAGACACCTAAATTTGATTAACACTTTTAATTAAATTTAGTCTTCTTAGTTGCATTATCGATTAAATAATCATACTTTATTTAATTGATTAATGATAGCCTTCTATGTAAATTAATTTAATTAATTAAGCTATAGTCCAATTATTTTAAATGTTAGCACATAACCATTTAATTAATTAAATCTTCTTCTATTAATTTAAATAAATATATTTATCTATTTAAATTAATTCATAATCATAGCCTTCTAGCTAAATTAATTTAATTAATTAAGCTATAATTCAATTAATATAAATGGTAATACATAACCATTTAATTAATTAAATCCCCTTCTTCTATTAATTTAAATAAATATATTTATCTATTTAAATTAATTCATATCTTCCTTTTTAACCCACTTGGAATTAAATATTATATTTAATTTTATTTGAGCACATGACTCCTAACTCTCACCTAACCCACCTCTAAAGTCTTCCCTTATCCTTCCAAGTCAAAAACTCACATGTGAAGGATAAGACACTTTGTCTAAAATTTTTAAACTCTACAACTTGGATTTTGACTTTGGGGCTACTTTTGAAGGTCATTTAATGAGTTTTGGGCCATCTAATGACCAAAATTTAACCCCTAAGCCTAAGTATACCAAGTGGAGAAGTTAAATTTGACCCTAACTACCCTTTATAGGCCTTCTAAACCCTCCAAAACCTTACTTGAAGTTAACACACGAATTTATCCAACCTTAACCCATCTAAAAACTTTCTAAACTTTGGATAAGATTTGTAGTAGGTTTCATTTTAATATTCAAAGTGAATCCACCTACCCACTTTGAATTAAATAATTAAAATGGGAAAATCTCAATCCTTGATCTTCATGCAATCTTGACCGTTGATTCTCCTAAAAATCTTATAAATTGAGTCTCTTCCCTTCACAAATCATCCACCATTTGAACAAAGTTATCATGCTAGTTTGAGAGCTTCAAAACTACTAAACTACTATTATAATGTCAAAATCCATACTCGCTATTGAAGTGTGAAGTATCTTGAGCACACATCCAATCTATTTGGACAAATCCAAAGATCAAGAAGGCTACATTTGGGTGTTTGCATTCTCTTCCCTTTGCTTTCTTTTGTCTTAGCATAAGTGTTGTTTTGATTTATTTTGTTGAATGTTTCTCTTATTTTTATGTTCCTAATAATACATTTCATAGCTCACAAGCATTAGCCATGGTTTCTAGAGGAAGAATGATCAATTTCTTAAAAAATAGTCATAAAACCTTCATTAATAGGGATCTAATATATGATTACTTGATATCTTCCATTTGCACCATTGGAAAAATCTCAAACTCTAGATTTTTTTAGTTGTTTTGATGCCCTTTTAAATGCATTTAATTTTAGATTGATTGGTTGTATCCTTGCGGAGAAATTTGAAGCCCTAGTGGGACTTATTGTTGAAAACTGCAATTGAAACAATTGTTGTATTGTCATTGATGTCAAACCTTAATTGGTAAGACTATTACTACTTAGGAAAGTACTATATCTATGGTGAGAAGGGAAAGAAAGGTTGGTAACAATAGCACCTAAAGAAAGGTTGAGTTATCTTGATACTACAAAGTGTACTTGATTATGTTGCACAATGATGAGATAATGTATTGTTTATCCTAGTAAGATTGAAGACTAAACTGGTAGGCTTAACCAAGCAAAAATAAAGAAATCATGTTTAAGCCGAGTTATGACAGAGTCGACCAAGTTAGTGGATGCCGAGCAAAAATCTAGTGTCAACCAAGTATCAGTTAATTGCCGAGGAAGATAGTATTTGCCGAGGAAACAGTTTTAGTAGTGACCAAGCGTTTTACATGGAGACCGAGTGGATGATCACAGTATTGACCGAGCATCAGCAATTTTATATTTGAAGAGAATTTAGATTTGGAGCCAATATTGTTGAATTCTTGGATTATGTAAAATGTGTTGACTTTATTTATTGATTGTATGGAAGCATTTAATGCTTTGTAAAATATTTTATTGTAAATCTTTATGAGATTTGAGATGATTCTAAAAGAGTAGACGAAGAACATGAAGTAGGTAGATTCAATGTATTTGACCTAACCTTAAGATCTACGAAGGAGATTAAGTGGCAAAAGAAAAGTTAACCTATCAAAGGAAAGTATTAAGGGAACCGATGCATTAGGTATGTGTATGCATGGGTGAAGTAGATGATGGAAGAAAAGTAAGTTTTATTGATTGTATAAGTGAAAAGGCTGAAGGAAAAGTGTGGTGATTGCTTGAAGGAAAGTTTCAAGCAGATCAGAAGTGGGGATGGAAAAGTTTCAAAGTCAGTAAACTAGCATTTGTGTATGGAATTGGATCTGATATTTGCAAAGTGAGTTGTATGTTTTTCAGATCAATACTACTACTACTTTCTAACCATTGTAACAGTCAAAATCCTTTTAACAGAGGTTGACCTAACAGTCATATGTTAAATCTTTTGAACAAAGTTGCATTATAATGGAGTGTATATAAGTCCTTTGACCAGGCTCAATTTTAACAGGGTGATTGAAATCCTTTAACTGGGTCACACCTAACAGTGTGTATTGTAACCTTTGACAGGGTTGGCTTTTAATTGAGCTCACTTTAGAAGAGTGAAAATAATAGTAGCATGTTACAAAGTGGTTTTTCCCATATTGAGTTTCCATTATAAATCTTGGTGTCAATACTTGTGTGAATGTTTTGGTTTGAACATTTCTGTGTTTTACAAGTTAGATATAGCTAGGTAGTGGATTGTTGAGTTATATGTTTCTATTATTGAATCAATGATGACCAAGTTTGTTTTGGTTGCTTGATCTGATCTAAGGAAAAGTTTCTGAAGTTATTTTATACATCAGGACCTGAGGACAACTGATTCACCCCCCCTCTCTGTTGTTCTAAATCATATTAACAATTGGTATCAGAGCTGTGTTGCTTATTGGTATTTATAGAAAGCAAGTTTAAAGGGACTTGAAGCAAATGATCAAGATGTATAAGAAGGAGGTACCGAAGCTGAACAAGGAAAACTTCCCTGCATGGTAAAGCTTGATAAAGCTGCATCTGGCCGGTATTGGTGATTCTACAAAGTACTACATTGAGCATGACTATGTCACACTTGTTGCACCTTTGACTGTTGAGGAAATGAGAGCCAAGCAAGAACATAATCATGCAATGCTGGAAATTGCATCTACCCTAAGCTATCTAGAATTTGAGGACATTAAGGACTGCACAACTGCTAAAGATATGTGGGACACTCTTGCAAAGATCTATGGTGGTGATCTATATGTATTGAAAGCTAAAGCTGAGAGTCTTAGAGGTAAGTTTGATGAAATGAGAATGAATGAAGATGAAAACATTGCACAATATTGTGGTAGAATAAAAGAAGTTGTGAATGCTATTAGAGGAGCAAATGGAACTATTGATGATGAGACCATAATTGGAAAAGTGTTAAGAACTCTGCGTCCTATATATGCTATTAAGATCTCAGCTATTTAGGAATCTAGATGTAACTCTGCAAATGTGCTTACTTTGGAAGGTTTGATTGGCAAGCTGACTACTTTTGAACTATCTAATTATGATAATTTCACTGTTGGTAGTATTGGAAATGTTGAATCTGCTTTTAAGTCATAGTTACTCCTGAACAAGTTGAAGAAGGAAAAAGAAAGATGCATCAATGAAAGCGAAAGTGAAAGTGAAGATGACAGTGACACTTCTAATGAAGATCTTGAAGATCTAGAAACTCTTATGGCTAGAAGACTGAGAAGGAAAATATAAAGGTAAACTCCTTATTATATGTTTTGCATGTAACAAGGTCGGTCATATAGCTGCTAGATGTCCTGAAAGGAAGGATAAAGATGAAGAAAGAAATAGTAGACACAAAGATAGAAGAGATGACAAAGGCTATCGAAGGTACAAAGACTACAAAGAAAAAAGTAAGAAATCCTGTTACATTGCTGAAGAAGAGACTGACACTGATAGTGATGATTTTGAAATTTAGGTAGTCTATGTTGCAATGAAAGATGAATCTGATGAGGATAAGAAAACTGCATTGATTTCCTATGTGAACAAGAATGATAAATAGATTATTGACAGTGGTTGTTCACATCACATGACTGGTGACAAAAGTAAGTTTGAGACCCTACATCATTATAAAGGTAAAAGTGTAACATTTGGTAATGATGCACCATGTCCTATTAGAGGAAAAGGATTGATTAAACTGAAAGATAAGATCTCTTGTGAAAATGCTTATTGGGTTGAAGGATTGAATTATAATTTTTTAAGTGTTGCTCAGCTCAACAGAACTGGTTACCGAGTGGAATTTCATCACAAGAAAGCTAATATATTTGATGCTACTGGTGAACTGATTGGAAGTGGCGAGCAGACTAGAGGTAATTCATTCTATCTTGACCTATCTAAAGAAATATGTATGTTTGCACAACTTGATGACATTTGGTTATGGCATAAGAGGCTATGTCATGTTAACTTTGACAATCTGGTAGAGATAAGTAAGAAGAAGAAAGTAAGAGGCCTACCTAGATTGAAGAAACTTGAGAATGTGATGTGCAAAGAATGTCAGTTAGGAAAAATGACTAAGTCAAGTTTCAAGAGCAAATCCTTTACTTCTGAACACATTTTAGATTTGGTTCATACTGACCTTTGTGGACCTATGGGTATAAAAAGTTACTGTGGTGCTAGATATTTTATCTTGTGTGTTGATGATCATACCAAGATGATGCATGTAATGTTTCTAAAAGAAAAATATGATGCTTTTCAAAATTTTAAGTGGTATTTGGCTAAGGTTGAGAAGGAGATAGGTAGGAACTTGAAATGTCTTAGATCTGACCATGGTGGAGAATTTACATCAAATGAATTTAATCTATTTTGCAATGATAGAGGAATCAAAAGACAGATGTCTACACCTAGGACACCTCCACAGAATGGTATAGCAGAAAGAAGGAACATATCTATTTTGGACTGTGCAAGGACATTATTGATTGAAAAGAATGTGGCACAGAAATACTGGAAAGAAGCTATAAGTACATCTGTTTACACTCTTAACCGGGTATAGATCAAGAAAGGTACAAATCTGACACCCTATGAATTATGGTATGGGCATGTACCGAGTGTTAAATACTTTAGAATCTTTGGAATCAACTGTTACATATTGAAAGACAATAGGAATGGAAAGTTTGATGCTAAAAGTGATGAAGGCATATTCCTAGGCTACTCCACAAAAAGTAAAGCTTATAAGTGTTTGGACTCTAACACTAACAAAATTGTGGAAAGTGTGAATGTAAAAATTGATGAGTATGCAGAAATAAATGAGGCTGATAGCAAAAGAGAACCAAAAGATTACAGATCTTTTGTGCATATTGAGGAAATAGAAGAGGCAGGTAATAGACCTACACTTGATGTCGAGTCTCAGGCAAGCATTGTCGAGCATTAGGAAAATAGTGCTAAGAGAGAATAAGAACATGTCAAGCTACAAGATAATGTTGTCGAGGATCAAGAAGAGGTTGCTGAGCATTCAGAGGCTGAATCTAACAATCTTGTTGGGGAACCTAATGAAATAGAAGAGAAAAATGTTGAACTTATTTTGGAAAAATATGTAAGAAGACATCACAAGCCTGAATAGATAATTAGAGATAGAGACACTGGAATTCAGACCAGAAGCAAGACAAAAGATCCAACATGCTTACTATGTGAATTTGAACCTAAGACAACTAAAGAGGCATTAGAAAATGAAGACTGGATACAAGCAATGAATGAAGAGATTGACCAAATTGAGAAAAATGAAACCTGGACTCTGGTGCTGAGACCTGCAAATAACAATGTTATAAGAACAAAGAGGGTATTTCGAAACAAGTTGAATGAAAAAGGTGAAAACACTAGGAACAAAGCTAGGTTGGTGTGCAAAGGCTATGCACAAGAAGAAGGAATAGATTATGGGGAGACATTTTCCCTTGTAGCTAGATTGGAAGGAGTAAGAACTCTGCTTGCATATGCTACTTATAAAGATTTCAAGGTATATCAAATGGATGTCAAGTCTACATTTTTAAATGGTGTACTGGAAGAAGAAGTTTACATAGAATAGCCCAAAGGTTTTATTAATCCAAACAAAAGACACATGGTATGCAAACTGAACAAAGCTTTATATGGATTGAAACAAACTCCCAGAGCATGGTTTGAGCGGTTGCATAACTATCTGATGCAAATTGGATTTTTCAAGACAAATGACACAAGCAATCTGTATATGAAAGATGAAGAAGGTAGAGGTATTTTGTTGGCCAAAATTTTTGTTGATGACATTATTTTTGGTGGACAAGATGCATTGTGTAAAAGTTTTTCACATGAAATGCAAACTGAATTTGAGATGAGTATGTTTGGTGAGATCAAATTGTTTGTTGGTTTACAAGTATATCAGATGAAGAAAGGTATTTTCAGTACATAGTCTAAGTATGTTAATGAAATATTGAAAACTTTTGGAATGGAAGATGTTAGACTAGTAGGAACTCCTATGGTTACTGGACAAAAGTTATCTAAGAATGATGATGTTGTAGAAGTTAACCAGAATTTGTACAAATCCATGATTGGAAAATTGTAGTATGTTGTACATAGTAGACCTGATATTGCATTAGCTGTTGGGATTGTGGCAAGATTATCTGCCAATCCTAAGGAAACACACATGATGGCAGTGAAAAGAATCATGAGATACTTGAAAGGAACTACTGACTATGGGTTATACTACAAGAAGAATGACAAATTTGAACTTAGAGTATATACTGATGCTGATTGGGTAGGAAATGTAGATGACAGAAAGAGCACTAGTGGTGGAGCTTTCTTTCTTGGACAGAGATTAGTCTCCTGGACAAGCAAGAAAAAAAATTGCATTTCCCAATCTACTGCTGAAGCCGAGTATGTTGCTGCTGCAGTAAACTGTTCAAATTTGATATGGATAAAATAGTTGTTGATAGGCATGAAAGAAGAAATCATTGAACCTGTTGTTATTTTCTATGACAACACAAGTGCTATCAATATTTCTAAGAATCCAGTAATGCACACTAAGACCAAGCACATAGCAATCAAGTATCACTATTTGAGGGAATTGGTACAAGACAAGGAAGTCCAAATGGAATATGTGAATACAAAAGAACAAATGGTAGACATATTCACTAAAGCTTTACCTAAAGAAGCTCATGAGTACTTGAGAAGTCAATTAGGGGTCCTTCCCCTAACTGAGGCTGCCTAGCCAAGCTAGAAGCACTGCATCAAATATGCTACAACAGAACATTTTCCACATTGATGTAGAAGATTGTCACACTTTAAGTCTGTCCTAGAGCTGTGAAGAAGAAGAAAAGACAACAAATCAGTCATAAGCAAGATGACAAAGGGAGAAACAATGTGCTGAACAGATATATCTACATCTGTTGGATGTATGTTTGAGTTGCTGCTTTGGCATTTTTGTCAAAGAGGGAGATTGAACTAAAATAATATTGTAACACATGACACTGAAAGTAAGGGAGATTGAACTAAAATGAAAGATCAGGATAGAAGGAGATCCAGATACTTCTGATAGTCACAGAAGTGAGATTTACTAATTCTGAATCAAAATGGAGCTAAGGATATTATAAATTTTCTCTGATGGATAGATAAGTTTTTTGGATTGGTTGGTAATCCATGTGTTATTCAGGTGATATCATATGGTGTTGCCATCAATGCCAAAGAGGGAGATTGTTGGAAACTACAATTGAAACAATTGTTGTATTGTCATTGATGTCAAACCTTAACTGGTAAGACTGTTGCTAATTAGGAAAGTACTATATCTATGGTGAGAAGGGAAAGAAAAGTTGGTAACAATAGCACCTAAGGAAAGGTTGAGTTATCTTGATACTACAAACTGTACTTGATTATGTTGCACAATGATGAGACAATGTATTGTTTATTCTAGTAAGATTGAAGACTAAACTAGTAGGCTTAACCGAGCAAAAATAAAGAAATCATGTTTAAGCTGAGTTATGACAAAGTCGACCGAGTTAGTGGATGCCGAGAAAAAATCTAGTGTCGATCGAGTATCAGTTAATTACCAAGGAAGATAGTATTTGCCGAGGAAACAGTTTTAGTAGTGACCAAGCATTTTATATGGAGACCGAGTGGATGATCACAGTATTGACCAAGCATCAACAATTTTATATTTGAAGAGAATTCAGATTTGGAGCTGACATTGTTGAATTCTTGGATTATGTAAAATGTGTTGACTTTATTTATTGATTGTATGGAAGTATTTAATGCTTTGTAAAACATTTTATTGTAAATCTTTATGAGATTTGAGATGATTCTAGAAGAGGAGATGAAGAACATGAAGCAGGTAGATTCAATGTATTTGACCTAACCCTAAGATCTATGAAAGAGATTAAGTGGCAAAAGAAAAGTTAACCTAACAGAGGAAAGTATTAAGGGAACCAAAGCATTAGGTATGTGCATGCATGGGTGAAGTAGATGCTGGAAGAACAATAAGTTTTATTGATTGTATAAGCAAAAAGGCTAAAGGAAAAGTGTGGTGATTGCTTGAAGGAAAGTTCCGAGCAGATCAGAAGTGGAGATGGAAAAGTTTCAGAGTCAGTAAACCAACATTCGTGTATGGAATTGGATCTGATATTTGCAAAGTGAGTTGTATATTATTCAGATCAATACTACTGCTACTTTCTAACCATTGTAATAGTCAAAATCTTTTTAACAAAGGTTGACCTAACAGTCATATGTTAAATCCTTTGAACAAGGTTCCATTCTAATGGAGTGTATGTAAGTCCTTTGACCAGGCTCACTTTTAACAGGGTGATTGAAATCCTTTAACTGGGTCACACCTGATAGTGTGTATTGTAACCTTTGACAGGGTTGGCTTTTAACCGAGCTCACTTTAGAAGAGTAAAAATAATAGTAGCATGTTACAAAGTGGTTTTTCCCATATTGGGTTTCCACTATAAATCCTTGTGTCAATACTTGTGTGAATGTTTTGGTTTGAACATTTCTGTGTTTTACAAGTTAGATACACCTGGGTAGTGGACTGCTGAGTTATATGTTTCTATTATTGAATTAGTGATGACCGATTTTGTTTTGGTTGCTTGATCTGATTTAAGGAAAAGTTTTTGAAGTTATTTTATACATCAAGACCTAAGAACAACTGATTCACCCCCCCCCCCCCCCCCCCCCCTCTGTTGTTCTAAATCATATTAACACTTATTTGTAATTTTTCACTACCTATGACAATACATTGCAACGTTTTGATTAATTACAAATATAACAAAAGTCTCCAAAAGGTCCAAGGGATTGAATAAGGTTTTAATGAGTCGAAATGTGCTCTGTAGATTGCAAGAAATTGATTTTAAATTTTCTTGAGTCCTTGATTTGGAGATCCATGTCCCTTAACAATGGCAGATATAGTTAGGAAGTTTTCTTTTATTAAGAGAAACTATTCTACATTTTGTATTCACTTTCAAGGCCATCTAATTGATATTTGGATGTACATTATCATCCTTAAATGAGTATGGAGTTTGTGTTTGAGAAGGAAGCGTTGATGGTCCTAGAAGTCAAAACCAAGAACCTTCTTGAAATCCCTGATATAAATCATTATTTATTTATTGTAAATCTTGTTTGAGGACTTCTTGTGGGAAAATGAAGTGTTCTTGGATTGGGAGTGGTTGGTGTCCCTTGAATTTGTGGTCAAATTTGTTGAGGCTGGTATCCTTAAGCCTATTTTTTTGTAACATGATTTTCAACAGTGAGTTCCCAAATTTGTGGGCAGTCTTTAGAGACATTAGGGTGATATTCTAAGGTGTTTCAAGTATCATGAACCTTGTAAAGAAATTTTAAAGTTCCTATAGAAAGCGATTGTGAAAGAAATACTTATGAAGAAGACTAGTGGTTAAGGAAGAATGTATGAGACTAAACATTTGTGAAGTGCCAATTCAAGTTGAAGAGAAATTAATCTTGTTAGATGCATCTAAATGAAGATGAAAACCTTGAAATTGGTTTTGGGATATAATTCTCTTGAAGTGTTGATTTTTTTTGAGATGCAGAAACCATAGGAACTCTTGAAGTTATAAAGGATTTGATTTGAACCAAATTGTAATAAGACAGTCGAGTCCCCACCTATTGCTCCTGTGAAGATTATTCATCAATCAAGGTATACGTATGAGGTCCAATTTGGTGACCTAACTGAGTACCCTCAAATTTTTCATCGATTCTTTAAATTTTATCTAAATATCCTCTATATTAAATTCACAAAAAAGAAAAAAATAGATTTTTTGGTCGAAATCGTGATGAAAACCTAAGAAAAGGCTCTGACGAACCAATTGTACATGCGATAGAATGTTTTGTCACAAGTACAAAAGGTTCATCGGAGCCTGCTACCAAGTTTTCATCAGAATTCTGATGAAACCCAAAAACTTAAAAGTATGCACTCCATTGACTTTCAACAGAAAATTAGGTCAAAATTATGATGAAAATATGTTTGTTGCATGTTTGATGAAATTCTAGCAACAAAAACAAAAAAAATGGTTAAATCGTAAAAAGATCAACAAAAGTTTGTCAAAATTGTGACAAAGTTTCGTAAGAATTTGCAACCAAATGCACTAGTGTCATACACTCTTTGGGAAAAAAAATTTTATAAGTAGAAAATTACCATACACCTCATTTTATTTAATTTGTACTTGTTAGTGCTTAAATCTGTAGATTATCAAATACTCATATACTCCCAATGGACATAATCTAGCAAAATGCAAACACTAAGGTATTGAGGTTAGAAAACCTTCTTCACTTCGAGTATGAATACTCAGGTGGGTGTACCTATATCAATTCACTGTTTAATTGAGCTCTGAATTGTGAACTAGCTCCTTCACTGCTCTGTCCCTGCTTCCAAACTCAACTTAATAAGATGAGAGAACTCTATGTATGGCCCATATTATCCTGATACACAATATAATTATAGAAATCATGAAAGCAACAACATGAAACAATGGTTTAAGGATATTCATCCTTCTTCTTTTTAGAGTTAAACTTAAGGAAGGTTAACCTCATTTAGTGCTTCTACAAAGCATTACAAAACACATCCATGAACTTGTCATAGAATGATTCAGATTATGATTGTACTAGTAAAGTAAAATGAAACAATTATTTGTATTTTGGGTGGAAAATAAATGTAAATGGATCTAGAACCAGTGCCTTATCCACTTGGGCATCAGAGTCAAACCCTACCTCCACATATATCTATCAAAACAAAAATATTGAAACTCAAATGACATGCCTAACATACCATCTTTTTAATTTCTACAACTGTCATCAAATGCATACATGGATTATTAATTCCCAGAGACCTCCCTTAAGATTTTACTCTTTCCTTGAAAGAAACTTAAGCTTAACCCCTATATTCACCTTGTGAATAATGTATTCAAAATACTTTTCAATCTAAATACATAAGAAAACTAAAACACTCCATACATAAAGACAATAAAATGGTAGTAACAGAGCTCCAATATTTTGTATTAATGGTCAAAATGTGTTGATACAGTATCTTCTCATTTAAAGAAAATAAGGTTTTGTATTCAGAACCTTTCTTACAGAGTATTTTTTCCACCCTTCAAAAAGAGCAAAAACTTGCTACATATACTAATCAGCCATCTTGGAATCCTCGAAAGGATGCAACAAGCTTCAGATGGCTATTAAAATATCTTGCACTAGAAACAAGATTACAAACAGACAAAGTTGTTTGTAACAACAGATTACAAATATCTATTTCCAACAATATTGCAGGTGGCAACTTTGTCTAAAGATATTTCAAAGCAGTTGCTAAATTTGTTGCATGAATGATGACCACCATCCGGCTAACTTACATCATCCTCTATTTGAAACCGTTCTTCCTCAAATTCTGGATCGGGTTCCATGTGTATTCTATTCTTCTTCCTCCTTTTCTAGCTACAAATCTTCAAAATGGATTGTTAGGAAGAGTGTCAAAATCTTGTAATAGCCCCAAGGGTAATTCAACTTTGGCCAGGTGTCATATTTGTGCCTATGATAACTTGCTTGACATCTTTGTCCTTTTTTACTTTGATCTTCAAGGGTTTGGAGTACTAACACCTGCCGCTTCTTCATCTGATGCCTTTTCTTCTGAATCTTCTGAAAGATATGTCGATTCCCAAGTCATGTAGGTTTCTTCACTTGGCCAATGAAAGGCAAGGACCTCATCTTTCTTTGGGGACAACTTGTCCAACTCAACAACCAATTGGTGAACCTCTATTCTTACATTTGCAAAGTATATCCTAGCATCCTGAAGGAGTTCAATAAATTGTATGAATGGGGTATTATCATCTGTACATAAAATGGAATCTACTTTAGACAGTACTTGTCTATCTATTTGCTCCATCCATTGATCTTTATCTTCGATTACCCCATCTACCTTAATAAGACTAGGAAAAGTTTGGAAATCATCCTGGAAATATCTTGCCCTTAGGATTTTTGACCTTCTTCTTATACTCTCCCTATTTACCTCAAAGTCAAAAAGATCCTTGAAAAACCTGTAAGTATTTGCTAGCTCTATATTTACAACACATTTATCCTTATTTTGATCAAACCATGACCTCAGACTATCTTTTCTTGCAGACCACCTTTCCAAAATTTTGTCCACAGTAGCCACCTCTTTCTGAAAAATTGCTAAGACATCTGCCAATTATTTTGTAGATTTGTATATTTCTTTAGGCCTCACCTTTGCAAAAAAATGTGACACAACATCTTTTATCTTCTCACATAACCTATCCTTTACTTTCTGATCAATATCCTCCTCATCTATGGAAGGAGGAAAAGGGGAAGGGGGAAGTTCAATAATAGGGCTTGATGAGGAAGGCCCAGTAGGGGAGAAAGCTATCTGAATTTGCTCTGATAATTGTATTGGGCCATGTTCTCCCAATTTCTTTCTTAAGTCTGCAATCAGAATATCTCTCTCAAGAATCCCCTGTTTCATCTCACCATAAACCTTCAAAATTGTTTCCAGTTTTGCAGTGAGCTCTTCCTTCTCTTTAGCTTCCTTTTCTGCCACTTTTGCTGTTAATTGTGTCATGGCCATTACCATACCTGATGCTTCCACCAAAGAAGTATCAGTAACTCTTCTTACAATTAGACTCCCTGAGAGGTCATCTTTGACAATTTGTTTTCCCTTGTTACTTTCATTCTTTCTCAAAGACCACATTACCAACGCTTGATGATTATCACTGAAAGTGACTCCTTTAACAGCCTATTTTGCTTCCTCTAGAGTTCTATGGAGAGGAGTGGTCTATTTTCTGACTGCATCAAACACTACTACATTAGCTATATCCCATTCTGGGAGGATTAGTACTCCTGACACCTTTACCATATTTCTTCCCCGTTCTGGAGTGATTTGTTTAAATTTTGTAGTTATCTCTGTTTTCACTTCTTCCTCTATGACTTGTAAATCCTTCTCCGGATTCTCTTCATGTCTCTTCTCACAGATTTCTTGAAATTGTTTGATGTTTAATTTCCAAAGAAATTGCACAAAGGCCCTAGTTTTAACAAAAGTATCATCAACCAAAAACTCTTCACAAGCTTGCTTGATTACAAGGTCCAATTCTGTACTTGCCAATTCCCCTGCTATTAAATCCAACTTGGGTTCTTTTGGTACCTCTAGCACTCCCTCATTTACTTCTTCATAAGTCAAAGATTTGACCTAGAGCATCTACTTGCTGTACTTGTTCTGCAATCTCTTGGTCATCAAAAATTCTTAGAGGAGACTGTGATGGGGAGAACTCCTTTTCAACATGAGCAGGTCTTTCTTCCAACCTTTTCCTTTTTGATGGAGGTGGAGAATCAATTATATCCTCAGAATTTTGAGGATGAGGAGAATCGAGGATCTCCATGGTCTCCTTTTATTTTCCAACCTATTGTAAGGTTGATGGGATATCCCTTTTATCTACTTGCTTTTGCTGGCTTTGTTCTGGTATCACCACATTGTAACCAGTCTTCTTTTGCACCATGTACCTCCCCGGGGGTAACCCTTTTGCAAACACAGGCTTGCTCAACAATTGTCTAGCCTTTTCTGGATCATCCTTCATAACCTTTTCCTTCTTCTCATTTAGGGTCTGAAAAATATCCTAAAAACAATTCATAAGAGTATCTACTTTCTTCCCCATTGGAGTTATGCTTTTCAGGGGATCCCATCCCGAATCAAATTGCTAGATAAAATCTAGTGTCTTCCTGTATACCAACCATTTTTCTTTCATAACCTCTTGTTCCTGCATCTTTGCTACATTCTTGACAATATCTTCAGGGAAATTAAAAATATGGTTAATCATGGCACACTTGGCTCTCTTTTTAAACATTTCATTATAGAAACCTTTTGGATCTGTTGTTCTGGCAATTGCAGTAGCCATATGGTATGGAGCCAGAATTGTATCCATGTAAACCCATCCACCCTTGGTAATTATGAATTGATGGGCAATGGTAACATTTGGGAATAAAGTTCCCTTTCCTTTCCCAGTGAGGGCACACTCTTCAATATCTCCTAATTGCCTCAAGAACTCTGCAATTCCAATCCTAAGGGGTACCTGATAGGGCAATATAAAAGGGGTCCCCCTGAAACCATACAACCTGATGACAGTTGATACATTGTAGAAAATAACATCTCCCCAATTGTGTACGATGTTCAGATTCTTAGCAAACTGGTTTGGCCTAATAAGCTGTGCCAATACTGTTGGGATTCTTGGGTTGTCTAAGACAAACAGCTTCCTAAGTCTAGCTACAAAACATTTATCAAAATTAATGAAACTATGATCCTTCTTATCCCAGGTCATTGTGAGGCTCCAGAGTTGGACTGGCATATCTTCACCATCCTTCTTTCTCACTAATTCCATTTCTTGTTCAAAATAACTTGCTCCTTTAAACAGAAACATGTACATTATGAAAGAGTACCAGCAAAAGGGCCTGTCACCTTCATTCTTTTGAATCTTCACTAATCCATTATGGATTAATTCAGCAATAAAAGGAGCAAAATCAAAAGTAATATATACGTGTGCATGTAGAATTTGGATCATCATGCACATCAAGTGTATTGGCATCCTTTCACTAACATCCTCTCCAAAAATCTGACATAATGACCAATATGCACCCTTAGCTCTGAGATCAAAATATTCTATTTTAAAAGGCTCCTGAGTGTTCTGTCCCATAATAACCATTTTTCCAATTTTGGTGCAGAAATCCTTCAACAACTTGCCTCTGAAATAGTTTCTTTGTGCATCATACACTTGCCTTAGTTCTTCAAAATCAATGCTCTCCAAACTATCTGAGGGTTCACTTAAACTGAACACCTTCCTGATTTCTTCAACAGAAACTTTAATCAACAATACTCCCTTTGCATCCCTAACTTCTTTAGTGATTGGATCATAACTCTTTGCAACCTGGGTCATCAAATCTACATCTAAAAAGACACCGGGCATGACAAGTTTTCCTAGGTTAGACTACCATATATTGCTTGCAGGGTGAGGGGCATTTCTCTGACTAAAACCTACTTTGAATAATTCCAATCCTATGATATCAGAGTCACCTCTTGCATTGATTGTACCAAGTTTGGCCTCTCTAATAAAACTGGCTATGTCATATAAACCCTCCGCTATTTTTACCCTAGGATCTTTGGGAATCAAACTCTTGGTTTTCACCAGGGTAGTAGAAGAGCCAGGAAGTAATTTCAATAAATCCTCGTGCAAACCTCTTTCACTATACTCAATTTTACCCGACAATTCTTTCCTTGGGGCCATTTTAAGGTTTAGCTTTAAAAGAAATCTTTGCAAGATAGACAAAATACAGAACTGTGATTCTTTTAGTAAGGAAGCAATTCACACAAGTATTTCACCAACCTTTTTTCTCGAAAACCACCGGGGAATAGCAGCCAGTCCTCGTAATTCTTCACGCCTGAGTCTCTACAAATTTTTGATCTCTTTGTGCTTCTGAGAGTGCACGAAATTCTAATATATGAGCCATTAAAGCAGTCATGCCAACAATTAATTTAGCATGATTGAAACATTTACTCCTCTGGAAGAACGAACTGTCACTTCTCAATGGGAAACTTCAAATTTGCATCACTTTATCTCCAGTATGAATTAGAACCGCGATCCTCATTAGCAGATGATCTAACGGCCTGTTGCATGATCACATAGCATGAAAATCACTCATGCAAACATGCGACTAACCGTCACGTTACCTCTCTATTTTTGGCGGTCTCTTATAACTTCCACCGTTAAGACAAAATGTTATTCGCATGATTGCATAGCTTAAAAGAAGCTTATGAGAACATGCAAAAACCCGTTAGCATTTATCACCATCATTGTCTTCCTTCAAATCACCGGTCCCACCTCGCCTTTGTCAATAAAGAAAATCCACGCTTGCAACACCTGGCAAATTGTCAGGTACTTTCTTTCTTTTCAAGCACTGGTGTCTGCTGATACTAGCCAATGAGAAAGCATTGTTCATGTACATCTGTCAAAAGTTCCACCTGAGAATCGCGCTTGGTTTAATGCAAGATCAACGGCTTGTCACATGATCGCATAGGCTTCTAAGATCCCATGTGATTATACGACAGTCATCCGATCTTCCCCTTATTGCTTTTCAAACCTTGGAGATTCCTCTATCACTGGCCCCACTGTCCTTTACAAATAAAAGACCGCCACTTGTGAAATACTTGTCAGTGGTCCCACCTTGTTTCCGCATCAAGCTTCATTATAAAATCAACGGTTATTTCGCATGTTCACATGGCTTGGAAATATTCCATGCGAACACGTGACTGCCGTTAGATCTTCTTTAAAGATTCACAGTTGAATGAAACTCAAAACATTAGAATACAAGGTAATTAAGACATAGGATATATTATTTATATCACCGGGGTTCTAGACTTAGGAAAAGATATAACCCCAGCGTGAAAAATAAATGCATGTGCTCTTTAATGAACTTAAGTGACTTAAAAAGTAACATTTGAAAAGAAATGAGGAGAAAGACTTAGGGTTTATTTGAAAATGGCAAACATTTTAGGGTTTTTGACATGAATTCGAAACTCTTCAAAGACAAGACCTAGGGTAAGGATTTTTGAACTGGGCTATGACAATTTTTTGAAGAAATTCCGACACTTGGACCCAGGAAAACTTCACAAACCAGAGGACTAAACCAACATTTGGACAAAAACCTCAGAAAATTAAGAATATACCCAATAGTACTAAATTATTTGTAATTTATTCTAGAGTTCACTTCTCGCTATGCAAATCCTCCTTCCTCTTTGTTCCTCTTCGTGTGCCCAACCTCTCCTTACTCCTAACTTGTGCCCTAGTCTTCTCTCTCCCTATGTCTACTCATCTTATACTAATCTAAGATTACTTTATTCTCATGTGTCTTTCAAGTACTCTAGACAATTTTTCTACCCACATATTCCTAGTTTTTCTTATCTCATTTAAAATTTAGCAACACACGCTCTACTATTTTTTTCATTAAGATCTCTCCATTTTTCCCTTTCTCGCACCTTGATACTCCTATGCCTCTATCCATTATTTCATTTTATATTCTAACATTATATTCTTTGTAGATTTTTAAATTCCCCATGTACCATTTTCATCTTTTTCCTCACTTTATTTAAATATCCAAAATGCTTTCATTCATGTTGTTTTCTTGTTGCAAATTCCTAACTTACTTATTTGCATATTTTTAATCTTTTTAATGTATACTCAACTATTTGAAGCCCTTTTGTCTCCTTGAACTCAACTAGTATCAGTCTCAATAGTCTTCTTGTAATTATTTTATGCATGTCACTCATGCCTCCAAACTTGTGTAGGTTATATTTCTCTTGCTTCCCACCTCAAATTTCACTCACCATCACAACTCATGAGAAAAAAATAAATCTTTTGATATCATCTATATAAGGCCACAAAAATAATTATAAAGCAACATCATGTGACATGTAGCCAAACATAAAGCTATATTTTTACCATTAGCAAGGGTATGTATAGTATCATGGTGAGCCAAAATATCCCCTTTAGTGGTGATGATTTTTTTAAAAAAAATTGAGTTAGGTAACTTGACATAAAAATTCAAGAATAAGTTATCAACATTGTTAAAAAGAATATGTAGGAATAGAATCTATAGAAAAATGAATGTACTTTCTAAGCTAATAATTATTTTTTGAAAAAAAAAAGTATTTCAAGTGAAAATTTAAAATTTCAATGCAGTATTACTATAATTTTAGGGAAAAATGATCGGGTAACCTGCCACCTTTGTCAACCCCACTAGGTATAAACCTAATTGTAGAAATCTCATGTCCACCTCTCTTTTCTATGGAATATGTGTGTGGCTCATCAAAATCCTCCTCATCGGATTCTCAAATGCTAGTTGCATGTAGCATTTAACATCCTCCAACCTATACTCTGGGATCACCCCTCTAATAGGGACCTAGTATATCCTCCATATATTGAAGAGTGTAATGGTAGGCTCCCCATTCAGGAGGTGTAATGATGATGTGTCATTGTTCCATCACTCCACCAACATACTCATCATCCCATTGTGTACCCATAGCCTTCAACACCAGTGCACATGATCCAGTCTTACAACAACAACTAGTCTCCACTACTCCTCTCTCAAATGCTTGCACAATTCCATCGTCTCTGGCCAATGTTCTCATGACTTGAGATGCGGAAACTAATCCTACATCCATGTAGCATTGTTTTAGTTAACCTTTCTTTAACCTATCCTATTCTCTTCCCAACCCATCCCAATCTAGGGCATCGCATCCTCCACATAGCCTAACCTATCTTCCAAGTGTTTCTAAAAACTTATTGACCTCATCCCCATCCTTTTCCCTCACCCTCAACTTTCCTAGGAAGAAACACTAGTTGGGGTTACGCATACGCTAGTTGGTGTATGCACCAGTTGATGCAAAGGTTGATCTAGTTTCAACCTTCATCCCAAACTCTTGGTAGAAAGGTTGGTCTTTTGGTAGAAATGTTGGTCCCTTAACTAGTGTATCCACTTATGATTCTCCACCCCAACCTGTCCTTGTGGAGGTGTCAATTGAAGGATCAATATCTATGCAAATGTCAATCTGTTGATCAGTGTCTATGTAATCATCGACCCCCCCGATCGAAGTTTCTATCCCACTATAATTTGACCCCCCTAAACTATTGTACAACATAATAAGTGAAACTAAATGAAAGTACAAGGCCACATCTACACACTCATCAAAGGCTCCTACTATGTTGGTCATTGGGACACATGTACACACTCATGAGGGTGGTCCTTCTACCTTATCTTAGCCATCCTTTTCACCTAAAGCCATCTTTGTTGACTTGTGAATGTTGACAATAACCTCTTGTAGGGCCCTCTAGACCCGCTTAATAGCCCCCTTTGACCCCAATTTCTTTCTGAACCCCATTATCCCTTCCATTTACTCCCACCACCTTATTGGTCATGCAAATTCCTTTTTTATTCCATTTTTTATCCTCTTTCTTCTTTTTCTTTTTTTTTGCCTTTTTTCAATAGAATTCCCGAAAAAATAAATTTTGCATTATTTTCTTGAGGGGGAACACCCTTCCATTATCATCACTCTAGCATGACTCTCAAGCCTCTGTCTCCCTCTTGAGCATCTTATTTTATTTTCTTTGATGCAATGCCATTTCCGACATCACGTCAAAGAGGGAAACAATGTAGACGTCTAAAATTGTCCCTTCGAGTTCTATACTAATTTACCCCTCTTCATAAATTAAATTTTATTTCATTAATCCACCTTAATAATATAATTACTTTTAATTAATTATTTATATTATCTTGTTTCTTCTATATAGTTAATTAATTCTATTTATCTTATTATAACTCCCTAATATATTTAATTTTTTTTAATTAAACTTATGTTAACCCCTTTTTAATTAAAGACTATAAGAATCTCTCTTATCAACACTACAATACTCACAATCAACTCTAGATAATCTAACAATAAAGATGTAAGAACATTATCATCGTGCATAGCGAGTTGTTTCAAGATAGATTAAAATAAACTTCCTCATTTATTGATTGAAATCTGATTTACACCTAAAAATCAAAGTTTTAAAATGCTTCTCAAAGTGGAAAAGTTTTGTTGCATTGCAAAAGATCCCATTTACAAATGAGGACTCTTCTATTTATAGAGGAGAGGCTACTATAAAATCAAAGGAAACCTACAACTTATTCAATTGTATAATCCGACTTGATTTTGCCTCAATAACTATTGTTACATGTAATTACATTTTTTTAATTCACATTTAATATCTCTACAAAATTGTACATAATTCACATTAACATTATCCATCTTCATAAAATCTTCATCTAATTGCAAGGTAGCACTTGGAATGGAGATTATAGTATTGAATTGTAGAATTACTAGAGTTGGATAAATCCCTAAAAAAATTCATGTGATGTCAAGAAAAGATCTGAAAATGAAAGAGGGGATAAAATTTTGACTAAGTGGAAGAGGTTATGCCAGTTTGGTTTCAAAACCTAATTGACATGTCAAAACATTCAATTAAAGTCTATGTTATGCAAATTGGGTTTTAAAACACAATATGAAATTCAGTGCAAATGAAAGGAAATGTGCTTGTTGAGTTTTAAGACCCAACCAACATTTAGTGCAATTTTGATTGAGTGGTCAATCCTATTTTCAAGCTATATTGACAAGTGGGTGTTGATCGATGCATGATATGGTGTCAATCAAGGTTTTAAACCTGACCAACATCATTCACTAGGTTGTGAGTGTTGATCAAAGTATAAAACCTAACCAACATCATTCACTAGGTTGTGAGTGTTGATCAGAGTACAAAACTTGACCAACATCATTCACTAGGTTGTCATTTTTTATCAAGGTTTAAACCCCAATCATCATCATTGTTGATTTATGGCAATGCAAGCTTGTGAATTGGGTTTTAAAACTCAATTCACACTTTGAGACAAGTGAATAGTGTAAAAAAAAATTTAAATCCTAATCTGCATGAATACATAGATGAGTGTTAACATTGCTAATTAGGGTATACAACCTTATTAGAAACTAGTTGTATGTAGTAAAACATGATGTAAATGAATGTTTCAAACTATATTTACACATGAGCATAATGCATGGGTGACTTGAGGTTTGGGTTTACAAAGCCAAACTTCAAATTTTGCAATTCAAACACAAACACATGTAAACTCAGAAAAAACCTCAATCTTGCAAGGAGATAAAAAGAAAGAAAAGGATTGGATCGAAAAGGTTTATTTGAGGGATTGAACTACGTAGTAAGGCACTTGAAAAAAAGGTCTTGATATGCATGCCTAGAAGGTGTGGCCTATGAAATAATTTTTTTTGTAGGGGTTATCCTAGGGTTTGAGTTAGCGAAAGTTAGGGATAACACACCACATACACTACTCTTTTTTCCTTCATGGGTTCTATATTTCTCCCTTTGTCACACCTTCATACTACTACACCTTTGTCAATGATTTCATTTTGTATGCTAACATTAGATTCTTCCAAACTTTCTAAATTTCACATGTGTGTCCTTTTCATCTTTGTTTTTTACACTTTATTCCAATGTGCAAAATTCCTTCATTCATGTTGTCTACTTGTCATGAAATCTCGAGTTTCCTTATTTGCAATTTTTTTAACCTTTTGCTTGTCTATTCAACTTCCATAAACCTTTCATTCTCCTTAAACTTAACTATGAATTTGCCACACATTTTTTTAACTTCCTTCTTGCGTTTATATTTGTGATTTTCACTGGACGTATGTGTCATATTAACTATTCATCTCCATTTTGTTAGAACATAGCATGTGGGTACCTAAGATGCTCTTGCATCAAATTCTATCTTTAATTTCTTATTGGTGTATTCATTGAACCTCTTGAAGGTACAAGTTCTATTACTAACATCACTAGTCTTCTCATAATCTTTTATGCATGTCACTTATGCCTCCAAACTAGTGTGGGCTGGATTCCTCTACTTTGTGCCTCAAATTCCACTCACCATCCTAAGTTACTAGTAAAGACAAATCTCATGATAGCATTTGAATAAGGCCATACAAATAAGTGTAAACCAACGTCATGCTACACGTAGGCAAACAATTGTTTTGTTGACAATTAATAATGTCAATAAATCTGTAAAGCGTATAAAATTTTGAATCTCTAATTCATTTTTAAATGCATATGAATATTTGAATATGTCAATTATTTAAATACATTAATATGAGTGAAATGTTGTGCTAAGTGGCTGAAGTGAATCTAAAAATTATCATCATGTTCAAATGCAAAGTCAAATCTTCTCATAACTATTAAGGCATAAAATAATTACGAATAAATATCATACAACTTATAGCCAAACACTCATAGCTATACAAGCAACTAAAAAATATTTTGTAAATAAGAATTTAAAAAAAAATTCTTATGAAATGATTTTTAATTCGTTGGAGAGACCCTTCCTAGCCACGGGCAGCAGCTATACAGCCACGAAAACCGTTCACCATACGAAAGGGAAGCACTTAGTTTTTTTTTCCAAAAGTTTACAAAAAGTTATATAAAGTAAACAATTTTCCTGACTAGATAGCCATTGATAAGTAGGAGATATTTTTCCACAGCAAGTCAAATTGTGATATTGCTATCAGGATTTAACTGTGTAGTTTTTGAGTCAAACTCATTGACCCATAATTCATGAGTAGTGGTTCAACACGAACCCATCTCTCATGAGAATGAATGGAACACTTAACACTCATTGGATCTAGGTGATGCTCACAGAGGTGAAGCACCGGGACTTTCCGAGAGGTCACCCATCCCAGTACTACTCCAGCTCGAACGCGCTTAACTACATAGTTTCTTCCACGGTTAAACCCACTCTACTTGCATCTTCATTTGCAAGTAGTCACAATCTATTTTGTGGACACTTAGCTCAATGCCAATAAATATATAAAGCATGTAAAATATTAAGTATTTTATTGCATTAATATGAATCTAATTATTATGCATTACTCTTAACTGGAATTATTTTCGAAGATGTGAGCATACAATCTCATCATTGCAGTTGTACTGATTTTGTGTGCGCCAAATGTGGGTGCTATAATTTGGTTCCCATAGAGGGTTAAGTGATGGCCAAGCGGTCAAAAAGTGTGATTACTAAAATGGGTAAGAAGGGCCGGAAACGAATAAATATCAACAGATGAATCCATCATTGCATTTATAGGTAGCGGGCTTCACCATCACCCAAAATGGAAAATAAGTTGAAGAGTGTCAGAAGCTCTGTATCATCACATCACCCGCCGAATGTAAACTGACAGAGTCGGCTGGTTACAGTTGACGGCCGTACGACAGAATCATTCGTACGATTTAGAAAATCAAATCGGATTGTGGCTGCTACAAAACAAGTCTGTATACCGCCGGCTACTAACATAGCCTTGTCTACCCGTGGTTGATATGAATCTGTCATTGATATCTGTACTGATTGATATGAATACGTGCGTGAGCGGCATGACAACTGGGTGCTCAGTCGTCGACCAAATGAAGAAAAGGGTAAGCCACGAAAGAAAAGGGTAAGCCACGTAAGAATATATATATTGTTAGGGCTCGTTCCTTCACACTCTTGGTTATCCTCTTGACACGGAGTCACTTCTAAGGAAGGGGTAGGAATTTGGATATGCATGGGATTCTATATTTTGGCATAATGGGGAAGAATCTTGAATGAGAGTCTTGGGAGTGGAAATGATTGGAATGGAATCCCCTAATAGCTTAGGATTTGGAATGTTGGGATCATGAGAGGGGCTTGGATTTCTTTTAGAGAGAGCCCTTGAGGGTCAACAATGTCAACATGAAAGGTGTCATTATTAGGTTCATTATTTGATGGAGGTTGTGTGGATTATTGTTGGAAAGCTTTAGGAGATGAAGGAATGGTGGGAGATGTAGAGGCTACATGTGGGTCATTGCTAGACCTAGGTTCATGATTTTGCTCATGCTTGGGAATAATATATTTTTCTTCTTTATATGGGCCATTAGGATTTTCAACTTCAATTATACAATTATCAAGGGGGTCTTGGATTTTATGTTTCAACTCCATGCAATTTGAAGTCTTATGTTTCTTATGTCTATGGAATGCACAATAGTTAGTCAAAGATTTAAATCCACATGAGGTCACTTTAGGCAATGCAATAAGATTATGCTCAAGAAGCTCCTTTAAAGATGACTCAGGGGATTGTCCCAAAAGTGCATATTTTATATCCATAGGATACTTGGGTTTGTATGTGTGTTTGGAAGGAGTGTCTTGTTGTATGTGATCTCACTTGGAATTTTACCTTTGATCTTCCAACATTTGTTATTCCTATTTATATAGTCGTTTTAGCATCTTTTGAAGATTTTCCTTCTTGATATCTTGAAGTTGTTTCTCAAGATAGGTCATCGGTTTCCCTTGTTGGACTTGAAGGTCATATATTTATGTCTTAATATCTTAAATTTGTTGAGCCAAGGAAGCCATGTGCATATACGATAGTTCTTATCTTGACCTAGGACAAGTGAATGGCGAATGATATGAGACTCTAGGTTATGAATCAATGAAAATTATAGGGTATGAATAACCTAAGACATGATATGCAACTAAGGTAGGATATGCAACTAAGGCATGATATGAAGCTAAGACATTACCATGATATGAAGTAAGAATATGATATGAAGCTAAGACATGACAATGATACGAAGCAAGCATATGATATGAAATGTAGGGGTATGATCTTAGGATGTGATATGGAAGGAAGATATGAAGCTAGGGTATGATATGCAAGAATGATATGAAGCTATGGTATGATATGCAAGAATAATATGAAGCTAGGGTATGATATGCAAGAATGATATGATAACTCTAACATATGATATGAAACTAAGGGAACCTCCAAAGAAGATCAAATTAAATTGGCCCAAGTGATAGATACCAAAAAATCTATATATTATTTTTGGTATTTTTCTATACGCTAGTAAATTCCAATTTTGAGGGCCTTAGGAGTGGAATCAACCTATGAAAGTTTGTTCGGTCTGTTAATAGCACGTTTTCAAAGGTAGACTAGTTAAGGGACTGAAACTAGAGCTCTTGGAGAGATTTCCAACAGTGTAAGTGCTTTGCAATTTTTAGCACTGAGCACAAAGTTATGACCTTTGCAAGTTGACCTTAAAATGTATAGAATTTTTAGTATAATTGCTATGATTATGGATAAATATGAACCTCACCATTAAAACTCTAACTCTAAGAATTATGGTAAATGCAAGGTAATCTTGTGCTATGATAGATAGACCCAAGGTTAATGACCAAAAGGGAGGATACTAAAGACCTAGTTGACTAGAGAAAGACAAATGCAAGAATGTAGACTAGTTGGAAGTGATATGAATCGAGATGATTGATGAGATGCAAACCTAAAGATTAGAAATGTATGTTAAAGCTCAAGAAGATGGTCATGATCAAGGTTTAATCTCTTTGTTTTAGAAATGCAGGTCTAGTGAAGTAGAAACACATGCATGCAAGTTTGGCTTCTAATGTGCAATGCTAGAAGAAAAAATGTAGGTGTAGCAAAAACACCACTCTAGGAAGCAAAAATGCATGTTTGTAAAGTAGAAATAAACAAACAACAAAACTCAAGTTTTGGGTCTATAAATGTAGGTACAGTTAGTATAAGCATAGAAATAGTAAAGAATCAAGGTTTGTGGTCAAGTTTTGATAAATTTTATCAATCTTATGAGTTTTTTGAGGGTTTTCATGACAAGAATACACTTCAAACACAATAAAAACAATATTTATTTATTTTAACCAAGTACAAGCACATATACAACTTAGGCTTAGTGAAGGACAATACTTGTTGAATCCCCTTACAATGAAATGCCACTTTAAACTAAATAGATAGATGCTTGGTGGTACTGGCTCCCTCTTACATGGAACTCACTTTTCAAGCATGCCAATAATTGAATCTATGAAGAACCAAAAGATCTCAAGAATTTTTCTATCTAAAATTGAAGAGCACATGAGGAGTATCTTTAAGATGCATGTATCATAGTCCCTGCATCCACAAAAAGAAACATTTTGGCCGCTAAAACAAATTGGTTTTTTAGTAAGGACATTCATTTGGGTGACTATGTAAGTGCAGCATAGTAGCCCCATTATGGAGGCCTCCCAGCCTATAGAAGTTACATTATGTGAGTTTTATCATACCACATGGGCATTGATGGAGATCTTCTTCTCAATATAACATAATCAACACCTATTGATTGTGACATTAATCAAAACCACATTTCTTATATAGTAGTATAGAAGATCTTGACTTTAGCTTATTACTGCTTGGGTCACTCTCTCTCATTAGTGCTAGTCACATAGGAGGTAAACCCTCTAGAAGATAGAATAAATTTCTCTTGTACCCAAGATCGACAAAGGCAAGGAGAGATGATACATTTGTTCTATCTTGGGACCTAAACTAAACAAAAATGTCCTGAAGCACCAAACACATCAAATAATTGGGTTCTTTTTAATGAACCAATTAAAGTACTTTTTAATCTAAAGAAAATAAACAAGTGTATTTATAAACTACAAAGCCAAATCTACAACCACAAATGTGTTAGTAGTTTCAAATCAGGTCATGGATGGGTGTGAACAAGCTACACCACTTGTTAGCCACTTAGGGTTAGCCAAAAACTAAAATAAATTGAAACCCTATTGTACCCTGTCACAAAAATACAAGAATAGAAAGAAAAATCACAAGTATATCATCAAAAAAATGCAAAACTAGTGAAACATAGATGCAAATCTATTAGAAATATGTAGATACAATAACCAAAGATTATAAACATGTGCTTGATGCAAAAAAATAGGTATACCTAATAGAAACATAGCTCTGCAAACCCAAATTGTAGAGAAAACAAAAACTAACAAATAGAAATACCATTGAAGCATAGATGCCACTATAGAGTGCAAAAATGCCACTATAATATGTAAAAATGTAACTCTACAAATTAGAATTCAAAAACCATAAAACACAAATCAGAAATGCTAGTCCAAGCTTAAAAAATGTAGTACTGGGTCACAAAGTCATATTGCTATTTTTGATAATTTTGGGCTTGCAAATGCATAAGCAACTTCCTTCAAGTGAAAAAAAGTTAGATCAAGAAAATATAGTCTGAATTAGTGTGCCAAAATGACGATGACTAATTTTTTTATGCAAATGTATGAACCCTAATCAAGCCCACCCATATGCAAAGAAATCCACAAGCATTCAATCATCATTTAAGAGAATACTACTTCATAAAAATACAAAAAACATGATAGATACAAATCAAATCAAATCCAATGCCTTCAACAAACACTTGATTCTCTTGTCCTCCTATCAATCAAGATCTTGTTATGGATACAATGGGGGTGCTCTTAGTTTTATAGCACAAAGCACAAGAGGTTGTGGTGAATGGGGATGGTTGATTGATCAAGAAAATGATAGCGATGATAGATTGATATGATATTGATATTAGCAAGATAAGATGATGAAGTTGATATCTTATATTGTTAGATCCCTATCAAAATAAGGAGAAAATATCTTTTTTAGAATCCTCGTGAAAACCAACGGTTAAGATTAAGAGGCACTAGGACATTGCATAGGATTCAAGGTTAGGTAGGGTTTTGAAAATGAGTTGATAGAATTAAGAGGCAATAAGAAAATGAGTGGTTGAGATTAAGTGGTGGTAGAGGTGTTTTGACTCTTCAAGGTGCATTGAACCTAGACACATGCAAGATGAAAAGGTCAAATGAAGAGATGATTAACAAGTGGCACAGGGGAAAAAATAGAAGTTGATCCATGTGATTAAAGGAGATTAGTCAATATGAAAAGAAAAGGAATAATGAATTTATAAAATAAGCAAAGATGTTTATTTAATAAATAGAGAATGTAGGTAATGGTAAAAGGATTAATATATAAATACAAATTTATTTAATTTTTAGAAGGAAAAATCTAATGAATTATTTAAATAAATATTAAATATTTATTTAAATAATAGCAGAAGAGTTTAATGAATTAATTAAATAAATATAATTTGTTTAATTTCATAGATGAATTTTGTTGGTTTCATTAGGACATTTTTTGGTGTCTATAGTTACAATATTAGATGCACAAGCACTTTAATTATTTTTACCTACATTACCTACTACGTTTCAAACATATAAAACCTGTTGGCAACTTTATAGGAAAGCTATTTCAAATGTTCAATAAAACCTAAGTTAATTTTCTCCTCTAAAGAGTTTATATCTTTTCAACATTGATTTTTCAAACAAATAAATTTTCTTTAATAAAGCTTGATTTTTTATTGCAATAGATAAATTAAGAGAGATATTTTCCCTAATGGAGTCTCTATTTTATTGCTCGACTTTTGAAGGTTGTTAGGGCAGGTCTTTTTGTTTGTGAGAGTTACATTGAACCATATTTAGACATCCTCCATTTATCTCTTCAAGAATTGACATACAAACCCCACTAGTGAATGGTTTAGATGGCCAATGGAATCTTATAATACCTCTCCCTACAATCTTCCAATTTCATATATTTTGTTGATAAATCTATGTCCACGGAGTTACTTTTAGAATTACATTATATGCTTCTTGAACTTGATCTATTGTCTTATTGTCACAATCATAGTAATATGAAAAAAATCTTTAGAATTTTATCTTAACATTAAGATATGACAATAAGATATGACAATAGTTAATAGAATAGAAACATAGTAATATGAAAAAAATCTTTAAAATTTTATCTTTTAACATTAAGATATGACAATAGAATAGGAACATAAATTTTTATTGTCTTTAAACATCTATGACTTTGCATCAGAATTCACTAAAAAGAATAGTCACCTTCTAGAGTCCTAGATGTCTCTTCTCTCTTCTTACCTCATCCACCTACACAAACGTGTGGATTGTAATCTTCCCACTTCAAACCCTGCCCGTTAAGAAATGTTGTTTTGACAGGCGGAGGTAGGCATCAATTTTCACAAAGACAGTTCGTACGATCTCCCCGAATAAAGCCATAGAAATAATTGCGCACCCACCATCGTCAAAACAAACACTTCGTAAACGTGTCGTGCAAAAATACAAACGGTGATTGTCGACATGCAAAGAACTTTTTAGCCGAATTAAATAAATCTGAAAACGATTATGCAAATTCGAACATTTAATACATTTCAATGCATTAATACAAATGGAATGCAATTATCTTAGATATAACTATCCGTTACAACTTTGTAAAACGGAGCATGTCAATTCGATAGTGGAGATATACGTTGAATTAAATTGTTTTTATTGCCATCCTAACAACTTTGCAAAACAGATAACTCAACGTCTGCAAAGATTCCGTTAGCGGATCAAATCTGTTACGTGATGACAAATACACGACGCAAATACATGTTTAAGTCAGTGTCACTATGAATTTAAAATTCTTACTTATTCAAATATAACTCATTTTAAAATCCTTATAACACCTCTCAAATCAAACTTATAAATGCCACTACACTAAGCTTTCAAATCATATCAACCATTAATTTATATTGTCACCCCTATTCAAACTATCACATAAAACCTCTCAATTTAGAATGATACATAACATTCAAATTTGATTTCATATCGCTTTTCCCATTAATTTGAGCCATCCCTTATAAAAATTCCCTCCAAGAATTCAAATCTACCCACTTACTCCACATATTACCCTTAAATACCTCTTTATACAAGTTAATTTTTACATTACACATTTTATGGTTTTAGATTGCACATTTCATAGTTTCAAACACTACAAGAGACTTATTTCTCAAAGCTATCACAACTTCCAATGTATGCATATTTGAAAATTGTGAGCATAACAAAATTGAATAAGTCGTTGGATATATGTCTATTATTTTTTACATGTCATGCTTTCCTTCAAAACTATTGACATGCATACATTTCATTCTAGGTATCATTATTATATGAGAATTATTCTAAGAGTGTTTAAATTCAAATGAAATTGAAATTAAATGTAGAAATATTAAACTAAATTTCATTTCATCACTTTGTCATTAATCTTAGCTATGCCTAATATAAATTCCCATCAAATATATTACCCTCAAATACCTACTTATACAAGTTAACTTTTACATTAGGAATTTCATGGTTACATATTACACATTTCATAGTTTCAAACACTTGTTGGAGACTTATCTCACATACCTATTGCAACTTCCAAGGTATGTAAATTGATAATTGAGAACATAAGAAATTTGGATGAATTGTTGGATATGTGTGTATGATTGTTATATGTCATTCTTTCCTTTAGAAATATTAACATACTTACGTTTTGTTCAAGGTATCATTCTTATATGAAAGTTTCTATAAAAGTGTTTCAATTAAAATGAAATTAAAACTAATGGTAGAAGTATTAAGATACAATTTGATTTGAATATCATAGATCATTATTGTTTTTCTATTGTAAAAATGTATAAAATAGAATGGATTTGAAATTATTGGATCTATGTGTTCTATTTGTGGATAAATATTTTCATAGATCTAAAATGAATAGCATATATAAATTTTAGGGGTTTTTACAATTCAACATTTGCAAACACACATAAATATACAACAAAAACTGATATTTTTCATGGCATAAGAAGGATATGGACACATTTTTAGGTCTTATATGTTCACTATAACACCAATACACCATCATACCACCATCAAACCCTCTACCCTATGTATATGTACAATATCATTGATATTTTCAACCATTTTATCTAAATAGTAAAACATGTACATCCTATTATATGCATTAAATATATGAATCATAAACATGACATGCATGCATATTTCTATTTCAAAAAGAAGTGAAATGTATATATATATTCTCCAAAAAAATTATTTTTCTAACTTGGAAGATATTCTCAAAGGGCCCGTTTGGCGCCTGGAATAAACTAGGAATAGGCATTAGTTAATATGGGAATAACTTTATTCGTTGTTTGTTGCACTTTTTCTTATTCTCGAATTGGGAAAGTTATTCCCGTTTTGGGGCTTATGTTGGAATAAAATAATTCCAAAAAAAACTGGAATTCATTTTATTCCAGAATAAGAGTATTTCGGGAATAACTTTCTTAACAAAATTTTATAAATCGTCGGGTCTGATCGCGTGCGTGTTAGGGTTTTAAGAAAATTTGACGTCATTCTCATTTGGTTCGTGCAGTAAAAGGTCTTCCACATGGCTGGAGTTTTTCAGTTTGAAGCTGAAAGACCTGCGTCTCGGGCAATGGAAACACAACGAAAATGGAATAGAGAATGGCCGGTTTCCCCGGTTTCGCTCCCTCCATTTCCTTCAAATTTTTTGTTTGATTGCTAACACCAAAGGATTGGAGGGACAACAGATTCAACAAGCTTTCGCTAACAAGTGTGTTTCTGAATGCATTATCAGATTTGTTTATGTAGCATTCGGATTAGAACGCCACCTGCATCATTTGAAAAGCGATCCACATAAGTTTCGCTCCACACAAATTCATTTGACTGGAATGCCGAATGCATTCACAGATTAGCCACGGAGATAAAATCGGAAGCCAAAATTTTGCAGAATTGAATTATCTCTAAACCAAGCCTAAAATGTAAAACGAATGTGTGCAATTATTTCTTAATTAGAAACCCTATCATTTTGACTTGGTTGTGTTTTGTAACCTTCATAATTTGTTTTACATTTCATTTTAAATTAAGAAATAAATATTGTTTAAATTAATTTAAAAAATGAAAAATAATCCTTATACCCATTCCACATAATGGGATTCAAACGCAAAATAAATTAATTCCCAGTTATATTCTAGGTGCACCAAACAGGTTCAAACCTTATTCCAGCTTTCGTTTTGAGCATTAATTAATTCCAGAATAGGCCCTTATTCTAGAATAGGCCTATTCTGGATAAATTTATTCCATGCGCCAAACGGGCCCAAATAGATCTACATTAGTCATATTTAGTTTAATAGCATTATTCTAACTATGTACTTAACTATTTTTTCACCATACATTACATTATTTAAGTAAAGATAATGTCTTTCATATCACAAGTATATGCATATATGCAAGTTGTTTGAATATTTTAAATTTTTTTAATTAAATTAAGTGGAAAAGGACCCCAACCCATTAAAAATCTGAATATAAACCATCAAAACTAGACTACAACAAAAGAAATCCAAAAAATAACTAAACAAGTCAACTAGCACATAAATAGTAGAGTTGGAGTCAAGTAAGTTACAAACTAAGTTGAATAAGAACTTTGTTTCTCCTTAACAAAATCCTAACCTAGGGCATTTTAACTTGTTAATAACAAATTAAAACTTGATATTTTATTCATACAAATATACAAGTACATCTACATATATATAATTTATAAGTTGTTTTAAAAGTTAATTTTTTTTTATTGAAAATATCAATGACAAATATTTTTTTATTAAAGTAAGAAAGTTTTTAAAAGTACTCAGAATCTTATACAAAAAAAACCCATTATTTTATCAATAGAAAAACCCTTTTGTAGACATTTAAGTGTAGTTTTTGAAAGTATTTATTTATTGTTTAATTATTTTTTATAATTTTCATTCTATATTTCTACTAAAGGTAGGTGATCGACACAAAAATTAAAGGTATTATTAAGATTTATTTTCTAAAAAATGATGTACTTGTAGTGTCATGAATTGTATTCCTTTACAATTTCACATTAGGTTTGGACACACTTTAGTGGTGTCTAATCTACATCTGATTATTCTCAACTTTCAGACTATTTCCATAAAATTGGTTTATTCCCCTATTTGTGACCTTTTTCATGCTTGAATTTTTTAGGTCAAGGGTGTTAAGTGTCCCTATCTAGGAAAATTAGACTCAAATTTTGAAAGACAAATGTTGATTATGTAACTAGCAAGAAATTGCCCTCCAATGTTAGGCTTCTTGAAAACTAAATTAAAAAATGTGTAAGATACATATAAATGTACAACTACATCTCTCTTTTCAAAGCCTAAAAACTTCTATATCCTACAAGAAGATGCAGTTAAACATATTCAAGAAATTCAATTATAGATCTACAACTAAGGATCAAAGCATTCATGCATACAATTTTATTTTCATTATGGAAAGTTGGGGAAGAGCCCCCAAACATATAAAATAGTTCATAATAGATTAGAAACAACTAAAAAGGCTAAAATAAAAAAGCCAAAAAACTAACTACTAGAAAAAATAATTAGAAATGAGAGCGTATAACCAAGAAATAACATTGTCCAAGAAAAGGATCTTAACGAACATAAAAAAAAACACAACTACTAACTATACAAAAAAGAAACAGAAAAACATAGCACACAAGACTCTAGTAAAGAGAGACCCACTCATCTACCATCTTTTCTAGAGTAGCTTTGTATCCCCTAGTCAAGGTAGTCTCATTAATCTTCATTTGATTAGTTAATTTATATTTTTTCTTTCTTTCTTTTTTGCCTCAATCTATGAGCTCGTAGTTACCACTCCCACAACCATCTTTTGCATAAGGGTATGGGTGATTTTGAAAAATTTCCCATGTAACTTTCAAGCAAAAGAATTCTCTTCCTACTATTGGTACATCCCATGCATTTTAGGGAGTTTTTGATATTGTGGACATCCTAGCATGAAGGTCTTCCATTTCAAAAAAATAAATCAATCAATTTTGTTCTTTTTGAGTCATCCCATTATAACTTGGCTCATAATCACCCTCATCCCCTAATTTTGAGTCCTTCTCAAGCTTCACTAGAGGATAAGTTATATGGAGGGGAACAAGATAGGGAGTCTTTAGGGGTAATTTCTAGTTGAGATCCATTGTAGTGTCCTTTATTGTATCTTCATTAGAAAAAGGGTCATTAGAATATTCCTCTTTTCTCTCCTCAAGGTTGAGGCAATCTTAGCCAATGTTGAAATCTTAGCTAACCTTATATACCTTCTTAATCCCAATGGCATGGTCATCTCAACTTTTGTATTATATTATCTTTATGATATTACTATATATTAACTAATTAAACAAAAAAGAGAACACATAGGACTTTAGTGAAGAGAGACCCACTCTTCTACCATTTTTCTAGAGTAGCTTTTGTTCATGTGGCCAAGGTAGTCACATTGATATTCATTTTCAATCAATTACTTTATCTTTCTTTTCCTTCTTTTTTCTTCCTTATTCTCAATCTTTGATCCCATGGTCACCACTCCCACAACCATCTTGCATAATGGTATTGATTATTTTCACATTTTGGCCACTAGGATTTTTAAGGGAAACTAGCTCACATCCCACACATTTTGGGGAGCTTTTGACATTATCCATCCTAGCATGAAGGTCAAGTCCATTTCAACAAAAAAGAATCAATAATTTATTTTCTTATCTAGTCAGATCTCATTATCACTTGGCTTATCATCAGCCCCCTCCCCATAGATTTTGAAAATGTTTAAGATTTTTAGGGCTTCACTTGAGGATAAGTTATATGGCGTGGAATAGGATAGGGAGTCTTAAGGGGTAATTTCTAATAGTTCCTTTGTAGTCTCGTCACTCTTATCTTCATTAGAAGAAGAGTAATTAGAATTTTCTTCTTTTTCCTCCCCAAGGTTGGTTTTCTAAAAGGTAGAGGTAATCTTAGCTAGTGTTGAAATCTTTGCTATCCATGTGGACCTCCTTATTCCTAGTGAAATAGTAATCTCTTCTTTCTATTATTTTATCATTTCATATTATTATATTTTAATTAAATAAACAAAAAGATCACATAGGAATCTTAAAGAGAGCCCCACTCTTCTACCCACTTTTGTAGAGCATCTTCCTATCTTGTGTACCTGAGGTAGTCACATTGATCTTTCTTTGGTCACTTAATTTATTGGTCTTTTCCTTCTTTTTTCCTTCTCCTCAATTTAGGATCCCATGATTACCAATCCACCAACCATCTTTCAATAACAATATTAGTGATTTTCACAATTTGTCCCATGAGATTTTCAAGGATGATAATTCTTTCACTGCTACTAGCACATCCCATGCATTTCAGGGAGTTTTTGATATTGTCCATCCTCGCATGAAGGTCTTCCCATTTTAGTAAAATGAATAAACCAATTTTGTTCTTTGCTAGTTATCCCATTATCACTTGGCTCTTCATCACTCTGTTACCTATTGATTTTGAGAATGTCAAGGGCTTCTAGGGCTTTTGTAGAGGAGAAGTTATAAAGATGGGAATGGATACAGTCTTAAGAGGTAATGTCTAACAATTTCTTTGTAGCCTCCTCACTCTTATCTTCATTAGAACAAGGGTCATTAGGATTTTCCTCTTTCTCCTCCTCAAGGTTGGTTTTCTCAAAGGTTGCCAATGTCAAATTCTTAGCTAACCTCATGGACCTCCTTGATCCCAATGACAATTTGTTGATTAATAAAGCCTATCAGCTAATTATTGTGTCTGCTTAAAAAACATTAGTGAATAATGAACAAAGTAAAAGTTTAAAGTAATTTTTGCTTTCTGCCATGAATTTATATTGATATTTTACAAGATTAAGTGAATGAAAGTTTTAATAATGTCCACGAGGCTAAGCAATCTATAGGACTCGTGGATAGCCAACATATAGATAAGCATGCAAAGCATGAAACTAAAAAAGAAAAATACCACCCCAAGTAAATCTATTTTTTCTTCTGCATCTTAGATCTTCAACTGTGTATTTTAATCACAAAATCTGCAACACTTCTTTTCTTCTTCAAATAAATTATTCGAAATATATAAGTTTATAGTGTCTCATTTCTACTTGAGTTGAATATAGATAACTAAACCAAAATGTGATGGCTCCTTTTAATGCAATATTGCTTTGGTTGACTCATTTCAATTTCTCCTTAAAGACACATAATAAATATCGGTACATGGAAAAAAAGACATTGTGGGGACCACAAATTAATAATGGTTTCTATGCCATATAAAGTCAGATGGCCACCATTTGACATTCAAATATGAAATTTGGACAAGAGTTAGAGGTGCGATACTGTCCTTTTATGGGATGCCTCTCTTTTTGTCAGAATGTCACCATACTTACTAAAATCAAGGAAGTGAGAAATTTAGATAAAATCTGGGTGGTCACTTGAAAAACACATAGCCCTCTCCTCCCCTCCCATTTCCCACCATAAATTTCACACCCTATATGGCATACGACTTGATCTCTTCCGAATAAAGGCAAAAGAATATTATGCATCTCGTGACAGACGCGGCCGAATTTGTTATGTCGATATCACTAAATATGTAAAGCATAAGTATCTTTGAACATTTAATTCAATTAAATGCATTGATATGAATAGAATGCAATGCTCTCATGAGCAGTTGAATCCTAATATGTGGATACACCAATTGTAAAGACTGAAAAATTCATAAACGCCACATAAGCATAAAAAGACAAAACTTCTCCTATGTCGATTCCACAGTCATAATTGGTCAATGCTAAAGACTAATCGGCCAAAAAGATCAAGACAACAATTATTCATGAATAGCAAATTCTATTTCATTTCAATTATTTGACATAACACAAAAATTAACATTTCCAAAAGTAATTGACCATTTCGTTGAAACTATAATATTTCCATAATCAGTAAAATTACAATGTTCAATTTCAGAATGTCGACTACCTTGTCATGCACCTTACATCATAAATGGATTATAACACAATTACATTATGAACAAAACTATAGGATCATAATAACATGAATGCCATTGGACAATTGTCCATCTGCATGCTCCTGTCTCCTAAGCCATTGGACACCTATCCATCTGCAAATCTCGAGACGGGAGTGTGGTTCAGGGGTTTAATCCACCCAACTACGGAGTGGTTAGCTCCCCTGGGGCTCATCTTGAAATGAAGAGTGCACCGACCCTGCCGAAGAAGTCTATCTCTCAGAGGAATCTGGTGTGTCTGTGAAACTAACTACTTTCCACACATCTCTAAGTAGAACTAATCATAGATTACAGGAAGATGAAACATAAATAACCAACACATTTAAGAAAACATGTGTTTCCATAGCTTTGGCCAAAGCACTTTTAAAACTAGACTTCTACTGACAGGTAATGCAAAAATAAAATTACCCTTTCCTAGGATTCCTCATCCTACACCTTCCTTTACATTTCAAAATGTTCTATAACTTAACAGTTATTCAATACAAAATATGTTTCAACATAGAAAAAGAGGTTTGATACCAGCTTCCAAAAACACCTAAGCAAACAGAATTTAAAAGTTTTTGGTCTTATTCAATATTCCATGATGTTGGTTCTTTCTAAGTTCAGAAAGATCTCTAAGTTTTAGAAAAATCTCTTAACTATTCAAAATTTTCCAATATACTTGATGCTGCATTTTTTTTGAATGGTTTTTATATTTCATTGAATTGAATAGTTTAGCTTTTGCTAAGTTTTCAGATTTATTTCAACAAAAACTTTTCGTTAACTACGTTCATCTAAAACCCATATGTTGTTACTATGTTTTCTCTGAAATCATATCCAGTTCTCATTTAAAGAGAAAATCATAAGCTAAAACATGTTTCCTACATCTATGGTGTGAAAATAACCAAGGTAAAGTTCTTAGAGTCTCATGTTTCTAACAGAATTTATACAGAGATCAACACTTGTTTTGTCATGTTGATAGTTTATGGTGTCCTCAACAGTAAACAGCTCCAACAAAAATGGACATAAAGATAACATGATAAAATTTATTTAGTTTAATATTTTAAATGCAGCTCTAATTCTTTCCTATCTATATCTGATAGAAATTTGCTTATACGGATAAATTTGTATATCTACATATATAGATTTTTAACAAGGTAAAGATATAAAAACCAAAAACCTGAAAAATAAGTGGAGCACCCAACTATGTGTGCCTTTCCCTCTGTTTCCACCGTCTCCCTCTTTTTCCTGGTGCGTGCTGGTTTCTAAGTTTCCCCTGCCGTTTGTTTTTTTCCTCCTCACAAATGTTGCTTTCTTCCTAGGTACTGATTCCCCTATTTAACCTCCCTATTTTCTCTCCTTCTTGCACCAGTCGAAAGATAAAAACGTGCTTTTGTTTTCAACCCCTCGCTGCTGTCCTGCTCTTTGACTCTATTCATCCAGAATGGCAGTTTCCGGAAGATTCTGGACACGGCATTTATAGCGATGGCTGGATTGGTAAAGAAAGAATTGAAAAAAAAAATATCTTCTGACATTCCATTTAACCCGTCGACTTTCTATGCCAGCTAGCTCTTGGAGAAAGGAGGGATGTGACACCAATTCGACATAATTTATGTGGCTGAGATGAATCCATCAATGCGTTCGCAGGATCGTTCGTTTTGTTTCCTATAACTTGGTTCCCGTGGAAGGCATAAGCAAATATAGTCTGGCTGCGAGAGGTGTTTAATTGAAGAACATTAAAATGTGGAAGGAAATGAATGGTGGTGAGAGGTTTCCTAAGAGCAGCAAGCCTCATGTGGTAGTCATTCCCTTTGTTGCGCAAGGCCATCTTATTCCTTTCCTGGAGCTCACTAAGCTTCTCGCCTCCCAGGGGCTCATTGTTTCCTACATTACCACACCCGGTATCGTTGCACGACTGCAGCCTCAAGTGGACCAGGCGGTCAAGAGTTCGAATCCTAGCGTCGACATACGACTTGTGTCGCTTCCCATGCCTCCCATCGAAGGCCTGCCTCCGGGAATCGAAAGCTCCGAGACTGTCCCGCTGCATATGACCGGAATTCTCATGATGTCGTTCTACAAGCTAGCCGGACAATTTGAGCAATGGCTGGAGCAGGAGATGAAAAATGCAGAGAATCAGACCCTGATTTCCCCGCCTCCTCCCGTTTGTTTAATCGGCGATATGTTTGCTTCGTGGGTTCACAAATCCGGCGCTAAATTTGGGCTTCCAACAGTGGTTTTCCAGACATCGGGAGCATTTGGTATTTCTGTTTTACACTCGTTGCATAAGCACAAACCGCACAAGAATGTGGAAGGAGATGACGAGTATTTCCAGGTCCCCGACCTCTCGTTCGATATCAAGCTGCGTAAATCCGACTTGCCATTCGATGTGCGCGACCCGGAAATGAGTCCCTTGCAGAGTTTCGTGACAGAAGAGATCAATTGCAGCATGGAAGGAAGTGGGATGATTTTCAATACGTTTTGTGAGTTGGAGCCACTGGGGATTGATCACATTAAGAGTTTAACCAAAAGGCCTGTTTGGAGCATTGGTCCTTTGCTTCCCAAGAAGCTTTTGGACGCAGACGGGATCGAACGCGCTACCCGAGGACAGGTTGCGGATATAAGTGAGGCGGAGTGGTTGGACAAACGAAACCCTAATTCAGTAGTATTTGTGTGCTTTGGGAGCCTGTTGTCTCTGAACAAACAACAGACAGAGGCGCTGGCGAGGGGGCTAGAGGCTAGCCAGCAGACGTTCATATGGGCTCTCAAGCGCCTTCCGGATATAGCCCTCCCAGAGGGCTTTGAGGAGCGGACTAAGGATAGAGGGCTGGTCATATGGGGCTGGGCACCGCAGCTCCTGATCCTCTCCCATCCTTCCACCGGCGCGTTTCTAAGCCACTGCGGATGGAATTCCACGCTGGAGAGCATCAGCCTGGGTGTCCCGATGATGACGTGGCCCATGATTGCAGAGCAGCCTTTTAACAGTAAGCTTCTGGTAGAGCATTTGGGCATTGCAGAACAAATTTGTTCGCACATGGATGGCGTTGGGGAGGAGCAGGTGGTGAAGAGAGCGGTTATAAAGCTTTTGGCAGAAGAGGAGGGGAAGACGATGAGAGTGAAAGCTGAGGAACTGCGCAAAAAGGCAAAACTGGCTGTTGAGAAAGGCGGAACGTCACATGCAAATTTGCAGGCGTTTGTGGATTATGTATGTGGGCTGCATGACAGGTGGAAACTCTCTCGTCACCCAAATCAACTAGAGGCATCGTGTTTTCTTACAGGGTAATAAACCCTCATTAGGTTTGGGATTTTTGGCAAGAGTCGCATATGACAGTAGAGCTATTTCATGTTATTTTTATTTTTAAAGTATTAATTAGGAGTGATATGGTTTTAAACAAAGAGTGTAGATGGCTTTTTTTTCGGTTTACATATTCGTGTTTACGGATCAATTAAGTACTCTAAGGAAAGGGTATAAGTAATCATTATAATTGATTTTGTATATTCTAAGATTCTAAACAATTTATTAGATTTTGATTATTATTTTTCATGTTTTTATATGTATTTAAAAATTAATACATATTGTTTTGGCTTTTGAGTATAGACTAACACTCTCAACTTGTTATGTATACAAGGGTCAAAAAATGGTCATTTAGAAGTGTCACTTGGTACCTACCTAGTGATGATCCAATAACCATGCACTATAATCACCACAAAAGTTTTTACAACTAAATCCAATACATAGTTTTCCCTACATAATTGTAGGGAGCAATGTAAACTTATGAAGTTACTGTGTTTCTTTCTGTTATGAAAAATCTTGTCGTATACTTTGAACTTTTGTACATAATGTCTTGAGATTACTGTCTGTTAATAGAGCAGCCTTACCAACATGAATGCATTGGGTTATTTTTCATTTAAAAATGAATGAAAGTTGATCCCAAGATTATCAGAAATAAAATTTAAAATGGGTCATTTTTATATGTGTGAAGAAGATTTTTGGTTGAGTTGTAATAAAATTTATTAATTTTTATTTTTATTTTCCGGTGGTCCTTTTTGGATTAGTTATGTTCAGCTAATAAATTTAAAAATATATATTAATTAAACACATGAAATTTCTAGTCTATTGTAATGAGCTAGTAATTTCTTGATTTTGACTATATTGTTTTCCATCAATGTTTGGGATCACCCTCTATGATCTATCATCAAGATGAGAGAGAAAATATATATCGTAGATCATAGATCGTGGAGCATGATTTTAGTTCTCATCGGGATGATAGATTATGGAGCCAACCTTGATGGAAAAAAGTGCTGAGTTCAAATCTAGAAACTACTAACTCAAAATTAATTAAATAAATAAAAATTTATTTAATTTTTAGAATGAAAAATCTAATGAATCATTCATAAAAATAATAAATATTTATTTAAAAAATAGTAGAAGAGTTTAATAAATTGATTAAACAAATATATTTTTTGTATTTAATAAACGAAGTTTGCTAGTTTCATGAGAACATTTTTAGGTGTATATAGTTACAATATTAGATTTGCAAGCACTTTAATTATTTTTACCTTTATTACCTACTACCCTTCAAACATATAAAACCTATCAACTATTTGTTGCACGTCCACAAGCATGCAAATGGTACTTATTTAAAATCTTGTCTCAACGCTATAGAAAAGCTATTTGAAATGTTCAATAAAACCTAAGTTAATTTTCATTTATATCTTTTTCACATTGATTTTTCAAACAAATGAATTTTCTTTTATAAAGGTTGATTTTTTATTGCAATAGATAAATTAAGAGATATTTTTCCTCATGGAATCTCTATTTTATTGCTCGACTTTTGAACGTTTTGAGGGTAGGTCTTTTTGTTTGTGAGAGTTACATTGAAAAATATTTAGACATCCTCCATTTATCTCTTCAAGAATTGACATACAAACCAACTATCTCCACTAGTGAATAGTTTAGATGGCCAATAGAATCTTATAATACCTCTCCCTACAATCTTCCAATTCCATATATGTTGTTGGTAAATCTATTTCTAAGGAGTTACTTTTAGAACTACTCTTAACTTATCTATTGTCACATTCATAGTAATATAAGAAAGATCTTTAAGATTAATCTTCATTATTAAGATATGATAATAGAATAGAAACATAAAAGATTTTATCTTTAAACATCTATGACTTTGCATCAGAATTAACTAAACAAAATAGAGAGTCGCCTCCTAGAGTCCTAGACGTCTCTTCTCTCTTCTTACCTCAACCACCCACACAAACATGTGGATTGTAATCTTCCCACTTCAAACCCTGCCCGTTAGAAATGTTGTTTTAACACGCGGAGGTAGGCATCAATTTTCACAAAGACAGTTCGTACGATCTCCCCGAATAAAGCCATAGAAATAATTGCGCACCCACCATCGTCAAAACAAACACTTCGTAAACGTGTCGTGCAAAAATACAAACGGTGATTGTCGACATGCAAAGAACTTTTTAGCCGAATTAAATAAATCTGAAAACGATTATGCAAATTCGAACATTTAATACATTTCAATGCATTAATACAAATGGAATGCAATTATCTTAGATATAACTATCCGTTACAACTTTGTAAAACGGAGCATGTCAATTCGATAGTGGAGATATACGTTGAATTAAATTGTTTTTATTGCCATCCTAACAACTTTGCAAAACAGATAACTCAACGTCTGCAAAGATTCCATTATCGGATCAAATCTGTTACGTGATGACAAATAAAGTATTCAAATAATTTTGAACATAATAAATTTGGATGAATTGTTGGATATATGTTTATGATGGCTATATGTCATGCTTTCCTTTAGAAATATTAACATACTTACGTTTCATTCAAGGTATCAATCTTATATGAAAGTTTCAATAAAAGTGTTTCAATTAAAATGAAATTGAAATTAATAGTAGAAGTATTAAGATAAAATTTGATTTGAATGTCATATATCATTATTCTTTTTCTATTGTAAGAATGCATAAATTAATATGGATTTGAAATTATTGGATATGTGTTCTATTTGTGGGTACAAATATTTTTATAGATATGAAATGAATAACATATATGAATTTTAGGGAGTTTTACAATTCAACATTTCAGATATGTTTGAGAACATCTTCCAAGCTAGAACATCTTCTCAAACATATCTATTTGAGAACATCTTCCAAGCTAGAAAAACTATTTTAAATATCCAAAAAATAACGAAATAGGTCAATTAGCACAAAAATAATAGAATTGGAGTCAACTAAGTTACAAACTAACTTAAGTAAGAACTTTGTTTCTCCTTAACAAACTCCTAATCTAGAGTTTTTTAACTTGTTAATAACAAATTAAAAATTGATATTTTATTCATACAAATATACAAGTACATCTATATTATAATTTATAAGTTGTTTTAAAAGTTGAAATTTTGTATTAAAAATATCAGTGACAATTTTTTTTAATTAAAGTAAGAAAGTTTTTAAAAGTACTCAGAATCTTATACAAAAAAACCTCACAATTTTATCAATAGAAAAACCCTTTTGTAGACATATAAGTGTAGTTTTCAAAAGTTCTTATTTATTAGTTTAATTATTTTTTATAATTTTCATTCTATATTTTTACTAAAGGTAGGTGATCAACACAAAAATTAAAGGTATTATTAACATTTATTTAAATTTTTTTTTAAAATGATGTACTCTGTCATGTCCCTCGTTAACCCCTAATCATGACAATAAAGATGAATAGATAAATAAGATAAAATAATTGTAATAACATTTTAATGAATATATAAATAGATTCAATATATATTATTATTGAATTTATAATCTTACATTATTATAATGAAGAAATTATTAATAATATTGTACACAATATTATTAACAAATTGAAAGTTAATAATAATATTAAAAATAGATAAATAAATTAATAATATATTAATGAGCTGTAGAATATATTATCAACATATTAATAATTAGTGTTCTATGATAATAATCTATTAGTAGCAATGAATAATAATTATAATTAAATAATCAATAAATAGTAAACAAACCGTCAACTCCAATAATAAGCCGTGGGTGCTTAGACGGCATTAGATAGACAACGAAATAAGGATTAATTGCATCCTATGATATAATCGATTGTTGGAGAAGCAAACTAATAACTATGGGCCATCGATTATGTGAATATCAAAAAATTAGAGAGGACAGAGATTAGCGGTACAAGGCCCGTGTCTTGGAGATTAATGACAGTATAATAGGAAGCGATAATATTATTACTATCAATCATTGCTAAGAATGATTATTTTTAACACTTAAGATATGGATACGTAGACAAGGGGGACTCGATGAATAATTTGTGCGTGTACTTTGTTATTACTGTCGCAGAAATAGAGGAACTTCCTTGGCATCGTAGTTGGATTATTATCAGATAGAAAATCAGTCAGCTACACTTATTAATTTAGGAGTAATTACAGGATCGGTTAGATTATTGTTGCCAATAATCACAATAATAATAAATGATTATTGTAAATTGTATTGGTTATGAGAGGTGACAACTCTATATCGTGCCTCTTCATATTTCAAAGGCATATATACATACTAAGCCAATTGGCTATCAAAAAGGAGGGGGAATTAATTGGATAATAACAGCAATCTATTTATTTAGATTTCGCTGTTAGAGCATTTCGGTTGCTATCGCAACCTTTACATATTAAAATGCAAGCATTATATCATAGCATATATTATTGCAGTGGATAATAGAAGATATATATCGTGACGATATTGTTTGATAATAACTAATGTCATGAAGCGATAACAGTAAATGAAAAGGAGTCAAAAAGCAGTATTAAAGCAGCGAAAAGAGGGAAATATACAGCCTGCGCATAGGGAGAGTCAATAATAAGTAAGTATAATTATATATATATATATATATATATATATATATATATATATATATATATATATATATATATATATATATATATATATATTAAATGTTGATATTTCAGACTTATTGAATAATATAATATATATATATATATATATATATATATATATATATATATATATATATATATATATATATATATATATATATATATATATATATATATATATATATATATATTAAATGTTGATATTTCAGACTTATTGAATAATATAATATATATATATATATATATATATATATATATATATATATATATATATATATATATATATATATATATATATATATATCCAGGTTAATCATTCACAATGAATATAAAGTTCAATGGAGGATAATTTCATAAATAATGTTATTTCAAGTTTAATTCATTAATTGACAATATAATTTCTTATCAAAAGTAATAATAAAAGAGAGCTCTCAAGGGAGATTAAAACCTCCACTAAGCCAGTGTACACTGATGACCCACATATGCATATGTACTAAGCCTTGGATAGAGGAAAGCTCTTCCAAGAAGAGGAATGGACCTATGGTCAGCCTATAAGCCCCGAGTGATGCGCTCCAAAGGATGACGGCAAGATTTAATCAAGGACAAAAGGGTCCTTATAAAGGTTAATGCGTCCGACCTGGTAGACTTTGCTCGGGAAGTCCCTAAGGATGCACTCCAGAGGATGACGACAAGATTTAATCAAGGACAAAAGGGTCCTTATAAAGGTTAATGCGTCCGACCTGGTAGACTTTCTTTTGGAGGGGTTAATTAGTTGGGGTAGATAATTAATTATTTAGCTTTCTGTTCATATTCATGTTCCATATCATTGTTACTACATCTTTCTTGCAGGTTCATTCTTAAGGAAGCAAATTCTGAAATACTAACGAATATTAAAGATAAGTGATAATCAAAATATACATATGATATTTTAAGATATAAATTAACAAGAAAATTAATCATAAATAAACAAATCAATTATTGATGAAATATAAGTATTTCATCTATGACTAAGAAAAGAGATACAGAAAATTAGTGCGTAGAAAAACTTAAACGAGAAATTTACATAAGGTCCCGATAGGGGACATTACAGTGGTATCAGAGCATGATCTTGCCATCCTGTAGGGTATTGATAAAACAGAGATTCACATATAAGAAAAAAGATTGATCATGAAGATGAGGATTTCTGAGTCAAAAGCATAGTGTCGAAATACAATTTTCCTAACATCAGCCTATTATAGGGTTTGGTTAATAAATGAAACAAAGCGTGCATTATGTGTATGCATCATGTATGCTTCGTGTCTTCATCCATTAATGTGCCTTCTTCGTGTATGCTTTGTGTCTTCATATATGTGTCTAGTTTGTCTATGCTTCACATCTTCATACATTAATGTGCATGTATATATTTCAGATATGTAGTTCTACTAGGGAAAATCTAGAATTTGAGAATATGAGTAGAGTAGACCAGAGACATGAATTGGAGATCATGAACAGAGACAAGCTATTCACTCTAATAATAAAAAGAGGAAACGAATTTATGATTACAAACTTGGCAACTTTACAAGTTTAGAGCGTTTATATTGAATGGAATTGACATTGCTTGAGGACAAGCAATTTTGGGACGGTAGGACTGTCATGTCCCTCGTTAACCCCTAATCATGACAATAAAGATGAATAGATAAATAAGATAAAATAATTGTAATAACATTTTAATGAATATATAAACAGATTCAATATATATTATTATTGAATTTATAATCTTACATTATTATAATGAAGAAATTATTAATAATATTGTACACAATATTATTAACAAATGGAAAGTTAATAATATTAAAAATAGATAAATAAATTAATAATATATTAATGAGCTGTAGAATATATTATCAACATATTAATAATTAGTGTTCTATGATAATAATCTATTAGTAGCAATGAATAATAATTATAATTAAATAATCAATAAATAGTAAACAAACTGTCAACTCCAATAATAAGCCGTGGGTGCTTAGACGGTATTAGATAGACAATGAAATAAGGATTAATTGCATCCTATGATATAATCGATTGTTGGAGAAGCAAACTAATAACTATGGGCCATCGATTATGTGAATATCAAAAAATTAGAGAGGACAGAGATTAGCGGTACAAGGCCCGTGTCTTGGAGATCAATGACAGTATAATAGGAAGCGATAATATTATTACTATCAATCATTGCTAAGAATGATTACTGTCAACACTTAAGATATGGATACGTCGACAAGGGGGACTCGATGAATAATTTGTGCGTGTACTTTGTTATTACTGTCGCAGAAATAGAGGAACTTCCTTGGCATCGTAGTTGGATTATTATCAGATAGAAAATCAGTCAGCTACACTTATTAATTTAGGAGTAATTACAGGATCGGTTAGATTATTGTTGCCAATAATCACAATAATAATAAATGATTATTGTAAACTGTATTGGTTATGAGAGGTGACAACTCTATATCGTGCCTCTTCATATTTCAAAGGCATATATAGATACTAAGCCAATTGGCTATCAAAAAGGAGGGGGAATTAATTGGATAATAACAGCAATCTATTTATTTAGATTTCGCTGTTAGAGCATTTCGGTTGCTATCGCAACCTTTACATATTAAAATGCAAGCATTATATCGTAGCATATATTATTGCAGTGGATAATAGAAGATATATATCATGATGATATTGTTTGATAATAACTAATGTCATGAAGCGATAACAGTAAATGAAAAGGAGTCAAAAAGCAGTATTAAAACAGCGAAAAGAGGGAAATATATAGCCTGCGCACAGGGAGAGTCAATAATAAGTAAGTATAATTATATATATATATATATATATATATATATATATATATATATATATATATATATATATATATATATATATATATATATATATATATATATATATATATATATATATATATATTATTATTTCAAATTCTTTTCAGTTTAATGAATAATATTAAATGTTGATATTTCAGACTTATTGAATAAAATAATATAAAATATATATATATATATATATATATATATATATATATATATATATATATATATATATATATATCTATATATATATATATATATATATATATATATATATATATATATATATATATATATATATATATATATATATATATATATCCAGGTTAATCATTCACAATGAATATAAAGTTCAATGGAGGATAATTTCATAAATAATGTTATTTCAAGTTTAATTCATTAATTGACAATATAATTTCTTATCAAAAGTAATAATAAAAGAGAGCTCTCAAGGGAGATTAAAACCTCCACTAAGCCAGTGTACACTGATGACCCACATATGCATATGTACTAAGCCTTGGATAGAGGAAAGCTCTTCCAAGAAGAGGAATGGACCTATGGTCGGCCTATAAGCCCCGAGTGATGCGCTCCAGAGGATGACGACAAGATTTAATCAAGGACAAAAGGGTCCTTATAAAGGTTAATGCGTCCGACCTGGTAGACTTTGCTCGAGAAGTCCCTAAGGATGCACTCCAGAGGATGACGACAAGATTTAATCAAGGACAAAAGGGTCCTTATAAAGGTTAATGCGTCCGACCTGGTAGACTTTCTTTTGGAGGGGTTAATTAGTTGGGGTAGATAATTAATTATTTAGCTTTCTGTTCATATTCATGTTCCATATCATTGTTACTAACATCTTTCTTGCAGGTTCATTCTTAAGGAAGCAAATTCTGAAATACTAACGAATATTAAAGATAAGTGATAATCAAAATATACATATGATATTTTAAGATATAAATTAACAAGAAAATTAATCATAAATAAACAAATCAATTATTGATGAAATATAAGTATTTCATCTATGACTAAGAAAAGAGATACAGAAAATTAGTGCATAGAAAAACTTAAATGAGAAATTTACATAAGGTCCCGACAGGGGACATTACATACTCGCAGTGTCATGAATTGTATTCCTTTACAATTTCACACTAGGTTTAGACCCACTTTAGTGATGTCTAATCTATGTCTGATTATTCTCAACTTTTAGACCATTTCCGTAAAATTGGTTTGTTCCTTTATTCATGACCTTTTTCATGGTTTAATTTTCTAGGAGAAGGGTGTTCAATGTCCCTATCTAGGAAAATTAGACTCAAATTTTGAAAGACAAATGTTGACTATGTAACTAGCAAGAAATTGCCCTCCAATGATAGCCTTCTTGAAAATTAAATTAAAAATGTGTAAGATACATATAAATGTACAAGTCCCTCTCTCATTTAAAGCCTAAAAAATTCTATATCCTACAAGCAGATTCAATCAAGCATATTCAAGCAATTCAATTACAGATCCACACTAAGGATCAAAGCATTCATCCATAAAAAATATTTTCATTATGGAACGTTGGGGAAGAGCCCTCAAACATAGAAAGTAGTTCATAATAGATAAGAAACAACTAGAAAGGATAAAAGAAAAACCCAACAAAACTAGCTTGTAGAAAATATAATTAGAAATGAGAGCATACAACCAAGAAATAACATTGTCTAAAAAAAACATCTAAACAAACATAAAAAACATAACTATTAACTATACAAAAAAGAAAAAGAAAGAGAAAAAGAGAGCACACAAGACTCAAGTAAAGAGAGACCACTCATCTACCATATTTTCTAGAGTAGCTTCATATCCTCTAGGCTGGAATTTGACGGTCACCCCTATCTGTCATATGAATTTTTTATGATAGTTTAGATATTTTAATGTCCTTCATTTTACGTTTAAAAATAATAATTGATTGTCAATTTTTTTAATTTACAAATCATTTAATATATTACAAAGAATTAATATTAAAAATAAGTGTAAATTAGTAACGTAGAAAGAAAATTCAAGACTAAGTTTCTTAATTCATATGTTTCTTTTGAAAAAAGCTTCTAAATTAGGAACAATATATAATAACTTAGAAATTTTTATTTGTGGTAAAAAAATATAAAATTAGAAAACAATTATAAATTAGTAATATATGAAAAAATACAAAATAGCTAACTAAGTTTCTAAGTTCATATACTTTATTTTAAAATAATTCTAAATTAATATAAACATATAATAAATAATATAAAAACATATATATTGCCATTAAATTAGTAAAGCAAGTTTCTAAAATTTATATATTTTCATTTACAAAGAATCTAAATAAATATGAACATGTAATTATAAAAATAGAAATATATATTTTAAAATAACACATATTTATATTATATACAAACTAATTTATTATCTATAATAATTTTTTACGGTTAATTAATAAATTCAAGTGTCATATTTACCATTTTAAGAATTTTTAGCCTTTCAATCCATGTAGTCTAATAATTTTGTAGCTGATGTAAGTAGGGATGGGGTTGCTATGGTGTCCTTACTAGCTATAAGGATGTTCTTAGGCTTTCTCCTAGCCTATTAGTGTTCACTTAGATACTCTACTCTATATATGATCACAATCCTATCCTTCCCAATGCCCCACCTAGTTACACCAACTTCATTGCTTACTAAACCAATAGTTTTACCTTGCTGCCCACTTTGCATATTCACAAAAAATGGTTTCTTCTTGCTTCATAGTGAATGGGGAATGTATTTAGGTGTTATTTAATCCCATTCCACCTTCTGATTGTAGATCAATTGAGTTTAGTGACCCAAATCTCCAAACTTATCCGCTTTACATCGAATAAGTAGAATTAGCCCTATTTGAGAGGTTTTCTCCCTTTAACTCAAAATCCTCCTTAACAGTGTACCAAATAGGATTTATATTTGGATACCCTTTTGGGAGACCTAGAAGATTTTGAAGGTCCCAGCTCCTCAAGTTGTCCGCACACTAGAAAGCAACTTTTGGCCTAAGATTGAGGATTTCAAGTTGTTTCAAACGGTCTTCTCTAGGGTCACTTCAAAACCATAGAAAAATTTCTCTTGGGAACTTTTCCTTCTAGATTATGATCCTTCACACATCCCCTCTATTGAATCCAAACTTGGATTGAAGCTTTCAATGCATTCAATGCACTACCTTTTGCCTCTAAGCTCTGATGTTGCCTAGCTGGGTGCTATCAACTTGCCTAGGACATCATGTTAAAAATGCCAAAAATTGTTTCCGGGGCCCCTCCTTCTACACACAACACAATATACAAGCCCACTCCCATATATAAAAAACCCACAAAATTCCTATGGTGGGAATGGGAGTGGCAAGAACATTTTCATGGAAAACCCAAACAGTGGTAGCAAACTGCCTAGAAATGAATGATTTTTAAAATCTATAAAAATGAACTATCCCCAGCTTTATTAATGAATGAAAAAGGTCTATATGAGAATTCTAAGCATGGGTCCAAGGTTAGATCATATGTTTCAATCCATTTATCCTTGCATGCACACAAAAAGAAGCTCTGAGACTGTCCACTATGACAGCAAAATGACCCTACACAAAAGCTCTTCAAAGCATGAGAATATGACCTCCTTTCAACTTGAAATATAAATGAAAAAGACTTATAAGAACATAGAGAACAAGAAATGAATACTAAAACACATCTTCTAATACATTTTATCCTCCATGCAAGCAAAAGACAATAACACTGCAAAACTGGAAAAAGTGTACTAGTCAGAGAGAAAATCCTTTAAAACATTAGTTTAGTGACCTCAAATCTAACCCTGGTGTGAAGAGAAAATGTGTATCGCTATCATATGAACAAGGATCAATAGCTAATATGAGGTGTTTCTCCCTCTTTCACATACATGCAATCAAAAAGAAAAAAAATAGTGATCTTCCAAAAGACAAACTCATAATTTCTTTCATGCAAACTTCTTCCCCCTCTCTTGTTAAAAATGCTAGCTCCTCCTTTTGGGTAGGTTTTCCACATCCTAAGTAACCTAAAATAATGGATTTAGGTGTTACAAAACATCATTCTTTCATCCAACTCAGTTTGTAACATATTCTTCAAAACTGTCATGGAAAATCCAAAAGTTGTCATAGCAACTTTTTGTCTTTTTGGCTTTTCCTATCAAGTAGGGCTTGGGATATTCTTGTGGAATTTAATTAGGTATGTTAATGTTTTCTGGGCATGATCTAGCCTCTCGACAATCATTCTTCCTTCTTTGTCCCATTTTTGCTCTTTTTGCCAAATTGATAACTTTGACAAGAATTTACAACTTTTACAATATTAAGCCAACCTGTTAGGTTTGTTCTTTAATGGTTTGCATATGACATATAACCATCCTTAAAGTCTTGAAAACATAGCCTAATCTATTCAAGTCTTCTTTTCACTCTAGGACTCATCCTTGCAATATCTCCTTGAAGGACACACAAACAACTTCTAAGCAAACTTACTAGACACAGATTGACCTAGTCAGATCCATCTTAGGAAAATAAAACAAATGACCTTCTAAGGTCTATACACACTCTCCTGACATGGATAGAGTCAGTACATGCCATAAATAAAGAGCTAAGGGTTTGAGCAAGGTGTGCTCTTGCACTAGTAGCCTGTCATATATGGTTCAAAAGTGCAAAAATAGTCAATACGACCATCAAATTCCTAGGCCTACTATCCTCTAGTCAAGGCAGTCTCATAAATCTTCAATTGATTATTTAATTTATCTTTTCATTCTTTCTTTTTTGCCTCAATCTATGATCTTTGAGTTAACACTCCCGCAACCATCTTTTGCATAAGCATGCAAAACATGAAACTAAAAAAAGCAAAATACAACTCCAAGTAAATCTATATTTTCTTCTCCATTTTAGATCTTTAATTGTATCTTTTGATTAAAAAATCTCCAACACTTGATATCTATCTTTTCTTCTTCAAATAAATTACTCAAAATATATACAAGTGTGTAGTCTCTCATAACTTGAGTTGATTATAGAGAGAACTAAACCAAAATGTGATGGCTCCTTTTAATGCAATATTTCTTTGGTTGACTCATTTCAATTTCCCCTTAAAGACACATAAATATTGGTTCATGGAAAAAAAGACATTGTTGGAACCAAAAATTAATAATCATTTCTAATACAATGGCCACATAAAGTTAGATGGCCATTTGACATTCAAATATGAAATTTGGACAAGAGTTAGAGCTGTGATACCATCCTTTTATGGGATGCCACATAATCTATTATTGCCATCAATTAGTAGGCAATAATAATATAGTAAAATAGTATAATATAATAATAATGTAGCAATAATTATATAAAATATTTATATAATATAAAAAATATAATTAGAATTTAATAATAATATTATGATATTTAGAGAAGTGACTAAAAAACTTCATTGGTGAGGCTACCATATATATATTTAAACCCTGCTAAGCCATTACTATCATAGGCTTTGTACCTATGTTAGGTAATTGCACTCATATTTTTGAATTTGTAGAGTGTTTGGTAGCTTAAATGACTAGTGTTTACCCATTAAAAAATTGAAAAAAAAACTATAATAATTTATCATATATTTTTTTACTATTTTAATAAAAAGAATAAGCTTCACTAAAATCCATTCATTACAATAAACGTTTGAAATATTGAATATGATATTATAGCTTATGTGTATATCATATTACAAATATATAACATAAAAATCATATAATATTAATATTTAATACAATTTGATTAATAAATTTGATTAATTATATATTTAAGGTTATGTTTATAATATATGAAGTTAAAATTTAATATTATAAATATATAAAATTATATATAATAATAATTTCAAATAACACATGTATAAATGTTGTGTATGTGTGTATTAATAGACTTTATAAAAGTTGAATGTTTGTAAAATAATAAGTAAAATTAGCAACAAACAAAGTGTAAAATATTGATTGGAATGAAATATAGTAAGATTTGAATATGTAAACTATTCTAAATCATGCTAGTTAAATCAAATGGATTTCCTATTAGATGAGAAAAACACATTAGTCATTAAGTAAAGAATTAAACTTGGAAAAGAAAGTGGCAAAATCACTTATGTTTAGGGTAACCAAAAAGGAGGTGACTATTAGGTAGATTATTAGAAAATTCAAGTGCTTTGAAATATGCAAAATGTCTACTAGGGTGACTATTTAACTTATAAATTTTTATCCAAATTACAAAATGAACATAATTTTTTTTAGAGAAAACATTGCCTAAAACACATATACATAAATATTCATGACATTCAAATTAGTTGAAAAGCTATACAATAGAAAAATTGACTTAAAACATAATATGTGATGCTAATTTTTAGTGTCAAAGTTATACAATATGTAATATTAAGAATTAAAAATTGTTGTTTATGTAATACTTAAAAATAATGCTATAATATTATAAAAAATGTTCAATAATATTTCTTTTGATAACTCTTCTATGACTATTTCTAAATGTATGAATGTCTTTAAATACAATCACATAACAAACAAATTAACACAAAAATATACTAAATAAACTCAAAATAAAAAAATAATGAAAATTAATTTAAATTTGAATTTAAAGTTACAATAAGATACATAATTAAAAAAATTTCAAATAAAATCTACATATATAAATTTATTAATAAATTAAAATATCTAAAAACAAAATTCAAAAATAAATTACAATGAAATAAATGCAAGACAGTGATCACTAGAAAAAGTAAAATACAAACATAATTTATCTTCATTTGATTAGTTAATTTATCTTTTCTTTCTTTCTTTTTTGCCTCAATCTATGATCTTGCAACTACCACTCCCACAACCATCTTTTGCATAAAGGTATGGGTGATTTTCAAAATTTTCCCATGTAACTTTCAAGAGAAAGAATTCTATTCCTACTATTGGTACATCCCATGCATTTTTGGGAGTTTTTGATATTGTGGACATCCTAGAGCATGAAGTCTTCCATTTCAAAAAAATAAATCGATCAATTTTGTTCTTTCTGAGTCATCCCATTATATAACTTGGCTCGTCATTTCTCTCTTCCCCTATTTTTGAGGCCTTCTCAAGCTTCACTAGAGGAGAAGTTATATGGAGGGGAACAAGATAAGTAGTCTTTAGGGGTAATGTCTAGTTTAGATCCATTGTAGTCTCATTTATTGTATCTTCATTAGAAAAAGGGTCATTAGAATTTTCCTCTTTTCTCTCCTCAAGGTTGAGGCAATCTTAGCCACTGTTGAAATCTTAGTTAACCTTATATACCTTCTTAATCCCGATGGCATGGTCGTCTCAACTTTTGTATTATATTATCTTTATGATAATATTATATATTAACTAACTAAACAAAAAAGAGAACACATAGGACTTTAGTCAAGAGAGACCCACTCTTCTACCATTTTTCTAGAGTATCTTTTTAATATTCATTTTTAATCAATTGCTTTATCTTTCTTTTCCTTCTTTTTTCCCTTATTCTCAATCTATGATCCCATGGTCACCACTCCCACAACCATCTTGCATAATGTTATTGATTATTTTCACAATTTGGCCCCTAGATTTTTCAAGGGAAACTAGCTCTCATCCCACACATTTTGGGGAGCTTTTGACATTGTCCATCTTGGCATGGAGGTCTTCCATTTCAACAAAAAAAATCAATGATTTATTTTCTTATCTACTCATCTCATTATCACTTGGCTTATCATCACTCCCCTGCCCATAGATTTTGAAAATGTTTAGGATTTTTAGGGCTTCACTTGAGGAGAAGTTATATGGAGTGGAATAGGATAGGGAGTCTTAAGGGGTAATTTCTAATAGTTCCTTTGTAGTCTCGTCACTCTTATCTTCATTAGAAGAAGAGTAATTAGAATTTTCTTCTTTTTCCTCTCCAAGGTCGGTTTTCTCAAACATAGAGGCAATCTTAGCTAGTGTTGAAATCTTTGCTATCCATGTGGACCTCCTTATTCCCAATGAAATACTAATCTCATCTTTTTTATTATATTTTCAAATGATATTATTATATTTGAATTAACTAAAAAGAGAGATCACATAGGAATCTAATAAAGAGAGCCCCACTCTTCTACCCACTTTCGTAGAGCATCTTCCTATCTTGTACTTAAGGTAGTCGTAATGATCTTTTTTTGGTCACTTAATTTATTTGTCTTTTCGTTCTTTTTACCTTCTCCTCAATCTAGGATCCCATGGTCACCAATCCACCAACCATCTTTCACATAACAATATTAGTGATTTTCACAATTTGTCCCATGAAATTTTCAAGGGTGATAATTTTTTCACTGCTACTAGCACATCCCATGCATTTTAGGGAGTTTTTGATATTGTCCATCCTCACATGAAGGTCTCCCCATTTTAGTTAAAAGAATCAACCAATTTTGTTCTTTTCTAGTTATCCCATTATCACTTGGCTCTTCATCACTCTCTTCCCTATTGATTTTGAGAATGCTTAGGGCTTCTAGGGCTTTTCTAGAGGAGAAGTTATATGGATGGGAATGGATAGAGTCTTAAGAGGTAATGTCTAACAATTTGTTTGTAGCCTCCCCACTCTTATTTTCATTAGAACAACCCTCTGGTCATTAGGATTTTCCTCTTTCTCCTCCTCATGGTTGGTTTTCTCAAAGGTTGATAGTGTCAAATTCTTATCTAACCCCATGGACCTCCTTGATCCCAATGACAATTTATTTATTAATAAACCCTATTGACTAATTATTGTGTCTGCTTACAAAACATTAGTGAATAATGAACAAAGTAAAAATTTAAAGTCATTTTTACTTTTTGCACATGACGTTATATTGATATTTCACAAGATTGAGTGATGAAAGTTTCAATAATGTCTATGAGGCTAACCAATCTATAGGACCCATGGATAGCCAACAAACATACAAACATGCCAACAAACATACAAACATGCAAAGCAAAAAAGAAAAGAAAAAAAGTAAAATACCACCCCATGTAAATCTATTTTTTCTTCTACATCTTAGATCTTCAATTGTGTATTTTAATCACAAAATCTGCAACACTTAATATCTTTTCTTCTTCAAATAAATTATTCAAAATATATTAGGGTGTAGTGTCTCATTTATGACCTGAGTTGAATATAGATAACTAAACCAAAATGTGGTGGCTCCTTTTAATGCAATATTGCTTTAGTTGACTCATTTCAATTTCTCCTTAAAGACACATAATAAATATTGGTACATGGAATAAAAAGACATTGTGGAGACCACAAATTAATAATGGTTTCTATGCCACATAAAGTCAGATGGCCGCCATTTGACATTCAAATACGAAATTTGGACTAAGAGTTGAAGCTGCGATACTGTCCTTTTATGGGATGCCTCTCTTTTTGTCAGAATGTCACCATACTTATTAAAATCAAACAAGTGAGAAATTTAGATAAAATCAAACAAGTGAGAAATTTAGATAAAATCTGGGTGGTCACTTGAAAAACACACAGCCCTCTCCTCCCCTCCCATTTCCCACCACAAATTTCACGCCCCATAACGAGTCGTGGGACTTGATCTCTTCCGAATAAAGCCAAAAGAATATTACGCAACCCGTGACGGACGCGACCGAATTTGTTCGGTCAATATCATTAAATATGTAAAACTTGTACATTTGAACATTTAATTCAATTAATTGCATTGATATGAATAGAATGCAATGCTCTCATGGGCACTTGAATCCATACACCAATTCGATATAATTTATGTGGCTGAGATGAATCCATCAATGCGTTCGCAGGATCGTTCCTATAACTTGGTTCCTGTGGAAGACATAAGCAATAGCCTGACCGCGAGAGGTGTTTGATTGATAAACATTAAAATGGGGAAGGAAAGGAATGGTGTTGAGAGGTTTCCTAAGAGCAGCAAGCCTCATGTGGTAGTCGTTCCCTTTGTTGGGCAAGGCCATCTTATTCCTTTCCTGGAGCTCACTAAGCTTCTCGCCTCCCAGGGACTCATTGTTTCTTATATAACCACACCGGGCATCGCTGCTCGACTGCAGCCTCAAGTGGACCAGGCGGTCAAGAGTTCGAACCCTAGCGTGGACATACGACTTGTGTCGCTTCCCATGCCTCCCATCGAAGGCCTGCCTCCGGGAATCGAAAGCTCAGAGACTGTCCCGCTGCATATGACCGGAATTCTCATGATGTCGTTCTACAAGCTAGCCGGACAATTTGAGCAATGGCTGGAGCAGGAGATGAAAAATGCAGAGGATCAGACCCAGATTTCCCCGTCTCCTCCCGTTTGTTTAATCGGCGATATGTTTGCTTCGTGGGTTCACAAATCTGGCGCTAAATTTGGGCTCCCCACAGTAGTTTTCCAGACATCGGGAGCATTTGGTATTTCTGTTTTACACTCGTTGCATAAGCACAAACCGCACAAGAATGTGGAAGGAGATGACGAGTATTTCCAGGTCCCCGACCTCTTGTTCGATATCAAGCTGCGCAAATCCGACCTGCCATTCGATGTGCGCGACCCGGAAATGAGTCCCATGCAGAGTTTCGTGACAGAAGAGATCAATTGCAGCATGGAAGGAAGCGGGATGATTTTCAATACGTTTTATGAGTTGGAGCCACTGGGGATCGATCACATTAAGAAGTTAACCAAGAGGCCTGTTTGGAGCATTGGTCCTTTGCTTCCCAAGAAGCTTTTGGACGCAGACGGGGTCGAACGCGCTACCCGAGGACAGGTTGCGGATATAAGTGAGGCGGAGTACTTGGAGTGGTTGGACAAACGAAACCCTAATTCAGTAGCATTTGTGTGCTTTGGGAGCCTGTTGTCTCTGAACAAACAACAGACAGAGGCGCTGGCGAGGGGGCTGGAGTCCAGTCAGCAAGCGTTCATATGGGCTCTCAAGCGCCTTCCTGATATAGCCCTCCCAGAGGGGTTTGAAGAGCGGACTAAGGATAGAGGGCTGGTCATATGGGGCTGGGCACCGCAACTCCTGATCCTCTCCCATCCTTCCACCGGCGCGTTTCTAAGCCACTGCGGATGGAATTCCACGCTGGAGAGCATCAGCCTGGGTGTACCGATGATGACGTGGCCCATGTTTGCAGAGCAGCCTTTTAACAGCAAGCTTCTGGTAGAGCATTTGGGCATTGCAGAACAAATTTGTTCGGACATGGATGGCGTTGGGGAGGAGCAGGTGGTGAAGAGAGCGGTTATAAAGCTTTTGGCAGAAGAGGAGGGGAAGACGATGAGAGTGAAAGCTGAGGAACTGCGCAAAAAGGCAAAACTGGCTGTTGAGAAAGGCGGAACGTCACATGCAAACTTGCAGGCGTTTGTGGATTATGTATGTGGGCTGCATGACAGGTGGATACTGGCTCGTCACCCGAATCAACTAGAGGCATCGTGTTTTCTTAAAGGGTAATAATCCCTAATTAGGTTTGGGCTTTTTGGCAAGAGTCGCATATGACAGTAGACATATTCCATGTTATTTTTATTTTCAAATTATTAATTAGGAGTGATATGGTTTTAAACAAATAGTGTAGATGGCTTTTTTTGGTTTACGTATTCGTGTTTATGGATCAATTAAGTAGTTTAGGGAAAGGTATAAATAATCATTATAATTGATTTTGTGTATTCTATGTTTTTAAACAATATATTGTATCACCACAAAAGTTTTCACAACTAATCCAATATATATTCCTCTAAGAACCAATATATTTTTTTCTAATAACTATCTTTACCAATAATTATGTATAAATTCCCCATATTTGTGCACTATAGATATCAAAAAAGTTGCACAACTTCAATCAAAATATACAAAATTAATTAGTAGGGGTACAAGTAGGTGGCTATTTTTTGTTTTCGTAACCTTTTTGTTTCAATGAATTTAGACAACATCTCAACTTTTTTTTTAAGATTAATATTTTATACTTTTTTCTTAGTTTTTAGAGAAATATTAGAGTAAAGTTTTTGTCACTTTGATTTTATTGCTCTTCTTTAATCTTTTTTTTAAATTTATTTGCAATTTTCTATAAAGTTTTCTTAATTTCAAAGACATTCAAACTATTAATTTAGATATCTTCCATTTACACAAGCTTTGCACAAGCTTTGGAGTGGAATTAGGCTATCACTTATTGCATTTTTTTTTCTTGTGGCAGGTAAATTTATTGATCTTGATTTTCTAATATTTTATTAAATTTATATAAAGTTTGGTACATATTTGTAGTTTAAACCTATTAAGCTAGAGGTTTTAAATCTAAATTTAGATACTTGGATTAAATTTCTAATTTTCTATGGTACAATGTGACATTTGATTTTTTAGTAAATATTTCCATATCCAAAACAAATTTCAACTAGCATTAGAAATATGGTAGTTTTGAATGAACATTATAGTTGCATTTTGACACATATTTTACACTTCTTTCTTGTAATATTCAATTGTCATTCTCTAGGTAAACTTTATTCATTTGTACTATAATTAAATTACATTTTAGAAAGGAAAAATTTAATGGAGAATTGGTGTTGAATGTGATTGTCATTTGATACAAACTTTTATCTTCAATGGAAATAAATTTATTTCAAATTATTGAGTAAAGTTTTGTTCATTTTTTAGATATCTCAACTATTTTGGAAATGTTCTTGATTTGCAGAGGCACAATAGTGAATTGGATTTGGTAATGTTAAGGGGATCAATCTAAAATATGAACAAAAGAGAATGTTGTTGAAAAGATTTTGTCAAAGCCTACATCACTCGTTAAGTAAAGAATTAAACTTTGAAAAGAAATTGGAAAAATACTCATGTTTAGGGTAACCGAAAAGGAGGTGACTATTAGGTAGATTATTAAAAATCTCAAGTGCTTTGAAATATGCAAAATGTCTACTAGGGTGACTATTTAACTTATAAAAACTTATCCAAATTACAAAATGAACATTATTCTTGAAAACATTACCTAAAACACATATACATTAATATTCATGGCATTCAAATTAGTTGAAAATCTATACAATAGAAAAATTGTCTTACAACATAATATGCCATGCCTTTTTTTAGTGTCGAAGTTATACAATATGTAATATTAAAAATTAAAAATTATTGTTTATGTAATACTTTAAAATACTGCTATAATATTCTAAAAAATGTTTGATAATATTTCTTTTGATAACTCTTCTAAGGCTATTTCTAAATGCATGAATGTCTTTAAATACAATCACATAACAAAAAAATTAACACAAAAATATTCTAAATAAACTCACAATAAAACTTTATTTAAATTTGAATTTAAAGTTTAAAATCAAATATATAATTAAAAAATGTCAAATAAAATCTACATATGTAAACTTAATAATAAATAAAAATATCTAAAACCAAAATTCAAAAATAAATTACAATGAAGAAATGCAAGATAGTGATTACTAAAAAAGTAAAATACTACTCTTACTAATATGTTAGTAACCCCTTTTAACATATTTCTAGATTTAGATATGCACTCCTTCCACTTCCCACCACAAATTTGACTCCTCATTCTTAGTTGAGATGAAAGAAAAATATTATGATATCATCCTAATAAAAACTTAAGATAATTCATGTAAGCCACAATGTTCATAAACATCTATGCAAATGACAATCATCAAAAATAATATATTTTGTCAATGCTTGCTTAGTGCCAAAAAAATCTATTACACGTATTGATCAAGAACAAATTTAAACTAGCATTATAAATATAATAGTTTTGAATAAACATAATAGTTGAATTTTGACATACAACCTACACTTCTTTCTTATAATATATAATTATCATTCTCTAGGTAAACTTTATTCATTTGGACAATAATTAAATTACATTTTAGAAAGGAAAAATCTAAGGGAGCATTAGTGTTGAATGTGATTGTCATTTGATACAAACTTTTATCTTTAATAAATTTTTTTTATTTCAAATTATTGAGTAAAATTTTGTACATTTTTTAGATATTTCAACTATTTTGGAAATGTTCTTGATTTGCATAGGCATAAGAGTAAAGAAGATTTGGTAATGTTAAGGAGGGTCAACCTAAAATATGAACACAATATAATGTTATTGAAAAGATATTGTAAAGCCTACATCAACAAACTAGGAGTGTAGTAGATACAAATAACATGAAATAATATATGAGTACTATACAAAGATGTAAAGTAATCAAAATTGAAACAACCCCACATGCTAGAATATTTAGGGAAGAACAAAAATCTTGGAATGAGTAAGAAGTACATCCACATCCACCTCTTCATGATTAAACACTCATTTGTACTACTACCATCTTGAGCTTGACATCCTCTTTTTCTTTTCTCTCACCCATAATAACATTCTCGAGGAGGAGCAAAAACAACTCTAGCCAACCTCCAACTTTCCCTTAAGGTACTATCCTAGCCAGTTTGACAAGGAAATAAACTACTAAAATTGCATGTTAGAAAAGAGTGTTATTGTCTACCTATCACTCCTTACATATAGGCTATAACACTTTCGACCAAGCTAAACAAGATGAAGTGAGGACAATAGGCAATTTTCCTAAGTCTATAGTTAGACACCTAGTTGCAACACAATGGATCCTTTCTTTCACTTATTCTCTATTAAGCCAAAAAATGAAGGTAAAAAAATACATAGAAAAATATGCACACAAACACCTAAAATAAGTTCAAATTCAAAAATCATAAGCCAAATAAAAATTGCCAAAATGAAAACTCTATGAACCATTTGTTTGAAGATGTGAGGTCAAATGAAGATTAGAGAGGTTCTTGCTTGACATATTCTTCCATCTTATAAAAGGCTATCTTTTCTCTTGAAGCTTCATAATCTATTCCTGTCATGAATTAGTAGCCAATAATAATATAGTAAAATAGTATAATATAATAATAATGTTGCAATAATTATATAATATATTTATATAAAATAAATATAATATAATACAATCAATATAATTAGGATTTGATAATAATATTATGATAATTAGAATGGCTTATTTAAAGAAGTGACTAAAACACTTCATTAGTGAGGCTACCATCTAGATTTAAACCCCACTAAGCCATTACTGTCATAGGCACAAAGCCTATAATAGTTATTGCACACATATTTTTGAACTTGTGGAGTGTTTGGTAGCTTAAATGACTACCATTTACCAATCATAAAATAGAAAAAAAAATATAATAATTTATTATATTATTTTTTTTACTATTTTAATAAAAAGAATAAAATTCACTAAAATCCATTCATTACAATTAACATTTGAAATATTGAATACGATATTGTAGCTTATATTTATATCATATTACAAATATATAACAAAAAAAGTCATAAAATATTAATATTTAATACAATTTGATTAATTATGTATTTAAAGTTATATTTATAATATATGAAATTAAAATTTAATCTTATACATATATAAAATTATATATAATAATAATTTAAAATACCATATGTATAAATGTTGTATATGTGTGTATTAATAGACTTTATAAAAGTTGAATGTTTGTAAAATAATAAGTAAAATTACTAACAAACAAAGTGTAAAATATTGATTGGAATGAAATATAGCAATATTTTAATATGTAAACTATTCTAAATTATGTTAGTTAAATCAAATGAATATACTATGAGATGGGAAAAAGACATTAGTCATTAAGTAAAGAATTAAACTTGGAAAATAAATTGGCAAAATCACTTATGTTTAGGGTAACCGAAAAGAGGTGACTATTAGGTAGATTATTAAAAATTTCAAGTGCTTCGAAATATGCAAAATGTCTATTATGGTGAATATTTAACTTATAAAATCTTATCCAAATTACAAAATGAACATAATTATTTTTAGAGAAAACATTACCTAAAATACATATACATAAATATTTACATTCAAATTAGTTGAAAAACCATACAATAGATAGGTGCCTCGAGATTGATATCTCTCGGCGTGTTTTAGATAGATGTATAAAGATATCTAAGCTAGTAGCATCCACAGTGCAACATGTAAAACTGAAATCTATTAAATTTTTAATTTGAAATATTCTTTTTAAAGCATGACACTTATAATATCCATTATGTTTTATAGATATTGAAATATAGTATATACAATAAATAGAATTAATCTCTTTCTAGAGATTTGAGTTGTTCCTCCTCTGCTTTCCTTTTCAGAACTTGCTTCCCTATCTTCATCTTTTCATAACGATTATAAGAAAATGGTGGTGAAATTCAAAGTCCATCCAAAGACTTAACTCGTGATATAGCAACAAATGTTAGTCCTATCCTTTCTCTTGGTCCAATGTCAACTGTTGCCTTGGAAAGTGTTAATCCCTGTGATTTATGGATCGTTAATGCACAAGCCAAACGTAAGGGCGATTGACGTGTGCGACCTCTTTGTATTGGAGAAATGGGAATTATATTTTGATTATTTGGTAATTCATTTTCATCTTTAGAATGAGTTTCAACATTATTTTCAGATTCATTTTCAATAGTCCACCTATTCACATGCCATGGGTTATAATTAAGGGACTCCCAATTGGATACAATTGTAGTATCATCTATTCCAATATCTCTTTGTATATTACGAAATGGTTTGTACAATAATAACTCTGACCAACAAAAATCAACCCATTTTTGTGAGTTTCGTGAAGGAATATTTGTATATCTTGGAAACACTCTAACAATAGCTACGATTGTCCTTGCTTGCCATTTATTATCTCATTTTCTTCTAGAGTTATAAGTCCAAGATGTAGCTGCATCTATTAGTGTGACACTTTCCATTGCATATGGTCTATCCATATATCCTTCAATGAAAAGTTTTAGGTGAGCTTCATCATCATTTTCTTCATTCTTTATCACTGGCTTGAACACCTCTAGGCTCATAGATCTTTTTGTTTGTCTTCTCACTATATTTTGGTTATCTTGAGATGTTTGTGTACGATGTGCTCTCATCTTATCTGCATGTTGTCTCATTTCTTCTTCAATCTCTTCCACTATCATAGTTGCCCTACGCTTGACATGTCTTTCTCTATCAAGTTGGTTTCGATGATTCCTTTCTTCTTCTCTTTCTGCATTAGTCATTTGTTCACGTCATTGTCTCATATAATTTCGTGCATATTCTCTGTGTTGTATTTGTTGTTCACCATTTCTAGCACTTTTAGCTTCCTCTCTTTGAGCATTATTCCTTTGTTCACGTCGTCGTCTCATATAATTCCAAGCATATTCTCTTTGATACTGTCTTCGTTGCTCTTCATTCTCAAAATTTAGTCTTGGATGAGGCATTCTAGAAAATCTGAATGTGATAACATTAAAAGCAATAGGATTTAAATTAGTAATCTTTCACAAACAAATAAAATATAAAATATATTGAGCTATATAGTATTAAAAATTATGGAAGTAAAGATTAATATATTTCATAAATAAATATCAAGCTCTCAGCGTGTTAATCCAAGCGAAAGGCATCTCGGAATGCTCGCTGCTCTAAATGCGTACAGTAAAATGAGCTCAGAACAACAGCAGAATCATCATCAGCAAGGAGAAGAGGGCAGATCGGGGGAAGCTGATCACCAGACTGCTAATTCTCAATAAGAATTATTCCGTTTCAAAGCTGTAATTTTTATTTAATGGAGTTGCAGATTGGTGCAACCCTAGATTTCTTTTTTGGATAGGATATTATTATCGAAATTGACATGCGCACTATTGTAATTTTCTATCGATTTCCAGCCAAAACATCAGGTCCGAGTGCAGGCCGACGGAAACGTGACGTTGCAGTAACAGTTGAGTGAGTTCGTCCGTCCCTCCATTTTCGATCTGTAAGTCATTTTCTGTGTGTAACTGTAGCAGCGCTATTGTATTCTCTTTCTTTTCAGTAAAATCGTCTTCGCAGGTCCGGATCGTCCGTGTTTGAGTTTCTAGGGTTTAAGATTTATTATTTGTTGGCCAAACTGGCCAAAGATTAGAGTTTGTTGCTGAACAGAGCAGGTGTGTATGTCGTGGATAAATTCTTTTATTTTAAACGGAAGGGGGGAATGAATAACTTCTTGTGTGAATAGATGAAGATTGAAGAGCTTTCAAATGTGCTTCCGAGAAGCTCTGGTCTAGCTTTGTGCTGTGGTAATGGCCGCGTCATTCATGACTGTTTCTCTTCTGATTTGTTTCTATACTTGAGTGGTTTTAACATGTAACTGTATTTTATTAGGAACCATAATTTGACACTCAGACAATCAGTCTACTTGGGAACTGTATTTTTGTTGATCTGGTATTTGTTTTCGAAATACTCAAAATAACTGTCTTAGACAAATATTACCTGTGTTCATTATATAGCTTTTATACGGAGTCTTCTTCTGTACTGCAGAATTTTTTTTCTGTAAGAGACCTTAAAATTTGAAGATTGAATCTGTTTAATTATTATTTAATCCAAACGCTTTACAAATGTATTCGCATTGCTTCCATAAAGATGTATAAAGATATTTTATAACACAGATAAAAAGAATGAAAATATCATTCTTTTTATATGTGTTATTATCTTTATTTGTATAAAGATAGTCGGCTTTAAATTTTAAAAACTTAACATTAACACGGTCACACCACTTTATTTCCCCTATTCTACCACTGTAGGTTACGCCTCTCGGCGTAATTACATAACAAACAAATTAACACACAAATATACTAAATAAACTCACAATAAAAAATAACTTTATTTAAATTTGAATTTAAAGTTTAAATTTAGATACCTAATTAAAAAAAATTCAAATAAAATCTACATATGTCAATTTATTAATAAATTAAAATATCTAAAAGAAAATTCAAAAAATAAATTACAATGAAATAAATACAAGATCGTGATCACTAGAGAAAAAGTAAAATACAAACATAATTTATACTAATCTTACTAATCTGTTAGTAACCCCTTTTAACATATTTCTAGATTCAGATCTGCACTCCTTCCATTTCCCACCACAAATTTGAGTCCTCACTGTTAGTCGAGATGGGAGACAAATATTATGATATCATCCTAATAAAAACTAAAGATAATTCATGTAAGCCATAACGTTCGGAAACATCTATGCAAATGACAATCGCCAAAAATAATATATTTTGTCAACGCTTGCTTAGTGCCAAAAAAAATGTATTACGCATATGAAATTTTGATTATTTAATTTATTTAAATGCAATAATACAAATGGAATTCGTGCTCTTAATTTTTAATTTATCGTAAAAATGTGCATTAGTTTTTTTTTAACTTTTTCTTAGGCACATGGGGTGCTATAATATTGTTTGCATGGAAGCTATAGTCAATGGCTACGAATATTAGAAAGGGCAAGAAAATGAATAGTTGTGATAGACGTTTCCGGGAGCAAAGACATCGGTTAATTAAATACATTATATCCCCATTACCTCACATACCAATGTCGCATGACTCTATGCAAACTATTCAAAAAAAAATTCTATTCATGGAATGCTTATGTTATTCCACTGCATTCTCCCAAATTGAAACAATCTAAACAGAATAATGTGTGATGCCCATTATCATTCCCAATTCTTATTTCTAAGACATGTGATTTAAGTCCTTTTGAGTGTTTAATTTATTGATAGATTTGTTTTATTTCTACACTATAACGAAATCCTATACAAATACATATTATATTTTATTTGTGATTCTAGACTATAATGAAATTTAAGGTTTATTTTATTTTATTAAAATATATTTATATGTTTATGTAAATTTTGACTATAATTTAATATGTGATATATTATAATGAGATTTCAATTATAAAAATAATTCTATATAATCTTTTATATTGTTTACTTTTAATTTAGTATTATATCTATTTTATGCAACTCTTATATCTATGTCACCTTTCACGAATTCACTTGCTATCGTCATTGTTTAACACATAAGTTTCATACATACGTATAATATATTTGTTTTTTGCCCTTAATTTATAGTTTAAGAAATAATAGAATTGTGTTCACCATAGGGATCACTATGGTGAACATCATTGAACCATAATGGTTTTCCTTCTAAATATAGATTTCCTTTTTGAGTTATCAAAGGGAAGGGTTCAACTAGTTGTTACAACTAACTCTCTGCATCCTAAGTTCATAATTGTTTTAGTTTCTCGGTAATTATAATGAGCTTTGTGAGATTGGTTATACATAGAAATCTAAAAAGTAGACAGTTTGAAAATAATTAGAAACTACTCATATCAATAAAATTACATAGTTGATTTAATTACTTATTTTTTGGATGGATATATCAACCAACTCCCATTGACCTACTAGATAGATTTTAGTAAAATAATGATGCATTAGATGATTTTTTATTTATTTTTTAACATTTTGATTAACGGAGCGGTTACTCTAAGGAGTGAATAAAATCGAAGTGTGTTCATGTGCTACGGTATATGATGCTTTATTTTAATAACGCTCTCTAAACTTCGTTAGAGGTGGTTGAATTTCCCACGTAGGCTCATTGTCCCACATAGGCTCATTGATTCCTAGTATTTTTTTTAAAATTACAGTATATGTGGGTGCCATAAATTGGCTCTCATGGAAGGTATATATGGAATGTTCTGACTGAAAAGAATGTTTAATGTGGAACAAAATGAATGGTGGTGAGAAGAGAAGCAAAGCTCATGTGGCAGTCATCCTATACATTGAAGAGGGTCATCTTATTCCTTGCTTGGAGTTTACTAAGAATTAATCTGGAATAAGGAAACGGGAATAGGAAAATTGGCATAAATTTATTCTAATTTTGGCCCAATGCAAGAATAAATCTAATTCCAGATTTTTTTCAGGAATTAAGGCCCCGTTTGTTTGATGGAAGATGGCTGGAATATGCAAACGGGAAGATGGTTTTTTGTACGGCCAAATTCTCATTTTGACCAAAAACGAGAATTTGGCAAATTCCTCAAAAAAGGTGGAATTTGCCAAATTCTCGTTTTTGGTCAAAATGAGAATTTGGCCGTACAAAAAACCATCTTCCCGTTTGCATATTCCAGCCATCTTCCAGCAAACAAACGGACCCTTAAATTTATTCTTGCATTAGACCAAAATTGAAATAAATTTATGCCAATTTTCCTATTCCCATTTTCTTATTCCAGATTAATTCCAGCAACCAAACAGGCCCTAAGCTTCTGACTTCCCAGGGCTCATTGTTTCCTACATAACCGCACCGGGTAACGTTACACGACTGCAGCCTCAAGTGGACCAGGCGGTCAAGAGTTCAAATCCCGCCCTAGACATACGACTGGTTTCGCTTCTCATGCCTGTCATCGAAAGCCTGCCGCCGGGAATCGAAAGCTCCGAAACTGTTCGGATGCATATGAGCGGAATTCTCCTGAAGTCGTCCTGCAAACTGGCTGGACAGTTTGAACGGTGGCTGGAGCAGGAGATGGAAAATGCAGAGGATCTGATCCAGAATTCCTTGTCTCCTCCCGTGTGTGTAATAAGCGATATGTTTACGTCGTGGGTTCACAAATCCGGCGCAAAATTTGGACTTCCCACCGTGGTTTTCCACACCTCTGGAGCATTTGCAATTTCTGTGTTGCATTCCTTCACGAAGAACACGCCGCACAAGAATGTGGAAGGAGACGACGAGTATTTCCAGGTCCCTGACCTTCCGTTCGATTTCAAGCTGCGTAAATCCGATCTGCCATTCGTCATGTGAGAACCGGACATGAATCCCATGCAAATATTCGTCACGGACGAGATCAGTCGCAGCATGGAAGGAAGCGGCGTGATTTTCAACACGTTTTACGAGCTGGACTCGCTGGGGATCGATCACATCAAGAGCTTAACGAAGAGGCCTGTTTGGAGCATTGGTCCTATTCTTCTCAAAAATATTTTCGATGCAGAAGGAGTCGAACGCGCGACTTGTAACAGCCGAGGAAAGGTCGCGGATATAAGTGAGGCGGAGTGTTTAGAGTGGTTGGACAGGCGATGCCCTAATTCAGTTGTATTTGTGTGCTTTGGGAGCCAGTCGTGTCTGAACAAACAGCAGACGGAGGCGTTAGCTAGGGGGCTGGAGTCCAGCCAGCAGGCCTTCATATGGACACTCAAGCGCGTCCCAGGAATAGACCTTCCAGATGGTTTTGAAGAGCGGACTAAAGATAGAGGGCTGATCAAATGGGGCTGGGCGCCGCAGCTCCTGATCCTCTCCCATCCTTCCACGGGCGCGTTTCTAAGCCACTGCGGATGGAATTCCACGCTGGAGAGCATCAGCCTGGGTGTGCCGATGATGACGTGGCCCATGTTTGCAGAGCAGCCTTTTAACAATAAGCTTCTGGTAGAGCATTTGGGCATTGCAGAACAAATTTGCTCTCATATGGACGACGTGGGGGACGAGCATGTGGTGAAGAGAGCCGTTATAAAGCTTTTGGCGGAAGAGGAAGGGAAGATGATGAGAGTGAGAGCTCAGGATCTGCGCAGAAGGGCGAAAATGGCGGTTGAGAGAGGTGGAACTTCTCACACAAACCTGCAAGCATTTGTTGAGTACGTTCGGGAGCTGCATGATAAGTGGATAACGGGTAGAATTGTGAATGGAGAAATTGTAGATGCTTAATGTTATAATTGGAAGCTTCATAGGTTAAAAATAGACGTCAATAAAAATTGAACGATGGGTCAATGATAATAAGAGTCGCAGCTTCTATTTGTAATTCCTTCCCTTTTTTTTCTCCTAATTTTATGTTGGAGAGTTTGTGATAAAGACCCACCCTTTCCACTAAAGGATTATGTGTTATGTGTAGAAGTGGTGAACTAACTTCAATAAAATGATTCTATTCTATTGTAACATGTCTTATTAGATTAGAGATTATACTTTATGATTAGAAAATTAGTAAAGATCAATGCTTCTAAAAATTGGTAACGATCTATAAGGGTGATCCTTGAGGTAGGCAAGTAGATCTTAGGAATGAATCTTTTTATTGATGCTATGATTAAGCTGATCCATCAAAGCAATTGCAGGTCTAAGTATTTTGTCTATTGTGTTGAGGAATGGTCTCAACCAATTGAAGTGGAGGACAACAAACTATTTCGCTGAAAATGTAAGGTTATAAACTATTAAATAGATTTTTTTCTACATTTTCCTTGTACTCCAACTCAAAATTGGATTCCATAGTGACAAGTTAATACAAAATTGGAAAGAGAAGAATCATGAAAATTTATAAGAAAACTTAGTCTGAATGGAAGAATAGTGGAGAAGATATAGAGGTGTGAGAAATATCTAAGGATTAAATGAAGGAGGAACTGGATATAAAAACACTCAAGTTTCATATTTCAATTTACTTCTTATTTGCTATCAACAATTTTGGATTGGATGTAAAAAGGGAAAGGAAAACTAATACATAGAGAAGAGAAGAAACTCTCGAGCATTAGTTAATCTAATAATTTAGAAGATCTAAAAGGAAGAAGGTTCTTCCTTAGAGAATAATGTAGATCCTCACAAATGTTAGGCAATTGAATACCTATTACATGTCGCACATGATTGAACACCACTTGGATAATTTATTGATTGATATAATATTATTGCAAAAGAAAAATTGGAGTTTGTAAAATTAGATTTTTTCATGAAGCATTGAAAGGATAGAATTGCTGGTGTGTACAAGATAATAGTTCCATTGGTGGAATTGGAATTTTATGAAATCCTTTATGTTCTTATGTGGAGTGATATCCTCTAAAAAAAACTAGGTTTTCCTAAAGGTATGGAGAAATTGTAAGGAAGCAAAGATGTAGAAAACACTGAACTAAAAACTAATCTATTGGGGGAGATCTAGTGCACATTTTCTTTACAAATATTAGATATTATAGAATTTAAAAATACATTCACATGGAGATAATAACATGCATGAAGATTATACCATAGAACACATGATATATTGTAGGGAAAACTATTTCAAAAGAATATCCCCACACTCTAAAAGTACAATACTTTGTATTACTGAAATAATAGTTACAATAAAATAGTAGTACAATGGTTCTTCAATGGGAGTATTCATCCAACAATCTAACACTTTGAATTAATTCCAACATCATAACACTTCACTTGCAAATATTACATATCTCCTACTCTCCCATGCTACCTTTTAATAGAGGGATACAACACAAGAGGTAGCTTCTAGATGAAGATACAAGATGAGCTTGTGCATAACATTTGGCCCCAGTTTTCAACCACTAAAAAGAATTCAAATGACACATGTATGTCTCTAGATGACTTATCATTCAAACCTCTTATGTTGGGCACCTAAAATTTACTATTTTGAGGTATGAAATATGCTCTTACACATCTTATAGCTCTCATGTGAATCTATGATAAATATTCTCATAACTTACAACTTATAGCTTTAAAAGAAATTTTCATAAACATATTATGAATAACATATTCTCTTATAACTCTTCATAAGCCAAACTGGGCACCCTCATTCTCCATGCAAAAGGTATTTCTACAACTTGCCTGATTCATCATAGAATTTATCATAGATTGACAACTAAGTGCAAGAAGTTGAGTCCACTTATGGGGGAACTTTTAAACTTAGTTATATTTGTGAAATCAGCTCTACAAAATGAGGTTTCACAAAAATAGAAAGAGGTCACATTTAGATTTGAGTTCTGAAGCCTACATTTGGATTGGAGTTGTGTTTACTATGGGACCCTAATCCTAGAACTACAAAATGTGGCCCCATTTAGAATAGGGCCATGTTTTATATAGGGTTATATTCCATAAAAGTATTCTTTTTGAAACTATGAAGAATATCATTTTCGCAGAATGTGGCCTCACTTTTAATCTAGATGACAAAGATCCTCCTCCCTCTTCTGCTACTACTCTCATAGCTTGAGGGATTCTGGTTTTATAATTTTTTTTATGAATAGTTGTTTGTTTTCAGCCTTAGTGCTATGTGAACTTGCGGGGTGATTTGTTCCCCTGGCCCCTTTCTTTGTGAATATTGTACTTTTTTATTTCTATTAATAGTGAAGGCCTCTATTCATAAAAAAATGTAGATTTACTTTGTAAAAGTGTAGAAACCCTATACACAAAGTGAATGAACAACATGTAATAAAAATAAAATAAATGAGTAATCTATAATAAAAACCCTAAATAAATAACTTAAAATAAAAACCCCAAATAAATAGTCCCTAGAATAGAAACCTCATAGACTTCAATCATACACAAAATAAACAAACAACATAGAACAAAAACCCTGAACACTAAACTCTAAACTCTCTTCACGTCAAGTATAAAAAATTAGTTGACTCTTTACCCTAACCATAAACCCTATCCATTAGCCCTAGGTTCTAGATAATATGCATTAAACCATCCATTAGATATTAAGACCAAAAGATTTAATCTAGAGGCTCTAGGCTCTATATAGTTGAAACCCTATATAGGTACTTGTATCGCTAAATCCTATAGAAAAATGGTGGGACTAAAAGATTAAACCTATCCTATGTACTCAACCCTTAAAAGTCAACCCTATATACCCTAAATTCTATACCCTATCTGACGCAGTCAAGGATGGTGGATCCAATGAAGGGCAGTCCAAACCTTCCATCCAACAAAATTACATAGCGGAATACTCAACAATGCAACACAAAGTAATTGTTTAACACTAATTTTCATTAACATGCCTAGCTGTAGGGCCTTCTGGGTTAGGGCCAATTACAATCAGAAAATAATTCTGCAAGATCCACAACCAGATCCAATAGAACCTCAGCTAGTTCAACTTTGAAGACAATCAAAAGTTGATGGAAACCCTAAGGTAGATCTAAACTTGAGCTCGCAAGCCTCCAAGAAATCTCCTTGTCTCCAAGTATGCAAATCCCTAGCTCTGCTGCAAACAACTATCAGATTACAATATGATCTGCAAGATCATCTAAGAACTTTTCCACAACTTCACCAACTTTAGCTCTCAAGCTTCACATCTTATATCCCAAATCTACTAAGTCCTCCCCTAAACATTTACCCAAGCAGTCCTTAAATACTAATCATCAGCCACAAGTCGGCAAGATGAAACCATTAACTCTCCAAAAAAAATAATTAAATGCCATACAAGTTGGCTTACAAATGTATACAAACATTTAATTCAGCATGTTGGCTCATAACAATGGCTATCAACAATAAATTCACCAAGTTAGCTCAACAAATCACACAAAACTCCAGTTGGTAAACCAGAACTACCGAGCAACAGTAAATTAACCGAGCACGCCAGGCATCTCTGAGCACCAGTGTTGACCGAGCACTGCAGGCATGACCAAGTAACAATTTCACAGAGTGCCAGAGACTATTGAGCTTCTTAAGTGACTGAGCTTCCTTCAATGACCAAGGTTGTCGGTCAAGGCTGCAACTGAGTAACACCAGCGAAAATACAAACACTCCATGAAGTTTCACCGAGGACAAAGATTGCCCCTACCTTAACCTTGGATGCCCCTGTATCACTATCACATTATTAGATGCACATGTCTAAGACCTTTGAAATCATGTATTATTCCTTACTTTCTCACATTATATTTATATAGGACCTTAAACCATATATCCTTTGAAGTGAGAATCCTCTAGCTTCATCCTGGGTTAGATATATATCTACATCAAGGACCTTAAATGATAGATTTATCCTGTGTTAGAGTGGATCCCCTTAAATAAGCCATCAAGTATTCTAGGACCCCTAAACACATTTGTCATGACCCCTTATTGGATAAACCCTAGTAATAATAAATAACGATCATAGAAGTAAAATATTATAATATAAAATAATAAGTTAAAGAAAATAATCATAACTCAAACGTTAATAAACTAATAATAGTAAATATACTATTAATAATATATTATTAAAATATTAATATAATATATAATAATATATTATTGAGATAATGATATTGTGAATATAGTAATATTACTCAGATAATATTAATTTCCCTTATTGATAATATCTAAGTAATAATATTATTAATCAATTATCAACTATTAATTTAATCAATATAATAGTTAATAATACTAATCTACATATAATATTAATCTATGAATAGTATTAAAGAAGCCTATTAATAATAATACCACCCGTAAAGAGTTTTATAATAATCAAATGTAAATTATTAATACTAATACTATATTTAAAAGATGTGACTATTCATATTTATATATATATTGAGTGGGAAAAGACATTATATCACAGAGGGAAAAAAGAAGAAATATTAAGAAGGAATTTGGAAAACTTGGGAGAAAATAATAGAGGAGAAATTGAAGGAGAAAATATAGGAGAAAATATAGGAGAAAATGAAGGAGAAAATAAAGGAGAAAAATAAGGAAGTAATTGGAGCATTCTAAAAGATATATAAAGAAAATGGAATAAGAATCTCCATTTCTAAAATAAGAGATAATTTAGCAAAAGATTAAGGAAATAAGGAAAAGAGTAAGCCCACGTGGAAAGTAGGGCATTCGGTCAAATAAATTAGAATAGAGGAATCTTCCCTCTTATAAAAGGTATGTAACTTTATTTTTGTTTATTTAATCAATGATATATTTACTTATATTTTGAAATGTACTAATATTATTATGAAATTAATTCATATTAGATAGTTAAACAAATGTAACTTAAATATGTTAGTAAATAAGTAATTCTATATATATAATTGGTTATAAAATAAATATATGTAATTAATATATATCTGAGAATTATATTAATGTTAATTAATTAATAAGTAATTATAATAATGAAAATTATATCAAATTAATATGTATTCTCACTAGTTAAGACAAGAATATATGGTTCAACTTTGTCATAATTAATTATGTACTAATATCATTATGGAATATAAATATTTATTTTTATCATAGAATAATATGAACTATATATGTAAGATATCTATTTGGAATATAAATATAATATATTTCTAAAGGATCTAATCTAATCTTTCTATATATATATATGAGATTGTTCTTAATATAATTGGATTTAAATGCAAAAATCTCATATACTAATCATTGGGAATTGATATTTCTGATTGCAATCTTAATTGTGAATTCTAGGGCAAATCTAGTAAACTACCAATTGAGAACATTACAAGGGATATATAGATATATGAATCTTAAATGATATATACCGATATATGAATCTTATATATGTATGCAAATAATAATGATTTAGGAATATGATCTAGATTACTCTAATTATAGTACATGGGGATATATCTCGTCTCATACTACGATATCTTAGGATAGGGAGTTTGTGGAGGGAGAGGCGGAGTAATTTCAGGCACATGATGGATATCCTAAAAGGAGCCGCTTGTAGTCTGTTTCACGCGCCCTTTGGCACTGTAAGTCTTCCATCTTATGATGATCATAGTAAGGGAAGGAGAAAGATTCATGTGCCCTATATGAAGAGATCTTCTATATGACTACGTTCATTAGCTTATCACTCAATAGTTTCCTCTAACTTTAATGATAGTGATGGTTATATGTTGTTAATTATTCGATGATTCCCTAATTTATGCCTAACTGATGGAATTTCAGTCTAGGGGTAAAAAGGGTTCATTACAAGTGGTATCAGAGCATAATCCTGCCATCCTGTGGAAATTTTAATTCATACAAATGCATAACGAACAAGAGGAACAAGTAACTATTGCACTTAAAATATTAAGAAAGAGATAATGTTAAACTATTACATCCAGTATAGATCAGATGAACTCATTTCTTCCATCTAAGGCATCTCGATGAAGAAGGTTGTGGATGGTAGAGGTGGGGTAATTTTGGGCACATGACGGATTCCTCTAGGGAACCGCTTGTAGTCTGTTCCATGCGACCAAGACATTGTAACACTTCCACTCTTGGTGTCCTTAGCCGGAGAGAAAGAAAGAGTTCTACAAGATTACTTCGATAAAAATTATGTCGTTCACTTACTCCATAGTTAAGATCAAACTAATATAGCTTGTAAAGCTTATACAAATTTTAATCCTTCCATTCCAATAAGGCACCTTGATGGAGGAGGTGGTGGATGGTAGAGGCGGGGTAATTTCGGGCACATGATAGATTCCTCCAGGGAACTGCTTGTAGTCTATTCCACGCGACCTTGACACTGCAACTCTTCCACTTGGGGTGATCTTAGAGGGATAGAGAGATGAATTTCCCTATGATCCTTCATACATCAGTGTGTATGCTTCATGTTTTCAATGTGTATACTCTGTGTCTTCATGCACCAGTATGTATACTTCATATTTTCAATCTGTATACTTTGTGTTTTCATGCATCAGTGTGTATGCCTTGTGTTTTCAATGTGTATACTCTGTGTCTTCATGCACCAGTATGTATACTTCATATTTTCAATCTGTATACTTTGTGTTTTCATGCATCAGTGTGTATGCCTTGTGTTTTCAATGTGTATACTTTGTGTCTTCATGCATCAGTGTGTATGCTTTGTGTTTTCAATGTGTCTACCGCGTATCTTTATATAATCACATGTATGCCTCATATCCTCATATTTTCATATATATACATTGTTATTGCAATCTTCGTGTAGGAGTAACTCATGATCACATTCCTCATGTATGTTTTGTGTATTGTTTGTGTGCTTTCTTCCCTACGTGTTTGACATATACTTATGTATTTCTTCATGTCTTAAATATTTGATGTGTATTTATATCTCTATCTATGGTATGTTGATATATACTTATGCACTGCTTCATGTCTTTTATGCTTGGTGTGTAATTAGGTGTGATACCTCATGCTTTGAGTGTTTGACATATATGTATTGTATTGTGTATGTTATATGGCTTCATGACCAATTTGTGTTCATTTTCCATGTATACCACCTCATGCATTAAGTGAATGTTTTTGAATACTTTAAGTGATATATGTATGCTTCATGAATGTTCTCTATGTATAAGTATGCTTTATGTGTATGATGTATATGAGCACTACTCCATGCATTACATGTCTAGTGTGTATTTGAGTGTACTACTTCATATTTTATGTGTTTACCATGTATTCATTTCCTTATGTTTGACATGTTTACTCCATTCATGTTTTATGTGTATTCATGTATCTGTGTGCATGATTTATATGTACATATCATACTTTTTATGCTACGTGTATCCATATGTGTTGTTGGAAACAATTGTTTGAAGAAAATTGCTACTCAAATTATGTATTGTCTTTGATGTCACACAATGTCATAGTCCGCAACAATCAGTACCTACCGAGCTCAGTCGGTCTGCCTGGCATTAAAAATCAGCATTTATCGAGTTCACTCGGTTATCATAGAAAAATCAGCATGTACCGAGTTCACTCGGTTATCAAAGAAAATCAGTGTTTACCGAGTTCACTCAGTTGTCAAAGAAAAGTTAGCATTTACCGAGCTCACTCGGTTATCGAAGAAAAAGGATTATCAGTGTTTACTAAGTTCCCTCGGTCTCCAAAAGATTGTAGAAAATTTCATTATGGTCACCAAGCACTGTCGGCCCTTGAAGGATCTTTGCAAATAAAGTTTGCTTATTTCAACCGACTGTTATACTAAGTAATGCCGATTTGAGAAATCTAAAATCATATAAATAAAAGGTCAAATGTGAAAAATAAAGGAGAGATATGGAAAAAGATATATAGAAGAAAGACAGGAAAGGTGTGTGCGAAATTGTGAAGGATGACCAGATATGCTTGAGGAGCAGCAGAGATATATTCGATCAGGAAGGATCTCACTTATACAGAATAGAGATCTGTAATCAGCAAGGTAGTTGCATTATTATACAGGTCATTTTCATTGTTACCTTTTTATCATTGTAATAGTGAATTCTAAATCTCTTAACCGAGTTGGTTTAACAACCATATTGTAAATCCTCTAACAAGGTGACAATTCCATTGAATTGTTCTCAAGACCTCTTACTAGGCCACTCCTAGTAGGGTGATTAAATCCTCTAACAAGGTCACACCTAACAGTGTGTTTTGTAACCTTTTACCGGGTTGGCTTCTAACCGGGCATCACTTCAGAAAAGTGAAAATCAGTATCTAGATACATTGGTGGTTTTCCCCATATTGGGTTTCCATGTTAAATCCCATGTCTCTTGTGTTCTTAATAGTTATCTTAATCATATACAAGTGGTGATGAATATCTAAAAGATAATTTTACTAATACTCTCTGCATCTACCAAGTTACTGCAATCTATTTACCGAGTGTTAAACAGATAATATTCATTAAGATATCCTAAGGGATCTAGAAAGAAATAATTGTGAAGTGTTATATGGTTGACTGATTCACCCCCCCTCTCAGTCACTTCATCCATATTCCATCAATTGGTATCAGAGCTTTTGGTGCTTGTAGGAAGGGTTTCAAGGACCTAAGCTAAAGATCAGGATGTCTTACAAGAGAGAAATTCCAAAGCTCAACAGAGATAACTTTTCAGCATGGCAAGGTCTCATGAGACTTCATCTAGCTTCCATTGGTGATTCAGGATGCAAATACATTGATGAAGAATATATAGTTCCTAATGGCCCATTAACTGTTGAAGACATTGCAGAGAAAAAGAGTCATAACACCATGATGATAGACATTGCATCAGCTCTCAGCTATGAAGAATTTGATGATATTAAAGAATGCACTACTGCATATGAAATGTGGATCACACTGAAGAAAATATATGGTGGTGATGCAAATGTGAAAAGAGCCAAAGCAGAAAGCCTAAGAGGACAGTTTAACAAAATGAATATGAAAGAAGATGAAAACATTGCAAAATATGTTGAAAGGATCAAAGCAAGTGTTAGTGCAATTAGAGCTTCTGGAGGAACAATCACTGATGAAACTATTATAAGCAAGGTACTCAGAACATTACTCCCTATCTATGCAATAAGAGTATCAGCTATTCAAGAAAGAAGATGTGAAACAAACCACAATATAACTTTGGATGCTTTAGTTGGAAGATTGACAGCCTTTGAATTAGACAACTATGACAACTATGTTCCAATTTCCAAAAATATTGAGTTAGCATTTGAGGCCAAGGTTTCACTAAGGAAGAACAAGAAAATAAAAGAAGTTCAGTCAGAAAGTGAAGAAGTATCAGAAGAAAGTTCTGATAGTGATCTTGAACTTATAGAAGCACTACTTGCAAAGAAGTACTCTAAAGGGAAAGGTAAATATAAAGGTAAAACTCCTTTACTCTATTTTTAATGTGAAGAAATTGGACATATTGCAGCTAGGTGCCCAAACAAGCAAGCCAAGGAAGAGAAGAGAGGTCACAAGTACTATGGCAAAAAGAATTTCAAATCATTCAAGGACAAAGGTAAGAAAACATGTTTTATGGCTAAAGATTCTGATGATAGTGAAGAAGAAATTGTCTTTATTGCTATAAAAGATGAATTTGATGATGATGAAGATAAGATGGCACTTATTTCTCATATAAGCAAAGATGATATATGGATAATAGACAGTGGATGTTCACACCACATGATTGGTGACAAGACAAAATTTGAATACCTAGAAGACTGTGATAGTGGCAATGTAAGATTTGGAAACAATGAACCTTGTTGTATAAAAGGAAAAGGAAGAATCTCATTAACCAAAGAAATCATATGTGATAATGCTTATTGGGTTGAAGGACTAAAACATAATCTTTTAAGTGTAGCACAGCTAATCAACACTGGTTTCAAGGTTGAATTCATGAATAGTCAAGCAAGACTGCTGGATGAAAAAGGAAAACTCATTGGATCAGGCAAACAAACAAAAGGTAACTTATTTTATCTTGATCTCAGTGAATATTCATGTTTTATTGCTCAAATTGAAGAAAGTTGGCTATGGCACAAAAGGTTATGTCATGTGAATTTTGATAACATGATGAAAATAAGCAAATTCAAGAAGGTAAGAGGCATTCCTACTTTGAAGAAACCTGATACTGGTCTATGTAAGAATTGTCAGATTGGCAAAATGAGTAAGACTAGTTTTAAGAGTAAGAACTATCAGTCTAAAGAGATTTTGGAAATTGTGCATACTGATTTATGTGGACCTATTGGAATAGAAAGCTATACTGGAGATAAATTCTTTATTCTTTTCATTGATGATTATTCTAGAATGATGACTGTTATGTATTTAAGAGAAAAGTTAGAAGCATTTGAAAAGTTCAAATGGTACTTGGCAAGAGTGGAAAAGGAAACAGGGAAAAGATTGAAATGCTTAAGATTAGACAGAGGTGGTGAATTCATCTCCCATGAATTTAACAACTTTTGCATTGAAAGAGGAATCAAAAGACAGGTATCAGCTGCTAGAACTCCTGAGCAAAATGGAATAGCTGAAAGAAGAAATAGATCTATTATGGATTGTGCAAGGACTTTAATGATAGAAAAGAACATCGCCATAAAGTACTGGAAGGAAGCTATTAGCACTGTAGGTCATAGCTTGAACCGAGTACAATTGAAGAAAGACACATTCAAAACTCCTTATGAGTTATGGTATGGCTATAAACCCAATGTAAGTTACATGAAAGTATTTGGTAGCAAGTGTTATATCTTAAAAGAATCTAGAAGAAATAAATTTGATGTGAAAAGTGATGAAGGAATATTCCTAGGATATTCTAGCAAAAGTAAGGCATACAAATGTCTGAACTTGTCTACTCACAAAGTCATAGAAAGTATACATGTAAAATTTGATGAGTTTGCAGAAAAGACTGAAGAAGAAAGCAAAAGGGAACCTGAAAACTACAGGAGATTTGTTTACATTGAACCTGAAACATTGCCAGACACAACTATCAATAAGGAAACTATATCTACCGAGCCTAGCATAGTAACCAAGTCACAGGAAGAAGTTCAAACCGAGTCACAGGAAGAAGTTCAAACTGAGTCACAGGAAGAAATTTAGACCGAGTCTCAGCCTGAAGTTACCGAGCAAATATCTACCTAGCCAGAGCAACCTGAAGAAGAGATCCTAGAAGACAACAACATGACTCATTCAAAAAGCAAGGAACCTATACTAGCCAAATATGTCAGAAGGCATCATACACTAGATCAAATCATTGAAAACAAATCAGATGGTACTATGACAAGAAGTAAGCTAAAAGGTACATGTCTTCTTACTGATTTTGAACCTAGAAATATCAAAGATGCATTGAAAAATGAAAGTTGGATTGAAGCAATGAATGAAGAATTAGAACAAATACAAAAGAACAAAACATGGACTCTTGTACCTAGACCTAAAGATAAGAATGTAATTGGAACAAAATGGGTATTCAAGAATAAGCTGAATGAAGATGGTCAAGTATCTAGAAACAAAGCTAGATTGGTATGTAAAGGTTATTCTCAAGAAGAAGGTATAGATTATGGTGAAACTTTTTCTCCTGTTGCAAGATTAGAAGGTGTAAGAACTCTACTTGCTTATGCAGCACATAAAGGATTTAAGGTATATCAGATGGATATAAAATCTGTATTTCTCAATGGAATTCTTGATGAAGAAGTCTACATTGAACAACCTGAAGGTTTTGTTGATCCAGATAAAAAGGACATGGTCTACAAGTTACACAAAGCATTGTATGGTTTGAAACAAGCTCCTAGAGCATGGTATGAAAGACTCCATAACTATCTGATTTAGATTAATTTCAAAAGAGCCAATGATAACAGCAATCTGTATATTAAAGAAGGACCGGATGACAAAATTGTATTGGCAGAAATATTTGTAGATGATACTATATTTACAGGGAATGATGATCAGTGCAAAGAATTTTCAGAGCAAATGAACAAAGAATTTGAAATGTCTATGTTTGGTTTAATAAAATTCTTTGTTGGTCTTCAAATTCAGCAAAGCAAGAATGGTATATACATTACTCAATCTAAATACATTAAGGAAATACTTAAGAAGTTTGGTATGGAAGATTCAAAACCAGTTGGTACACCCATGTGTACTAGACTGAAACTTACCAAAAATGATGATTCAAAAGAAGTAGATCAGACCTTATACCGATCTATGATTGGAAAATTGTAGTATGTAGTACATACAAGACCTAATATTACCTTAGCAGTCGGTATAGTAGCTAGATTCTCAGTAAAACCTAAGGAAAATCATATGATGGAAATCAAAAGAATCTTAAGGTACTTAAGAGGAACTGAAGAATATGGTTTGTGGTATAAATTTGGAGGCAATCTAGACTTAAAAGTGTTTACTGATGCTGATTGGGCAGGGAACATTGATGACAGAAAAAGTATAAGTGGTGGAGCATTTTTTCTTGGAAAAAGACTGGTATCCTGGACCAGTAAAAAGTAAAATTGCACATCTCAATCCACAGCTGAAGCAGAATATGTTGCTGCTGCAGTAAATTGTTCAAATATTATTTGATTTAAACAGTTATTACAAGGTATGAAGGTTGAGATCAAAGAACCAGTTGTTATATTTTGTGACAATACAAGTACAATAAACATTTTGAAGAATCCAGTAATGCATTCCAAAACTAAGCACATTGCTATTAAATATCACTTTGTCAGAGAATTGGTGCAGGACAAGGAAATCAGATTAGAATATATTCATACAAAAGAGCAGATTGCAGACATTTTCACCAAACCATTACCCAAGGATGCATTTGTGTATCTAAGAGGTAAGTTAGGGGTCATTCCCCTATCCGAGGTTCACTAAATATAGTTTTAGTGATGCATCAACTAGAACATGATTGAAAATCAACAAGTTGATGCAGCATATTCAAGGAATCATTGCATATGAATCAGTACTTGAGGTACATTAGTTTACACCGGTAATATGTGAATTGTCTTTGGCATGTGTTGTCAAAGAGGGAGAGTCTTTACTATGTCTTTGCTATTACTTCAAGAAATTTTCAATAGTCAGAAGGAAGAGTTTTTAAGAAAAAGGAAGTTTTCTGACAGAGGGAGATTTGAATCTGAACCGAGCTAATCCTTTCAAAATTTCTTATGCTATGACATATTGTGTTGCCATCAATGCCAAAGAGGGAGATTGTTGGAAACAATTGTCTGAAGAAAATTGCTACTCAAATTATGTATTGTCTTTGATGTCACACAATGTCATAGTCCGCAACAATCAGTACCTACCGAGCTCAGTCAGTCTGCCTGGCATTAAAAATTAGCATTTACCGAGTTCACTCGGTTATCAAAGAAAAATCAACATGTACCGAGTTCACTCGGTTATCAAAGAAAATCAATGTTTATCGAGTTCACTCGGTTGTCAAAGAAAAGTTAGCATTTACCGAGCTCACTCGGTTATCAAAGAAAAAGGATTATCAGTGTTTACCGAGTTCCCTCGGTCTCCAAAAGATTGTAGAAAATTTCATTATGGTCACCGAGCATTGTCGGCCCTTGAAGGATCTTTGCAAATAAAGTTTTCTTATTTTAGCCGACTGTTATACTAAGTAATGCCGATTTGACAAATCTAAAATCATATAAATAAAAGGTCAAATGTGAAAAATAAAGGAGAGATATGGAAAAAGATATATAGAAGAAAGACAGGAAAGGTGTGTGCGAAATTGTGAAGGATGACCAGATATCCTTGAGGAGCAGCAGATATATATTCAATCAGGAAGGATCTCACTTATATAGAACAGAGATCTATAATCAGCAAGGCAGTTGCATTATTATACAAGTCATTTTCATTGTTACCTTTTTATCATTGTAACAGTGAATTTTAAATCTCTTAACCGAGTTGGTTTAACAACCATATTGTAAATCCTCTAACAAGGTGACAATTCCATTGAATTGTTCTCAAGACCTCTTACCAGGCCACTCCTAGCAGGGTGATTAAATCCTCTAACAAGTTCACACCTAACAGTGTGTTTTGTAACCTTTTACCGGGTTGGCTTCTAACCGGGCATCACTTCAGAAAAGTGAAAATCAGTATCTAGATACATTGGTGGTTTTTCCCATATTGGGTTTCCACGTTAAATTTTGTGTCTCTTGTGTTCTTAATAGTTATCTTAATCATATACAAGTGGTGATGAATATCTAAAAGATAATTTTACTAATACTCTCTGCATCTACCAAGTTACTGCAATCTATTTACCGAGTGTTAAACAGATAATATTCATTAAGATATCCTAAGGGATCTGGAAAGAAATAATTGTGAAGTGTTATATGGTTGACTGATTCACCCCCCCTCTCAGTCACTTCATCCATATTCCATCATGTGTACTTTATGATTTAATCTATTTATGTTTCTACTTCATGTGTATATTGCATAATTATGTGTATGCTTCATGAATAAATAAAAATTAAGTGTATGCTTTATGTGTTTTGTGTATTCACATATGTACTTCAAGATTTGAGTGAATTCATGTTCTATGTGCTTCATTGTATTCATGTATATCCTACTTGTGCTACATGTATGCTTCACAACTTAATTAAATATGTATGTATTGTGTGCATTTATATGTATACTTCTTGAAATCAGTAAGCTCATGATATGCCTCTTAGCTTGAATAGATTCATACTTCATGTTCTAAGTGCTAATAATATTTACAAATTTGATTCATGTATAATGTGTTTGCAACATGGTTACGTAAAGATTGTATGTCCCTTACTAATGCATTCAGTTCATAATTGTTATGTCTCCAAACAATTTACTCCATGAATATTTCTTGAGTATCTATAAGTCTGTCAAGAGCAATAATTTTGTATTTGAAGCATAGGACTGTGATGTCCCCATCCTGGAATTTGATAATAAATAATTTAATTAGATCACAAAAGAAATATTTTATAAAAAATATAATAGTTGAATAAATAGAAACAAAGATTGTCATTATTATAATTGTAATAATATTAATTATCTATTATTAAAATATTATTGAAGTAATAGTACACTATGAACAAATAATTTATAATATAATAATTATAAATATTAAATTATAATTAAATTAGTATAATATATACATAATTAATATCTACAAATTAGTGGTTTTAAATATGAAATATATAATTCATATACTTTTATATTGTAAAGCATGTCCTTGACTATGGTAAGTTGACAATACTAGTAACAATTGATGATAATTTAGCTAAATGGTAAATCAGATTATGATTAAGTTACATATGAATTAAAAGATGCATCTGGGTTATAAGGGTGAAATAAATATAATTATGTTTTTTGCTTGAGGACAAGCAAATTCAAGAGGGGCGAACTGTCATGACCCCTGCAAATTCAAGAGGGGTGAACTGTCATGACCCCTTATTGGATAGAACCTAGTAATAATAAATAATGATCATAGAAGTAAAATATTATAATATAAAATAATAAGTTAAAGAAAATAATCATAACTCAAATTTTAATAAAGTAATAATAGTAAATATACTATTAATAATATATTATTAAAATATTAATATAATATATAATAATATATTATTGAGATAATGATATTGTGAATATAGTAATATTACTCAGATAATATTAATTTCCCTTATTGATAATATCTAAGTAATAATATTATTAATCAATTATCAACTATTAATTTAATCAATATAATAGTTAATAATATTGATCTACATATAATATTAATCTATGAATAGTATTAAAGAAGCCTATTAATAATAATACCACCCGTAAAGAGTTTTATAATAATCAAATGTAAATTATTAATACTAATACTATATTTCAAAAGATGTGACTATTCATATTTATATATATATTGAGTGGGAAAAGACATTATATCACGGAGGGAAAAAAGAAGAAATATTAAGAAGGAATTTGGAAAACTTGGGAGAAAATAATAGAGGAGAAATTGAAGGAGAAAATATAGGAGAAAATATAGGAGAAAATGAAGGAGAAAATAAAGGAGAAAAATAAGGAAGTAATCGGAGCATTCTAAAAGATATATAAAGAAAATGGAATAAGAATCTCCATTTCTAAAATAAGAGATAATTTAGCAAAAGATTAAGGAAATAAGGAAAAGAGTAAGCCCACGTGGAAAGTAGGGCATTCGGTCAAATAAATTAGAATAGAGGAATCTTCCCTCTTATAAAAGGTATGTAACTTTATTTTTGTTTATTTAATCAATGATATATTTACTTATATTTTGAAATGTACTAATATTATTATGAAATTAATTCATATTAGATAGTTAAACAAATGTAACTTAAATATGTTAGTAAATAAGTAATTCTATATATATAATTGGTTATAAAATAAATATATGTAATTAATATATATCTGAGAATTATATTAATGTTAATTAATTAATAAGTAATTATAATAATGAAAATTATATCAAATTAATATGTATTCTCACTGGTTAAGACAAGAATATATGGTTCAACTTTGTCATAATTAATTATGTACTAATATCATTATGGAATATAAATATTTATTTTTATCATAGAATAATATGAACTATATATGTAAGATATCTATTTGGAATATAAATATAATATATTTCTAAAGGATCTAATCTAATCTTTCTATATATATATATGAGATTGTTCTTAATATAATTGGATTTAAATGCAAAAATGTCATATACTAATCATTGGGAATTGATATTTCTAATTGCAATCTTAATTGTGAATTCTAGGGCAAATCTAGTAAACTACCAATTGAGAACATTACAAGGGATATATAGATATATGAATCTTAAATGATATATACCGATATATGAATCTTATATATATATGGAAATAATAATGATTTAGGAATATGATCTAGATTACTCTAATTATAGTACATGGGGATATATCTCGTCTCATACTACGATATCTTAGGATAGGGAGTTTGTGGAGGGAGAGGCGGAGTAATTTTGGGCACATGACGGATATCCTAAAAGGAGCCGCTTGTAGTTTGTTTCACACGCCCTTTGGCACTGTAAGTCTTCCATCTTATGATGATCATAGTAAGGGAAGGAGAAAGATTCATGTGCCCTATATGAAGAGATCTTCTATATGACTATGTTCATTAGCTTATCACTCAATAGTTTCCTCTAACTTTAATGATAGTGATGGTTATATGTTGTTAATTATTTGATGATTCCCTAATTTATGCCTAACTGATGGAATTTCGGTCTAGGGGTAAAAAGGGTTCATTACAACATTCAACTAGATCACATCCCCTTAACACATTTGATTTTATATACTCTTGTTAAGCCATCCTATTGAGGGCCCTTTAAACATGCATGTATGCACTAATACCATGAACTAGCTTAGAAAATTATGATAGATTGATGTTCAATCTTCAATGTGCACATGTCATCCTATTAGTTTGACAAGTTACCATCTATACCACTTTAAGCATGCACATGCACTATCTAGATTGTGACTTAGGTCACTACATGATAGATTAACCTTTTAAGTTAGATACTCCCCTTAATTCATCCTATTAGGACCCCTTTCGACATGCATCTATGAACTAGAGACCATGGCCTATCTTTGAAAATTATAATAGCTGGATATTCTATTTTAAACATGTACATGGAATTTTATCAGGACCAAGAGTTGCCATCTAGATCCGATTTAGATGCACATGAACTATCTATATCATGACCAAGGTTACTATTGTTGGAAACTGTAATTGAAACAATTGTTGTATTGTCATTGATGTCAAACTTTAACTAGTGAGACAATTTCTATCTAAGAGAGTACCATATCTATTGATTGATGAAAAGGATCAGGGAAAGGGAAATAACAAGAGAACCTAAGGAAATCTTGAGTTATTTGATACTTCAATGGGTACTTGATTATTTGGCACATTGATAAGATAATTTATTGTTTATCTAAGTAAGAGGGAAGAATGAAGAAGTAGGCTTAACTGAGAAAAAGTGAAGAAATCTAGTTTAAGACAAGTGATATTAGTGTCAATCGAGCACCTATATATGCTGAGTAAATTTAGTGTTGACCGAACATAAGTTTATGCCGAGCAACAACAAATTCCTGAGCAAGACAATGTTAGCCAAGGAAGACAGTTTGTAGAGATGACTGAGTTATGCGGTGATGACCAAGGAGATGAACATAGTATTGAATGAGTATCAGTAATTTACATTTGGAGAAAGAAATGGGATTCCCAACTGACATAGTTGAAATTCTTGGGATATGTAAATCATGTTGACATTATTAATTGATTGTATGGAGAATTTAATGCATGGTAAATCATTTTATTATGGATTCGATGAGAAGTTTGAAGATGTATCTAGAAGGAAGGATGAAGACCTTAAATGGTGGAAGGATTCGATGAATCTAACCTAAACCTAAGATCTACAAAGGAGATTAAGTAGAAAGAGATGGATCTACCTAATGGAAGAGGTATAAAGGAAAACCTAATTGTAAGGTTACAATGTGTGCTAAAGTTGTTGATGTTATTAACTGACAAGTCTAAGTAGAAGGATGAAGGAGTTGATCAGAGTTGTGATTTATTGAAGTGAATTATGAGAAGATTAGTGATGGAGATGGAAATAGAGCTCAGTCAGTAAATCAACATTTATGTGTGAATTGGATCTGTTATTTGCAAAGTGAGTTGTATGTTTTTCAAATCATAAACTACTATTACTTTTTAACCATTGTATAGTCTAAATCCTTTAATCTAGGTTGACCTAAAAATCATTGTTTAAATCCTTTAATCAAGGTAGCATTCTAATATAATGTTCTCAAATCCTTCAACTAGGTCACTTTTGATAGAGTGTTTAAATCCTTTAATAGGGTCACACCTAGTAGTGTGTTTATAAACCTTTGACAAGGTTGGCTTTTCACAGAGCTCACATCATAAGAATGAAAATATTAGTAACATGTTACAAAGTGGTTTTTCCCAGGCTGAGTTTCCACTATAAATCCTGGTGTTATACTTGTGTGAATATTTTGATGTGAATGTTTCTATATTCTGCAAGTTAATTACTTTTGGACAGTGTATTGCATGTTATATGTTTCTAATATATACTTTAGAGAATGAGTTGTGTTGGTGATTAGATTTGATATTATTGAATTGTTTAAAAGTTCAATTGGTACATCTGGACCTAAGAACAACTGATTCAAACCCCCTCTTTGTTGTTCTAAATAATATTAACAATTGGTATCAGAGCTATTGGTGCTTACAAAGAAAATTTTAAAGGTACTTGAAGCTAATGATCAAGATGTATAAAAAGGAGGTACCGAAGTTGAACAAAAAGAACTTCCCTGCATGGCAGAGTCTGATGAAACTGCATGGAGATGGTATTTGTGATTTGGTGAAGTTCTATGTTGAACATGACTATGTTATACTTGCTGCACCTATGACTACTGAGGAGATGAAAGATAGAAAGGAATACAATCAAGAAATGTTGGAGATTGCATCTTCCTTAAGCTATCTTGAATTTGAAGATATCAAGGATTGCACTACTGCAAAGCAAATGTGTGATACTATTACAACTATCTATGGTGGTGATACAAATGTATTGAGAGAAAAAGTTGAAAGCTTGAGAGGTAAGTTTGATGAAATGAAAATGCAAGAAGGTGAAAATATTGCTCAGTACTATGGTAGAATTAAGCAGATAGTAAATTCTATTAGAGTCCTCCATCTAGTGGAATGGTTGATGATGAGACTGTTATTGGTAAGGTATTGATAACTTTTCTTCCTATCTATGCTATCAAAATTTCCATAATTAAACAATCAAGTTGTAATCCTAGTAATGTTCTAACTCTAGAAAGTCTTGTTGGTAAGCTTATTGCTTTTGAGGTATCTAACTATGATAACTACACTGTTCCTAATGTTCAATCTTCTTTCAAGTCACAAATGGTTTTGCATAAGTCCAAGAGAGAAAAATAAAAATATTTGAAAAGTGAAAGTGATAGTGACACTTCTGATGGGGAACTAGATGATCTTGAAGCACTCATGGATAGAAGATTAAAAAGAGGAAAAGGAAAATATAAAGGTAAAATTCCTATAATCTATTTTTCATGTAACAAAGTTGGCCATTTTGCAACAAGATCTCCTAACATAAATGACAAGGATGAGGAAAGAGAAAGCAAGTACAAGGATAAGAGAGATACTAAAGATCACCGAAGGTACATAGACTACAAAGAAAAATGTAAGAAATCATGTTATATTGCTAAAGAGGAAACTGAAAGTGACAATGATGATTTTGATATTGAAGTAGTTTATGTTGCTATGAAAGATGATTCTAATGAGGATGAGAAAACTACACTTATTTCTTATGTGAGTAAAGGTGATAAATGGATTATTGATAATGGTTGCTCAAATCACATGATTGGTGATAAAAGTAAATTTGAAACCCTAGATCATGACAAAGGTAGAAGTGTTAAGTTTGGTAATGATGCACCATGTCTTGTGAAAGGTAAAGGATCAATTAAGCTAACTAATAAAATCACATGTAAATTTATGCCTATTGGGTTGAAGGTCTTAACTATAATTTTTTGAGTGTTGCACAACTTAACATCATTGGTTACCGAGTGGAGTTTCATCACATAAAGGCTAAAATATTTGATGCCACTAGTGAACTAATTGGAAGTGGAGAACAGACTAGAGGTAACTTGTTCTATCTAGATCTATCTGAAGAGACATGTTTGTTTGCACAATTTGATGATGCATGGTTATGAAATAAGAGGTTATGTCATGTAAACTTTTACAATCTGGTAAATATTAGTAAAAATAAGAAAGTTAGAGGTTTTCCAACATTGAAGAAACCTGATAATGTGATGTGTAAACAGTGTAAGTTGGGAAAAATGACAAAGTCTAGTTTCAAGAGCAAGACATTTAATTCTAAAAATATTTTGGATTTGGTTCATACTGATCTTTGTGGACCTATGAGTGTCCAAAGTTATTGTGGTGCTAAGTACTTTATTATGTTTGTTGATGACTATACTAGGATGATGACTGTAATATTTTTGAAAGAAAAATATGATGCATTTCAGCTGTTTAAGTGGTATTTCGAAAAAGGTGAAAAATAAATAGGTAGAAGCCTAAAATGTCTGAGATCTGACCGAGGTGGAGATTTTATATCAAATGAGTTAAATCTATTATGCAATAATAGAGGAATGAAGAGACAAATGTCTGCACCTAAAACACCTCCACAAAATGGTATAGCTGAAAGGAGAAATAGGTCTATTATGGATTGTGTAAGAACACTAATGATTGAGAAGAATGTTGCATAAAAATACTAAAGAGAAGCTATAAGTACAACTATTTATACCTTAAATTGAGTACAAATGAAGAAAGGTACCAATGCTACACCTTATGAATTATGGCAAGGATATCCACCTAATGTGAAATATTTTAGAATTGTTGCGAGTAAATGCTATATACTGAAAGATAATAGGAATGGAAAATTTGATACAAAAAGTGATGAAGGCATATTCCTAGGTTATTCCACTAAGAGAAAAGCTTATAAGTGTTTGAATTCTAACATTAATAAAGTTGTGGAAAGTGCAAATGTGAGAGTTGATGAATATGTAGAGAAGAATGAACTGGAAGGTAAACAAGAACCTAAAGATTATAGATCTTTTGTCTACATGGAAGAAGGAGAGGTAAGTAACACACTTGCACTAGATGTAGAGTCACGGGTAAGTAATGCCGAGCACCAGGAGGATGCTACCAAGCATCAGAAGGATGTTGTTGAGCATCAGGAAGATGCTCCCAAGATATCAGAAACAGAAACTAAAAATTTTCATGATGAACTTGAAGATCAAGAAGAAAAGAAATCTAAACCTACATTGGCATAGTATGTGAGAAGACATCATAACCTTGAGAAAATAATTGGAGATAAGTAATCTAGAATTTTGACTAGAAGTAAGTTGAAAGACCCTACATGTTTATTATGTGAGTTTGAGCCTAAGACAATAAAAGATGCTTTAGAGAATGAAGACTAGATTCAAGATATGAATGAAGAAATAGATCAAATAGAAAAGAATGATACCTAGACTCTGGTGTCAAAATTAGAAAACAAGAATGTTATTGGAACAAAATAGGTATTCAGAAATAAGCTTAATGAACATGGACAAGTCATAAGGAACAAGGCAAGATTGGTATGCAAGGGTTATGCACAGGAAGAACGAATAGACTATGGGGAAATATTTTCCCCTATAGAAAGATTATAAGTAGTGAGAACTCTACTTGTGTATGCAGCATACAAAGATTTCAAAGTATATTAGATGGATGCCAAATCTACATTTCTGAATGGTATATTAGAAGAAGTATACATTGAACAACTTGAAGGATTTGTTGACCCAAACAAGAAAAATATGGTTTGCAAATTAAACAAGGCGTTGTATGGATTTAAACAAAACCCCAGATCATGGTATGAGAGGCTACATAATTATTTGATAAATATTGGATTTACAAGGTGATGCAAGAGCATCTTGGGTGTAAGAGAAATCTTGCATCACCCAAAAATTATTTTTTTTTGTATTCAATAAGGGCTATCTTGTGCAGAGCTGCTATTTATGGAAACTTGCTATTTTTAGTAAGTTGGTCATACAATCTCAGAATGTTCTGATTTTACATGTGGAGGTTCATCTCAGTCATATCAACCTGCCAGTAAAGTTTCATGGCTAGATCAGGTCTAGTTTTGAAGATATTGAAGATTTTTGGTATTGGCAGCAGGATACCGAAACTTTGAACTCAGTTTGAAGGCTTTAGAGGCTCCGGATGAGGTCAAAAATTTGGTTGAGAGGCACATGCACTAGTCAAGCTTGTGATGACTTATGGTCTCCAAAAGTCGGGCCACCTGAAATGGCAAAAAATAATTTTCCTTCAAAATTTTGTTTGGGTTTCAAAAGTTATTTTGAGCCGACTCTGATGTAATAAATTGAAAAATAAAATAATTCTAAGTTGGTCGGCCCTAAGGGCTAAATTTTTGGAACCTTATCAGGCGGTGGAAAATGCCTATATAAAGAAGGCCCATAGTGTTGTCTAGGACAGTTTTGGTAGTAGATCTGGCTATTGATTCGAGGCTTTGTCCTATAGAATATTGTAAAGGAATGCCCATGTGGCTTTGCATATTGTAATTTTGAAAGTTTGTAATTCCACATTCGTGGAGATAATAAGAAGCCAATTTTTTGTTCTTGCATATTGTTGTTGTTTCTCTGTCTATTTCTGTTATGTGTTTGAGGTATTAAGGGGAGCACCCTTCATCAAGTGGTATCAGAGCATGAGTTCCTAAGTGTGTAAATAGATCACCGATTGTGAGGCAGTTTGCACTAGGACCATGGGTTAGGGTTTCTGTCTAAATAGATTGCCACCTATGACATAGTTTGCACCAGGACCATGGTTAGGGTTTCAGCATGCATCACAAAAATGCCTCCATGAAGGGAACATGGTGGAAGAGCTGGTGTTGTAACACTTGAGGTTAGAGCGCTTTAGAGACAAATGCAAGCATTGCAAGAAGAGATTCATAGAGGAATGAATCTTAATGTCAGAGATGAAGGTGAGGATGAAGCCAAAGAAGGAAATGATGATCAAGAAGAAGGCAAAATTTTGAATTGACAAGAAGAAAGACTTTTCCAGGCCATTTCCAAGATCAAAAAAAGACCTAAGATCGAGGTTCCTATATTTTCAAGAAATCTTAACCCATAAGAATTGATCAACTGGATCAATGAATGTAAAGAATATTTGAGTATGAAGATATTAAGAATCTTGATAGGGTCAAATTCATGAAGGCCAGATTGCAAGGTCATGCGAAGATCTGGTGGCAAGAAATTCAATTGGAGTGAAATAGAAGAGGGAAAGATAAAATCACAAGATGGGATCAGATGGTGGATAAATTGAAGCGACAGTTCATTTTTATTGATTATGAGCTTGACCTACTGAAGAAGATGCAAATTTTGAAGCAAGCAGGAAGATCTATTCAGGAGTATACAAAGGAGTTCTATCGAATCCTCATTACAACAGGCCATGCGGAAGCTGATAAGGAGAAAGTTGCTCATTACCTTAATGGGTTGAGTTCAAGCATTCAGGAGGAGCTGAATCTAGTTTGAATGAATAGTATTAAAGAGGTACACCAGTTTGCCCTAAAAGTGGAGGAAAAGCTGAACAAGAAGTTTGAGAGTAGATAAAATGGAAGAGGTCATGGTGGACGATCTGGTGGATGGTCATATGGAGGCCAAAATAAAGATATGAAAAAGAAGGATGACGCTAGTAGCAGTCAAAATCAGAAAGGAAATACTTCCAACCGTTTCCAAGATTAGAATAATAGAGATAAGAGAGGAAGAGGAAGAGGACAAGGTTTAGGAAGAGGAGGCTTCCCTGGAACATGTTTTCACTATGGAGAAGAAGGTCATAGGGCATTTGAATGTCCTCAATGCCAAGGAAGGACAGATAGGAGGAATGAAGGCTAGGCTGGAGTTGCACATGTAGATGCCAGATCATCAAATTTAGAAGATGCTGAAAGAGGAGAAATGTTGATTAATAGAAGAGTCCGACTGAGTGATGAGAATGAACTTGAACAAAGGAGGAGCCTGTTTCACACTAGATGCAAGTGTGAGGGTAAATGCTATGATATGATTATTAATAGTGGAAGCACTAAAAATTTGGTGTTAGAAGAGATGGTGACAAATTTGAAGCTCAAGAGATAGAAACACCCACATCCATATCGGATTGCCTAGGTGCAGAATGACCACAAGGTCATGGTCAGTGAATAGTGCTTCGTAAAGTTCAAGATCAGTGGGTACCAAGATGAGGTACTATGTGATATCATATCTATGGATGCATGTCATATGTTGTTGGGTAGACTATGGTAGTTTGACAGATGTGCTGTACACGATGGTCATGCGAATACCTATTCCCTGACAAAGGATGGAGTGCAACATAAGCTAAAGCCATTGAAGGAGATCGAAGAAAAGGTATGTGATAATGCAAGAATAACATTTGTTGATGGAAGAAAATTCCTAGATGGTATGAGGTATGGGCATGTGTATTTTTCTTTAATTCCAAAAGCTGGTAAAGAAGAAGTAGAGGATGTACCTATAGAGGTTGCAGATTTGTTGAATGAGTTTTAGGATATTGTATCTAATAATGTACCTAATGGATTACCACTGGTAAGGAAGATCAGTCATAAGATGGATTTGATTCCAGAAGCCAATTTTCCAAATAAGACAACACATAGAATGACACCAGCAAAAAGTGAAGAGTTGAATAGACACGTACATGAGTTGTTGCAGAAGGGATTGATTCGAGAGAGCTTGAGTCCATGTGTTGTACCAGCAGTATTAGCACCAAAGAAAAATTGATAATGGAGGATGTGTACAGATTCTAGAGCAATAAATAAGATCACAATCAAGTATAAGTTTCCATTACCATAAATGGATGGTATTATAGATTATTTAAGTGGAACTGTGTATTTCTCAAATATAGATCTCAAGAGTGGATATCACTAGATTTAGATTAGAGAAGAAGATGAATGAAAGACTACCTTGACAAAAGAAGGAATGTATGAGTGGTTAGTCATGCCTTTTGGGCTAACCAATGCACTGAGCACTTTCATGCGGCTCATGAACGAGGTTTTGAAAGAATTTCTAGGTAAGTTTGTCTTTGTTTACCTAGATGATATTTTGATCTTTAGCAAGACATTGGAGGAACATATGATGTATATTCGTATGGTGTTTGAGAAGTTGAGAGATGATAAATTGTTGATTAATTTGAAGAAGTGTAGTTTTGTGAAGAAGGAATTAGTGTAATTGAGATTTGTAGTTTCAACAGAAGGTCTAAAAATGGACCCAGAGAAAGTACAGGCTATCCTTGAATGGCCTACTCCAAGGAGTGCTATTGAGGTAAGATATTTTCATGGTTTGGCTAGTTTTTACAGAAAGTTTATCATAAATTTAACAGTATTTGTGGACCCTTGACTGAAACAATGAGAAGGGATAGAAAAGAGTTCAAGTGGACTAATGGGGTGGATGAGAGTTTTAAACTGTTGAAACAAAAAGTTACATAACAACCTATTTTAGCACTTCCTAATTTTAATAAGGTGTTTCAAGTAGACTGTGATGCTAGTGACACTGCAATAGGAGCTATTATGAGCCAAGAAGGTAAACCTATTGCTTATTTCAGTGAGAAGTTAAATGATGCCAAGAGAAAGTATTATGTTTATGATCAGAAATTTTATGCTATAGTTCAGGCATTGAAGAAGTGGAGACACTATCTGCTTCCTAAGGAGTTTGTTTTGTATACTGATCATCAAGCTTTGCAATATTCGAATAGTCAAGGAAAGTTGAATCAGAGGCATTTGAAATGGGTTGAATTTTTGCAGAGTTATACATTTATTTTGAAAAACATAAGTGAAAAGTCTAACAAGGTTACAAACGCGCTTACCAAAAGGCAACTATTGTTGACAGAGCTGCAAATTGAGGTGGTTGGGTTCAAGGAACTCAAGAATTTGTATCCAGAGGATCTTGATTTTGGTGAAGCTTGGAAAGCTTGTAAAGAACCTATTACTCTAGATAGGACGAAGTGGCTAGATTTCATCATTCAAGATGATATGCTATTCAGAGGGAGTCAGTTGTGCATTCCAAGAAGTTCTATAAGGGAGAATGTCATTAAGGAGAAGCATAGTGGAGGATTGGCTGGACATTTTGGTCATGATAAAACCCTTGGTTTGGTTAGTGAGAATTATTATTGGCCACATTTGTAGCAATATGTCAAGAAGATTGTACAGAGTTGTAGAGTATGTCAGATGGCGAAAGGAGTGAAGCAGAATACAGGGTTGTATTAGCCATTACATGTACCAGAAAAGACTAGGGAAGATATCAGTATGGACTTTGTTCTTGGATTACCAAGGACACAACGGGGACATGATTTAATTTTTGTGGTAGTTGATAGATTTTCAAAGATGACACATTTTATTCCCTGTAAGAAGACTAATGATGCTGTTCATGTATCAGAATTGTTTTTTAGAGAAGTAGTGAGACTACATGGTTTGCCAAAGACCATAGTTTCAGATCGGGACACTAAGTTTGTTGGATATTTCTGGCGTAGATTGTGGAATAAGTTGAAAATAGATTTGAAGTTCAGTTCATCACATCATCCACAGACTGATAGACAGACAGAGTTGGTGAATAGGAGTTTCGAAAATTTGCTAAGATGTTTGGTTGGAGAAAGACCAATAGGATGGGATTTGATTTTACCACAGGAAGAATTGGCATACAATAATTCTGTCAATAGGAGTACTGGTAAAACACCATTCTAGATTGTATATGAAAATAGTCCCAAAAATGCATCTGAGTTGAGAAAGATAGATAAAGGAGAAATAAGTAGTGCTAAAGCTAAGGATTTTGTAGAATATTTGAAGAACATCCATGAGGAGGTGAGGAAGCATATTACCAAGATGAATGCACAGTATAAGGCTAAGGTAGATGAGAAAAGGAGGCATACAAAATTTTAGGTTGGAGATGAAGTCATGGTTCATTTGTGGAAGGAGCGATTTCTAGTTGGTACATACAATAAGCTAAAAATGAAGAAGTTTGGGCCATGTAAGATACTGAAGAAGCATGATTCAAGAAATGCATATGAGGTAGAATTGCCTACTGAGCTGAATATTTCACCAGTGTTTAACATTTTAGATTTGATAGAGTACCATGAAGGAGGTGTTTAAGATGAGGTTACAACATCATAGTGGAGTATTCCAGCAACCAGTTCAGATATCAAGGAGATTGAAGACATACTGGATAGTCATGTTGGCAAAAGCACAAGGAACATGACATATGAAGAGTATTTGGTCAAATAGAAAGGATGACCTGTTGAAAATTCATCATGGCTAACAAAGGAGGAGGTTAACCGTCTTGGTTTTCCTTTGCACACCTGAGTCGTGATAGGGTCACTTCTTAAATTACCCCGGATGTTTGATGCAGGAGCATCCTAGGTGTAAGAGCAATCTTGCATCACCCAAAAATATTTCTATTTTCGTATTCAATAAGGGCTATCTTGTGCAGAGCTGCGATTTATGGAAACTTGCTATTTTTAGTAAGTTGGTCATAAGATCTCAAAATGTTCTGATTTTACATGTGGAGGTTCATCCTAGTCATATCAGCTTGCTAGTAAAGTTTCATGGCTAGATCAGGTCTAGTTTTGAAGATATTGAAGATTTTCGGTATTGGCAGTAGGATACAAAAACTTTGAACTCAGTTTTGAAGACTTTAGAGGCCTTGGATGAGGTCAAAAATTTGGGTGACAAGTGCTTCCACTAGTCAAGCCTGTAGAGTGCTTCGTGGCCTTTCCAAAATGGGGTTATAATAGTCAATCGGGTCAACTAGTGATGACTTATGGTCTCCAAAAGTTGAGCCACTTGAAATGGCGAAAAATAATTTTCCTTCAAAATTTTCATTTGGGTTTCAAAATTTATTTTGAGCTGAATCTGATGTAATAAATTGAAAAATAAAATAATTCTAAGTTTGTCGGCCCTAAGGGCTAAATTTCTGGAACCTTCTCGGGCGGTAGAAAATGCCTATATAAAGAAGGCCCGTAGTGTTGTCTTGGATAGTTTTGGTAGTAGATCTAGATATTGATTTGAGGCTTTTTCCTATAGAATATTGTAAGGGAATGCCTGTGTGGCTTTGCATATTGTAATTTTGAAAGTTTGTAATTCCACATTTGTGGAGATAATAAGAAGCCAATTTTTTGTTCTTGCATATTGTTGTTGTTCTTCTTTCTATTTTTGTTATGTGTTTGAGGTATTAAGGGGAGCACCCTTCATCAAGTGGTATCAAAGTAGGAGTTCCTGAGTGTGTAAATAGATTGCCGATTGTGAGGCAGTTTGCACCAGGACCATGGGTTAGGGTTTCTATGTAAACAGATCATCGACTATGAGGCAGTTTGCACTAGGACCATGGTTAGGGTTTCAGCGTGCATTGCAAAAATGCTTCCATAAAGGGAATGTGGCAGAAGAGATAGTGTTTTAACACCTAAGGTTAGAACACTCCAGAGACAAGTGCGAGCATTGCAAGAAGAGATTCGTAGAGGAATGAATCTTAATGTCAGAAATGAAAGTGAGGATAAAGTTGAAGAAGAAAATGATGATCAAGAAGAAGAAGAAGGCAAAATTTTGAATTGAGAAGAAGAAAGGATTTTTTGGGCCATTTCCAAGATTGAAAAAAGACCTAAGATCGAGGTTCCTACATTTTCAAGAAATCTTAACCCATAAGAATTGACCGACTAAATCAATGAATGTGAAGAATATTTTGAGTATGAAGATATTGAGAATCCTGATAGGGTCAAATTCACGAAGGCCAGACTGAAAGGTCATGCCAAGATTTGGTGGCAAGAGATTCAATTGGAGTGAAATAGAAGAGGGAAAGATAAAATCACAAGATGAGATTGAATGGTAGATAAATTGAAGTGATAGTTCATTTCTGTTGATTATGAGCTTGACCTACTAAAGAAGATGCAAAGTTTGAAGCAAGCAGGAAGATCTATTCAAGAGTATATAGAGGAGTTCTATCGAATCCTCATCAGAAAAGGCCATGCGAAAGCTAATAAGGAGAAAGTTTCTCGTTACCTTAATAGATTGAGGCCAATCATTCAAGAGGAGTTGAATCTAGTTTGAATGAACAGTATTGAAGAGGCATACCAATTTTTCCTAAAAGTGGAGGAAAAGCTGAACAAGAAGTTCGAGAGCAGACAAAATGGAAGAGGTCAAGGTGGATGATCTAGTGGACAATAATAAAGAGGCTAAAATAAAGATCCAAAAAAGAAGGATGAGGCTAGTAGTAGTCAAAATCAGAGAAGAAACAATTCCAATCGTTTCAAAGATCAGAATAATAGAGATAAAAGAGGAAGAGGAAGAGGAGGCTTCCGTGGAACATGTTTTCACTATGGAGAAGAAGGTCATAGGGCATTTGAATGTCCTCAATGCCAAGGAAGGACAAATAGGAGGAATGAAAGCCAGGCTAGAGTTGCACATGTAGATGAAGATGCTAGATCATCAAATTTAGAAGATGCTGAAAGAGGAGAAACGTTGATTAACAGAAGAGTCCCGCTGAGTGGTGAGAATGAACCTAAAAAAAGGAGGAGCTTGTTTCGCACTAGATGCAAGTGTGAGGGTAAATGCTATGATGTGATTATTGATAGTGGAAGCACTGACAATTTGGTGTCAGAAAAGATGGTGACAAAGTTGAAGCTCAAGAGACAAAAACACCCACATCCATATTAGATTGCCTGGGTGTAGGATGACCACAAGGTCATGGTTAGTGAACAGTGCCTGGTAAATTTCAAGATTGGTGGGTACCAAGATGAGGTACTATGTGATATCATATCTATGGATGCATGTCATATGTTGTTGGGTAGACCGTGGTAGTTTGATAGATGTGTTGTACATAATGGTCGTGCAAATACCTATTCCTTGACAAAGCATGGAGTGCGACATAAGCTAAAGCCATTGAAGGAGACCAAAGAAAAGGTATGTGGTAATGTAAAAATAAGATTTGTTAATGGAAGAAAATTTCTAGATGGTATGAGGCATGAGCATGTGTATTTTTATTTAATTCCAAAAGCCAATAAAGAAGAAGTAGAGGATGTACTTGTAGAGGTTGCAGATTTGTTGAATAAGTTTCAGGATATTGTATCTAATAATGTACTTGATGGATTACCACCGGTAAGGAGGATCAATCATCAGATGGATTTGAATCCAGGAGCCAGTTTTCCAAACAAGGCAGCACATAGAATGACACCAGTAGAAATTGGAGAGTTGAACAGACAAGTACATGAGTTGTTACAAAAGTGATTGATTCAGGAGAGCCTGAGTCCGTGTGCCGTACCAACAGTATTAGCACCAAAGAAGAATGGAGAATGGAGGATGTGTACAGATTCCAGAGCAATAAACAAGATCACAATCAAGTATAAGTTTCCATTACCATGAATGGATGATATTATGGATTGTTTGAGTGGAGCTGTGTATTTCTCAAAGATAGATCTCAAGAGTGGATATCACTGGATTCATATTAGAGAAGGAGATGAATGGAAGACTGCCTTCAAGACAAAGAAATGACTGTATGAGTGGTTAGTAATTCCTTTTGGGCTAACCAATGCACCGAGCACTTTCATGCAGCTCATGAACGAGGTTCTGAAAGAATTTCTGAGTAAGTTTGTCATTGTTTACCTAGATGATATTTTGATCTTTAGGAAGACATTGGAGGAACATATGATGCATATTCATATGGTGTTTGAGAAGTTGAGAGATGATAAATTGTTGATTAATTTGAAGAAGTGTAGTTTTGTGAAGAAAGAATTAGTGTATTTGAGATTTGTAGTTCCAGCAGAAGGTCTGAAAATGGACTCAAAGAAAGTACAGGCTATCCTTGAATGGCCTACTTTAAGGAGTGCTACTGAGGTAAGATCTTTTCATGGTTTGGCTCATTTTTATAGAAAGTTTATTAAAAATTTTAGCAGTATTTATGGACCCTTGACTAAAACAATGAGAGGGGATAGAAAAGAGTTCAAGTGGACTAATGGGGCGGATAAGAGTTTTAAACTATTGAAATAGAAAGTTACAGAACAACCTGTTTTAGCACTTTCTAATTTTAATAAGGTGTTTCAAGTAGACTGTGATGCTAGTGGTACTACAATAGGAGCTGTTAAAAGCCAAGAAGGTAAACCTATTGCTTATTTCAGTAAGAAGTTAAATGATGCCAAGAGAAAGTATTCTATTTATGATCAAGAATTTTATGCTACAGTTGAGGCATTGAAGAAGTGGAGACACTATCTACTTCCTAAGGAGTTTGTTTTCTATACTGATCATCAAGCTTTGCAATATTTGAATAGTCAAAGAAAGTTGAATCGGAGGCATTTGAAATGGGTTGAGTTTTTGCAGAGTTATACATTTGTTTTGAAACACAGAAGTGGAAAGTCTAACAGGGTTGTAGAGGCGCTTAGCAGAAGGGAATTATTTTTTGACAGAGCTGCAAATTGAGGTGGTTGGGTTCAAGGAACTCAAAAATTTATATCTAGAGGATCCTGATTTTGGTGAAGCTTGGAAAGCTTGTAAAGAACCTATTACTCTAGATAGGATGAAGTGGCTGGATTTTATCATTCGGGATGATATGATATTCAGAGGGAGTTAGTTGTGCATTCCAAGAAGTTCTATCAGGGAGAATCTCATCAAGGAGAAGCATAGTGGAGGATTGGCTGGACATTTTGGTTGTGATAAAACCCTTGCTTTGGTTAGTGAGAATTATTATTGGCCACAGTTGCAGCAAGATGTCAAGAAGTTTGTACAGAGTTGCAGAGTATGTCAGATGGTGAAAGGAGTGAAGCAATATACAGGGTTGTATTAGCCATTACCTGTACTAGAGAAGCCTTGGGAATATATCAGTATGTACTTTGTTCTTGGATTATCGAGGACACAGTGGCGACATGATTCAATTTTTGTGGTAGTTGACAAATTTTCAAAGATGACACATTTTATTCCCTGCAAAAAGACTAATGATGTTGTTCATGTAGTAGAATTGTTTTTCAGAGAAGTAGTGAGACTACATGGTTTGCCAAAGACCATAGTTTTAGATCGGGACACTAAGTTCGTTGGCTATTTCTGGCGTACATTGTGGAAGAATTTGAAAACAAATTTGAAGGTCAATTCATCACATCATCCATAGACTGATGGACAGATAGAGGTGGTGAATAGTAGTTTAGAAAATTTGCTGAGATGTTTGGTTAGAGATAAACATACAGGATGGGATTTAATTTTACCATAGGCAGAATTTGCATACAATAATTCTGTCAATAGGAGTACTAGTAAATCATCATTCCAGATTGTATATGAAAATAGTCCTAGAAATGCATCTGAGTTGAGAAAGATAGATAAAGGAGAAATAAGTAGTGCTAAAGCTAAGGATTTTGTAAAACATTTGAAGAACATCCATGAGGAGGTGAGGAATCATATTACCAAGATGAATGCACAGTATAAGGCTAAGGCAGGTGAGAAAAGGAGGCATAAGGAATTTTAGGTTGGAGATGAAGTCATGGTTCATTTGCAGAAGGAGTGATTTTCAGTTGGTACATACAACAAGCTGAAAATGAAGAAGTTTGGGCCATGTAAGATACTGAAGAAGCATGATTCAGGAAATGCATATGAGGTAGAATTGCCTATTGAGATGAATATCTCACTAGTGTTTAACATTTCAGATTTGACAGAGTATCATGAAGGAGGTGTTGAAGATGAGGTTACAACAACATAGTGGAGTATTCCAGCAACCAGTTCAGATATCAAGGATATTGAAGATATACTGGATAGTCGTGTTGGCAGAAGCACAAGGAACAAAACATATGAAGAGTATTTGGTCAATTGGAAAGGATGACCTATTGAAGATTCATCATGGCTAACAAACGAGGAGGTTAACCATCTTGGTTTTCCTCTGCACACCTGAGTCGTGCCAGGGTCACTTCTTAAATTACCCCAGGTGTCTGATGCAGGAGCATCTTGGGTGTAAGAGCAATCTTGCATCACCCAAAAATATTTTTGTTTTTGTATTCAATAAGGGCTATCTTGTGCAGAGCTACTATTTATGGAAACTTTCTATTTTTAGTAAGTTGGTCATCTGATCTCATAATGTTCTGATTTTACATGTGGAGGTTCATCTCAGTTATATCAGCTTACCAATAAAGTTTCATGGCTAGATCAAGTCTAGTTTTGAAGATATTGAAAATTTTCAGTATTGGTAGTAGGATACAGAAACTTTGCACTCAGTTTTGAAGGCTTTAGAGGCCCCGGATGAGGTTGAAAATTTGGGTGACAAGCGCTTGCACTAGTCAAGCTTGTAGAGCGCTTCGTGGCCTTTCTAAAATGGGGTTATAATAGTCAATCAGGTCAACTAGTGATGACTTATGGTCTTTGAAAGTCCGGCCACCTAAAATGGCAGAAAATAATTTTCCTTCAAAATTTTCGTTCAGGTTTCAAAAGTTATTTTGAGTCGACTTTGATGTAATAAATTGAAAAATAAAATAATTCTAAGTTGGTCGACCCTAAGGGCTAAATTTCTAGAATCTTCTCGGGCGGTGGAAAATGCCTATATAAAGAAGGCTTGTAGTGTTGTCTAGGACAATTCTAGTAGTAGATCTGGGTATTGATTCGAGGCTTTTTCCTATAGAATATTGTAAGGAAATGCCCATGTGGCTTTGCATATTGTAATTCTGAAAGTTTGTAATTCCACATTTGTGGAGATAATAAGAAGCCAATTTTCTGTTCTTGCATATTGTTGTTGTTTCTCTGTCTATTTCTGTTATGTGTTTGAGGTATTAAGGGGAGCACCCTTCATCACAAGGACAAATGAAAATAACAAGTTGTACATGAAAGATGAAAAAGGTAAATGGATTTTGTTAGCTGAAATTTTTGTGGATGATATCATATTTGAAGAACAAGATGCCCTATGTCAAAAAATTTCAAAAGAGATGCAAACTAAGTTTGAGATGTCTATGTTTGGTGAGATAAAATTCTTTGTTGGATTAGAAGTATATCAGATGGAGAAAGGTATCTTTATCACACAATCTAAATATGTCAAAGAGATACTGAAAACTTTTGGTATGGAGGATTCTAGACCAGTAAGTACTCCTATGGCTACTAGATAGAAACTATCTAAAACTGATGGTACTACTAAAGTGAATGAAACCTTGTATAGATCCATGATTGGAAAGATACAATATGTTGTTCACAATAGACCAGATGTAGCCCTAGATGTTGGGATTGTGGAAAGATTCTCTGCCAATCCTAAGGAAAATCATATGATAGAAGTGAAGAGATTACTAAGATATCTGAAAGGGACAAAAGATTATGGATTGTACTATAAGAAGAATGAGAAATTTTAACTAAGAGTCTACACTAATGAAGATTGGGTAGGAAATGTTGATGACATGAAACATATAAGTGGTGTAGTAGTCTTTCTAGGAAAGAGATTAGTCTCTTAGACAAGCAAAAAATAGAACTGCATTTACGAATCTACAATAGAAGTTGAGTATGTAGCAGCTACAGTGAATTATTCAAATTTGGTATGGATCAAACAATTGTTGAAAGGAATGAAAGAGGAAATCACTAAGCAAGTTATTATTTTCTATGATAACACAAGTACTATAAACATATCAAAAAATCCAGTGATGCACACAAAGACCAAACATATTGTTATCAATTATCATTACTTGAGAGAATTGGTACAAGATAAAGAAGTGAGAATGGAATATGTGAATACAAAGGAACAACTAACATACATATTCACAAAAGCTTTACCTAGGGATGCTCATGAATATCTTAGAGGTAAATTAGGGGTGCTTCCCCTAACTGAGGCTACCTAGTCAACTAAGAGCACTGCATCAAATGTGCTACACAAAAAACTCTGAAAAATTGATGTAGGAAAGGTTACACTTTAGGAGCTTCCTAGAGTTGTGAAAAGAATAACAAAGTTGATAATCAGTCATAAGTAAGATGACAGATGGAGAAATATTGATACTAAACTAACAAGATGACATTTACATATAGAAGATGTAAGTGCTAGATACTACTTTGGCATTATTGTCAAAGAGGGAGAGATTCAGATGAAAACATAGGAATAAAGAACACTGAGGTATATGTCCCGAGATTCAGAGAATCGGAGAATCAGAGGGAGAGAGACACAAAAGATTTAGAGGGAGTAATTGTGTGAACGGTCAAGCATGGCTTAGTTGTTGTGAATCAAAATGAAGCTAAGGATATTATAAATATTTCTGATGCATAGACAAAGGTTTTTAGATTGGTTGGTAAATCATGTGTTATTCATGTGGTGTTTCCATCAATGCCAAAGAGGAAGATTGTTGGAAACTGCAATTGAAACAATTGTTGTATTGTGATTAATGTAAAACCTTAACTAGTAAGACCGTTGCTATCTAAGAGAGTACCATATCTATTGATTGATGCAAAGGATCAGGGCAAGGGAAATAACAAGAGAATCTAAGGAAAGGTTGAGTTATTTGATACTTCAACGTGTACTAGATTATTTGGCACATTGATAAGATAACGTATTATCTATCCAAGTAAGAAGGAAGAATTAAGAACTACGCTTAACTAAGCAAAATTGGAGAAATTTAGTTTAAGCTGAGTGCTGTTAGTGTCGACTGAGCACCAGTATACGTTGATTAAATTTAGTGTTGACCAAAATCAGTATATGCTAAGCAATAGGAAATTACCGAGAAAGCCAGTGTAAGCTAAGGAAGATAGTTTGTAGAGATGACCGAGTTATGCAGTGGTGACCAGGGTGATAAATATATTATTGATCAAGTGTTAGTAATTTACATTTGGAGAAAGAAAAGAGATTCCCATCCGAAATAGTTAAAATTATTGGAATATGTAAATCATGTTGACTTTATTAATTGATGTATGGAGAATTTAACACATGGTAAACAGTTTTATTATGGATTAAATGAGAAGTTTGAAGATGTATCTAAAAGGAAGGATGAAGAACTTAAATGATGAAAGGATTCGATGAATCTAACCTAAACCTAAGATCTACGGAGGAGATTAAGCAGCAAAAGATGGATCTACCTAATTCAAGAGGTATAAAGGAAAACGTAATTGTGAGGTTACATCGTGTGATGAAGTTGTTGATGTTATTGACTGACAAGTCTAAGTAGAAGGTTGAAAGAGTTGATCAGAGTTGTGATTTCTTGAAGAAAATTCCAAGAAGGTTAGTGATGGCCGGAGATGGAAATGGAGCTCAGTCAGTAAATCAGCATTTATGTGCGAATTGGATCTATTATTTGCAAAGTGAGTTGTATATTTTTTAGATCAAAAACTACTATTAATTTCAAACCATTGTATCAGTATAAATCCTTTAATCAAGGTTGACCTAATAGTCATTGTTTAAATCCTTTAATCAAGGTGGCATTCTAATGGAATGTAATCAAATCCTTTAACCAGGTCACTTTTGACAGAGTGTTTAAATCCTTTAACATGGTCACATCTAGCAGTGTGCTTGTAAACCTTTAACAAGGTTGGCCTTTCATAGAGCTCACTTCAGAAGAGTGAAAATATTAGTAACATGTTACAAAGTGGTTTTTACCGAGTTGGGTTTCCACTATAAATCCTAGTGTCATACTTGTGTGAATGTTTTGATGTGAATTTTTCTATATTCTACAAGTTAATTACTCTTGGATTGTGGACTGCATGTTATATGTTTTTGATATATATACTTTAGAGACCAAGTTGTGTTGGTGATTAGATCTAAGATTGTTGAAGTGTTTACAAGTTCAATTAATACATCTAGACCTAATAAAAAATAATTCACCCCCCCTCTTTGTTGTTTTAAATAATATTAACAACTACATGATAGATTTATCTTTGAAGTTAGATACTCCTCTTAAGGTATATTGTTACGACCCCTTTAAACATCCATTTGTGAACTATAGATTGTGACCTATCTTAGAACATTATGATAGATTGATGTTTTATTTTAAACATGCATATGCCATCCTATTGGGAATACAATTCACCATATAGTCTGCTTTAAACATGCACATGAACTATCTTGATCATCATCTAGCTTACTTTAGGATAGATTTATCCTTGAAGTTATATACTCCCCTTAATACATCCTATTAGGACCCTTATAAACATGTATGTATGAACTAGATACCATGACCTAGAATATAAATTATGATATATTGGTGTTCAATTTTAAACATGCACATATCATCCTATTAGGACCATAAGTTACCAATAAGACCCCTTTAAACATGAACATGAACTATCTAGATCATGACCTAGGCTACTACAATATAGATTGATCCTTGAAGTTAGATACTCCCCTCATGCCTTCCTATTAGGACCCCTCTAAACATACATGTATGAACTAGAGACCATGACCTAGCTTGGAAAATTATGATAGATAAATGTTTAGTTTTAAAAATGCACATGCAATCCTATTAGGACCGGAAGTTATCATCTAGACACCTTTAAACATGCACATGAGATATCTTGATCATGACTTAGGTTTTACTAAATGATAGATTGAACCTTGAAATTATATGCTCCCCTTAATTCATTATATTATAACTCCTTTAGAGATATACACATATGAACTAGAGATCATGACATAGCTTCGAAAGCTATGATAGATTGATATTCTATTTTAAACATGTATATGACATCTTATTAGGACCACAAGTTACCATCTAGACCCCATTAAAGATGAACATGAACTATCTAGATCATGACCTAGATTAATACATGATAGATTTATCTTTGAAGTTAGATACTCCCCTTAATCCATAGTATTAGGACCCATTTAAACATGCATGTATGAACTAGAGATCACAAGATATCTTAGAAAAATATGATAGATTGATGTCATATTTTAATCATGCACATTACATCCTATTATGACCACAAGTCACCATTTATACCCCTTTAAACATGCACATGAACTATCTTGATCATGACCTAGCTTACTACATGATAGATTGATCTTTGAAGTTATATATTGCCCTTAACACATCCTATTTGCACCCCTTTAAACATGCATGTATTAAATAGAGAGCATGAACTAGATTAGATAATTATGATAGATTGAGGTTCAATTTTAAATGTACACGTCATTCTATTAGGACCACAAGTTACCATCTAGACCTCTTTAAGCATGCACATGAACTATCTAGATCATGACCTAGGTTACTATATGATAGATTGATATTTGAAGTTGAAAAACCCCCTTATACAATATTATTAGGACCCCTTTAAACATTATTTTTATGACTGAGATACCATGAACTAGCTTAAAAAATTAAGATATACTAATATTTAATTTTAAACATGCACATGTGATCCTATTAGGACCACAAGTTATCATCTATACCCCTACAAACATGCAAATGAGCTATCTAGATCATAGCTTAAGTTAGTATATGATAGATTTATCTTTGAAGTTATATACCACCCTTAATCCATCCTACTAGGAACCTTTTAGAGTCTTATACATGCATGTATGAACTAGAGAACACAACCTAGCTTACAAAACTATGATAGATTGATCTTAAATTTTAAACATGCACATAACATCATATTAGGATGACATGTTATAATCTAGACCCTGTTAAACATGCACTTGAATTATCTAGATCATGAACTAGAGATTAAAAAGTTATGATATATTGATGTTCAATTTTAAGAATGCACATGCCATCCTATTAGGACCAAAAGTCACCATCTAGACCACTTTAAACATGTGAATGATTGATTTTGATCATGACTTGGATTACTAGATGGTAGAATGATCTTTGAGTTTATATACTCCCTTTAAGGTATAGTATTAAGACCCTTTTAAACATGCATGTATGAAGAAGAGACCATGACCTATCTTAGAAAATTATGATATTAATTGATCTTTCATTTTAAACATGCACATGCCATCCTATTAGGAGCACAAGGAACCATATATACCCCTTTAAACATACACTTTAACTATCTAGATCATGACCTAGGTTACAACATGATAGATTGATCTTTGAAGTTAGACACTCCTCTTAAGTCATCCTATTAAGACCCCTTTAAAAAAGCATGTATGAACAAGAGACCATGACCTAGTTTAGAAAATTATTCAATAGATTGATCTTTTATTTTTAATATGCACATGCCTGTTAATATTATTTAGAACAATGGAGGGGGGGGGGGGGGTGAATCAGTTGTTCTCAGGTCCATATGTACCAATTGAAATTTTAAACACTTCAACAATCTCAGATCTAATCATCCACACAAGTTTGTCTCTAAAGTATATATATCAGAAACATATAACATGCAGTCCACTATCTAAAAGTAATTAAATTGCAAAATATAGAAACATTCACATCAAAACATTCACACAAGTATAACACCATGATTTATAGTTGAAACCCCACTTGGGAAAAACCACTTTGTAACATGTTACTGATATTTTCACTCTTCTGAAGTGAGCTCTGTGAAAATCCAACCTTGTTAAAGGTTTAGAAACACACTGCTAGGTGTGATCTTGTTAAAGGATTTAAACACTGTCAAAAGTGACTTGGTTAAAGGATATGAGTACATTCCATTAGAATGCCACCTTGATTAAAAGATTTGAACAATGACCGTTAGGTCAACTTTGATTAAAGGATTAAAACTAATACAATGGTTAGAAAGTAATAGTAGTTTATGATCTGAAAAACATACAACTCCCTTTGCAAATAACATATCCAATTCGTACATATATGTTGATTTACTAATTGACCTCCATTTCCATCTTTATCACTGATCTTCTCAAAATTTTCTTCAAGAAATCACAACTCTGATCAACTCCTCCAACCTTCTTATTACACTTGTCAGTCAATAACATCAACAACTCCAGCACACGGGTGAACCCACAATAGTGGGTTACACTTTTTAGCCTGAACGGACACTGAACTCTACATTTTGAGAAAAACTTTCAGATTCAGATGCATATTTCCGTTGAACCGCTCAAAATTAGAGGATGAAGTAAATTAGAGTCTTTTAGGATTTTCTGTCTAGTTTCTAAATATTTTTATTTTTATTTTTTTTGAATTCATTTGAATACTTTTTTCTTTCTCCCACGAAAACTTGTATGGTGCTGAAAATGTCATTTTCAAATAGTAATACTGTTTTCATAGAGCATAACTTTTTTTGTAAATAGATATGGATGCAATTCTTTCGAATTTAGTTTTGCAACATCCATACGGAGGGCATGCAATTAGTTTGATAAAATTATCACTATTATTGCATATGTTATTAACGTTTGAAGTTGACTAAACCAAAATTTTGACCTACCTTGACTACATAGCTTATAACTTATTGTGTATTTATTAAATTTCAATTATTATTTTTTTAATAGAAACTAGACTCGAATATGGAGTGCACTATTATTTTTTCAAATTTTTTTTCCTTGTTTTACTATTTTTCATTGAATGTCAAACTCAAAGGTTTATATTTGATAAAAAACCTACATTCTTTTAACATCAAAAACCATACACATAATAAATTTAAAAATAGTCAAATATATAACCATTTGAAAGCTAGTTCCGAGTACTTGTTGAATGCAAAAGGATGTCTTCTTATTCATCCATTTGATCAACACACTTGAGGCTCGAAGCCATGAAATTCTCAGAATTTCATGAAAACTTGAAACCATTGCTCAAACCAGGGACTTTCGATAGAAAGTACTTTCTATCGAAAGTACTTTTGATTGAAAGTATTGACTTTCGATCGAAAGTACTTTTGATAGAAAGTACTTTGCCCAAAAATGGAAATTTAGTTAATACTAACCTAGTTTTGATCGAAAGTCATTTACTTTCGATAGAAAGTCAAGTTTGGCTTTCGATCAAAAGTCATGTTAGCCTTTTTGGTGGCATTTTCAGTTGATAAGTCATGTCAAATTTTAGCAGATATAAACTTCCACCAAAAAAACCCCTAAATACATGACTTTCGATTGAAAGTCATCACTAAGGGACTTTCGATCGAAAGTTACTTACGATCGAAAGTCCTTTGTTTAAGGACTTTCGATAGTAAGTTTAGTACTTATGATTGAAAGTTAAAGCTAGTTTCTATTAAAAGTTGATAAATATTATTTTGCTGAAAATTATTTTCGGGACAAATTCCTTCCTTCGAAAAATTTTAACCTAGTATTGTGGGTTCACCCACACGCTATAACCAATTTTTCTTTATACCTCTTCAATTAGGTAGATCCATATTTTTTTTTCTTAATGTCCTTTTTAGATCTTAGGTTTAGGTTAGATTCATGAAATCCTTCCATCATTTAAGTTCTTCATCCTTCTTTCTAGATACATCTTCAAACTTCTCATTGAATCCATAATAAAATGATTTACCATGCATTAAATTATCCATACAATCAATTAATAAAGTCAACATGATTTACATATCCCAAGAATTTCAACTATGTTAGCTAAGAATCTGAACTTATTCTCCAAATTTAAACTTGTGACACTCAGTCAATACTGTGTTCATCTCCTCGATCATCACTGTGTGTCTCGTTCATCTCTACAAACTGTCTTCCTCGGCTAACACTGTCTTGCTCAGTAATTTTCTATCACTCAACATAAACTGATGTTGGGTCAACACTAAATTTTCTTGACATATACTGGCAATCGGTCGACACTAACATCACTCAGCTTAAACTAGGTTTCTTCACTTTTTCTCAGTTAAGCCTACTTATTCAGTATTTCTTCTTAAATAAAAAATACATTATCTTATCAATGTGCCAAATAATCAAGTACCCATTGAAGTATCAAATAACTCAACCTTTCCTTAGGTTCTCTTGTTATCTCCCTTTCCCTAATCCTTTTCATTAATCAATAGATATGGTACTCTCTTAGATAGAAAATGCCTTACTAGTTAAGGTTTGACATCAATGATAATACGACAATTGTTTCAATTACAGTTTCCAACAATCTCCCTCTTTGACATTGATGGCAACACCACATGAATAACACATGATTTACCAACCAATCCAAAAACTTTGTCAGTGCATCAAAAATATTTATAATATCCTTATCTTCATTCTGATTCACAACAAATTAGCCTTGCTTGACCATTCCCACAGTTACCCCCTCTTAATATTTTCTATGTCTCTCTCCCTTTGATTCTCTGAATCTTTGAATCTTGGAACATATACCTCAGTGGTCTTTATTCATGTATTTTCATCTGATCTTTATTCCTTTGTTTTCATTTGAATCTCTCCCTCTTTGACAATAATGCCAAAGCAGTATCTAGTATGTACATCTTCCATATGTAAATGTCATCTTGTCAGTTTAATAACAATATTTCTCCCTTTGTCATCTTGATTATGACTGATTATCAACTTTGTTGTACTTTTCACAACTCTAGGAAGCTCCTAAAGTGTGACCTCTCTTGCATCAATTTGTCAAATATTCAGTGTAGCATATTTGATGCAGTGCTCCTAGTTGACTAGGCAGCCTCAGTTAGGGGAAGCACCCCTAATTTACCTCTAAGATATTCATGAGCATCCTTAGGTAAAGATTTTGTGAATATGTCTGCTAGTTGTTCCTTTGTATTCACATATTCCATTCTCACTTCTTTATCTTGTTCCAATTCACTCAAGTAATGATACTTGATAGAAATATGTTTGGTCTTTGTGTGCATCAATGGATTCTTTGATATGGTGATAGAACTTGTGTGATCATAGAAAATAACAACCAGCTCAGTGATTTCCTCTTTCATTCCTTTCAGTAATTTCTTGATCCATACCAAATATGAAAAATTTACTGCAGCTGCTACATACTCAACTTCTGCTGTGGATTAGGAAATGCAGTTCTGTTTCTTTCTTGTTCAGGAGACTAATCTCTTTCCTAGAAAGAATGCTCCACCACTTGCACTTTTCCTATCATCAACATTTCCTACCCAATCTGCATTAGGGTAGACTCTCAGTTCAAATTTCTCATTCTTCTTGTAGTACAATCCATAATCTTCTATCCCTATCTCATTATTCTCTTCACTATCATCATATGATTTTCCTTAGGATTGGTAGATAATCTTGCCACAATCCCAGTTGCTAGGGCTATATCTGATCTGCTCTGGACAACATATTATAGCTTTCTAATCATGGATCTATACAGGGTTTGATTCACTTTAGCAGTATCATCAATTTTAGATAGTTTCCATCCAGTAGCCATAGGAGTAATTACTAGTCTAGAATCCTCCATACCAAAAGTTTTTAGTATCTCTTTGACATATTTAGATTGTGTGATAAAGATACCTTTCTCCATTTGATAGACTTGTATTCCAAAAAATAATTTTATCTCACTAAGCATAGACATCTCAAACTTAGTTTGCATCTCATTTGAAAATTTCTAACATAGGGCATCTTGTCCTCCAAATATGATATCAGCCACCAAAATTTCAGCTAACAAAATCCCTTTACCTTATTCAGCTTTTGTGTACAAATTGTTGTCATCATTTGTCCTTGTAAATCAAATCTTTAGACAATAATTGTCCAGCCTCTCATACCATGCTCTAGGGGCTTGTTTCAATCCATAAAATGCCTTGTTCAATTTGCAAACCATATTTCTCTTATTTGGGTCAGCAAATCCTTCAGGTTGTTCAATGTATACTTCTTCTTCTAATATACCTTTCAGAAATGTAGATTTGACATCCATCTGATATACCTTGAAATCTTTGTATGTAGCATATGCAAGTAGAGTTATCACTCCTTCTAATCTTGCTACATGGGAAAATGTTTCCCCATACTCTATTCCTTCTTCTTGTGCATAACCCTTTCATACTGATCTTTCCTTATTCCTTGTGACTTGTCCATGCTCATTAAGCTTGTTTTTGAATATCCATTTTGTACCAATAACATTCTTGTTTTCTGGTCTCAACACCAGAGTCCATGTATTATTCTTTTCTATTTGATCTATTTCTTTATTCATAGCTTGAATCCAGTCTTCATTCTCTAAAGAATCTTTTACTATCTTAGGCTCAAACTCACATAATAAACATGTAGGGTCTTTCAACTTACTTCTGGTCAAAACTCCAAATTCTTGATCTCCAATGATTTTCTTAGGCTTATGATGTCTTCTCACATACTATGCCAATGTAGGTTCAGATTTCTTTTCTTCTTGATCTTCAGGTTCATCATGAAAATTTTTAGTTTATGCTTCTGATTGCTCGACAAAATCCTCTTAATGCTCATCATTGCTTACCCATGACTCTGCATCTAGTTTAAGTGTGTTACTTGCCTCTCCTTCTTCCATGTACACAAAAGATCTATAATATTTAGGTTCTTGTTTACCTTCTAGTTCATTCTTCTCTTTCTTGATTTATACTTAGTGTAATGTATAAACAACTATACCTACAACTTGTCTGTAGTATTTTTGTGCAACATTCTTCTCAATCATTAGTGTTCTTGCACAATCCATAATTGACCCGTTTCTTCTCTCAGCTATACCATTCTATGGAGGTGTTCTAGGTGCAGACATATGTCTATTGATTCCTCTATCATTGCAAAATAGATTGAACTCATTTGATATAAACTATCCACCTCAATCAAATCTCAGACATTTCAGGCTTCTACCTATTTCTTTTTCAATTTTATCCAAATATCACTTAAACAACTAAAATGCATCATATTTTTCTTTCAAAAACATTACAATAATCATCCTAGTCTAGTCATCAAAAAATAGAATAAAGTACTTAGCACCACAATAACTTTGTACACCTATAGGTCCAGAAAGGTCAGTATGAACCAAATCAAAAATATTTTCAGAAGTAAATGTCTTGCTCTTGAAACTAGACCTTGTCATTTTTCCAAACTTATACTATTTACACATTAGATTATTAGGTTTCTTCGATCTTGACAAACCTCTAACTTTCTTCTTTTGACTAATATTTACCAAATTGTCAAAGTTTACATGACATAGCCTCTTATGCCATAGCCATACATCATCATCACACAAATGGCACTGATGATAAAGTTGATGAAGTTGTTCAATGCTTGTATTTCTTAAGACTCATGGAAAAGGCAATGGCAAGGGATAAAGAGAAGTATTTCATGGACGTAGTCCGAGTAGGTCTCAAACTTCCATGAGATTATGTTGTAAATCAACTAAAACCACCCGAAGTTGAAGAAAGTGTCATAGACATTATGAAAAAATAGTTTAAGATATTTCAAATAAAACTACATATAATCAAGCAAAGCGGGGGTCCTAAACCCTTTTCCATTGAAGCATTGTGCCCATTTCCATTTGATAAAAGTTTGATAATGGCACCATTCCTGATCAATGTAGTGTTCGCCAAATATGACAAGTATGAGGGAATGTCAGATCCACAAGATCACTTGCGTGAGTTTTGTGCATTGAGCTTAGAGTTCATGTATGATACAACCTATTTAATGAGACTATTCCCAAGGAGCTTATGAGCGATGGCTATGGAGTGGTTTTCTAACTTACCCTCTGACATATAGACCTTTGAAGAATTAGCTTCAAAATTCATGAACCATTACTCATATAACATCAAGCATGAGGTCACAATGATAACATTATGCAACACTAAACAAAAAGATGGAGAGGCATTCCTCACTTTCTTACAAAGGTGGAGGATAGTGTTTGTGAGGTATCCTAGGAGTGTGCCTGAGAAGGAAAAAATGGATATATTCATTAATAGTTTGAGCACCAAGATGAACTACTGACTGAGAATGCAATGTCCCAAGACATTTCAAGATGTCATAGAAAATGGAGTAACAACAGAAGAAGTGTTGGTTAAGAGTGGAGAATTGAAATTGTATAAAGAGAACAAGAACAACTCTAACAACAACAACTCCAACAATGGCACCAATCAAAATAAGAATTGGTTTAATAGAAATAATTGGTACAAAAACAATAGTAAGGGAATAGTCAATGATGGAGTTGTTGACTCTAGCAACTTGAAGGTGACTCCATTTTCTCTTACAAGAACACCTAACTAGGTGAATAATACCAACCATACCTCCAATGCACCTTCCAACAACAACAATGCTAATAATGACAACCAAGGAAATAATTGAAGGAGTAATAAATTTGATAAATATTTGGTGCCACCTCCTCAAAGGAACTTCATACCCTTGGGTGAACCCTCGAAAAGGCACTAAAGACCCTCATAGCTAATAATATCATTGCTCTACCTAGCATCCAACCTTATGAGCCACACAACAAGCCTAGTTGGTGGAGTGCCAATAGCCATTGTGAGTACCATAGGATTTGAGGACACACAACAAATGAATGCTTGTAGCTAAAGAATATAGTGCAAGATTTAATTGATAATGGCATGATCACCATTGATGGACCTCAAAGCAATGAAGACCATACAATGTTTAGACAACCCTTCTACAGACATGACAAAGGGGAGTCATCTAATGGCAAGAAACAAAGCAGCAATAACATCAACTTTGCACCACCTTATGATAACATTGTGAATGCTATTATAATCAAGGAACAACCCCAAAAAGAGACATAAAATGTTATTACAAGAGGGGGGAATTTGAGGGTAACCCTACAAGGGATTTCTCCTAAAGTTATTAGCACTCTATAGTCCAACATTGTGATCAAACAATCTTCTACAGTAGCAAAGCCTTATAGCTTGGTAGATCAGTTGCAAAGAACTCTAGCACAAATATCTATCTTGGAGCTATAGAAGCTATCCCCTAACCATAAAGAAATTTTAGAAAAGGCTCTAGTAGAAATGAATGTTCCTACTAACTTAGAAGAGGGGAAGTTCCAAAACATGGTAGGTCATCTCATAGCACCTCATTTCTTGTCATTCTCTAACCAAGATGACATGTCTATTACTCATCCTCAAAACCTACCACTACATATAGAGGTCTCGATTGAATGCCATAGAGTCAAAAGAGCTCTCATTGATGGAGGAGCTGGCCTTCAAATTTGTACATTAAGTCTTGTTAAATCCTTAGGGTTGTCCGAGTCTTGTATTGACCCTGTGAAAAAATCACCATTAAGGCTTATGATGAAGCTAAAAGGGCCTCTAAAGGCATGATCATATTGCCCATTCAAGTGGGACCTGTCAAGAAGGACACCAATTGCCAAGTATTGGACATGAAGTTAACTTATAATATTTTGTCGGGGAGACCATGGATCCATGAGATGCATGCAGTCCCATCCACGTAACACCAATGCATCAAATTTTTGTATGTGGGTGAAGAAATCATAGTTGGAGGGGACTCAAACCTATTCCAATATTGCAATGCACTCAAACCCCTTCATGAGCTATTTATTCCACATAACTAGGAAGGAATCATTCAAAGAGCCACCATTGAAGATACCAAAATGGATGATCCTATCATAACATTAAATGCTACTTCAAACCCTCCTCAAGCTAGCTCAATGACATCAACTAAGGGAAAGGAAAAGATGAGCTATTAGGGTCCAACTGAAAATGAGGGTTCAAATCAAGTGCCTAAATCAAAGATAGTACCCTAGAAATCCACTAGAGAAGAAAAAGATAAAGCTAAAAGGAAAAATTACAAGAAAATGGATGAGATGATGGATGCATTTGACAAACAATGCAAAATTAGTTCAAAAGGAGTAGGGGAATACTCCGTTTCCCTATTCGACATGCCCACATCTCCAAGAACACATGGCAAACCATCAAAATAACACTTGCCTCATAAGTACAACTCTTACTTCATAAGAGAAAATGACAAAGCAACATTTGACAAGGAGGAGAATGAAGTCCTTCAATGGCTTTATCACGATGAAGAGGATACCTCAAACACTCCCATGGAAAGAATTTAGCATGTTAATATACAAACTGAGCAATATGGGAAAGGGTTTGAGATAATACAGAAAATGGGATACAAGGGAAGAGGGCCCTTAGGCCAAAGGAATAGAGGTTTATTAGAACCCATTAAAACTACTTGGAGGGAAAAACAAGAAAGGTCTGAAGTAGGCTACCAATACAAAGGTGAAAGTTCCAGCCCAATGCAAGCTTTCTATCCTCAAGTAAAAGCCTTAGAATCTGATGGAGATAGTGATGACTCCCAGGATTATGAGTGGGATACCTTATCTAATGAATCATGTCAAGATAAAGAAGTAGTCACAATACATACTTATGCAAAGATCCCAAGGCAAGAAACTCAAGTCAATGAAGAGCCTAATATACAATGTCTTCACATAGGACAAGCACCTACTAATCCACCATGGATAGATACATTTTGGATGCCTTCGGTGGAGGGAGATTCAAACATTAGTTTTAATCTACTCATGGCTTTTCCCATGCTATTTCCCATAGAAGTCGATGAGGACTCAAGTGAAGGGGATTTCAATCCTTCTTCCATGGATCATCTTGAGGAAGTGCACATCATAGATCTAAATGATACAATGTACAAACCCTCAAATGAAGTCATGTCCATAAACCCAATTGATGAAAACTTGCCTAATGAAACCTTGTCCTTAATAAATCCCCATCTTATCAATTGGGACCAAACTGAGCCAAGTGACTTTCTTTACTTCCCAAATGACCAAGCAAAAAACTAATACCTTAATGCGGTTGAGCCATCTTTCACCAAGGAATTCGAACCAAACATGATAGAAGCAACGAGGCTTCAATCTCTTAGTTAAAAGAAAAAGATTAAAAAGAAAAAGAAAAAGAAAAGTTTTAGTGTTGAAAACCATTATGTGGAAGCATTAGAACCCAAAAAAGTAAAGATAAAAGATGTTTCCTTTGGTTAAAACCCAATTGTGGATACTCTACCAGAGCATGAGGAAGAAAGGTCACCTATACTCATAGAGCCGACATAAAAGGTTAACATTGGGATGGAAGTGGATCCAAAATTTATACACTTGGCAGCATCTCTTACACCTCTAGAAAGAGAGGACTTCATTAAGTTTTTCCAAGAACAATAAGCAAACTTCGCATGGTCATATGTCGACATGCTTGGCTTAGATCCTAACTTTATAATGCATCATCTGAATGTTAGACCAGGGGTTAAGCCCGTTAAGAAAAAGTTGAGGAAGATGCACCCACACATAGCTCTTTAGTCAAGGCAGAATTAGAAAAAATGTTGAAGGTGGGATTCATAAGGGCAATAGCTTATGCGAAATGGATTTCTAACATTTTCCTAGTCACAAAACATGACAAATCTATTTGAGTACGCACGGATTTTTGAGACCTAAATCTTGCTTGTCCTAAGGATGACTTCCCACTTCTGAGCATTGATGCAATAGTTGACTTGACAGCGGGTCATTCTATGTACTCCCTAATGGATGGTTTCAGTGGGTATAATTAGATCAAAATTGCACCTGAAGACCAGGAGAAGACTACCTTTACTTTCCCTTGGGGCATTTTTTGTTGGAATGTCATGCCCTTCAGCCTTAAAAATTCCGAAGCCACATATCAAAGGGCCATGATAACTATCTTCCATGACATGATGCACACATTTTTAGAAGATTATGTGGATGATATATTGGCAAAATCCCACAAAAGAGAACACCCCCAAATTTTGTAAAAGATATTCATTCAGTTGGAGCAATTCAAAGTCAGATTAAACCCAAAGAAATGTGCCTTTGGTGTCATATTCGAAAAATTGTTAGGCTATATAGTTTCAGCCAAAGGAATTGAAGTGGACCTGGAGAAAATACAAGCAATAATGGACATGGAGATATCAAAGAAAATTAGCCAAATGAGGTCCTTACAAGGCAAAATACAATCCATAAGAATATTTATCTCTCAGGTCGCCGAAAAATGTCATTCCTTCACTAGATTGCTACATAAGGATACTATATTCATGTGGGATGAGGAATGCGATCAAGCTTTCACATTATTGAAGACCTATTTGATAAATCCACCTATTCTCATGCCACCAATCAAGGGAAAAGCATTGCTTTTATTCATATCTACTACTAAAAGATCCTTAGGAGTGCTTTTGGCACAAGAGGATGAACAAGGAAAGGAAAGAGCTATCTACTATTTGAGTAGGACATTGATCAAATATGAAATTAACTACACATTCATGGAAAGGTCTTGCCTTTTAGTTGTGCTTTCATCTCAAAAGTTGAGACATTATATGCTGATGCATAAGGTCAAGCTAATTTCCAAAATTGATCCTCTCAAGTATTTGTTAAGTAAAACTGCCTCAACAAGTAGGATAGCCAAGTGGGTTATGATATTGAGTGAATTCAACATTGAGTATGTCAATAGAAAGGAAATAAAAGGGAAAGTGATAGCAGATCACTTAGCTGAAAACCCCATGACTTCTACACAAACTATCCAAGTGGAATTTTTGGATTCTGCCATTGTAAACATAGAGGCAAAAACATGGAAGTTATATTTTGATGGCTCCTATACTCAAGGAGGTTCCGAGGCTAGCATACTATTGGTCACTTGTCAAGCTTACACCATTCCCAAGTCCTACAAGCTCTTATTTCAATGCACAAATAATATTGCAAAATATGAGGCACTAGTCATAGGCATCAAAATGGCCTTAGAGTGGAACATCATAGAGCTACAAATTTATGGAGATTCTCAACTTATCATCAATCAAGTCAAAAATGAATATAAAACTAAAGATGAAAAGTTGATGCCATATAAGACCATGATTGATGGATGGAAGTATTACTTTGCCTTGATCACTTTTGAACAAATTCCTTGAGAGAAAAATAGAGCAGCTGATGCCATGGCCACCTTGGCTTCCTTGTTACAAAAACCAGATCAAAATGAGAAGTATGAGTTCTTGGTGGAAGAATTGGTGAAACCAGAATTTGACCTTCTTGAAACCCAAATTGTTTCCCTATTACATGGACATGAATCCCCTTGGTATGGACCTATATACACATATCTCAAAGACCATGTGCTACCCTTAGACCAAACCCAAGCTCAAAAACAAAATTTCATACGCCAATCAGCCCGTTAGATAATCCTCTCAAAAACATTATATCGTAAGGGTCTTGACGGGACATTACTTAGGTGTCTAGAAGAGGAAGAGTCTAAATTAGCTTTGCATGAAGTTCATGAAAGCATTTGTGGGTTACACACAAGTGGGTTAAATCTAGTTAAGAAAATCCTTTGCTTAGGGTATTTCTGGAAGAGATTAGAAAAAGATGCTTGTCACTTTGTAAGGATATGCAGAAAATGTCAATAGCATGGTGATATGATACATGCACCGGCATAGGAATTACACCCATTTGTTACACCTTGGACTTTCTACCAATGGGGGTTTGATTTAATTGGCGTCATATACCCACCTTCTTCAAATGGCCACAAATATATCATAACAACAACAGAGTATTTCACTAAGTGGGTCAAAGTGGTTCCTTTGATCATGACCACGGGTAAGCAAATTTCCATGTTCATCTTGAACCACATCATTTGCAAAAATGGCATACCTCACGCCATCATAACAGATAATGGAAAACAATTTAAAAACAAGGACGTGGATGAACTTTGTGCTACATTTCATATCACTCACCACTCCTCATTAATCTATTATCCTTAGGGAAATGGGCAAGCCGAAGCCAAGAATAAGAACATCTTGAAGATGTTGAAGAGGTCAATTAATAAATCAGGAAGGGATTGACATGTACAAATTAATCTAGCATTATGGACCTATAGAATGAGCATTCAGACACCTATGGGAGCCACACCATTTTCATTAGTCTATGGTGCCGAAGCAGTTCTACCATTAGAGGTTGAAATCCTATCTCTACGAGTTTCATTACAAAGATTGATCACATAGGAGGACTATAGAGTAGCTAGACTCCAATAATTGGAGTTACTTGAAGAACATCAAACACAAGCTTATGAGCACCTAAAAGTGTAGAAAAATAGAATCTCAAGGAACTATCATATACATATCAAACCAAGAGTCTTTCAGGTAGGAGACTTAGTGTTGAGAGAGAATCCAAAGAATCAGGTTGAAAGAGAGAAGAAAGGAAAATGGGAGGCTAATTGGCTTGGCCCATTCATCATAGTGTCTTCATTCAGAATAGGGACCTATAAGTTATCAGATTATGAAGGAGAGGAACTCCAAGAACCCATCAATAGCATTCATCTCAAAAGGTTCTACACATGAGGGAGATGAAAGAGTATAAAGAGTATCAGATGAGGAGCATCATATTTATTACACATAGTCAAAGAGATCTTGAAAAGTACAAAAAAATTGAAAAAAAGAAAAATACAAAAAATGAAAAAAAGAAAAAAGTGCCTTGGTGAAAACCTAGCAATAGGCACCTTGGTAGCAAAAAAAAAGAAAAAAATTTAGAAGGTGAAATCTTGGTAAAAAAGTGCCTTTTGTTCCCTTAAGTTTGTCTTTCCTAGTCACAGATGTCCATATTGCATTTCCAACATCCCATTTGTACAACTGCCATTGCATTTGTCATTTGTACATAGTTATAATAAAGCCATTCAGTCACATTGTTGCATTGCCTATTCACCCTAAGTTTGTCGACTGATCACATTTATCACTTGGGGGAAGAAGAGGATTGGAAATTTGGTACCAAATGGATCAACAAGTGCTACAATCAGTCACGTCAGAGAGAGATTTATCAGAGTTTCAAAAGAGTGGAAAGTTATTTGAACCTTTGATAGATATCATTGTTCAAAAAGAATAAGTATTTGATCCTACAACATGATCCTCGAGCCTACATTGACTTTATAATTTAGGATTAAAAATTGACAAAACACATTAAAGATCAGAGTACTTGGAAATAATTTTTAAAAATCAGGAAACATTGCAAAACACTTGAAACTTTCTTTGGATAAATCTTTATGAAATTGACTTTTTATCACATCTTTTGAGCTATTCGATGGTGTTTCAACTAGATTAGTCATGAGAAAGATGTGATATTTTATTGCCTTTGAGTGATTATTTTGAGGAAGATTCATGAACTTATGAAAGTTCATCTAACGACATGGTCATTAAACAACCATTGAGGACTATCTCATAAGAGGATAGATTGACCTTCGCTTGTTTAAACAAATGGATTCCTTGGCTATTTAGATCTTCTATATCTTAATACCAAAAATCCACTTGCAACATTGAATCTGTTGACACTGGTATTCAGACTCCCATAGTTTGGTCATCCAACTAGTGAGGGTTGTACTTGGTTCAAAAAGGAGGTTACCAAAAAGTAATAAAAAGTGGTATTCATTTCATCATGATGAGGTCAGTGATGATTGTGCTAGCTTTCCGGTCCCAAAATGCTCAATGATGAAAATTTATCTCCATGGCATTTCTTTGCTAAAAGCTGGTGACACTTAGCTTTTTTTCATTATCTTGTTAGCTTAATTGCATTGCATTACTATATCCTATTAGATTGCATTATCATGTTAGATTAATTGCATTTGTTTGTGGTTAATTTTCCAAGGGCAAAAGAGGGTACATCAATAATCTTGGTTAGTCAAAACATTAAAGAAATGAGGGATTCAATCAAACATCTTACTCTTGATCTATCAAACAAAGAAAATGGGATTATCTTTTGCATTCATGTATAGAATTAATCATTAGGCATTATCCATATACCAGAAAATGTGAAAAACATCCATACATCATTTGCACAAAAATTGCTAAGGATAAAATTTCATCCATTGAAAAGTCAAAAACATAAGGGACATTTCATATGCATTTCCATAAAATAGTTTTGCATCCATACATTGAGAAAAGAGAAAACCATGTCATAAATTCATCCATCATTGCATCATTTATCTATATCATAAAATAAGATAATTGCATCCATAGCATAAATCAAGGTACATGTATAAAACATCATATAGCTGCATAAAATATAATCTCATAAAATAAATCATCAAGGAGAACCAAGGAGTATATCATTATATCATCAAAAAAGTGTCCATCAATGATCCATCAACTCAATATATCAAGATACAATGTCATACAAAGGGGTACATCAAATGGTCCGATCAATCAAAAAACATGGCATGTGATAAAAGTACATCAAATCATGAGTGAATCTGTCATCAAAGATATCAAGATCCTGTAGGACTAGATCCATCTGGACCTCTACCATCTGGTGGAGGAGGAGCCTGGGAAGTGCTCACTCAACTCTGTCTCTGAACCACAGCTGACATGAACTATTGCATCAAGGTTGCAACCTGATCTAAACACCCAACAACACTAGAAATATCTATCCTCAGAGACTGACCCTCTCGTACTACAACACCTATAGTAGGAGCATCCTGTGAATCCTATCCATGATCCTATGGCTGCTGATCCTATCTAGGTACCTGCTATGTTGAAACTTGATCCTGCTATGCTGCATCACCATCCTGTTGAGCCAAGGCTACTCTCTGCAACTGAACCAAAAGATCCAATCCACTAGGAATCTACCTAGTAGCATCAAAATGAGCCTGTCTATCCTGTCTCTGATGTCTATGAGCTCTCTATTGTCTATTTTCTCTAGGCTATCTATCAAGTGCATCATCATGATCTCTAACATGATCTCTATCCCTCACATGACCATCTCTCACCCATCCTCTACTAGAAACAACAAGAGGATTTCTCTACCCTCCTTGTCTCCACCATCTACCACCACCACCTCCATCACCCCAACCTAGGATAGGCTCTACGACATCAGTGAAATGAGTAAACCTATTATGAGCCCACCAATAAGAAAACTCATGAGACATACCTACATCTGCTACACCAGAAAGCATCTCCCATCTGCAATAAGCCATACCAACAATCTGATCTAAGGCAAACTGAGAATCAATAAGAGGACCCCACACAGATCTCTCTACCTGTACCCAAGGATGTACACTACTATACCTTGTGGCATATCCTATGTTTGATCATACTATCTAAAAACTCTACCAAAGAAAAAGTGCTCAATAGTGGTAGTAGTGTGACCAATCATTGAGCAAGGGGAAAACATATATGGTAACTCATCATCATCCTCCCTCCACAGCTCACAACCCCTATATGGTCTCCATAAAACCTGATCTAGATCATCTATTTGTCATCACCAAAAATCTAGATGACCCAAATAATGTTGTATAACCATCCTAGTGTATAGAAAAGCATAGGGAAAACCCCAAGGATGAACCCTATCAGAAATGGGCCTAGTAATGGAAAGATGCTCCCATATCCACAACTAAAGAATCACTGCAGCAGCCAATAAAGATGCACTCGCTCGATAGACCACCTCATGCAAATCATGATATAACTGTGCTAGGACGCATGAACCCCAATCAAAGTGTAGAGGATGAGCAAGTAAATCCTCTAATATCTGACCCCATCTGATGGAAAAACCATGACCTCATCGGTTGGGAAGAAGAAAACCACCAATCAATGCACCAAGTACTGCTGGCAAGGTAGGAAAGTAAGAAAACTATGGCCAAGTGATCATATCACCATCATCAATAGAATTGTCCCCGAACACTCGTCGAAAGATGGTAGAATCATAAATAGAATCATAATATACTATCTCTCCTCTATAGGGGATACGTAGTAACCTGTACAAGTCCTTAGGTGTGATCGTCATCTCTCCATATGGAAAATGAAATGTATTGTGGTCAGAGTGCCATCACTCCGCCATTGTAGTCAGTAAACCATGGTTCAACTAGAACCATGGACGATCAAGGAGAAAACTCAAACCACACAACTCAATCACGCAGAACTCAACATCTGTAAGAGTCTGGCCCAAATCAATGACCCAAGAAGCCACTGTCTGAATGTATAAAGTAGGAAAGTTTACCTATTGGCAAAGTAAAGGAATCATATCAATATACCATATCAAGTAATTATCTCAAGTCAATCAAAGTTTATCAAAAGTATCAAGTAATCACACCAAGTACCATTTGTTCATTTCTCTATGTCCTGAGAATGAAGTAATAGTATCTAATCATATTAGTTTTCACACTGATTGATTTATCCTATCAATATCCTATTGTAATCAGATTGACACATCACATTCATTGGTAACACTATCCTAATATCCTAATCCATTATTTTGTTGAAAGCAATAGACCTAATCTAATCATTCGACTCGAGCATCGAAAGTCATCAAATTTTTTCATCAGATGCAATCAAGAACAAGTGTGGAAAAAGTATAATTTTCTTTTCAAAGGTCTGCAAGTGTGATTTTAATCATCCCAGATGACATTCCTCCTAAGCGATAGGAAAATGTTGAGAAGCGACATTATTCAAGTGTTACGCGATAGTTCTTATGCTAAGCAACACTAAATTATGCAAGGCGACAGCAAAAGGTGGCCTAGGCAATAGTAAAATGGCTAGGGTTTCCTAAGCAATAGACTATATGAAAAAGGGTATTTTGACCTAGCTGTAGGCATGAGTATCCTATTCCTAGGTGAGGATGAAAGGTATCATAAGCAACATTAAACTACACAAAACCGTAACAGAAAAGTGCAGATGCGACAGTTAAAGGGTCTAAGCGATAGTAAAATGTTTCTAGGCATGATTTTGCATATTAAACACAATGATAAAACAAGAAGTTGCAATAAATGCTAATAAATCTGCAATAAATGCAAATACAAGGTTCAAAATAACTTACTGGAGGTCCATACTCAGGTGGCCTTGCATATCTCTGACACCTCTTGAATCGATGCTCTCGAATAGGAACAACCATCTCGAAATTCATCACAAGATCAGAGCAAAATCACCAAAGAGAAAAGTAAAAATGAATAGTAAAACAAGGTTTTTCAACCTATTTAAGCTATTTTGACCTAATTTTGGAGGTTAAAATTGGCTTTGACCCATACATTGACATATCAAACCAATAGGGTCATTCTTTAACGCATAGCATATCATCAAATTTTCAAAAATGAAAACATATTCATTGAATCAAACATCATCAAATTTTTCAAATCAAGAATTTAATATGTTTTAATTTCTAAGGGGGCATCAAGGTATCAAAATTGAAGTTGCAATCAAACATCATGGGAATCAGTGGGGCATCAAATTTTTTTGTATCAGAGGTAGCAATCATCATCAGTATCAGCAATCAATATCATATCAGGGGCATCAATCAATCAATATGAGCAGTATATCAGTGAATCAAAAATCAAGACCTAAAAGTGATCAGGACTCAAAATAATCTTTGAATCAATGTTCTTCGCACATCAATTCAAAGAGGGGCATTTGTAGACATGCAAAAATGGACAAGTGCTTTTAAATTGTAAAAATCAATAGAATGACTCAAAATCATCAAAATGCATTAAAAGGGATCAAACCAATTAAAAATGGACATAATTAAATAAAGTTGGACAAAATCAATTAAAAGAAAAGGAAAAATCAAATAATAATGTTAAATAATTAAATCAAAGCTTAAAGGGGTGAAAAGCAATACATAATTGATTTTAATCAATTAGTTGTATAGTTGTTTTAAATCAAAAATCAAAATGAACCTATTACCCTTACATGTCTAAATTTAATTAATTAATTGAATTAATAATTCCTAATTTCTTTCAACAAAGTTGAGCAACCAATAAGAATTGAGGACAAAAAGACACAAATCACTCAAAAAGGATTAATCTCAATCACTCATTTGAAAGTTTCAATCTCATCCACTCAATTTTGTCCTTTTGTCCAAAGCTTTGAGACAAACCTTTAAATTGTCCCCCCATTTATGAACAAAGAAAAGAGTTTGACTCAACCTAAGGTAAATCATGATTACTTCACTCCACCCCCTACCCTTGGGAATTTACTATAAATATGAAGCATTTTGAGAGTAATTAATATCTTAGAACTTCAATTGCAAAGCATTGTTATTATAGGCATTTTTAGAGCATTAAGAGCAATTGAATATCTTTGTATCAACTTGAGCTAGATTAAGCATTTAATGAGCATTGTAGAAGCATAGTAGAAGCATAATTTCTCATTTTAGAAGTGTCACTAGTGAGGATTTGAGCTAAGAGCTTCACTTACCACCTCTTTCTAGAGAACCATGGGATGCTATAGATCTTAGTTTCAATTCTAATTAGATTTGCATTGTATTTACTTTCAATTGTTGCTATTAGATATTAATTTCATGAAGGTGATTATCATCATCACACAAAAACATGTCTCTTTAGATAGATCTAGATAGAACAAGTTATAACTAGTTTGTTCTCCACTTCCAATTAGTTCACTAGTAGCATCAAATCTTTTAGCCTTTTTGTGATGAAACTCCACTCGATAACCAGTGCTATTAAGTTGTGCAACACTCAACAAATTTTAATTAAGACCTTGAACCCAATAGGCATTTTCACATGTGATTTTATCAGTTAGCTTAATTGATCCTTTACCTTTCACAGGACATGGTGCATCATTAACAAACTTAAATCTTCTACGTTTGTAATGATCTAGGGTTTCAAATTTACTTTTTATCAAAAGTCATGTGATGTGAGCAACCACTCTCAATAATCCATTTATCATCTTTACTCACACAAAAAATAAGTGCAATTTTCTCATCTTCATCAAAATCATCTTTCATAGCAACATAAATTACTTCAATATAAAAATCATCACTATCACTATCAGTTTCCTCTTCAGCAATATAATAGGATTTCTTACCTTTGTCTTTGTAGTTTATGTACCTTCAGTGATCTCTGTTATCTCTCTTATCCCTGTACTTTCTTCCTCTTTCCTCTAGGAATAAAAGTTCTCAATACATTACCAATAATAGTCTCATTATCAATTATTCCATTAGCTCCTCTAATAGCATTCACCATCTCCTTAATTCTACCAAAGTAATGAGCAATATTTTCACCTTCTTGCATTTTCATTTCATCAAACTTACCTCTCTAGCTTTCAACTTTTTCTCTCAGTACATTTCTATCACCACTATAGATAGTTGTAAGAGCTTCCCACATTTGATTTGCAGTAGTGTAATCCTTGATATCTTGAAATTCAGGATAGCTTAAGGTAGATGCAATCTCCAACATTGCTTGATTGTGTTCCTATGTTGCTTTCATCTCCTTGGTAGTAATAGGTGCAACAGGTATAACATAGTCATGTTCAACATAGTACTTTACCGAATCACCAATACCAACTAGATGTAGTTTCATCAGACTCTACCATGCAAGGAAGATCTCTTTATTCAAATTTGGTACCTCCTTTTTATACATCTTGATCATTAGATTCAAGTACCTTTAAAATTTTCTCTATAAGCACCAACAACTCTGATACTAATTGTTAATATTGTTTAGAACAACAAAGAGGGGGGGTGAACCAATTGTTCTTAGGTCCAGATGTACCAATTCAACTTTTAAACACTTCAACAATCTCAGATCTAATCACCAGCACAACTCGATCTCTAAAGTATATATATAAAACACATATAACATGCAGTCCACTATCAAAAAATAATTAACTTGTAGAATATAGAAACATTCACATCAGAACATTCACACAAGTATAACACCAGGATTTATAGTGGAAACCCAACTTGGGAAAAACCACTTTGTAACATGTTACTAATATTTTCACTCTTCTAAAGTGAGCTCTATGAAAAGCCAACCTTGTTAAAGGATTTCAAACACACTACTAGCTGTGACCCTATTAAATGATTTAAACACTCTGTCAAAAGTGACCTATTTAAAGGATTTGAGTAGCTTCCATTAGAATGCCATCTTGATTAAAGGATTTAAATAATGACTATTAGGTCAACCTTGATTAAAGGATGTAGACCAATATAATAGTTAGAAAGTAACAGTAGTTTCTGATCTGAAAAACATATAGATCACTTTGAAAATAACAGATCCAATTCGCACATATATGTTGATTTACTAACTGACCTCCATTTCCATCTTTATCACTGATCTGCTCAGAATTCACTTCAAGCAATCAAAACTCCGGTCAACTCCTTTAGCCTTCTTCTTACACTTGTTAGTCAATAACATCAACAACTTCAGCACACATTGTAACCTCACAATTATGTTTTCCTTTATAACTCTTCAATTAGGTAGATCCATCTTTTGCTTCTTAATCTCCTTCATAGATCTTAGGTTAGATTCATTGAATCCTTCCTTCATTTAATTTCTTCATCCTTCCTTATAGATACATCTTCAAACTTCTCATTGTATCCATAATACAATGATTTACCATACATTAAATTATCCATACAATCAATTAATAAAGTTAACATGATTTACATATCCCAAGAATTTCAACAATGTCGGCTCAAAATCTCAATTCATTCTCCAAATGTAAATTAGTCACACTCGGTGAATACTGTGTTCATCTCCTCAGTCATCACTGCGTATATCAGTCATCTCTGCAAACTATCTTCCTTGGCTAACACTGTCTTGCTTGGTAATTTCTTCTCACTTGACATAAACTGATGTTTGGTCAACACTAAATTTTTTCGGCATATACTAGTGCTCGGTCAACACTAACATCACTCAGCTTAAACTAGATTTCTTCACTTTTTCTCCGTTAGGCCTACTTCTTCAGTCTTTCTTGTTACTTAAATAAACAATACATTATCTTATCAATGTGCCGAATAATCAAGTACCCATTGAAGTATCAAATAACACAACCTTTCCTTAGGTTCTCTTGTTATCTCCATTGCCCTAATCCTTTTCATTAATCAATAGATATGGTACTCTCTTAGATAGAAACTATCTTACCAGTTAAGGTTTGACATTAATGAATAGTACAATAATTATTTAAATTGTAGTTTCCAACACATGCTATCCTATTAGAACCATAAGTTACCATCTAGACCCCTTTAAACATGCACATGAACTATCTAGTTCATGAAATAGGTTACTACATGAAAATTTGATCTTTGAAGTTAGATACCCTACTTAAGTCATCCTATTAGGACCCCCTTAAAAGTGCACGTGTCAAATAGAGACGATGACCTAGCTTTAAGAATTATTAATATTGATATTTAATTTTAAATTCTCATCTTAAGCCAAGATATCAAGACCCATTTCAATTCATGCACATTCAAAGTATAGATCATGTGACCTAGGATCTATTAAATAATACATTGATCTTTAACTTTAGATTATCTTCTTTTAAGCCATCAATTTAGGGCCTCTTTAAATAATATATATTATGTTTCATATATTATCTAGATTATGTTTCATAGATTATCTATATTAAAAATTACATTTACAATTTTATAGTTGTTAAAATGTACTATTAATTACATGTAATAATTTAATTTTATAAATATAATATAGGTTCACTTTTACATGATCATGGATGAGTTTGACATTGACGATTTTTTTAATCTACCATTTCCACCACCATCACCACAACCACCTCCATCATATCTTGCATATGATGAGGCTTGTTTGAGAGCCATGATTAAAAATGATATGGAATCCATTTAAGATACCATCCATTCCATATAGATTCGATCTTTCATTCCACCACATTTAGTGTGTTTTGTATCTTCGATTGTAAACATTATAGATTCTATTAGATCCATATATGTGGACATAAATAGGAACCATACATGGAGAGAAAAGATAAGCCACTATTATTCTGATGGCCTCTCTTATCGTGAGATCCTAGCTCTAAAATTTAGAAAGGTCAATTTATCTCTATACTTCTATGATCCTATTACAAATTCCCCCACAATAGTAAAAACAAAAACATATCTATGATGTGGTGTGTACATTACCCAATGGTGGATAATTTTTGTGATTGACGGTGGATTGTATTTGATCATCCAATACATGAATATTAGGAATTTCCACTTGATATTTTGAGGAAATTATATGTAGAGTTTGTGATGGGTTTAAAATCCACCTATTTTGACATTAAAGCATTCTAGGGGGTTGGTGGTTCATGCTCCAACATAGCTTAGGGGAATGAGTTGACCCCAACAAACCAATGCAAACTCCACCTATTTTGGACCCTCCTTCACCTACTATAGTTGTACCTCTTTGACAATTTGTAGTGGGGTAAAAGCACAATAAGTTGTCGCCTTTTAGGATGACTAGAAAGTCATGGCCTAGTTTGACTCAGTTGAACGGTACATGGCCAAGTCCAAAATGAACGAGTACACATAGGCGCCATGCAGCACCAAATGGTGCATACATGGCCTCGTTGACTCGGCTGACTCCAAATGTTGTTTTAAATAGCGAAAAAGAGTCCCAACCCTTGATTTGCAGATTGAGGGGCTATGGGTACTTGACCGAGTCTGCCTAGGTGGCATGCCATGTTGGCAACCAAACCTCCAAAAACATAAAAAAATAGAAGTTTACACTTCTGTTGTTCCTTTCTCTGATCAAAATAGAAAATGTCAAAAAACTAAAAGTACCCTTTTCTAGATCTTAGAACTACGATTCTGGACATATAAATTTTATATTATTTCAGCTACAAAATATTAAACAAATTTGCTAAAAACTATATGTATGTATGTATATTAAACTTTAAGAAGACGTTGATTCAGAAAATATAGAAAAATACTAAATCAATTTAGAAATTTTTTTAAATCATATACAACACTAGATAAGAGAGTCATCTTCAAGAATATGTAATTTATTTGGTTTTTGGTATAGTTTTGATAGGGGAAAATTGGCAGGAGACAAAAACTATTGATTTCAGGTAAGTTCAACTTTGAATAATTATAATGAGAAAAATATAGATTGAAAACACTTTTTTCTTTTTTCCTACGCTATATATACATGTACTCTAAAACATATTCTGAAATTGGAGGAAAAAAAAATGTTTTACTTATAATGATTTGACCGGAAGTAAACTCCCTAATTTACAGTATTTTTTAGGATATGAAAAATAGACCTAAAAAATTAAAAAAACATATTAATTTACATTTAAATTAATTTTAAAAAATTATAGGCATAAAATTCATCCTATTTCAAACATTTCATCAGTTTACATCATCTTCAAATTCTTAATAGAAATGTGACTTTTATGCCCTTGAAGTTTTTTAGTTTTGGTGTTGTTAGCCTTTTCCTTTGTAAAAGGGTGACAACTTTTTGTGCTTTTATCCAATGCTATTGGCATTAGGAGCATTGAGTATGCTATCTACTATACTGAGAAATCATGCCAATTAGATGGCACTACATAGAGTTGGTAGTGACGGTCATGGAGGAGTGTCAGGTGGAGTTTGTCCTATAGCCCCTCCAAATATATCAACACCTCATTTTTTTACTTGTTTCCAAGGATTGTGTAATGGACATAGTGAAGGTGAGTCCAATTCTAGTTCATGTAGAGCATCAGGAGATTTTGGTTCATATGTATATTTTCTATGTGCTTAGAATCATTTTCTTTATCATCAGTCTAGAAAGGTATACATGTACATTTTAATATTTATTAGTTCATACAATATTTAATATTTAAACAAAATTTAATTAATTAAAAATGGATGTACATGTACAAACAATGTGTATGAGAATGTCGACCTCTTATTTTGATCAACTTATTTGTTGATGCCCATGCAACTTGTCTCACCTATTAAGGTATAAGTTGAAAAATTTTAAAATGGTATTTCTCAATAATTTTTTAAATAAGTCTTTTTTCTTTTTCTAAATTTATTAATTTGATTACAAAGAGGGCATCCAACTTCCACATTAGATTCACCTAAGGTTAATATGGCCAGTGCTCAAGCAGTGTCTACTATAGTAGATGAGCCACCTAAGGTTATTTACTTTAAAGAAATTTTATTTTTAAATTAAAAAATTAAAATGTATTTACATACTTTATAATTTTAAATTTATAGATATGTCTATACGTACACATGTAGGTTGACCCAACTATCAGGATTGGTGCTGGTGCACATTTTGATGATCAAAGTCAGTAACACCAAGACTGCATTTCAAGTTTTATTTTTATATCAGAGGGTTCAAATTTTTGGTATTTCTTTTAGATAGATTAATTTTAATTTTTTTGTAGATAGGTGCATGTTGTTATAACTTTTGTTGACCTCGTACAAAATCTTGTTTCTAATACTTTTGGTCTTGATCCTTCCATGTACACAGAGTCTGAAGAAGGACAACAAATTCTATGGTATTAAATAAACTAGAGATTACATTTTTTATTTACTACTTAAATATATTTGTATTGTACCATTCACAAGTATTTTCCTTTTCCTTTAATACAACATTAGATAGGTCTTGATAACTATCAATGTATTAGAGGATATAACCAAATTGATATGGTAATTTATCTAAATCATTAGTTTATATAAATTTTATTAAAGTGTATTAGATATTTTTAAACTACTTTAATATGATATCAATTCTATTTTTCTTGTAGAAAGTGATTCAAATCATCTTGGTTTGTGTGGATTGAAGAGGAGTCTTGATTTTAATTTATCCAAATTTAAACTATAATTTAATCACCATACCAGTGCCACCTTAACAAGTCTTTTTACATTTCATGAGAATTAGCTTCTCCTTGGTTTTTCCCATCTTGGGTTTTCCATGTAAAATATGGTGTTCTATGTGTTAGTATTTCTGTGTTCTTAATTGCATATATTTTATGTGAATGTTGATGTGCTTCGATGATAGATCTAAAATTGTTATATCTTCTAATTGTGAGTTGATCGACAAAGAAATTTTTTATAAGTTTGTGTGGGAATAACTAACTCACCCTCCCCCCTACTCAGTTATTTGGCTTCTTCAATAAATAGTAAAAGTACAATTTAGTGCTTTCAATATTTAATGTTTTATGAAAATGTGCATATAGATTTTTTTTTTGTTCCTTCTTAATTTGGTTTTTGTGGGAGGGACTGTCAATCGCTAGAAGTGTTAGGCAGATATTAAAAATGGGTAAGAAAATGAATGGTTGTGATAGAATTTTTTGGGGGCAAAGATATCGACTAATGGAATACATCACTTCCCCATTCCATCAAATGCCAATGCTATATGACTCTATGCAAGGTATTCAATTAAAATATATTATATTCATAGAATGTTTCTATTATTCCATTGCACTATATAAAAATAAAATTATCTAAAATAGAATAATGTGTGATGTCCATTATTATTCCACAATCTTATTCTTAAAACACTTGAGTAAAGTCCTTTAAGTTTAAAATTTATTGATTTTGTTTTATTGATAGATTTAAATTTAATTTGAAATAGAGTATAACAAAATCTCCCATAAATACATTTTATATTTTATTTGTGATAATTTATTTTGTGATTCTAGACTATAATGATATATCAAATTTACTATATTTTATTAATATATATGCATGTATTTATGAAAATTTAAACTATAACTTTAGTTTTTATACACTAATGAAATTTTAGTAATAAAAAAATCTATAAAATCATCAATTATTTAATTTTAATTTAATATTATTATCTATTTTATCTAAGTCTTAGATATCTTCATGTTCTATGCATTCTCTTGTCTGTATTCTAGTTGGTTGATACTCATAAATTGCATATGTACATATTATATATATTTTTTTCTCCTTTATTTATAGTTTAGGAAATAAAGAAAGTGCATTCACCATAGGCATTGCTAAGTGTCATGATAGTATGCAGTTGTTGAATTGTAATAGTTTTTCTTCTAAATATGATTTTTTTTGTCAAGTTAGTTTTTAAATTATTAGGAGAAGGGTACACTATTAGTTGTTGACACACATTTTAAGTCCTTTATTATTTTTATTTATTGTAAGGGATCAAAATGTTATTAATTTCTGGGAAGGTTGAATATATATATATATATATATATATATATATATATATATATATATATATATATATATATATATATTCTTTTGTTTTGATGAATTTATTAGTGGATGAATGTGTAATTTTGTCTTGCAGTTTTAATTAGTTTATGAACGTATTGTCAAATTGTTGTAGAGATTGTCTTTGTATGTATTTTTAGATTGTAAATGTATCCAAATATCAAGGATTTTATGATTTATCTTGGTAAATTCCTTATCAATGTGTAATTGTGTGTATGGGCTTTGTTCAAGGAATGAATTAAAGTATATTTGTAGGTTAAAATGAATTTGAAAATGTATTTTGTATCTACAAGAATGGTTTATGCAATAGAAAAATGAGCTGCATTAATGTTAGGCATTAATGCTTAAAGGACTCACTAATTTGGAGTAATCTACCATTTGGGTTTTCATTCATTGCCTAGGATTTGACTCCATGCCCTAGAATAGAAATTGATCTACAAAGGTTATTTTAGAAACAATCAATTATCAAATTCTTTTTAATTTCTTGTTTTAGGTATGGTTTTAAATTATTTTCATTCTTAGCAGCAAGTATATTGTGTAAAGTCAGAATATACTATTGATTAAATCATATGCATTCTAGTTGAAAGAGTTGAGAATTTTCCGCTAAGTTATAATTCTTTCTTTGAAGCTGTTAATATTTAATTATTGCAAAGAGTCACCCCCTATTCTTGTAGAGCCTAAAGTGTATAAGATTTCAATCTTGTGATTGATTCTTATTAATTGGCCATTTTCTTTAGATTTCCATTGATGGAATTAGGGGCTCATTCTTTGGAAAACTTGAATATAAAAGTGGAGGAACCAACAACACTCAAGAAATTTCTATCTAATACCAATTTAGGTACATCCAACAATACACAAAAATACAAATTACTCAAAGGAAAATATGATTTTTATTCTATTAAATTAAAAAATATATTATTCTACAAATATTAGAATCAAAATAGAAAATTAGATCCTTAATTGATAAGAACATATTATAACTTGTTTTCCCCTTTGGATTCTATAGCTTTCTACTTTACTACATATTTCAATATACTTATCTTTCCATGTTCATTTCTTCCTCATGGTTTACCAAATTTCCATCTTCTCCTTTATCAAAAAATCTTCACAAATAACCTTTTGACACTTACAAGAACATTTTTCAATTTATAACTCGCATGGGCAAAATAGAAGAACTTTTGATCAATCCAAAATAGAACAACTTTTGATCTAGGCATTTGATTGAATCCTATGTTTATAATTAAATATCTCAAAGTGCTCTATATGCTTGTAATTCAATTCATTCAATTTTATTAAGTTTTGGATCCCTAGAATATCATTTGAAGCCTTAAAACACATCTTTGAAGACTTTTTGAAAATTTTAGAGACTAAATATTTTAATATCTTCTCACACAAACCTTAGCTTAGCTCAAAATTCTTCTAGAATGTGCAAAAAAATAAAATAGAAGCCTTTAGAAAAATTTCAAGCCTTGCTAAATTTAGGGCATTTGAAAATTTGAAGTTTATACCACTCTTCAAAACATTTTAAAGTAAATAACTTTAAAATATTCATCACACTTAATGAAAATCAAATAAAACATTTTTTTAACAATACTAGATTACTCGTAAACTCCCAATGCTCTTATGCCAATTTTCAAATATGGAAAAAATGATTATGCTATTGTGAGAAAAATCCTATGACCACAAATTTGACATAGAACATAAAAGGGTCCATATTAAAGTGGGTAACATAAGTACAAAAATGTGAGTATGTAAGTTTAATAATCAAGTTGAAAGAATAAACTTATAAAAACATACATATAGGCCAATCTGAAGAGATCAAAATTATATAAAGTATATTATGTGTAAATAGATAAAATAATATAAGAGATCAAAATTTAACAAATTCCTATCATTTCTCATTAGATTTAGTAAATCAAGAATATCATAAATTTCACTCATAAAAACAACACATTTATAATCTATAATTGTAACTCTTCTAATAAATAATTGAAATTCCTATTTCTATCCTCAAAATAAAACTCACGTGACCGAATGTGTTAAATTAAGGAACTTGACAAGATAAGATATATCGAAATGCATACTTGTAGTTGTAAAGCAAGAAAATCATGGCATCCAAAGTTGCTAACCATCTAGCTTTACTTTTGGAAATGATGACATCCTTATACTTATCCAAATATCCTCAACTTACTCTCCTTCACAATTACGATTTATCATTTATTATTTATGCGGGCTTGTGGATGGTATTTTGTATTGAAGAGGAAAAGGTGGCAACGTGTTCCCTAGTATATATCTTATCCAAAAAATATTTGAATTTCACTATTGTTAAATCATAGGAAAATTTTTAAATGCATTGCCCTTATCTGCTGTAGATTTTGGCTTAGCAGTCTCTTCAAAATTGCTCTATTTTAGGCTTAAACTTTTGAAAACAAGTTGATAATTACTAATTATCTGAGTAAATTTTTGAAAGTAAAAAAGAGAAACTCATCTGAGTTGATCAGAACTATAATATCAAGGTTCAATCTTGGTGGGATAAGGTGACTCAACCTTAGGAGCCTTTTATCGCTTAATTATTTATGCATTTTTGGAAATATTATTAATTGGAAAAAATCATCTACAAGGATAGACTTGGAGCAAAAATTAGAAACTTTATCTTTTGGCAGATTCTTTCGGATTTATATTTTATGCAAGAGTTATGCATAAAGGAAGTTTCTAGAAATAGTTTGTAAATACATTGAATGTAAACACTTTAGAAATAGTTTCCTTTTGAGAGAGAGAGAGAGAGAGAGAGAGAGGTATTCTAAAAAGCGTTGTTATGCTGCTGGAATTATTCTAGATCTAGATATCATAGTTGATTACTCTTGGAAAGAATTGGCTCTTGAAATTGTATTGTAACTAATTTGTTGTTGATAATACAATTGGTTCTAGCTTTGAAGTGGTCGGTTTTTTCAGGAAATGGTTTTCCCATGTATATCTGGTGCTATTTTTTTTATTTTCTTAAATACGATTTTGTTTATGTGTTTATCTAGTTTGCACAAGTCAAGGGTTTGTAAGAAAGTTTTGCATCATCTTTCTTGATAGATTCAACATTTGGATGCATTATTCTACACTTGGCTTCCTTTCAATTGGTATTAGAGCTTGGCTAGCTTTTCTATTTTTGTTGGTTTGAAGGATTTTTGTGTTGATCTATTTTTAGTTGGAGTTTTGTAGAGGAATATCTTATAACGTTGTTGCAGGTTATATATGGAAAGAATATCTAGTAGAGTAGATGGATAAATTTAATGGAAACAATTTTGAGTAATGGAAACTCAAAATAGAGGACATGCTTGTAGATAGAGATGATATATGGGCTGTGATTTCTTCAATGAAACCCCAAGCTACACCGCAAGATGGGTGAGAAAAAATGGATCGGAAAGCCAAGGGTTTTATAAGACTTTTTTTGCTGATTTAGTGCTCCTGATTATCCACAAAGAAAATCCTCTAGTTAAACTTTGGAAGAATCTTGGTGATATTTATTAGGGGAAATCCTTGGTAAATAAGTTATTCCTGAGAAATAAGATGTATTCTCTGAGGATGGAGGGTCTATTGCTGATCACTTGAATGCATATAATATGCTAGTTGCTCAGTTGAATTCTCTTGGTGAAAAAATTGACATTAAAGATAAATATATGCATCTGTTATGTTCTTTTTTAGACTCGTGGGATCACCTTGTTATGGCCATTGGAAGCACAACAACCACTTTCAAATTGGAGGATGTAGTTGGTTCACAATTATTTGAAGAAATGCAAAGAAAATCTTCTAAGATGGCTAATGAGGACCTAGTTGCTCATGATATAACAACAAAGAAAGGTAAGAAGAAGGAAAAGAAGGGTAAATCCAAGTCTCCAAAGATCTAAGTCTCCTAGTAAAAACTCCAAGCCAAAATGTTGGAACTGCGAAAAACCTGGTCATCTTTGGAAAGAGTGCAAGGAGGAGAAGAAAAAGAAAGGTAAAAAGAATTTCTCTAAGTTGGACCCTAAAAATTCCTTTAAGGATTGTATAGATTCTTTTGTCATAGCCTTGGAAAAACATGCATCAAAAGATGTATGCTTGATAGATTTAGGTACTTATTTCCACATGACATCTCATAGAGATTGGTTTTCTAAGTATGAAGAGTGTGATGGTGGGAAGGTGTATTTGGGTGATAACTCTCACCTGAATGTTGTTGGCCATGGAGAAGTCAAGATTACATTCCTTGATGGTACAGTGAAGTGGATTGATGGTGTATGGCATATCCTTGGTTTGGCATGAAACCTACTTCTAGTTAGCAAGCTTGGTGATTTGGGTGTATAGGTTTTTTTCTCAAGTGGTGGATGCAAGATGAAAAGAGGCTCTATGGTGCTTGCTAAGGGTGTTTGGATTGGAACCTTGTATCAGGTGGATGCATGCACAGTTTAGTGCAATAGTACTTCTGTGAAGTCCAATAGAAGGGCTTTGGATTCTTCATCCTCACCATTAGATCAAGAAAAGAAGAAAAATTTGGTTTCTACATCTGATGGTCATTTTTTGTAGGTACCTAAGGTTTCAAATTATTTAGAGATGAAGCTCCCTGGTGAGAAGACAATAATTTGGCACCAAATACCTAGTTACATTTGTGAGAAGGGTCTTAGAGCACTAAAAGGTAAGAGCCTTGTTAAAGGCCTTCATGATTGTAACTTGGAGTTTGAGTTCTATGAATATTGTATTTATGGTAACTAAAATTATGTTTCTTTTTATTCCAATTCTCATTAGTATTCTAGAGTTTTGGATTATATTCATTTAGATGTATTTGGTCCAGTTAATGTTCCTTCTATATCTAGATCTGTGTACTTTATTTCATTCATAGATGACAATAGCAGAAGGACATTTTAATATGTCCTTAGAATTAAATCTAAAGTTTTTAGTCAGTGTATGGAATTAAATTCCTTGGTTGAAAATTAGACTGATTTAAAAATTAACTGTTTGAGGACTAACAATTGCCGTGAGTTTTGTTTAGTAGAATTGGACAGGTTCTGTAAGGAACATGGAATTGAGAGACATAAGACAAATCCACACACTCCATGCAATAAAATAGAGTTATAGAAAGGATGAACACAATACTGATGGAGAGTTCTAGGAGTATGTTGAGTGGTGTTGGGCTTGAACAAAAATTTTGGGCTGAAGCTATAGCCACTGTATGTTATTTACTTAATAGATCTCATAGTTCAACACGTATTGAAAAGAAATCCATGGAGGCATGGTTTGGAATGAATCCCTCATTAATATATATCAGTGTCTTTGGTTGGGAGGCATATGTTCATGTGCTAAGTGAAAAAGGATAAAAATTGGAGGACAGGGCTATTAAGTGTATCTTCATTGGCTATGGTGTTGCATAATCAGGTGTCACCTTTTAGGCTAACTTATCGACACAACTGAATTTTATTATTTCTAACTAAAAATTATTTTTTTTCAAACATATGGTCTAGCTAGATTCATTCTAGCCAAGTTAGATAAGTTCTTTAACTTTTCCAATTGGAAATATCTATTAAATGCATGTTTTATACCAGTTTAGGTCCAATTACCTTAAAAATAAAATTAGTTCAGAAAAGTGGCATTTCAATATCTCCTAATATTTTTAACGATATTTTTAAAAAAATAAAAAAATACCCTTTTGTAGAGATCAGAGTCAAGAATAACCTCATATAGATTTTATAGTGTTTTAATTGGACATAGTTTATTGTAATTAAAAAATATTGCAATTAGGTATTTTAACAATCAAGGAGATGTTGATTCGGAGAAAGAAAAAAATAATAAATCATTTCAAATAAATTTTAAAAATAAATGGTGCACTAGAGCAGAGAGTCCACTTCAAGAATATATATTTCTTTTTTTGATTGGGATATATTTGTTATGAAAAATATGTTGCGAGATGAAAACTGTTGATTTCAGTGAGTTGGAATTTGAATTGTTATTAAAGATAAAATATAGATAAAAAACCAATTTTTATTTCTTCATGCACTAGCTATGTATGTCACCTATGACATATTTTAAAATTAGGGGAAAAAATATTTATTTACATATAATTTTTTGGTGGGAACTAGACCCTTAATTTTTAGCATTTTTCAACAACTGAAAAATCATTTTTAAAAATTAAAAAAACATATAAATTCTTATTAAATTTTTTTATTAAAAATATTAATCATAAAATTGATCCATTTTATCACATGAAATTAGTTTACATCATCTTTAAATTCCAAACATAAATGTCATTTTTATACTATTGAAGTTGAACAACTTTGATTTTGTTAGCCTTTTCCTTTGTAAAAGGGTGACACCTAGTTGCAGAGAAGGTACTTTATAGTAGAAGTGTGAAATTTTGTGAGCTAAAACCTTCCATAGTTGATTTTTAACTAGTGAAAGAAGAGAGAAATAGAAAAATGAGGTAGTTTAGATACCATCTAATCCTATAAGAAATGAACTATGAGCTCCTGTTAAACTTGATGACAAGGAGAGCTCAAGCAGCTATGAAAGTTCTAAGGAAGAGCGGGCACCTCAACCTAAACCATTGAGGAGGTCTACTTGTGAAAGACAATGACTTGATAGATATGGTTATCCACCTAAAAGGTTTGTATTTTCTTTGTTGGATTCTAGTTGTATATTTTATTTGGTTGCTAACACTAATGAGCCTAGGATTTTTAGAGAGGCTATGAGTACGTATGATGCAAATTCCTAGATGGAATCAATGAACATTGAAGATATGACAACATTGAAGAAGAATTCTACATGGAATTTGGTATATTTTCTTGAAGGATAGAAACCTATTGGATGTAAATGGGTGTTCAAGAAGAAATTGGGTCTAGATGGTAGTGTTGAGAAGTATAAGGCAGAGTTGGCCACAAAGGCGTATTCAAAGTTGGAGGGAATTGATTATGGTGAAATATTTTCTCCTGTAGCTAAGTTGACATCCATTGAATTATTGTTATCACTTGCAACACATTATTACTTTGAAATTGAGAAAATGAATGTGAAGACATCATTCCTTCATGGTGATTTGGAGGAGAAAATTTATATGTAACTGGAGGATTTCATTGAAAATGATAATGACAATATTATTTGTAAGTTGAAGAAATCTCTTCATAATTTGAAACCATCTCCTAGAATGTGGTATCAAAAGTTTGACACCTATGTGTTATCTTTAGGATTTCAAAATCTAACCATTATGTATATTATAAATTTGAAAATGGTCACATTCTTATCATAGTCTTGTATGTGGATCATATGTTGTTTTTTGGAAATGGTAAAATAAAGATTGTAGATTTGAAGTGTCAGTTAGCAACATAGCTTGAAATGAAATATCTAGGTGCAACTATATATATTCTTGGGATTGCTATCGTTAGAGATAGAGTTGGTAGAAAGCTTTGAATGAGCTAGAGTAAGTATGTTAGCTTTGAATTGTAATGTGGTTTATTGGATGTTCTATTCCATAAATGGTAAGTACCAAAATGACAAGGACAATAACTACACGTTCCTCTCACATGATTTTTAGGTGTTCATTCCCAAGATTAACATTTACTTTTTAAGGAAAAACAAAAGAAAGTTCTAGATTACCTTGGTGAGAAAGAATCAAAACATCAACTATTTGTTAAACTAGAGTGTTTTCCAAATCTAACCTTATGCAATGGGAGGGGAAAGATACAGAAAGGAGTCTGTAAATAATAGTGGGAAATGGAGGAGATGCACCAAGGTCTGGAATAATCTACAAAAAGGGGAAATCTTGACTTTCATAGAAAGGTTACATGGAAGCAAGCCAATGGTTACTAAAATGTTTGTGAAGAGCTAGAATGAAGGTTGTGTGGTGATAGAAGGAAATAATTTCACTATCACAGAGGAGGTCATTTTGAATGTTACCAGGATCCCCATTGTGGGCAAGAAATTTTACATGGATCGTAAAATATCTGACTCTGCCATCAATGATTTTGTTAGAGATGAGGATGAGAAGAAAGCCATCACCAATGTCGGAATGCACTACCAACCTGAAGGAATAAAAATGTTATGGAGATTTTTTCTCAGAGTTCTCATCTCTTATGTGACGCTGGATACTAGGTTTGATAGGATAAGGAGCTACCACTTCATGTTGTTGAATCATCTCAGACACGGTATGAAGGTTTCCATCCCGTTCTACTAGTATGATTCTATTAATAAAAATATTAATGGCCATAGGGACAAGAATAAAGCTAACCCTACTTTTCATGAGGGGTTGTTACTTTTAATTTATGAATATTTAAAAGCCCAAACCTTGGGGAAGGAAATTTTTGCCAAAAAGGAAAGAGAAGACATCTCTAGTTCAGACTATCTCCCCTCGGACTCTAAAGATAGTGTGGGTTTACAATCAGAGGACCAAGAGGAAGGAGAGACCAAAAAGTAGAAACATGGCTCTTCTTCTAAGAAGAGAACTGTGATCTCGGTCAAAAAAGAAAAACCCCACAAAAAATAGGCAAGAATGGAGATTTCCTTAGAGGAGGAATATATTAACAATGAGGAATGGATGAACACTAATTAAGAGGATGAAATCTTGAGTGGAGAGGACAAGAAGAATATGGTTAATGTTCGGGGAAAATAATCAATTTAAGTTGTGATTGCTCAGGCTAACTACCTGTGGATTTGGCTATCAATGATAGAAATAATCCCCCTTCCCCTTTTTCTATCCATGAGAAGATTCAAGACTCAAATATAGATGTTCTTGATGACTACCAGGATGACCCCTCAACTCAGTCCTCAAATCCCCATGAGTCATCAAATGATAAGGACCAGACAAAAGAGGAGTATCGCAACAATGACTCTAGCAAAGGGAAACAAGTCTGGGATAACTTCAATGTGAATACTGTGAAGATGGGGATAATTAGGGAATCTATGAATCCCAAATTTTTTCAGGATGAGGATGGTGGGATTTAGAAAGAGGAATTGATTTACCCGACTCTGGTTGTCCTCAGTGATAATGCTAGATAAATACAGATAAACCTACTCAATAATGCCAAGAACAGGCAGAAGCGACCGAAAAGTTCCCATTGAGAGATCCATCCCAAATCAAAACATCCTGGGAAGGGGATAGGGAAACTACATTTAGAACAATCATAAGAGGATTCAAGTCCAGGGATAGAGAGGATAGGTTTACCCAAGCATTACCCACTCTATAATTATGGACCCGAGAACCATATTTTTGGATACACTCATCCATCCACATATTGAAAGGCTCACAGTCCCACAGGGGTCCCAAATGGAGCCAATTATCATTCCAAAAGTTTACAGTTTGACCATTACCAATCTTCCATTTATATTTTGAGTTGGTGATATCCTCAGCATTGAGGAAGTCATTCAAGATATAACATCCTTTTGGAATATCATTACAACCAAAGAAATGATTTATGGAGAAATTTAGTTTAAAGTTAACACAATTGTTCATTATGATTTGTATACAAAGTTTTCCCCTTCTCTTGAAAGTTTATAAGATATTGAAATTTTTGCATATGTATAATAAAGATCAAAGATATAAGTTGCTAAGACCAACTTATTTGAACAAATTTCATAGGATCCTATGGATTATGGAGATTGAATTCTAATATGTTGAGAGTGAATGATATTTCTAGTTCCACTAGAAGATTGTTTGTTATATGTTGGTTTTAGAAGAAAAAAACATATAGTTAAGGAGTGACAAATTTATACATTCACTATATCTCATCAATATCTTGGAACCATTTTTAGGCATTTGTAAGGGATTTTGTTCCAACTGTCTTGACATTTTAGATGAATGGTGAGCTAGAGATAGTGAAGAATTTCCTATTGAAGACTCTTTGACATCAAGCATGGAAAAATAAAATAGATCATTTTACTTTGGGAGAAGGGGCTATGCCTCCTAGTTTCAAATTAATTGATGATGTTGTTAGAAATACTAATACCATGGTTGCAGATTTTGGTGAGAGTGCAATAGGTAGGGTTACTCTTGTTGATTTTGGGTTTTGGTGGATTATTCTTCTATAGGCCTAAAAAAATTCTATAGGAGATCATTCACTAGAAGATATTAGCATGTTATTTTCTATGAATTTTTTGGTACATTTTTAATATTGTGTGGAAAATAGGGTTCTTCCCCGAATTTATCCAGAGTACAAATGTATTACTTATTTATGCATGAGATTGTAAGTACTGAGTGAGAGATAGAATCACCTGCACCACTCCTTCCTCATATGTTGAGGTCGTGCCAATGGAAGGGTGATCCTACACCAATGGAACAATAATTGAAAAAGAAAAGACATGTTTATATTTTATCAAGAAGATTTTTTAAAATCAATGAGGATAATTTGGGATTTTTTGTAGATTATCTAGAGTACGAATAGAACACTCATGCATAAAATTATAAGTACTGAGTGGGAGATGGACTCACTTGCATCACTCCTTCCTACTATGTTGAGGTCCCACCAATGGAACAATGAGGCCACACAAATGGAAGAGTGTGCCCACACCAATGGAACAACAATTGGAATATTTTCATGTTTTATCTCTTTGATTAAAATATAAATTTTTAAACTTATTACCTTTCATTATGAACTATATTAGATATAGTTTATAAAAAACTGTCCGCGCAAGTATATGTTTTTTACGAGGCTAACCCTAAGGGATTTTTCTTACCTTTTTTTTTGGACAAACATTCATTAAAATTATGACGAAGGTCAGGCAAGTTTTTTAAAATAACAATTTGACACATTTTTCCTCATAATATCCGATGATACAAAAAATTTCACATGTTTCATCAAAAAAATTTGTTGGAATTTTTGTCAAATGAGTTAGTGTGAGGAATCAAAGAGGGGAAAAATACAGAGAAGAGAACAATATAATAAAAAAGAGAATGCAGAGTAAGAAGCTACACTAGAAGAGAACATAGGGCATAAAATAAATTGAAAATTAAGATCACTAGCCCAAACATGAAAAGTAGAGATAAAACCCATTCCTATTAGCCATTTCATTAAGGTATAGTGAAATCGGTCCAACAAAATAAATGTGGTAGGTAAAAGATAGTCACAAGGATAAAAGCACAAAGTTGTGTCACATTTTAGGATATCTTATCAGCACATCTGAATTTGAGTATTTGTAACTAAAATTATTTTTTGTCAAACATATGGTCTAGCTAGATTCATTCAAGCTAAGTTAGATAAGTGCTTCAACTTTTCCAATTGGAACTATCTATTAAATGCATGTTTTATACCAATTACTAAAGAAATAAAATTATTTTAGAAAAGCGATGTTTCAATAACTCCTACTCTTTTTAATGATATTTTTTAACAAATATAAAAATACCCTTTTTTAGAGCACAGAGTCAAGATTATCATCATATAATTTTTATAGTATTTTAATTATCTAATATATTATAATTTCAAAATACTGCAAGTAGGTATTTTAACATTTGAGAACAAACTACAAATGTAGAAAAAAATATTAAAGCTTATCAAAAAAATTGAAATTTTATATTTAACGCTAGAGGAGAGATTTCTCTTCAAAAATGTGTAATTTATTTTTTGAATGGTGTAGATTTGATAGGGGAAATTTGGTGGGAGATGAAAACTATCAATTTTAGGTATGTTTGACTTTGAGTAGTTATAATAGAGAAAATATGCATCATAAACTATTTTTTCTTCTTTTCTGCACTAGCTATACATTTCATCTATAACATATTTTAAAATCAAAGGAAAAAAAGACTATTTGCATATACTTTTTTTGTGGGAACAAGACCCTTGGTTTTCAGCATTTTTCAGCTAATAAAAAATGGACTTCAAAAATTAAAAAATTGTGAATTCTTGTTCAAAATATTTTAAAAAAATTATAGGCATAAACTTCATCCACTTTTACACATTTCATTAGTTTACATCATCTCCAAATTCTAAACATAAATACCATTTTTATGTCGTTAAAGATAAAAAGTTTGTGTGTTGTTGACCTTTTTCTTTATAAAAGTGTGACACAACTTTGTATTTTTACCCACAAATGAAATTGAATGTTGAATTGATGCAACCATAATTTGGTGAAATATACGAAATTGCACACTAATTAACATAAAAATAAGCTATACCTGTATAATATATCAACTTTAAGTGAAAATATAAGAAGAGAAATTAGAGAGGAACCTTCTTGAATTCAAGCTCCAAAGGGTAGGACTATTTTGGTAGGTGACATAGTCCTAGTGATGTTTGAAGCTGATATCACACACAAATTCAAACTCATGATGTTATTGTGTTCCTTCCTCTAAAATTTCATAAAAAGGTGACAAAGGATAGAGAAGGAGGATGAAAAGAACAAGGAGGATAAAGATTAGGATATTTCACAAACAAATTCTAATCACCTAAAAATGGTCACCAAAACCATAAGCCCCTAATCTTGATTATTCATCAGGAAAGCCCCAATTTTGATCAAAATCTCCTAAGTTCTAACCTAAGGCAATTCAATTCATTAATCTGATTTGAGGTATATATTCTACGTCACATTCAAATAGTGCACTTGATCCTATTTAATTAATTAATTCCTAAATTCTAATGTTATTGGCAATAAAATATAACCTTATATCATTTATTTAATTAATATTTTAAGATATTGATTAAATAAATAAAAATTATCAATTAATCATAAAAGGGGAATTTAATTAATTATGTCATCACATTTTTGGAGAAAAATGAATAATATCCTTTCAAAACAATTAAAAATCCTAAAAAGGCATTTATGAAGTCATTGTCTAATCAACTGAAATCAATTTTGGAAATAATCTAGTTAACTAGAAAAGAAAATCTATTAGCAAATTAGTCATTTTAGTAGCTTTAATTATGCCTTGGAAGTTTCCCAAATAACTGATTCTCTCAACCAATCAAATTAGTTGCACATGGATTGTTCTAGTTTAAATTGAATCTCAATCGTTCATCTAGAATCAATCTTGCCCATTCATTCTTGAGAAGACTTCTATATAATCAGTCTCCATTCTCATGCAAAGGAATCCAATTTTGCTTAGAGTAATGTTGTCATTTTGTTTATCATCTACTTAATCATTGTTAGCCATTTTTCTATTGCATCTATCAACATAGGAACACTTTAATCTTTAATTAATATATGGATTAATCTTAAATCAATCATTGGATTAACTTGCATTTCATAACTTATATTATCTCTTAAAATCATTCATTTATATAGAGTCTAAAGTCACTAGATTTTTGCAATGATCTGAGAGAAAAATACATACTCCTATCTACTAGATAGCAATGTGTTGCCTTAACTATTTTCAATTTTGTCTATGTTATTTTCATTGTTAAAATTAGTTATTTATTTATTCATTGAAGTATAGTGTTAGTAAATTTTCGCACTCACATTTATGGTGCCGACCATGGGGCATATCAATTTCATCACTTCACATCATTCTAGTATTGCCCTCATCAATCCAATTGGCTTCATTGTATCAAATCAAGTCAATTTGGTTATTGATCTCTTAATGATAATTAGTTTCATTGGTTCACATCAAACTAGTTATTCATTCAAACCAACCCAATTGTTTAAGAGCCTTTTTTGACATTAATCAATTTCATTGCTCCACATCAAATTGGTTATTTTTTCATTATCAATAGATTGATCAGATGTTTAGTTTCATTTATTCACATCAAATTGACCACTTTGATCTATCCTCATTGGTTCTAGTTCAATCAAGTTCAGAATCGATATCTTTTGAGTCAATCAACTTGAGAGTATTTTCATCACTTCATATCAGACTATTCTCGGTCTCAACACTAAATATTTTTTGAATCAATGCACTGATCACACATCAATTCAAATGTAATCACCTAAAGATGGTCATCAAAACCATAAGCCCCTAATCTTTCTTGTTCATCAAGAAAGCCCTAATTTTGATCAAAATCTCCTAAGTCCTAACCTAAGGCAATTCAATTCATTAATATGATTTGACCTATATTCTAAGTCTCATTCAATTATTGCACTTGATCCTATTTAATTAATTAATTCCTAAATTATAATGTTATTGGCAATAAAATCCAACCTCATATCATTTATTTAATTAATATTCCAGGATATTGATTAAATAAATAATAATTGTCAGTTAATCACAAAAAGAGAATTTAATTAATTATGTCATTACATTTTTGGAGAAAAAAACATAAAATCCCTTAAAAATCCTAAAAAGGCATTTATGAAGTCATCGTTAAGTCAACTAAAATCAATTTTGAAAACAATCTAGTTAACTAGAAAAATAAATCCATTAACTCATTATTCATTTTAGCAACTTCATTTCTGCCTTGGAAGTTTTCTAAATAATTGATTCTCTTAACCAATCAAAACAATTGCATGTGGATTATGCTAGTTTGGAATGAATCTCAATCGTTCATCTGGAATCAATCTTGTCCGCTCATTCTCGAGATGATTTGTATATAATCAAGCCTCCATTCTCACAAGAAGATCTCCAATATTTTTCTTGGAGTAATGCTACCATTTTTTTTATCATTTAATTATTTCCATCATTGTTAGCCATTTTAATTTCATACTTGATCTAGTTGGTTTCATGTTTATTACATTTATCAGCATAGGAACACTTCAATGTTTGATTAATATGGATTAATATTTAATCAAGCATTGGATGAACTTGCATTGCATAATGCCTTATTTGTTAAAATTTTTCATTCAGATAGAGTCTAAAGTCATGGATTTTGCAATGATCTGAGAGAAAAATGATTACTCTTGTCTACTAGAAGGCAATGAGTTTCCTTGGTTGATTTTGATTCTTAGATTAAGCTATTTTCTTTTTTTGATCAATTATTTAATGACTCATTGAAGTGTAGTGTTAGCACATTTTTACACTCACACAAATTATCTATAGTGAAGGAGTGAGTCAATGTAATAAAAATCTTCTTGGCATTAGAACAACAATTTGATGGAGGAGCACGTTAAGTTCAAATTGGATATAGTTCTCATTTTTTATTTTATTATAATGGTTTAATGCAAAAAGGACATTTAAGACCATGTCATGGGATTTTGAATCCATATTAGTTCATTAGGGGGGTTGGAGTGTCAAATTGCACACGTTGTTGATTTTAAAAAATGTTGTCAATGTTGCATAATATTGGAATATGAAGAGTTGTCAGTTATAAATGAGAAAATGCTTAGAAAATAATAAAGAATTATTGTAAACATTAATCCCATGGTTAGAAAGGATTTGGAAAGGAATGGAATGAAGGAATACAAGTTTGCATGTCCAAAATAATATTTTAAATCTAGGAAATAAAGGACTCAAGGATAGTCTAAGGAGATAAGATAGTTATGTAGGGTAAGGAGATAGCATGGTTATCAAAAGAAGAACCAAGATTCAAAAATATTGATGTCAAGGAGAATAAAATAATGAGTGTGAAACTCAATTTAACTAAAAATGAATGGATGAGTAAGGTTGATTTGAAGTGAAAGATTTTAGGGAATAATGAAGAGAAAATAATGTACAACAAAGAACATGAGATGGATGAAGAAGTGAAGTAATAATATGAAGAATATGATTTCTTTAATATTTGTTTCTTGTACAGGTAATGATGAAAAATTTGATGAAAGAGAACATAATACCCCAATGGAATTCAATTCTAAAGTTAGAATGAGGAGACAAGACAAACACCATGGGTATATAGTGCAAAATTGGTCTTGGATCAAGAAGCATGTTGTTGGACTAAAAAAAACATGTGAACTAGTGGAAACAAATATAGTTTGGTTCTTACAAAAAAATTGGAAGACAAGAACAAAGACTCCTATTTGAGATGGAGTTCAAATTTTCTCTTCTTGGGAAGTATGATGCAGAAGCACCTTAGATTCAAGTTGGATATAGTTGGACCATTTTTTTTTGTAATAGTTTTGTGTAGTAAGGTCATTTAATACTATGTCATGTCATTTTGAGTCGATATTAGTTCATATGGGAGTTAGAGTGTAATATTACATAAGTTGTTAATTTTGTAAAATATTGTCAACGTTGCACAATATTGGAATATGAAGACTCATTAATTGTAAATGAGGAATTTGGACAATTGAAAGTCAAAATGGTAGTTGGAAAATGATTTTAAAAAGCATGAATACTTATTTTAAATATTAATCCCATGGTTGGGAAGAATTTCGAAAGAAATGGAATGAAGGAAATACAAGTTTGCATGTTCAAAAATATTATTTTCTAGAAAATTTGACTGCTATTTGGATTGTATAGATTTTTCTTGCACGTAAATGATTTAAAACTAATTCAAGATGATAGATAACTAATTCACCTTTCATTTTCTTTTGGTTTCATTTAGTTTGGAAGTATTTAAGAACATTTTATTGACTAATTTTCCCAGATTCTTTTAGTAACAGTCCTCTTGGAGTGTTTTGTACAGATTGTACGACCATAAAATGATCTTTAAAACCAATCAAAATTGATGCATGACTGAATAAAATTTAATTTTCAATTTGTTTGTTGACATTTGTTCAAAGATAACAAACCAATGCCAAAGGGGGACATTGATACTCATATAGAGTTAGTTTTTTTTCATTAGTTATATTTAAGTCATATTGATTGTCAAACTCATTTGGTAAAGATGGAAAGTCAAGTTGGTAAAAGTATTAAGCTAGTCGGTAAAGAGAAATGAAGGAAAAGGTAATTTTGGTAAAATGAATAAGGAGTAGACACCAAGCAGTATCAAGTTATAACAATTATCAAACCAAGAGAAGATACATGTTATTGAGCAGCAAGAAAAACATATTATCAACCATCACAGTCTGACACAACGAGAATCTATAGATACATTGAATATGGAGACCTAGAAGAAAATGGTTTACAAATCTCAAGGAGTTTGTTTGATAGAGCATTGGATATTTTAACATAATAATTTTACATGATTACAAGGTGAGATTCACTAATAATAATTAAATGAGATATATGCATTGGAAAAGTAACCAATGGTAGCACCACTTAAGAAGAAGATTCTAGATCATTTCCATCACTTCTAGAATTGAGTATAAATGGATTAGTGTGTGAATTTCATACACAATGAGAGAGTAGGTGATGAGCAGAGAAGCTATAAATTAATAGAGAAGTAAAGAGAAGATTGTGAATGTGATTCAGAGTTGAATCTACCTAGTACATAATTGATATTGTGAGAGAAGCACATTATGAGGTAAACATTTATTGAGCAAATTGAGTTTGATAAGCATAAGATTGATGCAAGTTTTACAAATAAGATTATGTTACTGATTAAAGTGTAATCAGAGTTGTAAAGTCTCTTAGTCAAGTAGATCCTAACAGATCTTATATTGGGGTGAATCCACAATAGTGGGTTATACATTTTTGCCTAAATGGACACTGAACTCTACATTTCGAAAAAAATTTTAGAATCAGATGCATATTTTCATTAAATAATTTGGAATCAGAAGATGAAGTAAATTAGAGTCTTTTATTTTTATTTTTGAATTGATTTGAATTGTTTTTTCTTTCTCACAAAAATTGGTATGTTGCTGAAAATGTCATTTTCAAAGAGCTACATTATTTTCATATAGCATAACTTTTTTTCTAAAATAGATATCAATGTGATTCTTTCTAATTTAGTTTTGTAATATCTATACAAAGGGCATGCAATTGGTTTGATGACATTATCATGATTATTCCATATTTTATTAACGTTTGAAGTTGAGTAAACCGTAATTTTGACATACCTTGACTACATAGCTTATAACTTGTTGTGTATTTGTCCAATTTCATTTTTTTGTTTAATAGAAAGATAAATTAAAGACCTAGGGCATATATGTTTTTTAGAATTTTTTCTCTCATTTAGGATTTTTCCATATGCCTCAAACACAGAGGTAGACATACGGTGATATATCAATGTTTAGTAGAACTAAAAATACAAAGTCATAATAAAATTAATAAATATTAACATTATAATGCTTGGAAATATTTTTCTCAATAACACCTTACTACATAGATAGGTTTGTCAAATGGATTCATTTGATCTACCAAAAGATAAAGTGGAAGTAATCTTTTGTCAGCATTTTAATAGGTGCAAAGGAGTCTCCATTGTAGGTATGAATGAGAAGTACAGATGTTATATCAATGTTTTTTTAATCTAAGCGGCTTTGAGCTAACCATTTAAAATTAAATCTTTCAAATGAAACTTCTCAAGGCTTAAATCATCATATTTTATTAAAAATGTGTTATTTCAGTAAAAATCAGGATGTCTAAAAAAGTGTAACCCACGATTGTGGGGTCACCCATTGTAAATCCTTTAACAAGGTACAAATTTTAGATTAGAGTTGTAAAATCCTTTAGGAAGGAAGACTTAAACTATCTTTAGACTCTTAACAATGTAAGCTATCAAAAATAGCTAACATTGTAGCTCTAACTGAGTAGACTTTTTTGTTGCAGTAGTGAAGTGTTGTGGGTGTCATCCCCACCACATTTTTTTATCCTCTAACAATGATTTTTGTGACACCAAAATGATAGTGCTATGAGTTGTGTGTTGTGATTATGTTTTATGTTATTACATGCAAAGTTATGAATTTTGTGAATGGTTAAAAATGTTAGATAAAAGTAAATTTTGGAGTACTGATTCACCCCTCCCCTCTCAGTACCTACCTTTCCATACTTAATCTAAAAGTTCCTGCATCAGGCTCCCTCCTTATTGTTACTTAACTCAATAAAGTACTTAACTAATTCTATTTACACTAAGATAACAATGGGGTAAGATACTCATAATATTCTCTTATTTCTGTATAGATATTTCCTTTTCAACATAATCCTTTATCATTAATGTAATTTACTACTAAGTACCAACTAAAGAAATAATAGTGAGATACAAAGGTTAGATGAAATGAAAACCATGTGTGTACTAGAAAAGTCAAGTAACTAAGAAGCTTAAAGAATCCATGTATATGTGTATCTCAAAGAATTCAACATACATTGACACCTCAATCACACAAATTTAGAAGATAAAAATAGTTGAAAGGCTACTAGTAATCTCTAGTTTGAACATATCACACTAGATCCATTCATAATATGAAGCTTAAAGACTATAAGAATCTATCTTATCAACACTACAACACTCACAATCAACACTAGATAATATAACAATAAATATGTAAGAATATTATCATCACATAACAAGTTGTTTCAACATAGATTAAAATAAATTTCCTCATTTATTGATTGTAATCTGATTCACACCTAAAAATCAAAGTTTTAAAATGCTTAGATCAAAGTGGAAATTTTTTGTTGCATTACAAAAGATCACATTTACAATGAGCACTCTTCTATTTATAGAGGAGACTCATATTCTATCTTTGATACCCTTTCTTTCTTTAAATTCAAAAGTAATTAGAGCCTAAGACTCCTCCATTTAATGGGAGCTGGGATATCTAACAAAGATAGTGCAGATTTTGTTCTATTTCTATCAAAAAAATGGATAATTTCATTATCCCTAATTTTCGTATTGTCTTTAGTTCCCCGGAGAATTTCCCCGGGGCTACAAGAAAATTAGGGGAAACCTACAACTTATTCAATCATATAATCTTAGTTCACTTTGACTAGATAACTATTGTTACATGTAATTACATTTTAATTGTATAATCCTACATGTAATAGGCATTTTCACATGTGATTTTATCAGTTAGCTTAATTGATCCTTTACCTTTCATAGGAAATGGTGCATCATTACCAAACTTAACACTTCTACATTTGTAATGATCTAGGGTTTCAAATTTACTTTTATCACCAGTCATTTGATGTGAGAAACCACTATCAATAATCCATTTATCACCTTTACTCACACAAGAAATAAGTACAATTTTCTCATCTTCATCAGAATCATCTTTCATAGCAACATAAATTACTTCAATATCAAAATCATCACTATCACTGTCAGTTTCCTCTTCAGCAATATAACAAGATTTCTTACCTTTGTCTTCATAGTCTCTATACCTTCTGTGATCTATGTTATCTCTCTTATCCCTATACTTTCTTTCTCTTTCCTCATCCTTGTCATTTCTGTCAGGACATCTTGCTGCAATATGGCCAACTTTGTTACATGAAAAATAGATTATAGGAAGTTTACCTTTATATTTGCCTTTTCCTCTTTTTAATCTTCTAGCCATGAGTTCTTCAAGATCATCTAGTTCATCATTAGAGGTGTCACTATCACTTTCACTTTTCACACAGTTTTCTTTTTCTCTCTTGGACTTATGCAAAACCATTTGTGACTTGAATGCCAATTCCACATTAGGAACAATGTAGTTATCATAGTTAGCTCAAAAGAAGTAAGCTTACCAACAAGAATTTCCAGAGTTACAACATTACCAGGGTTACATCTTGATACTTGAATTGCAAAAATTCTGATAGCATAGATCTAGGAAGAAAAGTTCTCAATACATTACCAATAACAGTCTCATCATCAATGATTCCATTAGCTCCTCTAATAGCATTCACTATCTCCTTAATTCTACCAAAGTAATGAGCAATATTTTCAGCTTCCTGCATTTTCATTTCATCAAACTTACCTCTCTAGCTTTCAAATTTTTCTCTCAGTACATTTCTATCACCACTATAGATAGTTGTAAGAGCTTCCCACATTTGATTTGCAGTAGTGTAATCCTTGATATCTTGAAATTTAGGATAGCTTAAGGCAGATGAAATCTCCAACATTGCTTGATTGTGTTCCTATGTTGCTTTCATCTCCTTGGTAGTAATAGGTGCAACAGGTATAACATAGTCATCTTCAACATAGTACTTTGCCGAATCACCAATACCAACTAGATGTAGTTTCATCAGACTCTACCATGCAAGGAAGATCTCTTTATTCAACTTCGGTACCTCCTTTTTATACATCTTGATCATTAGATTCAAGTACCTTTAAACTTTTCTCTGTAAGCACCAACAACTCTGATACTAATTGTTAATATTATTTAGAACAACAAAGAGGGGGGGTGAACCAATTTTTCTCAGGTCCAGATGTACCAATTAAACTTTTAAACACTTCAACAATCTCAGATCTAATCACTAGCACAACTTGGTCTCTAAAGTATATATATAAAAAACATATAACATGCAGTCCACTGTCCAAAAATAATTAACTTGTAGAATATAAAAACATTCACATCAAAACATTCACACAAGTATAACACCAAGATTTATAGTGGAAACCCAACTTGGGAAAAACCACTTTGTAACATGTTACTAATATTTTCACTCTTCTAAAGTGAGCTCTGTGAAAATCCAACCTTGTTAAAGGATTTCAAACACACTACAAGGTGTGACCCTATTAAAGGATTTAAACACTGTTAAAAGTGACTTGGTTAAGGGATTTGAGTAGCTTCCATTAGAATTCCATCTTTGTTAAAGGATTTAAAAAATGACTGTTAGTTCAACCTTGATTAAAGGATTTAGCCCGATACAATAGCTAGAAAGTAACAGTAGTTTCTGTTGTGAAAAACATATAGCTCACTTTGAAAATAAAAAATCCAATTCGCACATATATGCTGAGTTACTGACTAACGTCCATTTCCATCTTTATCACTGATCTTCTCAAAATTTGCTTCAAGCAATCACAACTCTGATGAACTCCTTCAGCCTTCTTCTTACACTTGTTAGTCAACAACATCAACAACTTCAGCACATGCTATAACCTCACAATTATGTTTTCCTTTATAAATCTTCAATTAGGTAGATCCATCTTTTTCTTCTTAATTTCCTTTGTAGATCTTAGGTTTGGGTTAGATTCATCTAATCCTTCCATCATTTAAGTTCTTCATCCTTCCTTATAGATACATCTTCAAACTTCTCATTGAATCCATAATAAAATGACTTACCATGCATTAAATTCTCCATACAGTCAATTAATAAAGTCAACACGATATACATATCCCAAGAATTTCGACAATGCCAGCCAAGAATCTCAATTCATTCTCCAAATGTAAATTAGTGACACTCAGTCAATACTGTGTTCATCTCCTCAATCATCACTTCGTATCTCGGTCATCTCTACAAACTATCTTCCTTGGCTAACACTGTCTTGCTCGGTAATTTCTTGTCCCTCGGCATAAACTGATGTTTGGTCAACACTAAATTTTGTTAGCATATACTGGCACTCAATCGACACTAACATCACTCATCTTAAACTAGATTTCTTCACTATTTCTCAGTTAAGCCTCCTTCTTCAGTCTTTCTTCTTACTTAAATAAACAATACATTATCTTATCAATGTGCCAAATAATTAAGTACCCATTGAAGTATCAAATAACACAACCTTTCCTTAGGTTCTCTTGTTATCTCCCTTGCCCCAATCCTTTTCATTAATCAATAGATATGGTAATCTCTTAGATAGAAACTATCTTACCAATTAAGGTTTGACATTAATGACAATACAACAATTATTTGAATTGCAGTTTCCAACACATGCCATCCTATTAGGACCATAAGTTACCATCTAGACCCTTTAAACTTCCACATGGACTATCTAGATCATGAACTACATTACTACATGAAAAATTGATCTTTGAAGTTAGATACCCTACTTAAGTCATCCTATTAGGACCCCCTTAATAATGCACTTGTCAAATAGAGACCATGACCTAGCTTTACAAATTATTAATATTGATATTTGACTTTAAATTCTCATCTTAAGCCAAGATATCAAGACCCATTTCAATTCATACACATTCAAAGTATAGATCATGTGACCTAGGATCTATTAAATAATATAGTGATCTTTAACTTTAGATTATCCCCTTTTAAGCCATCCATTCAGGGCCCCTTTAAATAATATATATTATGTTTCATATATTATCTAGATTATTTTTCATAAATTATCTATTTTAAGTTTCATAGATTATCTAGATTAAAAATTTCACTAATTGTCTAGATTATGTTTCATTGATTATATAGATTACATTTATAATTTTTTAGATTTTAAAATGTACTATTAATTACATGTAATAATTTAATTTAAAAAATATAATATAGGTTCAGTTTTACATGATCACTGATGAGTTTGACATTGACGATTTTCTTAATCTACCATTTCCACCACCATCACCACCACCACCTCCATCTTATCCTGCATATGATGAGGCTTTTTTGAGAGCCATGATTAAAAATAATATGGAATCCATTTAAGATACCATCCATTCCATATAGATTCGATCTTTCATTCCACCACATTTAGTGTGTTTTGTATCTTCGATTGTAAACATTACAGATTCTATTAGATCCATATATGTGGACCTAAATAGGAACCATACATGGAGAGAGAATTCAAGACACTATTATTTTGATGGCCTCTCTTATCGTGAGATCCTAGATCTAAAATTTAGAAAGGTCAATTTATCTCCATACTTCTATGATCCTATTACAAATTCCCCCACAATATTAAACACAAAAGCATATATATGATTTGGTGTGTACATTACCCAATGGTGGATAATTTTTGTGATTGATGGTGGATTGTATTTGATCATCCAATACATGAATATTATATATAGAGTTTGTGATGGGTTTACAATCCACCTATTTTGACATTAAAGCATTCTAGGGGGTTGGTGGTTGCATCCTCCAACATAGCTTAGGAGAATGAGTTGACCCCAACAAACCAATGCAAACTCTAGCTATTTTGGACTCTCCTTCACCTACTAGACTTGTACCCCTTCAACAATTTGTAGTGGGGTAAAATCACAATAAGTTGTCACCTTTTAGGATAACTTGAAAGACATAGCCCAGTTTGACTCGGTCGAACCATACACGGTTGAGTCCAAAATGATTGATTACACATAGGTTCCACGTAGTGCCAAATGGCACCTACGTGGCCTCGTTGACTCGGTCAAGTCCAAATGCTATTTTAAATAGAGAAAAAGTATCCCAATCCCTCATTTGCAGATTGAGGGGCTATGGGTACTCGACCGAGTCTACCTAGGTGGCATGCCATGTTGGCAAACAAACCTCCAAAAACATACAAAAATAGAAGTTTGCACTTTTTTTGTTCCTTTCTCCGATCAAAATAGAAGATGTCAAAAAACTAAAAGTACCCTTTTCTAGATCTCAGAACTATGATTCTGGACATATAAATTTTATATTGTTTCAAATACAAAATGTTAAACAAATTTTCTAAAAACTATATGTATGTATGTATATTAAACTTTAAGAAGATGTTGATTCAGAAAATATAGAAAAATGCTAAATCAATTCAGAAAAATTTTAAAATCATATACAACACTAGATAAGAGAGTCATCTTCAAGAATATGTAATTTATTTGGTTTTTGGTATAGTTTTGATAGGGGAAAAGTAGCAGGAGACAAAAACTATTGATTTCAGGTAAGTTGAACTTTGAATACTTATAACGGGAAAACTATAGATTGAAAACACTTCTTTCTTTTTTCTTGCACTAGATATGCTTGTCATCTAAAACATATCTTGAAATTGGAGGAAAAAATAATGTTTTACTTATAATGATTTGAAGGGAAGTAAACTCCCTGATTTGTAGTATTTTTCAGGATATAAAAATAAACCTAAAAAATTAAAAAATCATATTAATTTACATTTAAATTAATTTTTAAAGATTATAGACATATAATTCATCCTATTTCAAACATTTCATTAGTTTACATCATCTTCAAATTCTCAATAGAAATGTGACTTTTATGCCCTTGAATTTTTTTAGTTTTGGTGTTGTTAGCCTTTTCCTTTGTAAAAGGGTGACAACTTTTTGTGCTTTTATCCAGTGCTATTGGCATTAGGATCATTGAGTACGCTATCGACTAGACTGAGAAATCATGCCAATTAGATGGCACTAGATAGAGTTGGTAGTGACGGTCATGGAAGAGTGTCACGTGGAGTTTGTCCTATTGCCCCTCCAAATATATCAACACCTCATTTTTTGACTTGTTTCCAAGGATTGTGTAATGGACATAGTGAAGGTGAGTCCGATTCCATTAATGTAGAGCATCAGGAGATTTTGGTTCATATGTATATTTTCTACGTGCTTAGAATCATTTTCTTTATCATCGGGCTAGAAAGGTATACATATACACTTTTATATTTAATTTGAATGTACATTTTAATATTTATTAGTTCATACAATATGTAATATTTAAATAAAATTTAATTAATTAAAAATGGATGTACATGTACAAACAATGTGTACGAGCATGTCGACATCTTATTTCAATCAACCTATTTGTTGATGCCTATGCAACTTGTCTCACCTATTAAGGTATAAGTTGAAAATTTTTAAAATGGTATTTCTCAATAATTTTTTAAATAAGTCTTTTTTTCTTTTTCTAAATTTATTAATTTTATTACAAAGAGGGCATCCAACTTGCACATTCGATCCACCTAAGGTTAATATGTCCAGTGCTCAACCAGTGTCTACTATATTAGATGAGCCACCTAAGGTTATTTACTTTAAAGCAATTTGATTTTTAAATTAAAAAAATTAAAATGTATTTACATACTTTATAATTTTAAATTTATAGATATGTCTATATGTACACATGTAGGTTGACCCAACTATAAGGATTGGTGTTGGTGCACATTTTGATGATCAAAGTCAATAACATTAGGTCTGCATTTCAAGTTTTATTTTTATATCAATGTGTTCAAAGTTTTTGTATTTCTTTTAGATAGATTAATTTTATTTTTTTTGTACATAGGTGCATGTTGTTATAACTTTGGTTGACCTCGTACAAAATCTTATTTCTAATACTTTTGGTCTTGTTCCTTCCATGTACATAGCATCTGAAGAAGGACAACAAATTCTATGGTATTAAATAAACTAGAGATTACATTTTTAATTTACTAATTAAATACATTTGTATTGTACGATTCACAAGTATTTTCCTTTTTCTTTAATACAACATTAGATAGGTCTTGATGACTACTAGGGTATTAGAGGAGATAACCAAATTGATATGGTAATTTATCTAAATCATTAGTTTATATAAATTTTATTAAAGCGTATTAGATATTTTAAAACTATTTTAATATGATATCAATTCTATTTTTCTTGTACAAAGTGAGTCAAATCATCTTGGTTTGTGTGGATTGAAGAGGAGTCTTGATATTAATTTATGCAAATTTAAACTATAATCTAATCACCATACCGGTGCCACCTTAACAATTTTTTTACATTTCATGAGAATTAGCTTCTCCTTTGTTTTTCCCATCCTAGATTTTCCATGTAAAATATGGTGTTCTATGTGTCAGTGTTTATGTGTTCTTAATTGCATATATTTTATGTGAATGTTGATGTGCTTCGATGATAGATCTAAAATTGTTATATCTTCTAATTTTGAGTTGATTGACAAAGAAATTTTTTTATATGTTTGTGTGAGAATAACTGACTCACCCTACCCCCCTGCTCGATTATTTGGCTTTCTCAATAAATAGTATAAGTGCAATTTAGTGCTTTCAATTTTTTATGTTTTATTAAAATGTGCATATAGATTTTGTTTTTTGTTCTTTCTTAATTTGGTTTTTGTGGGAGGTACTGTCAATCGCTAGAAGTGTTAGGCGGATATTCAAAATGGGTAAGAAAATGAATGGTTGTGATAGAATTTTTGCAGGGCAAAGATATCGGCTAATGGAATAGATCACTTCCCCATTCCATCAAATGCCAATGCTATATGACTCTATGCAAGGTATTCAATTAAAACATATTATATTCATAGAATGCTTCTGTTATTCCATTGCACTGTGTAAAAATGAAATTATCTAAAATAGAATAATGTGTGATGTCCATTATTATTCCACATTCTTATTCTTAAGACACTTGAGTAAAGTCTTTTAAGTTTAAAATTTATTGATTTTGTTTTATTAATAGATATAAATTTAATTTGAAATAGAGCATAACAAAATCTCCCATTAATACATTTTATATTTTATTTGTGATAATTTATTTTGTAATTCTAGACTACAATGATATATCAAATTTACTATATTTTATTAATATATATGCATGTATTTATGAAAATTTAAACTATAATTTTAGTAATAAAAAAATATATGCAATCATCAATTATTTAATTTTAATTTAATATTACTATTTATTTTATCTAAGTCTTATATCTCTTCATCTTCTGTGCATTATCTTGTCTGTATTCTCATTGGTTGATACTCATAAATTGCAAATGTACATATTATATATATTTTTTCTCCTTTATTTATAGTTTAGGAAATAAAGAAAGTGTATTCACCATAGGCATTGCTAAGTGTCATGATAGTATGCAATTGTTGAATTGTAATAGTTTTTCTTCTAAATATGATTTTTTTTGTCAATTTAGTTTTTAAATTATTATGATAAGGGTACACTATTAGTTGTTGACACACATTTTAAGTCCTTTATTATTTTTATTTATTGTAAGGGATCAAAATGTTATTATATCTAAGGTTGAATACATACATACATACATACATACATACATACATACATACATACATACATACATACATACATACATACATACATACATACATACATACATACATACATACATACATACATACATATATATATATATATATATATATATATATATATATATATATATATATATATATATATATATATATATATATATTCTTTTGTTTGGATGAATTTATTAGTGGATGAATGTGTAATTTTGTCTTGGGAGTTTTAATTAGTTTATGAATGTATTGCCAAATTGTTGTGGAGATTGTCTTTGTATGTATTTTCAGATTGTAAATGTATCCAAATATCAAGGATTTTATGATTTATCTTGAAAAATTCCTTGTCAATGTGTAATTGTGTGTATGGGCTTCTTTCAAGGAATGAATTAAAGTCTATTTGTAGGTTACAATGAATTTGGAAATGTATTTTGTATCTACAAGAATGGTTTATGTAATAGAAAAAGGAGCTGCATTAATGTTAGGCATTAATGCTTAAAGGACTCACTAATTTGGAGTAATCTACCATTTGGGTTTTCATTCATTACCTAGGATTTGACTCCATACCCTTGAATAGAAATTGGTCTACAAAGGTTATCCAGGCTTTAATTTAGAAACAATAAATTATCAAATTCCTTTTAATTTCTTGTTTTAGGTATGGTTTTACATTATTTTCATTCTCAGCAGCAAGTATATTATGTAAATTCAGAATATACTATTGATTAAATCATATGCATTCTAGTTGAAAGAGTTGATAATTTTCTACTATGTTATAATTCTTTCTTTGAAGTTGTTAATATTCATATTTATTGCAAAGAGTCACCCCGTATTCTTGTAGAGCCTAAAGTGTATAATATTTCAATCTTGTGATTGTTTCTTGTTAATTGGCCATTTGCTTCAGATTTCCATTGATGGAATTAGGAGCTCATTCTTAGGAAAACTTGAATATAAAAGTGGAGAAACCAACAACACTCAAGAAATTTCTATCTAATACCAATTTAGGTACATCCAACAATACACAAAAATAAAAATTACTCAAAGGAAAATATGATTTTTATCCTATTAAATTAAAAAATATATTATTCTACAAATATTAGATTCAAAATAGAAAATCTTATCCTTAATTGATAAGAACATATTATAACTTTTTTTCCCCTTTGGATTCTATAGCTTTCTACTTTACTACATATTTCAATCTACTTATTTTTCCATGTTCATTTCTTCCTCATGGTTAACCAAATTTCCACCTTCTCCTTTATCAAAAAATCTTCACAAATAACCTTTTGACACTTACAAGAAAAAATTTCAAATTTATAACTCACATGGGAAAAATAGAACAAATTTTGATCTAGGAATTTGATTGATCCTATGTTTATAATTAAATATCTCAGAGTCCTCTACATGCTTGTAATTCAATTGATTCAATTTTATTAAGTTTTGGATCCCTAGAATATCATTTGAAGCCTTAAAACACATCTTTGAAGACTTTTTGAGAATTTTAGAGACTAAATATTTAATATCTTCTCACACAAACCTTATCTTAGCACAAAATTCTCCTAGAATGTGCAAAAAAATAAAATTGAATCCTCTAGAAAAATTTCAAGCCTTGCTAAATTTAGGGCATTTGAAAATTTGAAGTTTATACCACTCTTCAGAATGTTTTAAAGTAGTTGTAAAGCAAGAAAATCATGGCATCCAAAGTTGCTAACCATCTAGCTTTACTTTTGGAAATGATGACCTCCTTATACTTATCCAAATATCCTCAACTTACTCTCCTTCACAATTATGATTTATCATTTATTATTTATGCAGGCCTATGGATGGTATTTTGTATTGAAGATGAAAAGGTGGCAGCATGTTCCCTATTATATATCCTATTCAAAAAAATATTTGAATTTCACTATTGTTAAACCACAAGAAAAATTTTAAATGCATTGCCCTTATTTGCTGTAGATTTTGGCTTAGCAGTCCGTTCAAAATTGTTCTATTTTAGGCTTAAAATTTTGAAAATAAGTTGATAATTACTAATTATCTGAGTAAATTTTTGAAAGTAAAAAAGAGAAACTCATGTGAGTGGATCAGAACTATAATATCAAGGTTCAGTCTTGTTGGGATAAGATGACACAACCTTAGGAGCCTTTTATTGGTTAATCATTTATGCATTTTTGGAAATATTCTTAATGGAAAAAAATATTCTACAAGGATAGACTTGGAGCGAAAATTAGAAAGTTTATCTTTTGGTAGATTCTTTTGGATTTATATTTTTTGCAAGAGTTATGCATAAAGGAAGTTTCTAGAAATAGTTTGTAAATACATTGAATGTAGACACTTTAGAAATAGTTTCCTTTTGAGAGAGAGAGAGAGAGAGAGAGAGAGAGAGAGAGAGAGGTATTTTAAAAAGTGTTGTTATGCTCCTGGAATTATTCTAGATCTAGATATCATAGTTGATTACTCTTGGAGAGAATTGGCTCTTGAAATTGTATTGTAACTAATTTGTTGTTGATAATACAATTGGGTCTATCTTTGAAGTGGTTGGTTTTTTCACGAAATGGTTTTCCCATGTATATCTGGTGTTATTTTTTTATTTTCTTAAATACGATTTTGTTTATGTGTTTATCTAGGTTGCACAAGTCAAGGGTTTGTAAGAAAGTTTTGCATCATCTTTCTTGATAGATTCAACATTTGGATGCATTATTCTACACTTGGCTTCCTTTCAATTGGTATCAGAGCCTGACTAGCTTTTCTATTTTTGTTGGTTAGAAGGATTTTTGTGTTGATCTAGTTTTAGTGGGATTTTTGTAGAGGAATATCTCATAACGTTGTTGCGGGTTAGATATGGAAAGAATATCTAGTAGAGTACATGGATAAATTTAATTGCAACAATTTTGAGTAATGGAAACTCAAAATGGAGGACATGCTTGTAGATAGAGATGATAAATGGGTTGTGATTTCGTCAATGAAACCCCAAGCTACACTGCAAGATGGGTGAGAAAAAATAGATCAGGAAGCCAAGGGTTTTATAAGTCTTTGTTTGGCTTATTAAGGCTCCTGATTAGCCATGAAGAAAATCTTGCAGCTAAACTTTGTAAGAATCTTAGTGATATTTATCAGAGGAAATCCTTGGTAAATAAGTTATTCCTAAGAAATAAGATGTATTCTCTGAGGATGGAGGGTCTGTTGCTGATCACTTGAATGTATTGAATATGCTAGTTTCTCAGTTGAATTCTCTTGGTCAAAAAATTGACAATCGAGATAAATATATGCATCTGTTATGTTCTTTTCTAGACTTGTGAGATCACCTTGTTATGGCCATTAGAAGCACAACAACCACTTTCAAATTGAAGGATGTAGTTGGTTCGCTATTATCTGAAGAAATGCAAAGAAAATCTTCTAAGATGGCTAATTAGGACCTAATTTCTCATGATAGAACAACAAAGAAAGGTAAGAAGAAGGAAAAGAAGGGTAAATCCAAGTCTCTAGAGATCTAAGTCTCCTAGTAAAAAATCCAAGCCAAAATGTTGGAACTGCAGAAAACCTGGTCATCTTCGGAAAGAGTGCAAGGAGGAGAAGAAAAAGAAAGGTAAAAAGGATTTCTCTAATTCAAACCCTAAAAATTCCTCTCAGGAATGTATAGATTCATTTTTCACAGCCTTGGAAAAACATGCACTGGAAGGTGTATGGTTGATAGATTTAGGTACTTCTTTCCACATGACATCTCATAGAGATTCATTTTCTAAGTATGAAGAGTGTGATGGTGGGAAGGTGTATCTGGGTGATAACTCTCACCTAAATGTTGTTGGCCATGGAGGAGTCAAGATTAGATTCTCTGATGGTAGAGTGAAGTGGATTGATGGTGTATGGCATATCCCTAGTTTGGCATGAAACCTACTTCTAGTTAGCAAGCTTGGTGATTTGGGTGTATAGGTTTTTTTCTCAAGTGGTGTTTGCAAGATGAAAAGAGGTTGTATGGTGCTTGCTAAGGGTGTTTGGATTGGAACCTTGTATAGGTAGGATGCATGCATAGTTCAATACAATAGTAGTTCTATGAATCCCAAGAAAAGGGCTTTGGATTCTTCATCCTCACCATTAGATCAAGAAAAGAAGAAAAGTTTGGTTTCTACATCTGACGGTCATTCTTTTTGGGTACCTAAGGTTTCAAATTATTTGGAGATGAAGCTCCTTGGTGAGAAGACAATAATTTGGCACCAAATACCTGGTTACATTCGTGAGAAGGGTCTTAGAGCCCTAAAGAATAAGAGCCTTGTTAAAGGACTTCATAATTGTAATTTGGAGTTTCAGTTCTATGAATATTGTCTTTATGAAAACTAAAATTGTGTTTCTTTTTATTCCAGTTCTCATAAGTCTTCTAGAGTTTTGTATTATATTTATTCATATGTATTTTGTCTAGTTAATGTTCCTTCGATATCTAGATCTATGTACTTTATTTCATTCATAGATGACAATAGTAGAAGGACATTTTTATATTTCCTTACAAGTAAATCTAAAGTTTTTAGTCAGTGTAAGGAATTGAATTTTTTGGTTGAAAATTAGACTGATATAAAAATTAACCGTTTTAGGACTGGCAATTGTCATGATTTTTGTTTAGTAGAATTTGACAGGTTTGGTAAGGAACGTGGAATTGAGAGACATAAGAGAAATCCACTCACTCCGTGCAATAAAATAGAGCTATATAGAGGATGAACATAATACTGATGGAGAGTTCTAGGAGTATGTTGAGTGGTGTTGGGATTGAGCAAAATTTTTGGGCTGAAGTTATAGCCACTATATGTTATTTAATTAATAGATCTCATAGTTCAACACTTACTGAAAAGACACCCATGGAGGTGTAGTTTGGAAAGAATCCCTCATTAATATATATCAATGTGTTTGGTTGTGAGGCAGATCTTCATGTGCCAAGTGAAAAAGGATCAAAATTGGAGGACAAGGCTATTAAGTGTATCTTCATTTATGTGGTGTTGGAGTGAAAGGTTACAAGCTTTGGGACCTAGTTGTAGAGAAGGTACTTTATAGTAGCAGTGTGAAATTTTGTTAGCTGAAACCTTCCACAATTGATTTTTAACTAGCAAAAGAAGAGATAAATAGAAAAATGAGGTAGTTCAGATACCATCTAATCCTATAAGAAATGAACTACGAGCTCCTGTTAAACCTGATGATGAGGAGAGCTCAAGTAGCTATGAAAGTTCTGATGAAGAACGGGCACCTCAACCTCAACCATTGAGGAGGTCTACTTGTGAAAGACAATGACCGGATAGACATGGTTATGCACCTGAAAGGTTTGGATATTCTTTTTTGGATTCCACTTGTATATTTTATTTGGTTTCTAACACTAATGAGCCTAGGATTGTTAGTGAGGCTATGAGTATGTATGATGCAAATTCCTAGATGGAATCCATGTACATTGAAGAGATGACAACATTGAAGAAGAATTCTACATGGAATTTGGTATCTTTTCTTGAAGGATAGAAACCTATTGGATGTAAATGGGTTTTCAGGAAGAAATTGGGTCTAGATGGTAGTGTTTAGAAGTATAAGGCACAGTTGGCCACAAAGGCGTATTCACAGTTGGAGGGAATTGATTATGGTGAAATATTTTCTCTTGTAGATAAGTTGACATCCATTGAATTATTGTTATCACTTGCAACACATTATTACTTTGAAATTGAGAAAATGAATGTGAAGACATCATTCCTTCATGGTGATTTGGAGGAGAAAATTTATGTCACAATAAGAGCATTTCATTGAAAATTATAATGACAATCTTATTTGTAAGTTGAATAAATCTCTTCATAATTTGAAACAATCTCCTAGAATGTGGTATCAAATGTTTGACACCTATGTGTTATCTTTAGGACTTCAAAATCTAACCATTATGTATATTATAAATCTAAAAATGGTCACATTCTTATCATAGTCTTGTATGTGGATCATATGTTTTTTTATTGGAAATGGTAAGAGAATGATTGTAGATTTGAAGTCTCAGTTAGCAACATAGTTTGAAATGAAAGATCTAGGTGCAACTATATATTTTCTTGGGATTGATATCATTAGAGATAGAGCTGGCAGAAAGCTTTGAATGAGCTAGAGTAAGTATGCTAGCTTTGAATTGTAATGTGGTTTATTAGATGTTCCAATCCATAAATGGTAAGTACCATAATGACAAGGAAAATAACTACGCATCCCTCTCGCATGGTTTCTGGGTGTTCATTTCCAAGATTAAAATTTATTTTTTAAGGCAAAACAAAAGAAAGTTTTGGATTACCTTGGTGAAAAAGAATTAGAACAACAACTATTTGTTAAACCAGAGTGTTTTCCAAATGTAACCTTATGCGATGGGAGGGGAAAGATACAGAAAGGAGCCCACAAATATAGTTGGAAATGGAGGAGACCCACCAAGTTCTAGAATGCTCTGCAAAAAGGGGAAATCTCAACTTTCATAGAAAGGTTACATGGAAGCAAGCCGATGGTTACTAAAATGTTTGTGAAGAGATAGAATGAAATTTGTGTGGTGATGGAAGGAAATAATTTCACTATCACAAAGGAGGTCATTTCAAACATCATCGGGATCCCCATTGTGGGAAAGAATTTTATAGGGACCCGTAAAATCTCTGACTTTGCCATCAATGATTATGTTAGAGATGAAGATGAGAAGAAAGCCATCACCAATGTGGGAATGCACTACCAGCCTGAAGGAATACAAATTTTATGGAGATTTTTTATCTGAGCTCTCATCTCTTATGTGACGTTGGACCACTAGGTTTTGTAGGATAAGGACCTACCACTTCATATTGTTGAATCATCTTAGATATAGTATGAAGGTTTCCATCCCATTATAATATTATGATTCTATTGATAAAAATATTAATGGCCATAGGGACAAGAATATAGCTAACCCTACTTTTCATGAGGGGTTGTTACTTTTAATCTATGAATATTTCAAAGCCCAAACCTGGGGAAGGAAATCACTGCCAAAAGGAAAGAGAAGATGTCTCTAGTTCAGACTATCTCCCCTCAGACTCTAAAGATAGTGTGGGTTTACAACTGGAGGACTAGGAGGAAGGAGAGACCAAATAGTAGAAACAAGGCTCTTTTTCTAAGAAGAGAACTGCGAGCTCAGTCAAAAAAGAAAAACCCCACAAAAAGTAGGCAAGAATGGAGATTTCCTTAGAAGAGGAATATAATGACAATGAGGAATGGATGAACACTAACAAGAGAAGGAAATATCCAGTGGAGAGGACAAGAGAATAGGTTCATGCTTCAGAGAAAATAATCAATTTAAGGAGTGATTGACCAGGCTGACTATTTGTGGATTTGGCTATCAATGACAAAAATACTCCCCATCCCCCTTCTGCTATCCATGAGAAGATTCAGACTCAAATATGGATGTTCCTGATGACTACCAGGATGACCCCTCAACCTAGTCCTAAAATCCCCACAAGTCATTGAATGATAAGCACCAGACGAAAGAGGAGTATCACAGCAATGACTTTGGCAAAGGAAAAAAAGTTTGGCGTAACATCAATATCAATACTGTGAAGATGGGGATAATTAGGGAAGCTATGAATCCGAAAGTTCTTGAGGATGAGGATGGTGGGATTCTGAAAGAGGAATTGATTCACCTAACTCTGGTTGTCCTCAGTGACAATGCTAGATAAATAGAGCTAAACCTACTCAATAATGCCAAGAATAGTATGTTGGACCAGTTTAGGTCTATTAAATGGATCTATCATGAACTAAGGGACCTCAAGCACAAAATACATAGAACTGACATCAACAAGGATCACAAAGCAACTAAAGATTACCTTCGACTTGATTCCATGGTTAACAAGATGGTGTTGGGAAGGGATGGAGGATCTAATAATGGATATTTCAGACCTACACTACCAATTATAACAACAACAAGCACAATGGAGTACAACAAGATAATGTTTCAAAACATAATTTCATTCAACATGCTCGGCTATGAGGCCTTCTGGGTTGTGGCCTTATACAATGAAATTACAATAGTATCTAAGAAATATCCTAGCTATTCTAGCTCTAAAACACATCAGTAACTAATGTAAACACTAAGGAAGAT